>WACJ01000217.1:0-631556 GCA_008973525.1 Stenopsyche tienmushanensis
TATAAAAGTTTACCTTCAAAAACCTAATGATTTAAATCATATTATTTTTGTGATAAAATTCTAATTTATAATCAGCATTAATACCAATAAATACTTGTAGTTGTTATGCATATTTATGCCAATATTAGTATTGACAATGTTGAGCAATCTGTGTGTGTTTATATTATATTTAATGCTTGAAACTGGTTACATATTTAAAGTGTTTTTTGGACATCTAAAAAGTCAATGCTTTTTATCTAAATATAATGTAGTATGAAGGTGTTAATTAACAACAAATAGCATATTTAATGGGATGTTGTTTTGAATGATTTTGTTGAATTTGCACACAAGTTCCATGAAAAAAAAAATAGATTTATAGGATATCATGGCGAACATGTCAAATATCGCTTAAAAGCTAATTAAGATGCGGTTGATTGTTCCACATTATGGATCATTTGATTTGGACGAATTAATCAAATCGGCTTTGATTTAAGCTAGGAAAAAATCAATCCAGGCGATGATATGTAAATATATAAAATTGCATAATATATAAATACCATATTATCAAGTATGGTAATTTATCAGCAAAAAACTAGTTTTGAAAGAAACTCATCTGGAAGCTGATTTGATAGACTCTCATCTCATCAAAATATTTGATCCCAAACGTACAGTATCAATCGTACAATTTTTTGCAATTGTAAAATACAGATACTATTTGCTTGATCAAATAAATATGTCAGTCACGTTTTTATCGATTTTTTTTCTTGGGATAAATTATGATATTTCCAAGAAATTGAATAAAGTCGTATGAAATATATTATCATTAGATAGAAATGTATCCGGCCACCTATCAATATAATATATCACGAACACCTGTTTTGAACGCATTCATTTTACTCTGACCTTTCAAATACCATGTCCGGTTATCAGGGTGTTTTTTTTAGGATATACCTGATTTTAGGATCTATGACAATTAAATAGATCCATTATTAACGGATAAATACGTATGGTGTAGTGGGGCTTCGGATTCCGTGCGCAGAATGTGCGCATGCGTACTTCTGTTTCGATCAAAAATTATTCATATTTATTATTTAGCCCTTAAATAGGGCTTTCCTTGTGGTTTGTATGTGTTTTTAAACATCTTCGATATTAATTGTCATTGTGCGACCTTATACTTCAACTATCGGAAATTCAAGGTGCGGTTGCATTATTGCAGCGTCGTGAATCAACTAGATGTAAACGGGTTTATTTCCATATAAGGTTGATCTGGTTAGCTAGTCATGATCTTGTTACAGTCATTTGACATATACTTACGACCCATGGGAAAAATATCTTCGGGATGACAGCTCCGGTGCAAATTACCCATGGGTGGCATTCACGCAATTTTTTCAAAAGGCTTAATTGAAATTCTAGAGCGGCACACGTACGGCATGTTCGTGTTGTAATTAAGTCGTAATCTCTGCAGTTTACAGCAATTTATTAAGAAAATTAATGGCTCCGCTGAACCTAATAAAAATTATTTAATTGCGCTGCTAATGACACGATTATGCTCCACTAATATGTTCGCCGTGAATTCAGAGCCCCCAAAATGAATACTTGTATGCGGATTAAATCCACCCCACACTGCGTTTTAATCGCACCTTCAATATCTTTATGGCCATCTTATTACAGAGCCTCTTCATTCTAATTTTTTTAATAGGCCGTGAAATAGCCGATTGAAGTTGTAGATTATCGCTGCAGAATGGACGATCCAAAGGTCAAGCGTGTAATTGAATGCAGCATTTTTAAATGCCAAAAGGGTGGAAATCTTTTTAATTTTTTTAAGCCAAGGAGCTCTTGCTGTTAATAATCGCTAATATTTGTAGATTTAACATCATCATGTTGATAAAATCAAGCACGCATTACCCAAATTATACATAATAACAAAGCACCTGTCAGTCCAAAGCGAAAGTGATGAATATGTTTTCACTTCAAGTCAAGAACTCCCGTTTCAATCTATGCCAACCCTCTTTCGACGAATGAAGTATTAAAATATCTCATTTCAATAATAAATTAACGTTGATAATCATTTCAAATGCGAATTGAAAGACCGAAATTATCATAACGACAACGCGTTCTACCACACGTCGCTTGCTATCCGGCGTTTTGTATTTAAACATGTTCTTTTTGCAATTATTAATATATAAATGTATCAAATTAAAAATCATGTTTTTTATATTATAATTATGTCATTTTATGGCCTAAAATTTAAATTTAAAAAAATAAAATTGGCCACTAATTATTTAGAGTGCATCCGTGTACATGGACACGTCTGCATGTCCGAAATGCATTTTAGCAAGTATTTTTCATCGTTTGTCATCCGTATTCAGATTGACAGCAAACTGGTTCATTAGAATTGATTTCATTGAACATCTACGCACTTGGATTGAGAAATACGGCAATGAATAGATGAAAACTAATAAGTATTGTTGTATTTAAAAATAAACCAGTTTGCCTCGATTTTATTATTGCATCAATGTTACACTTTAAATAGCATAGATTGTCGTTGTGACATTGATCATCTGTTGATACTTAATTGTATTCTACAATAAAAAATGGACTCTTTTTATCAGGGCTTCAAATCGAAAACCGATAACCGTTAAAACCGTAATTTCTGCTGCTAAAATATTTTAACGTGTCATATTAAATTTGGGTACGAGTGACAGCAGACCCGTCGGAAGACATCAACTACGCTAGAATAAACAGGTAGACATACAGGACGTCTGGATCTGGACAATTAGAGGGAAGAGACTCAAACCAGTCAAATATGGAATAAAATATTCTAAATTATAATAGTAAATAAGTTTTTAGTATTAATAAAAATGTATAAGAAATTAAAAAATAAATCACAAGATCTGCATCAAAAACCGACAACCTTTATATTTGTTTGAAACTGAACTGGAACGAAAACCGAAATAAAAATATAACAGGTGGCTTTTATTATTTTTATGGAATCATTGCCAATCATTTCGACATGGTTTTTCTTGGCGTATATATGTTTTTAAATATATGATCTCCAGCTACACCATCTATAGGATTTTTGAACCCAAGATTATTTAGTTATAAGTTCAACTGCATAACCATAAGATTATCTATAGGTACCCATATCAAATTTAAATTAAGTTGTACGAAATTTATATTCGTGTTGCATTGTTACGATGCTTCATGATAGTAACACTTAATCTGGCGCATACACAACCAAGTTGATTTAAATCAGTGGTATTAGACCTTTTAAGTAAGCTGCGATTCTATTAAAACTATTAAAATACTCTATTGAAATTTAGAGTTAATATCAACTAGATAGAGTTTATTTATTTATATACAAGTTTCATACATGCTGCGACGGTCCTGACAGATAAGTTGATTTGTACGGATGATAAGTGACGAATATACAAATATAGCGTTAAATGATTTCTCGTTTTAGTTTTTACTTTGGTTTTTTATTAAATGTTACAGTGATTAATTCGAAAGTTAGGTATCGTTGGGGTTATGAAGGCATGTTTCGAAAATTATTTACGGTCAGATAGCATGAGTAATTGCGGCCTTCAACTCTGATCGCGAAGTTCGCGGTGATCCCAAAAGCTTTGTCTTTTAAAGCACGCCACTTGAGACCTCAAGCAGTGGTTCGTTTATCTTCAAATCAGCAATGAAGAAAAATCACCATATTTTTTTACGACCCACGAGTCTCATGTTTACGAGAGTTGCCTATGGTCATGAAAAATTATCCATTTTAATGGGTCACTGTGCCTCCTTCGGGGCTGATCCTATCGGACCGCGCGTAAAACACGAGAATTAGGAATCCGAGGCTTTATTTTTATATTGCCATTAATTTCCGTCGTTTATCTTGAAAGGTTACAGAAACGAAAATTCGTTTTCTTATTGCTGCATGCTATGACTGGCAGATCGCGGCGATTGTGGAAAAACGGCCTCGCAACGAGCAAATTGCCGGCGCAAATGTGTTATTTTGATATAGAATATAATAAATGGAGGCATCGAGACCATATTGTGTTAAAAAGAGCACACAAATCATAGCATGTGTACCAAAAATAATATTATAATATTAATACCGATATTTGACATAAGTATCACATTAGTACAGTATGTATTATATTTTGCGATCTTGTCGAGGAATATACTAACAGTGTAAAATATTGTGAGTAAGCTTCTTAAATCGTGTGTCACACAATTTAACATTTTACTACAATAGACTTAATGCCGATTATGACCTTTAACGTAGTACCATATTCTGCAAACTAGGTGTTTTTATAATGTCAGACAATTTAATTCCTTTATAGAAATCATGATTATATGCATGTAACATGTGTATGCATGAAAATAATGCATCATATAAATCCTTTAACATTTTAAAATTCGATTTCTAACAGATACATCTACGACATTATTGTATTACAAGATGTATACAACTACATTTCTTATACATTATAATCCGAGATATTTAAGTTCAGCCATTAATATGCGGGAGTACTTTCAACTACAATTAAATTTAGAATGAAATTCCTCCGATAAAAGCCCAATATCAACGAGATCACGGTTATAGCGAGCAACCACTTAAAAATGTACACAAGCGATACTTTACATTTATAACAAACATACTAAATTTCATCATTACTGGCGTAATAAATTTCAAAAATAAGTATTTGTATAAACGATTAGGTTGAAACAATAAATCTTTCTTGGAATTCGATGATTCAAATTATAAATATTAAATTATAACAACCGTTGCCGTGTTCATAATTAATCTGGATCAAAAATATTGGTTGAGAGTATTATTACGTCCGATCTTCGATCTTCCAAATTTAATGATATTGAAGCAGGAGTTATTAATGACAATAGAGAGATCTGGCCGTGGGAAGGACGTCCTCCCACAGCGTTTTTTGTCGTCATTTTTTCTGTAGTTTTAAGCTGAAACAGGTGTATTGTAGATGAATATAGTTTATTGGATTTTTTATCCAAAAAGAGAACTAGGTTATTCGATTCTACTTTGGATGGCAAGTATTTTTAATGGTTATTTTAAAAACAATATAAAGTAATGTAATTCATAATGTGGTTGGAGGTGGACGGGCGTCGAAAATATAGTATCTCGTCTTAGATTGCTTCTTTATTAATCAAGAAAGAGAGATTTGGTCACGGGAAGGACGTCCTCCAGCAATCAAGGTTATCCAACGATAATAAGTACAGAATGTACTACAATATACAATAAAATCACTATCGCATAATTAAAGCATTATCCATGGTTTTATTAGACTATTGGATTAGACATCAAGGAGACCCAAGAATGTTTGCGTATTCAGTAAAAAAAAAATCAAATTTATTAATAACGAAATTGGTTATTTTTTCAGTTTCATGGTGCTTGTTATATCCGAGTTGGAAAGAAAAAACAATAAATCATTTTGATATAAAAATTATAATTTTTCTATGCTTAAATTGTACGTATTATCAGTACACTGATTTTGCTTGTTTTCAACATTTCAGTATTTATTCATATAAAATTGGTTATGTCTGCAAAATTATTTTAAAACGTTTTAGTCAAACAAACGAAGAAGCATCCCTTAAATTTTACCACGGCATTCACTCGCAGATATTTCAAAGCAAATTATCAAATGGCACCCATCATACACACTCACTACGGATGCAAAGTTCCCAATCATTAAAGAAAATTCTATACTCGTTATGCGAAATCCAAAGTGTGCTCATTTCCGCTCAAATTATTCATGGTATATTCAAGTTCCCTTAAAAAAGCATAAAAGCTTTCGTCTCTAGAAAATCAAGTCTTCATTTTGAGCTGTCATCGCGCTGAAAGAGCGATCGCGATGAAAGACTTCTACTTCCAGCGCGAAAGTTCTGACATATTCCGTCAGACATGAAATGAAGTTTTTGAAGAAGTACCTTCCAATTTCAACTCTCATGTTAACTTTCCCGAAGTATAATTTTAGATTTGCGTTTCCCTGAAACCCTACGCTCAATTTTCAACTCGGAATTACAATGAAATTTTTACTGTTAAATCCATGCCCCTAAGAGCAGACGTGAGAGGCATAATGAAATCTGTTCTTGAGGGATATTTTTTTGTGACAAGCAATATAATATGAGCCGAAATCTCTTTGTTTAAATATCAGCATGCCATGGCAATGAATATCGCAGCGTATTTCTTCGTATATTAGCATAATCAAGACAAAAATAATACGAGAATTGATATAAAAAGACATATATTTTTGGAAGTCTTACCGAGTCTGCATTAACATATTTTTTCCACAAGAAATGCTGAGCAACAAAATTTTCTTCATACGAAGATAAGACCGCCCTGAGTATACCCTATGCATAATTGTATTACACCCTTATGGAATGTCCCAGTTATAATTTATTTACTGCTAAGTACATGCTTCGTCTTCCATGTCTCCACATTGTCTGAAAGATGTATGCCATAAGGAGAAGATGTGAGAGCATGTAGAGCAAATGCTAAATTGCAAAAGACACGATATAACTCCATAATAACATCATATTTAAATAAAATAAATTCAAGCTCTTAAACAAGTATTTTTTTCGATGATTTTAAGAAAAAGCTCGTATCCGACAGTCGGTCCTACTTAGGAAATTAAATCATTCGGAGAATTTAGCAGGTCGTATTGTATACGAATGGTGATGATATTGAATCGAGAATTCCCAACGTTCTAAGCCCACTGGTATTCGTAACAATGGTGGGATGAGCAGAGACGATTTATTTGATTGCTTCTCTTCCTCTGCAATCATGCATTCATGGTATAGTCCGAGTAATGAATAATTTATGATTCAATTTCTTTTTTATAAATTAATCAAATCCACAAGGCTCGTGTTTGTTATTTGTGCAATTATCGTATTAATGGTGATTTTATTTTTTAATCAATATTAAATTTATGCACAAATTCGAATGCTATGCACGCTGCATTATTCATTGATGCGGGTGACGGCAGATGTAAGCGTGTCTATGCATGTCGAATAATAAAAATACAATAAATTAATACACATTTGATCAATTAAAAATTATATATCATTTTTTGGATATCAAATGACAAATTTTCAGATTGATCACACTACTGGCATGAAGATGAATGCTTTAATATCTAAAACCGGTTTATAGATGCCTTAAGCCTTATTTTTGTACAAAAGTAAAAGCGATGTGAATAATTCAAATTATACAAATTATTGTGAATCTAAATTTAGTTTCTAAACTATTAGAATAAGATCAAAATCTTGTCGGCAATTTTTTGTAGTTTTAAGCTAAAACAGATGTGTTTTAATAATTTGTTTCGAAGGTGGAATTATATTGTAGTTGATTGAAATTTTTATCCAAAAAGAGAACAAGAATGTCCAATTCTACTTTAGATGGCATGTGTTTTTAAGGGTTGTTTTAAAAACAATATGAAGTAATGTAGTTGAGCAAAAAGAGGTGAACGGACGACAAAAAAAAAGTATCTCATCTTAGATAGCCTTTTTATTAATTACGAGAAGGATTTGGCCGCAGGAAGGATGTCTTCCCATAGCCAATCTGACAACTTATCACGACTCCCGCTGCATGCATGTCACACACATATAATACGAACGTATACAATAATATAATTTATTAAACGAAAGCATATAGACTTGACGCTTATTGGTTGAATGTTTTGGAGTTAATTTGTGGTAAATAATACTAGGAAATAAATTGAAATCCGGGGATCCTCAGGATTAAATTCAAGCTACAGTATTATTCCATTAATATAATCAAACCAATTCTGTGTAGGATTATATATAATAGTATAACGACATAAAAATCAACCAAAATTTAATTTGCATAAAACGTGTACTGAACCGATAAAACCGATATTTTTGAATCGGTTCATTGCCAGTTCATTTTCCGTTCGGTTTCAGAACGAAGATTTTTTAAAATACTGGAATTCTTTAGCATTAAATAAAACTTTTTTTAAAAATATTTATCTACTTCCATCTTGAACTTTAAGCTTATTTGCATCATAAGATCATTTTATGCGTTTTAAAAATATCTTGATTTAACAGCCAATGCCATGGAATGATAATTTTTCTTCACTTGACAGTTGATCGATACGTTTTTTTGCGTTTTCCGTCTAAAATCGTTTTCGTCTAAAGATATATTTTTGTGATTGCGGTCTTCGGGATGATGAATGAAAACGTATCACTTTCATGATTAAAGAACGCTATACAATGCGATAAATCGTGTGTATTTTGATACATTTCATATGAAAAATGTCCGACTTTTACAGTTGCAATATAACATCATATTTCAAATTGAACGTTGTCTATTTCGCGTTGAATGGTTTCTCACATCTCCAACTTTTTCCAGATTAGCACCAGTAAATGTGGAACGGTGGAAAGATTTCGAAATAAGACATATCACGAGATAGCCATCTCGATCGACTAAGTTGTAAAACGATGATATTTCAGAGAAATAACAACATAATGCCTCGACAGGAACGAAACGATTTATTTTATCTGTCACCGCCGAGATTGCATCATAATGCATTTTCGTGCTGCAACGACATGCCACACACACGGCGCTCGGGACGAAAAAGCTCCGGTGGAGCTTTCGAAGCGGATGAAACTTTCATTTTTCAGACTGTGCAAAATCCATATAGATTTTGTGATAAAACGTTTCAATAAGCCGCATGAGGTCTAAGTCTAAGGCTTTTTAATTCATTGCAAGGTGTGGCTTACTAGGGAATAAGGAGACATGTTCAATATTGAGTAATTGCTTGTAAAGCCTCTCGATATCATTCGATTCGAGACCCACCCACCGTCTGACCTTAATAACACTTTTATAGACGCCTGTAAAGTTGACATTAGCCCCTTAAGAATAACATGAAATTCTAATATCAAAGCGTACCACAGCACCCATTAACACTATTACTTAATTTCGCAAAGCTTTGGTTCCGCAACCAAATAACTAATCTTCGCCAGGAAATTTTGACATTTCACACTGCGGCTTCGAACTGTATACAATAACAAAAGCGCATTAAATCGCACTTATTATCATACATTGTAACAATTGATTACGTTGTGAAAGCCTGCCGATATGATCTGATCATAGTATCTGGTCTTCATTGTTGAAAAAGACAATGCGTGACTTACATTTGTTATATAATTTAATTCGATACAACCTCCTACCGCGTGCATAAGATACGACCTGAATGTTCTTATCACACAATTACGACACATCGGAATCATAACATCTGAGATTAAAGGTCTTATATTTGCAATATATGATAGAAATCTCAAATTTGTTCAAATCCTATTATGATTTCGAATATGACATCCATTAAAATGCGAATTACTGGACGTATCAAGATCCGCAATATTTAACAGCATAAAGCAATATTATTAAGGATGATTTTAAGACCATGATTTTGGAGCATCTATTATTCAAATCTGATTGTTTGATGTTTGATTAAATAAACATAGCATTTAAGATTTTATCTAAGCTTCCATAAGCATTCCACATCTTATCCAGATGGGAATTATTGAAGAAATAACACTGTACGAGGGGGATTCAAATATAACCCGGAATTTTGCTGTATAAATTTATTATTGATAATTCCCTTATTCTGCATAGGCAACTGCTCCGAAAACCAGCTGCGCACATATTTATGCGAAAATGAATAATTACGCGTTGCGCAACAGGGAATGCTACTTTTTTCATTGGTCACGGGATCAAGAGCCTATGCCATGTATTTTTTTTCTAATGAAGCGAATTATGTAGAAAAATGAGATGCTCCATTTGTATTTTTATATATTACTAATACATTTGTACAGCAAAATTCCGGGTCGTATTTGAACAACCCTCGTATTTATATATGTTTGTTAAATTTGGTAGAAAATCCTTGATATAGAAGGAAAACGTATTACCTTCTACAAAATAATACTTAATAATTATCTAAATTATCTTTAAATTATTTTTATAGAGCTTTAAATTATAATGACTTAATGTCTCTTCTATGCAATTTCAACGTAGATTCAGAACTAAACCAAAAATCTTCCAGATTTCAATTTGTTTCCTAGTGAAATCAAATTTTCTAGAATTGAAAATGGAAGAATTATTAGGTCGAGACATAAATAAGTGCCGATATTTTTTTCTAACATTTTTTTAGCTTTAACCAAATAACAAAGTAATATTATTCTATTACATATTCAAAATTTTAAAAACCAATTTCTTATTGTTCCCTCACAGTATATGTTGCCTTGTTTATACTCACAAAACGTTATATGATGAAAACTTTGATTTTTGACATTTTTACACTTTTTGATTTTCCATTTTACGGCTAAAAAAATACTATAACATAAGATGTGATAAGGTTAACTGTTGTCATAAGACTGATAGGGCTCATACATATCTAATGATATACTGTACTCACTAATACAGATGTCTCATCAAGGGTAAAATCGAATAATTATAACAGATTCTTTTCGCCGGCAACTATTTATGACTCAGCCTAATATAATATTAACAAAGAAGGGCAGAACCTTCTATAAATGTCTAATGGTAAACTACCTATAGTGATTGTCTATGTACAAAAACTGATATTAAAATACATCATATGATATAAAATAGTGTTTAAAAAGGTTCTTGTGCAGTGGATTGCTCGTATATTGGGCAAGTGTATTTGAAAATATTTAAATTCTTAGAATCATTTTATTGATTTTTTTTTGAACGAAGTCAAAATGTACAGATAAATTAATCAGCATATACATAAACAAGTCACTTTCGATTTCGATCAAATCGAGCAGAAAAAAAGCAATAAATCCCAAGCAAAGAAACCAAAATTTATCTCAACAAGAATTGATATTGCCGTTCGGATCCATAACGTCTTTTGCCCATTTCGAATATTTTTATTAGATCACGCGCTCGAATTTATTACAAATCTAATCCAAATTCGTTCAAAACGATTGATATATTACAGCCTGCAATCAGAATTTAGCATATATTCAAATTAGCTTCTATCTATCACGACCCATTGATAGCGCGGCGATACAATTCAAGTACGTACTTCCTCTTGAAAAAATTCAATCGCATAAATTTCCTTGAAATTCTCCACGCCTACATCATTAGAAATTCGCGAATTTACGATGGGCGCGAAATATTATTCACCTGAAGCATAATTCTTGGCACCGTGACTGATATTGGGATTTATGTCGACTGTTATTATTTCGTTTCAATGCTCGGACGATAAAATTTAAATGCTCTTGATTGATGCTTTGTCATGTGCATGTGGCTTGAGAAGTGTGCCATAAATCCGTTTTTATTGCAATAACGAACTGTTGAGATTTTGTCGGATTTATATGTAAGTCGATTTGGTCGATGACTTTGTCAACTCGCCAATCAGATCAGTATTTATTAATGCCGATTGATTTATCATGGGTAGTGTTTGTGTCTTGACGTACTTTCAATTAATATATTTTCTTGCATGTAGAGTTAGTTTTAAATTATGCAAATTTGCAATTACGACAAATAAATCCTTAATCCTCGTATAAGATCATGAAAATGTGTTTACATCATCATACAAGATCAGAGAAAGATCAGACATGACATAAAATAATCTCAAAAGGTGATCTAACGTAACATCACGTATAGACATTATCACCCAAAGGAATATTCCAAATGCCAATAAAAATTGGAACGTTCCTTTCTTTACAGAAGAATGTATAAAATATTCATTAAAAAAGGAGCTCGTTACATTGGTATCCAAGAAATTGATCAGACTTTTTAATACAAACCTATAAGTCATCCAACAACTCTGATTTAGAAGTGCAGATAATAAAAAAAGAAATATTAATAATAGAATCATTAACCTATTGAGGAGTACAGTCGCGTATTTGCGATCGAATTCCAGTGATCCAAGAAGAGAATTCTTGCACGCTGAGTTCGATGTGTGATAGAGACGAAGAGAGTATCTTGCATGTTGAATTTGGATAGAAAAAGATGGAGTTCGGAAATTGTGAATGATAGACAGAGACGGGGAGAGTGTCTTGCGTATATCGTAAATAATGATTGATCAAATGATCCAAATTGATCAATTTCAAGTGTATTGTTTATGTTTACGCGAAAAAAATAAAGAATATTATGTGCTATCAATAGTGTTTATTTATTTATATACAACATTTATACACGCTGCGCGGTCCAGAGATATAAATGGATTTGTACGCACGTGTAAGTGGTGGACATACAAATATATAATAGTATCTACGTTGAACATCAATAAATAGATAATTTTTTTTATGATTCTCTATTGTCGATAAAACCAACCTCATCGACAACTGAGAGAGTTTTTTCGACAACGGGCTTAATAAAAATGAAATTACGACCAAGTTTAACCTCTTGATGAGTACAGTCGCGTATCTGCGATTGAATTCCAGTGATTTAGAAAGAGCATACTTTAACGTTGAGTTCAAGAAGAGATAAAAATAGAGATAATATGGGGAGAGTGTCTTGTGTATATCGTTCAATTGATATTCAATTCAATTGATAGATCAATAACCCAAATTTATCGGCTAATAATGATAACCCAAATTGATAAATTATTTTATGTTTACGCGATGAAATTAAGGAATATTGTGTGCTATCAACAGTGCTCATATATTAATATACAAGCTCAATATACGCTGCGCGGTCCTGATAGATAAATGATTTTGTACGGATAATAAATGTTAAACGTAAAAACGTTCAATGCACTTTTATTTTCGGATTGCGAATGAAATTCTGATCATTTTGATTTTATTTGATGTCATGGATTTTTTGCGTGAAAACGCGTTGCGCAACAGAGGATGCTACTTTCTTGCACTTGTTTCTTCAGTGACGTGCTCAAGAAGCATCCTATCCGATGGAATAAATGTATCTCTAATAAAGGAAACTATGTAAAAATATAAGACACTCTATTTGTATTTTTAAATATCATTTATAAATGTGTTCAGCGAAATTCCGGGTTATATTTGAATCACGCTGTAAAATATTCGAATATTTTATCAATTTCATTTTCGTTATTCGAATATGAAGTCTAAGAAGTCTTATTTAGAACTAATAATTAAAGATCATTTGAACTATTAAATAATGCTGGATTGTGAGTATTCAAATAGTTATTAATTCATTCTTACCTTTCTTTATTCCACAGGTGAGTCGTTGCCAACGTGTTTCTTCGGCGAGACGATTGTTACGAAGAGAGAATTTATCTGTAACAAATATGACAAATTGAGTGATTTAATACATACACAGGAATCATGATACATTCCAAAATAATTCAACATGCAACATTTTTCCAATCGATTGATATTCATCATGGAAACAATCGGCAATGGCGAATAAATAACTCGTTATGCTAAACGACCATGGAAATACAATATGCACTTTATCATATCGACTTGTTTACATATGCAATCGCTCTACGGAGGAAGCTTTTGCAAAACTAACAATATAAATGATGTGACGTATTATGAACAATACAATCGGGCTGCTCCATATATAACGTCGCGTACAATTGCGACCGAATCTGATAAAATTACGAAACGGTGTTAAACCACTTTCTGTTCGAGATCATACCAATTTGCTGCAATAACTTTCTTACAATTCAATCCACGGTATAAAAGTAAAACGTATGTTTTAATAAGCAACAAGCATGCCAATTATTGCGTCTTAATTAGGACGTGAAAGGGTTTTAATGTCGAACAAAACGACTCAACACAAATACAAATTTAATTAACAACGCGATAATAATACGATATTTTTATATAAGCCATTGTTTATATAACTCAATTAATATTTCAAGCATATTTAACAAATTTACGATCATTGGAGAAATTTCGCAATTTTCAATTAAGCATGAAAAAATAGAAACCGATCCAAGCCATAAACGACATATCGCAAATTAAGCATCACTATATTTATTCGCACAAGAGTGATGATATGAATTACTTTCTCCGGGAAAAATAATATAAATCATCGATTTTTTGCGCTTAAAAGGCGTATTGCTTTTGTGTGTGGGTATATTTCTGTTAATGATGGCAATGAAATAAATTTGTTTTAAAAAGACATTTTGCTTTTGTGAATATAAAATAGTCGTGATCCATTTGCGCGATGTATAAAATTACCGCGTAAATATAGATAATCCCCATTTAATTAATACTACTAACATCAAGCTGATACTAAAGTTAGCTTTGGATCGCTTTAAATCTGGGCCATTTTTTATTATGAAATTGATTTCGGTTACGTTCTTAAGATTTATATTGGTTCAATTACGATTTTCGTTCCGGGAAAAATTGCGGTTTTACCGGTTATCGGTTTACTTTAAGTATCATATCACGAAAGGGATTCAAATTTAACACAAATGTTTGATTCTTCTTAAGGTTTTAACAGTTTTCGGTTCAGTTTTGATTCGAAATCCTATTAAAAATTTAATCTACGTGGAAACTGTATAGAAAATACATTAAGTCAATGTAATTTTAAGCTCCAAAAAAGCTTTTCAAGATATTTATTAAGTGTTATTTCGTAATGGGTAATATGTTTTCCTTCTATATTTAGGATTTTCTATCAAATTTAACAAACATATATACACACAGAGGAGTTCAAATATAAACCGGAATTTTTTTGTACAAATTTATCAAACAAATGAGGTATCTTATTTTCTTATATCTAATAGAAATGGGATCAAGAAGCTTCTTATTCGATAGAATTATATTCATTAATAAATTTGCATAGTAATATTCCGGATCATATTTGAATCCTCCTCGTAGAATGGATTTATTATTGATTTATATCCAATTAAATGATTGGATTTTTATTTTTTTTGTATTTAATATACAAATTAATATTATTTGTAAGGCAGCATCCGGACAGTGGGAGGCTGTTCATTTATCTTTTGGATGATTTTAAGCATTATCGTTTAAATTAATCTAAATTTTATATGTGTATTGAAATTAAAATCATTAGAGATTTCATAATTAGCTGTCATTTGCATTAAGCTCTCGTCAAAAGTGCCAGCGGGAAAACTAATTTTCCCATTGTGGAGTTTCCTCACACCGTTTTTCCTCTAGCTAACTTTACGTAACTATGAATTATGTTTGTTTGTAATAAGTTATCTGGATATCAATAAATAAGTGGTACATGACTTGAACACTTTGAGATTATCACTTCGAAGTGCCTGACATAATAGTAGAAGAAATAAATTCAGCAGGCAGTGTTATCGCTTTTACCTGCACTTCCATGCACAAAGCACGATTGCCCACATACCTGTGTGTTAAGCCTTATCGCAACACAGGATCGGGACAGGACTAGTTGCTGTGTTTGTTATACGACAAGTGCATATGCCATTTGTACTGCATTTAGATGCAATGTACTGCCCGGAAGGGAATTCTGCTCTGATTCAAATCGATGAATCATTACCGAAGAAATTCTACCAGAAGATCTGCATGGAAATTGCTGTTATGGCTCGATAGGATCGACACGATTCCGATTATGGGCAAAAATTTAGTCTTCAATTATGCATGCTTCGGACGGTACAATATGCAATGAAACCAAATAAGAGGAGAGATCTTTTATCTTGGACAAGTGACTGCCGTATTAGATTGCAACAATAATGCTTCGTAGCGTGCTGGAATGCTTCTTGAAGATTTATCTGATCAAGAGGAGATTGCAATGGAGTCATTTGAAATAACAAGAATGTAAGAAGGTGTGAACCCAATTATCTTGGAAATCAATTCTCAAGTCATGTAAGTGTCACCTCACTCGACATATTTGCAGCAACCAATTTATTAGGAAACAATTGTAGGGATTGTATTCGATTCAACAGATTTATCATCAAGATGATCCCATTTTATCGTCCCAATGTTCGACTCATGCTGTAATATTTGCATGTTTGAAGAAATACAGAAATCATGTGATGACATCCCAAGCTAAATGAAAGATGGTCTTATGATATGAAAGTAGTTGACATTGAAAATGTATGCATTCTGATGACGTTAAAACCGGGGATTGTAAGCAGAATTAAAACTATAACCGAAAATCGATATAACTAGTATTTTTACCGAAATGAAAAATTAAATACAGGATGCGGCAGGAAAACTTCCTTATTTAAAATGCATGCTTTGATGCGATAATTATTTTTAAATGAGCATACATAACGCTCATTAGAAAGAAATTGATTTAACATTTTTTGCTATGTAGGTTTAGTAACAATCATGCAGTGAACGAGGGAGAAGTGCGCGTTCGCCTTAGAGGCGTATTTTTTAAGTGGCCGTTTGATTATGCTTAAACAATACGTCTTTTTTAAGCAATAAGATTTTTTTTTAATCTTTGATTCAATTAATTGAAGCATAGTCTCGTTATTTAATAGCCAAGCTTCGTATATCACGTCGTTGAATATCAAGTATTTTTATAGTGAGATATCATAAATCATCGCATATTCATTATTAGACATTGATAATATCCATCTACTTCATGAGATAATAATATATTAGGTCAGTCCAAAAGTTCGTGCGCATTTTTGGAAATTGTTTAAATAAAACACATTTTCGACTCGATTTTTCAATTTAGATCAATGCTTATTCATTGAAATATAAATCGGATATGCTGGCTTAAATTCAGGTTTCTTATGTATTAATAGGTGTTTTATAACTGCACAATTTCATGTCAAAAAAATCTTATATTCAATAAGGAAGATGATCATATTAAGACGAATCTGTGTCAATAGTTGATGTTTCGCAATTCGCGATTATTGCAATAGTTTTAATTACAAGCGTAACATCGATAATCTTTGTGTTTATGCCGATTGTTATGTTGCATAATGTGTCGAATTTTTAATCGAAGCAATAAATAACAGCCGACAAGGAAATGCAATCCCGTTAATAGAGGGCGCGTTGATTGGCGTGACATCGAGGACTCTGCTAATTTGATCGACTATTGCACCATCGTCGATGGCCATAAATCTGGATGAACTATTTATGAGTAAATCATGTCTTAAGCAGCCATAACTAGGTATCATTATTTGGGATTATCAACGGCGAGGTGCAAAGCTCTTGGCTAATCTCATTAAAGTCCGTATTGGCTCCGATACGTCTATCTCAAACGGTTAATTGTTTCGGATGATGATGTAACACTATCCGAGGTGGAGCGATAGATACATTACATTACATGTCAATTAACTGACCTGGGTTCAAGCCAACCATCTTAAGCTATTTAATTACATCTTAGATGATCAATGGACCATTAACTATTTAAATTTAATTTATGCACATTCTTCTTCGACGATAAATCTCGTCTAGCTATTGTACGGTATAAAAGGTAAAACCACTCGATTTACCATTATGGAGAATGCATCTTCTGTACGTTTGAACGTGTGATTTAATTGGAATACAGACATAGCACTGATTGATGATGCACTTGTATGATAATCATCAATCTGGCGTATCATGCACTTTTACGAGATTTGCGTATAAAACTTTATTCAAATTAATGTAAAATTATGCAATGTTAATACGATTCAAAATCTTAAGATGCCACATAAGAGATCAGATAAATTAGAATACTTGAAAGCTCGATGTAGACATAAACATTATTTTTTATTAGTATAAGACTAGATCTTCATGATTTATTCAACAATAAACACAATATATACAACGAAAAAACTCTTTTAATTTTAAATTTGATTTAAGATGATGATTTGATATTATAATGGCTTAGTTTCATGGATCAATGTGAATATATCTGAATTAGGTGATCCCAAAATCTCCATCAATCATCAATTAACCACCCCATACGCTCAATATTGAATGTAGTACATCTGAGTGATCGTATCAAAAAATGCTTTTGATAAGTTACATTTTGATTTTAATAGGTTTTTATTGATTAGTTTTTATACTGTTATTTTTTAAACAGAGGTTCCAAATGGTCCCAAGTGGTTCCAAGGGTCCAGGTGGAAACTTTGGGAGTCAATAATTTGTATTACATCAAATTTTATTGAATAATATATGATCCACTCTGTTCTATTACCTTCCTCCATCTCTCTGATAGCCTCATAATGCCTTCTTGCCAAAATTTCCCAGGTTTGTTGGCAAAATATTGATCAAGGTACATTTTTATGTCATCTTTTGAATTAAATTTTTTACGCGTAATGAATTTTTAAATGAAATAAATAAATTATGATCTGAAGGGTCAATGTACAGAGAGTATGGAGGATGAGGTAAAACATCCCAGTCAAATGATAATAATTTATTTCTGACGAGCAAAGACACATACATGAGGCCTGACGTTATCGTGATGAAAAACAACACCTCGTCTGTTCGCTTATTAGATTGTCTAGTTGGAAACAATATTTTGTTGAATTGATCTTTTCACCTTGCTGAAGTAGCTCATAATAAATTACCCCCTTCCAGTCCCACAAAATGCATAGCAAAATTTTTTTTGTATGTAAGCCAGGTTTAGCTACAGTTAAAGCTTCTGTACCCTTGGTCCAAGACCGTTTACATTGGATATTCTCATAGAGTATCCAACTTTCATCTCCAGTGATAAGTCGCTTTAAAAAAGGTAGGCTATTATGTTGTTGGAGAAGAAGATCGCGTGTTGAAATAAGCTGAAGTTTATTTGAATCAGTCAGTTCATGAGGAAGCCACACATCTGAACGATTGATGTGGAATTTCTAACTTATTAACTATTTCGCTAACATTATGTCGCGACTTTTAT
Source organism: Stenopsyche tienmushanensis (assembly GCA_008973525.1). Taxonomy (NCBI): domain Eukaryota; kingdom Metazoa; phylum Arthropoda; class Insecta; order Trichoptera; family Stenopsychidae; genus Stenopsyche; species Stenopsyche tienmushanensis. The sequence goes on from WACJ01000217.1 coordinate 18,743, forward strand.
TCAACCATAGCTATGATTAGATCCGTGATCATTTGCGAAAGAAACTTATGGGACAACCTAATATTTAAATTCATACATTGGCGAATTCTATATATCGCTCTGAAACTGCAGCACTCCCATTTAATATAATAAATCCTTTTTTATTTAATTATTTATGAAAAAAAACAAAAATCTCTGTATGGAACTGTGCACTTCACAGTTCCAGCGGTGTAATGCTTGAGTATTGTGCGCATGCGCACACATAAACCTGGACGCATGAGTGTGAAAGACAGAGAGCACTGTCGGTCCAGCAGTGCCGTTCTGCTTATAAACCGTGTACCGTGCATCAACTCCAATAGTTTTTAAAATGAGCCGCTATTGAAATCCAAATTAGCATTATTTATAGGAACTCATCTTATGGCCTTTATCATGAAATTTATGATGACAAATAAATAATAATTCTGATACAATGTGAATAAATTATTTCTTACAATCCAGTTGCATTTTAGGATGGCTTTTTTAAATTGTATTAATGTTTGGAATACAAATTCATATTTTAAATGGCTATTATTTCTAAATATATTCAGGTTAATTTATTGCTACATTCCTTTCGTCTTATTAAGTTTTTGAAATGATTATCAATAGTGTGCAATTGATTGAAAATGCAGAAAATTGCCGCATTAAGTCGTCATAAGTTTGACATCTAAATGTGCATTGCTCGTCAAAGTCGACTCATGTATTGCTTCATATAATTTCCAGATTCAAAGGATCCACAATCAAACTAGTTGCTGTGGTATCACCATAAAGGCTCGGAATTGAGCTCGCATTTCAAATGCAATCCGAAGGCACAGGTAAGGTACAGTTCTGGGATATTTTGCATAGCCACCTGCATACGTGCGGTGCATTCAGAATGCACAAGTTAATTACATGTACACGGCGATATGGGGAATTCATTATATTATGGAACGGAGCAAAGCTCGAAGCCTCGATCATATTGGACTTCTCTCCGACGTCTAGCTGCATGATCTCTATTGCAATGCACTGGTTTATCGCCGGCTGGAGATCGAATCCGGAAGCTGCATCGATAATCGAATCCTAAAATTTCAATTTCATAGAGCGCGATTACTCCCTTTTGATGTTGGAGGCGAGAGGCGTTATTAAATGGGGCGTAGAACGATTTCCAAAGCGATCGACTTGCATATAATTAACTTTTTGTCACGGACAGCAAAAAGTCTTGTTCAAACGAAAAGCTGTAACAACGGCCGCTTTTTATAACAAACTAATGAGCTGTTCGTTATGACATAATGTCGTACAACATGGCAGATTGTTTCCGCGTGCTTGTAGTCTTTCTTTTTGGGGTAAAATCGATCGATAGCACGATCGCCCCTAGAGATTAATTAGCACAATGACTAGTGTTGTCGTTGTGTAATTTGGGTCAGGTATGCCTTTTTTCATGTATGCTCGACTTCCTGAACTTTTTCTGAAGTGTATAACAAGTGGCGCGACAATTTTCTCAGACTTCTGTAAGAACAAGTCGGGCACGCTCTCTGTATACGATGTCTGAAAACGATAAGTTGCTTAATTAGATTTTACAACAATTGGGTTAGTGGGCGAAAACGTGCTCAGTGACATGGCGAAATATTCCTCGTTTGCGGCTCCAATTAGCGAGAGTGAAAACTATTATTTCATAGTGTTGTGGAAATTCGCCGTATTGAAATCGAAAATATATTTCGTTGCATCGATATGAAAAACCCCATGGGTTTGCTTATTTTCCTTGATAAAATCGCACAACTGATATAATTACTAACCGTCTTGTTAACATTTACAGTAAGATCCCGCTTAACGACGTTTCAGTATTACCTAGTAATATTGGAACCCAGGATTTTTCTGGAAAATGGACGGAAACTTTCAAAGGTTTATACAAATTATTTTTGATAGAAGATCAAAGACAAGACCAAGTGTTATTAATGCGATTTTTTGCTATCGAAAATTGCTTGCTGAACGAAACAGGAAAAGGTTAACGACTTTTTACGACTTCTTCATGACTTTTTATGACTTCTTCATAAAAAGAAACAAAAAATGTCAAGTGAGGACACATATTTATGACGAGGAAGGAGCCTTCGTCACAAACATAACTTCTTTACTTGAACTTTTTTTATATTTTCATGATTTTTTAATGATTAAAAATTGATATTAGCAATATAATTTATACAACAAAAAGAGGTTAATAATCATCAATATCATAGTGCAGCCACAAATGGTCCACTGCAGAACTATGGGCTTCCTGGATGAACGTATCAAAGGGCTTTTAATAGGAAGTGTGGGAGTTTGTAAAGATTGAGCAGTTTCTTCGGATGATAGTGAAAAATTACTTTAGACTACCTTGTTGATTTTACTAGAAAGAGCTTTCCGGAGCGTAGAACCATGTCCCTTTTTTCCTCGCAAGGGCGTTGCCAAGCCAGGCTGAAGCTCTGAATGATGAGTATTTAATAATAAATGTTACAAAGTATAATAAAAACTCCGATATTTTTTCTTGTTCCCTGTTTTAATTCAGTTATTCCCATTATTAACGTGTTAAGATCGCATTTAAGCTGTTTCGTTTAGCGCTATGACTTGTCGGAACGTATCTTACTGTATTAGGGAGACCGGAAAGTAGTCAATATTTAGACAAATTTAAGAACATATTTTTTTGTAAAAAGTACATTTTTTTTGTTTACATTGTAATTTTGGGCTTTGTTCGTTCGAAATGCGCTGCCATACCGTTTATTGAATTGCAATAAAACTTCGTTCACTTACTGCTAAGGATTTCGCGAGTAACATAAGAATAGTTTAATATATAAAAATGAATGTTTGTTTGTCCGTATTTAATGCGCTGCCATACCGTTCATTCGATTGCAATAAAACTTTGTCAACTTATTGTTTGCACTTGCTCAAATAATATAAGTATAATAAAATTAACGTACAGTAGATCTTATATATAAAAATCAATGTTTGTTTGTTTGTTCATATTTATAATAAAACCAACAAAATAAAATAAATGTCATTATTTCTATCATTCCTAATTAAGCAAGACAACTCTTTCAAATTTCAAACGTTATTTTTAGAATTATTACTTCTATGGCAACAGCGCGCCGGGCACCAGCTAGTTTTATATAAATTCTTCATATCATGTATAGATATGGATTTATTTTCAATAATTAGTAGCAGTTATCCCACAGGAAGAACGTCATGAGTGCTTGAAACATGCTTCCTGAATCTCAATGCAAACTTATTTTAAAAACATCAACCTCAATATTTTGGCATCGGGAAAAATGATGACATACTTAAAAAATGTTATAAGTCGTAATTTTAAAAATATATATTTTTTGCTGCATGCTAAAAACTAAACTGGCTATTAAAATTGAGGTAAAACACCGAGGAAAATAATTAATAAATACAAAAAATTATACTAATCGAACGTCGCTTTTGTGATGGTCCGCTTTTTTCGCACCGAATTCGATCGTCGCAGAGCCAACGACCCGATGTCAAAGGGTTAATAACCCAAACAAATAAGTTATCGAAGCGTAAAATCGGATATACATCTTGCTTAATAAAATAATTAATACATTCCTGATACCCATGAAGTTTATGAATTTTTCCAGATGTTAATTTAAAAAGATAATAATTTAAAAAATACACTGTTTAAATTCAGTGTTCGATAATTTATATTTATTAGTGACAGATTTTCATCGTTAAATCATAACGATTATCATCAGGCTAGTTATTATAGCAAAACACATCCTCTGTATTTATAATAACTTTAATGACTCAAGAAAAATGTATACAAGTTCTTATTAATCATGATTTAAGTTTTACATAATTTCATAATAATAACTCTGCTTAATGCGAATAGAAGATCTATTTAGAAAAATTAGAGATAATCGACATTTAAATGCAAATTTTAATTATTCAATAACTAAATATTGATGTACTTATTTCATCAATTAAATTCAAGAACTTTTAAAATTTAAATAATTTATACGGGAAGAAGATGAATTTATATCTAATATTAATACCAGATTATCTAAAATGCATTTACTTATGCATATGGAAATGCATTTTTTATACATGTAATTAAAGAATGACAGCTATTTAGCCTTATGTGTTCAATAGTGCCCTTGTAAGGTGAAACAGCTATCAGTTTTAAATTAATAGCAATGAAAAAAAAATATTTCCATACACATTATCAAGTACACTTTATTGCATTGCTATAAATTAAAAATGTCATGTTTCTTGAAGATTACTATTGCTGGAGCGTTTGATTTTCCTGACATAAAATGTAGTGTACATTGCAAGCATATTTACTGTACTTAAACTGTGGAAAACGTCTATTTTATGGACCATCGATGACAATTAAAAATTTAAATATTAAACCGGTTATTGATTTACTTTGATAAAACATGTAATTGTATTGCTGTTATTAAATTGTTTTTGTGAGCTATACGCTGTTTTAAATATGGAACCATTTTAAGCGTTTTTAGTGTCGATTAATTTGTTGTATTTATAAAAAAACATATCATAAACACCAAGATTAAATAAATCGATACCTCACATAGTCCGCTATATATAGATCCTTTGTTTTGTTGTGTGTATTTAAATATGATTGAATTTTCATTAAAATGCATTTAAAGTACAATATTAGATTAAAAATGGATCAAATTTAAATCAAAACCTATTTGTTACATAGTTACATATGAAGATTCGGAATTAATGCTATAGCATTCAATTATCTTTAAATATGGCGATGTGTTCTTTATTGAATATAATGATAGAGTACTATTGAATTTATACGATAAATGGAAAAGATTTGAAGAAGTGGATGTATGCTGATGAATCTCCGTGACACTCATCAAAACTGTTAAAGTATCAAAAAAAAAAGTTGAATATAACTAAATCGAGACATCCCCGCCGAAATCTAGACGCTTGGAAAGAGTGGCGTAAGTACTAATTGGTGAGCTTAGACAATGCCTAGGGGCAGTAACTGTCTAATCTTTGTATACATACATATATGTTTTTCAAATTGTTATATTAACCTTTCACTACCGGTGATGTATTTACTACACCTCGAATCTAATAATGGGAATATTGATATAAAATATAATAGATACGGGGCTCAAAATTTTTGTATTCTTCCGTAGTATAATCACGAATCACATCAAAATATTATAGTATATAAGTAATCATCTGCAGCGACGGAAATAAATAATTTGTCGGTAAATCGGGGATTTTGGGTGTCTCAGCATCTTTTTAAACTGTGGCCATTTTGTAAAAAAAAATTTTTTAATTTTATATTTTTTTTATATTCCAAAATTGTCAATAAACATCCGATAAAAATATGTATATTAAATTTATAAAAACACCCAAAAATTGTGCCTCTAGATTTGAATATCCTTTTAAACAATAAAGATTATAGTATTATTAGATGAATACAATTTTTAAAAAAATGCATGAGAATAATGAAGGTCACATATTATGTTATAAAAAAATCAACCAAACTCTCTTTCGCATGGAACTTGTACCAAACCGAAAAAAACAATGTTTTTCAACCGGTTTAATTCCGGTTTTCAGAAAGGTACAAATAAGGCGGCATTCGCTTAATAAAGTTCAAAACGATTAATTTATCTTGTAAAGAAAGTGGATCATTTTGTATCAAGTACAAGATTAAATTTGTAGAGAACGAAGAGACATTTTTTTGCTTTTAAGTGTAATGAAGTGGATCGTTTAAATGATAGTGTCTGCAATATGAATACTCTGGTCTTTTGTTCATCTGTCATTGCTTCACACGTCCAACACCAAATGACCAACACAGCCAGGAAGAAACAAAAGGGTATTTCGTTTTTAAAGACAAAATGTCAGTATCTAGATCGCTCTTTGAAAAACGACGTTTCTCAACCCACACCATAATTGTAAAAATGTCATTTTCTCTTGTTGAGATCGATATGAAAATGTCACTCTCCGCAAGCGTAACGATTGCGCAACCGATTCGCTTCGGTCGACCACTTTGAGAAGATCCACATTCACAGAAGCATCTCCGCAAAAAAGAAATAGACCAATGTTGCAAGAAGCGTTACCAGTCTTTGTGAACTGGCTGCTTGGGCAATAACTCGACGTGGTCACCCATTGTCGCTTTCCTTCGTACAAGACGAATTTCTCACACGGGCAATAATTAAAACAATGGCGTATTTTACAACACCGGATTACACGCAGACGTTTCTCACTAGGCTTGATGCTATTTACCAGCTATTAGGTCAGGAGGTTCACAGCCTTTTGGATTGCCATAATCACTTTCGATACGGCAACCGAGACGCGGAACAATAGCTTTGTCTCGAAATGTATATGCTTACCCTTCGATCAAATTATAGGCCCGCGATTGGGTTCGTGCCAAATTTGACGCAAACATTTGCTTAAAATGTTGCATTGTGTTTTTCTTTTATTACAATGGTTTTATGTGGGCAAATAAAATTATAGTGCCGACACTTTGCTGCCATGAATGGCACCGAAATATCGACGTCTTCGGCTAATGCTGTATATGACGCATTAGAGCGTTCCTACGGGACACACAGACGTCAAGCTCAACATGGACAAACGTAATTATTATTGAAACGCGAGATAAGGATGGAAATTATGTTTCATTTTTGCACGGAATGCATTGATTTGCACAAAAAGCAATTTAGGATGATTGCAAAAAAATAGTTAGCCCTCAGCAATGCGGAACACTGCGTTTCGGATCGTGAAGATAATTGGAACTGAGTTAGTCGAGCGCAGAGATGTGTAAATATTTTTCAAGCGTAAACATGATAAGATTCATCGAAGAATGCATCAATCGATTATGCAAAAAATGTTAAGCCAAAGGCTTAAATAATCACAAAAACCTAACAATGAAAATTACAAGACTGAATCAAATTATTATTTTATAACAGGAACACACAAATCCACTTATCTCCCAGGGTCGCGCAGCGTGAATCAAGCTTGTATATCAATAAATGAACCTTAACACATTTGATAACTTAACACAATATTTGTTCATTTCTTTGTTTGGGTATAGAGTAATAAAATAATGCATTTGTTGAAGATGAAAATTGATAAATTTGGGGCAATCAATACAATAGCATTTCAAATAGAATCATGTGTCTTTTTATTATTTATTATGCATCTAAGAAGATCACTAAAAATCTAAGAAAACCCCTAATATTAGATTGGAAACTATGAAACGGGCGTTAGTGCTGTATCTGTGTTCATCTAATTTTCTTGTACGCATTCAAATTGAATCATAGCGCAACTCAAGCTTCAATAAATATGAATCATGCATTCGGAGATGAATCCACTAATGAAAAAATAATCGATATTTGTCCAAAAATATCGTTTTGGCAGTTGGAGTATCGTCAACGAGCTTTGAAGAAGACCATCGGTCCATATTGATAACGAGGAATGAAGGACGACTGTGGAATCCGTATGTAAAATGATATTATAAAAGACACTCTTTATTATCTCCGATTCACTAGTCTTCGTACTCAATGTACAAGAATGCTTTTTATGTATCACTCGAGTCCGAACGCATATATGCGCGTTTACTCATCAACGGATCAAAGTTATATTTAAAGTTTGAGCATAATTATTAATACTTCCTTCGTTTTTTTTTTCATGAAGTGATTTTCCATAGGATAAATGATTATTTGAATCCAAATTTAAATTTTAAATGGAACTCATACATATACAAATGTAAAAGAAAAGCATCCGTTATTTCAATGTTTTTTTTTGGTGCACCCAGTCCAAAAAAAAAATCTCACGATCATTTTCGCAAGTCACATCTCTCCAATCAGGCTAACGATCAAGCAAATTATCAGATCTTTTTTCATTTCCTCATGTTTTCTCAGTAGGAAGATTATGTACATCGGGTATTACACAATGCGAATTGCAGATCAATGACTCCTCAATCTATATTATGTCTATATTAAGCATCGTTTTTATGAAAACGCTTGTATCGATTTCATTGTGCAATTCCAGATCACGTTATAGTATATTAAATTCATATATGAGGTCGTAAATATCGAAATCAGAATACGCATCGTGCATCATCAAATCATCCAACTATTCTTCCCTCCCAAGCCGAATTATTTTTTATGTAACCATTCATTTATATGGTAATTCATATACGCCATCAGTGATCGCGCTCTTTGTTTTTTGTGCGTGAAAAACGCCCGGAAAAACAAGGAAGCGTTGTTAGTTTTCATTAATTTTTCGCATAATTGTCATTAATTAACGTCGCATAATGTCTGAATTAATATTAATATTCGGTAATAGACGACGTTGAATGTCGTTCAAAAAGACTGATTAATTCGTTTTGACTGTTATTCACTCAAAACACGCAAAAAAAACACATGCGAATGAAATAACATGATGAATTTCGTTTTAATTAATACAAAACATGTAATGAGGGGACAGAAGCCTGGTATTAATTTCAATTAACGGACCACCCTTGTTTCAATCCTTGCGAAATAAATTGTTGTATTCACACAAAAAAATATAAAAGGCTATTTGTTTGCTTGATAAAATGATAATACAATTGCAAATTTAAAAAATTAACCCTATGAATACCGTCCGCACAGATCTGTGCATTTCATCGCATTCAATTTTATACACACAAAAAACATATTTATTATATTTATAATCTTGAATTTAGACGTCAACAATATAATATTTAACTAAAATAGCTTATTTCAATAAATATATATACGGCAGACCTGCGATAATCCGACAAAAGTATTGCAAGTGTCGGAATATCGAATTTGTCGGATTATAGAGTACTGTTGTGTGTACTCGACCCTTTGTAGTTCGAAATTTTTTTGGAAAGGAGTACTTATACAGTATAGTATAGTTATAAAAAATGAAAACCTGTTACCATCATCAAACGTATTCCATGACGATTTTTGAAGCATTTTAACTATCTCTTACTAACTAAAAAGTATTTTTTTTAATTATCTCCTTGTAAAACAATTTTACTCTCATGGCCAATATGAGCTCAGAAATAGATATTATAGATAGACCAAAATAAATAAAATATTCTTGCGATTTTTTTTTATATCATAAATTGTGGATCATCTTAAGCTGTACTCACTTAGCGACTTACAAAAAAATTGATTACGATTTAGGCGGTCCAGAATTACATTTATGCATTTTTTGAGATGTCGGACTACAGGGGGCGCCGGATTAGACCGGGGCCGGATTACAGCGGATCTGCTATATTCTTATTATATTTTATTTGTACACGAGCCACACTTGTATTTTCACTCATTTCAACATTTTTTACGTTGGCATGTTAAAGAGTTTTAGAATGTATTTAATTTAATTCTATATTTTAGAAAATCTCAGTTTTTATTCAAATTCTTCAAATTCTTTACGGTATTTATTGGGTTCAAATTATACTGAAGGACGATATAGTAGACTAAAATAAATAATAAAAAGCTAATATTATTGTTATCAATATCTGTTTGTTTGTAGGTGCATCCGTGGGAACATTTGATATGTAAACATGTAAAATATTTTTATATACTCCTGGATCTATAATATAAATAGTGAAAATATATCTGATCAAGCGTTTAGATCAAAAAATAATTAAGAATTAACCTTTTCGTGAGTACTTACGGAAATATCCGTTTTGACCTTCACTATTCAGAAAGAGCACTCTTGTGCATTGAAGCTCCGAGGCGGACAAAGAGAACTTCTTCATATGCATCGCATGATTGTATAGATCGTTAAGCCCAAATTTATCCACTTATAATGATTTCGATTTCAAGTGTGTTATTTTTTTTACGCAAAGAAACGACCGAATATTGTGTGTTATCGAGAGTGTTTGTTTATTTAACTGCAAGCTGTTCTTCGCTGCGTGTTGAATGAGTCTTTTTCCAATTATCATTTCCTTCTAAAGGAGGAGCACTTGAATCGATTTTTTGTGCATTGTTTATGTACAGAAATAAAGTGGTCTTGTATGCACTATCAAGTGTTCATTTACAATTGACTCTGCCTCGAATTGAAGATTGTCTTACGCTGATTAGGAGCTGACAGAAAGTAATCGGTGTAAAGCGATTATGACATCAACGACTTTATCGATTTTAAATTTGCTCACTAACGAAAAGGTTAATATTTATAAATTTCATATTAAATTCGTCCATCCATAGAAAAAATGCATCAAATAAGGCATATTTTATTAAGCTGAGCTGATTTTCAATACAATTACCCAGTGAATATATTGATATGATTTCGACTATATTAAACAATGCTTATTTATAGTGTTTTTTAAGGCAGAGAGAGTCCAACTGCGAGACTCTGATGACGAGCCATTATTTCTTGAAACATAAACGAAGCTAGCTTGAAAATGGGGAAAAAATATATACGTGTTCTCTCAATCAGGCGATTTTATAATCCGCTATATATTGTTAATTAGGCTTAAATGTATTAATTGCTTCGTGTAATCGCTTGCGGTTATTGGTTCATGCGGCACCCGAGTCCTTATAAATGCGAATTTATAGAACCAATAGTTCATATGAAATTCAGATTAATCTCCAGGGCGTTTGTATGTAAATAAAATCATATTTTAATATCGAAATGGCAACCGTTTTGCTACAATTCAATCCGATAAATAACGCTAATAATTTGCATATGCGTGTGATATTATTTATCGCTCTGATCTAATTTAAATTACGTACTTCTTGCAGTACAACTTGGCATGTTCCTTTTGCGAAATCCGGTTTTAAAGTTCAAACGTATGTTCTAATTATTTCCAATCGAAATTTAGCAGCGAAATGTGCATTAATTAATATTGGATCGGTAATTTTTATGTGATTTTTTCTCTTGGCAAAGATCGATAACCTATTAATATTTTTTTGAGTTTATCGGAACAGCATTCACTTTTGATTTTTGGAGCAATTTTGTTGTTTTTTAGGGTGTAATTATTTTAGGTTTGTTTGTATGTTTGGACGCTAAAAAATCAACTCTGTTATAAAAAGCTGATTAAAAATGCTTGCTGTCTAAATGGAGAAGATCAAAGAACTATTATGTCCATCGTTTATATAATTGTGCTGATACAAGTGGATGTTATCAAGAACAGCAAGGATATAACATGTGAAATTACGAGTATACCGAAATAGGAGAGGAGATGGAAGCAATTAGGATAATTACCACTACGTAATATCTACGACCAAACTCTTCAGTTAGATATCCTCAGATGGGGCGATCGAAAGTAAAGACATTAAAAAAATGTCTAATATTTATAGCGATGATTGATTTGGTGTCATGTATTGAAGAATGTATATATTTTTATAAACGACATACATTAATATTGATATTTGTGGAAAATTTATGACGTATGTAGATTAATGAAAAATGTGAGGAGACAAGCAGTCAAAGCTCGTTTGATAAATTTATAACGATAAAGGAGCTTTTTCAAAAGCTCACATCGCTCCTCTGCATTTATCACCCCCAACGCAACTCTCGTTACTTCGGCGCAGAATTTGCAGCATCGCTGCTAAATTTTCGTCATTTATTTAAAATTTTATGAAAAAGTTACCTTTGATATTTCAGCACATACCACCCGGGGTAAGCTCATTTAGACTTTCTGCATCCAATTTCAAATGGTCGGATGCATCCGAAGAACAGAATTTCCGCCCAAAGCGAAACCGCATTCATCCCTCCAACAACCCCCCCGGCTAAAACGATGAATAATTATAAAAATATCCACGCTCTCTATTTACGTCCGTTCATTACTTCTAATGCATCCTGTTTATGGAAGGAGCCGAACAGGTATCACCGCATTCACCGCAGGGCCGGTCGGTGTCTTTGCAACATTTTCATAAGGTGAATGAAAACCGAATGAAATGCGGGACGTTTTCAGCTGGAAAACTCATCGCCATCAAAGAATCTTTTGCGCTTACATTTTGTCGGTTAGTAATTACTTTACAGCAGCGTGGGGTGTCTGCACCACACCTACATTTTGAAATAAACACCCAACCAAAAAGGAATTATATCTCATACCATCGCTCTTTGCGCGATGTGAAAATACATCCACAAATCATACTTCAACATAAATCTCCGGGTAAAAGAATTACCCGGGTGAGATTAAAGAACGCGGAATTAAAACTTTAAAACCCGAGGAAAAATGTATTTTTAGCGCAAAATATTTTGGATCGCATAATGAATAATATAGCAAACCACAAAATGCAACATTTATACGATCAATATTGATGCAATTGCTGAGAATAAGATATTTCTATAATAATTCATATAAAATCAATGCAGGAATAAATGTACAAATTGCTTTTTATTAACCTTTTGAGCAGTACAGTCGCGTATTTGCGATCAAATTCCAGTGATTCGGAAAGAGCTTTCTTACACATTGAGCTTAGAGAGAGACACAGTCGGATAGAGTCATGTACGTTGAGTTTGAAGAAAGATGTGAGTCAGAAAGAGACGGAGAGAGTGTCTTGCGTACATCGTACAATTGTATAGATCGATAACCCAAGTTTATAGACTAATAATTATGACCCACATTAATCGATTTCAAGCGTATTGTTTATATTTACGCGAAGAAATTAACGAAGATAGTGAGCTTTCAACAGTGTTTATTTACAAGGTTAAGCGATAAATGGATTTGTACGGACGATAAATGGTGCACATATGAATATAGCATCCACGTCTATGATAATTTAAAATTAGCTCACTACTCAAAGGGTTCATTAGAAATACAATAGTTATGTACTCTTATAATACGGTGTAGCGTGGAAGAATCATGCCCCATGCAATAGCGCTGTTAATTTGAGCAGATTTAATTCGCCAGATTAACAGGGACATCTTCCATCTCTCTCTAGGCGCAATGTGTTAATTTAAGAGCGCCATTTTCTATAGCGTTGTGGACACATTGCATATGCAATACCGACCGATTACTTTTTGCGCGTGCGCCGTTACTGGTTGGGTGGTGACGCGCAGGAGGTGGAAGAGTTGTTGGTTAACCTTGAGTGCGGAAAGGCGTCCTTCCCGCAGCCCTCTTTCTCTCATGTTGAATAAAGAGTTAACTGAGAAGGGAGTCTTCCTGTTCGATGACCGTTCACCACCATTCATCCGTCCGGCTACACCATGACCCGAAAGAAGAACGGATGTAGAGTTTACCAAAATAAATAAATTTATTTATAAAAGAAGATATTTTTTAGTAAGTATTTCAAATTTATGAAGATGTGGATTTGGTCGGATGCTAACTGGAACTCTTTCGTTTTAACTATTATCTTTTATTTACGGAGAAAGATATTACAGCTATGAGTCTGCGAGAAGGACATCTTCCCGCAACTAAAGCTATCCGACGACTTTCCACTTTCCACGCATCACTACAGGACAGAAAGCAGTGATAAGATGCAATATCTCCGCAGGACGATAGAAGAACTTGCCATAACACGGAATTATATAGCACAATGCTTTCATGGAACTATATCTATTCCAAATGACGTAGAACTCATATTCTTGCCAATATAAATGAGCTTAATGCTACAGCAACCTAAATTTGCTTTTTAATTAATGACACGTATGACCTTATTCATTTCGGTGTTTAAAAAAATAAATCTCGTGCTTTATTGACGTTGTTCGCTAAATTGAAAGCGTTAAGTTGCTCGGGGGATAAATTTGGGCTAACTTTGACCCAGTTATGTTATCGTCATAATAAATGTGAATAACGATGGGCCCAACAAGCTACTTAATTCAATGCTCAAACGTATAAACTATTGTATTATTGTTCGAATCGGCATGTGAATGGAAGGCATAGTAATTATATTCATAATTACCTTCGGAATTAAAATAAATCATATTAACTACAATTGTTCCGCAGCCATAGCTCTAACCCAGACCTATTTGGGCCGGTGATAAATGATCGATACGCGAACAAGGAATTTTCGAAAGATAAAGGAAACCGTAACGGGGGATCTAGCGCTTAGGCCTATCATTATGAACAATTGGTCTGTCGTGGCTGTTATAGATTATGTGTGTTTGCATCGTGATGTAATTATCAGTCTGAGGCGATTGTGTCGTGAACGGTGTTAAAAGCAATCCATCAAAATTTTCTATGTAGAACTTTTTGACATTTGACACGACCGTGAAAAGCACTTAGGTGCCATATCCTGGACGTGATCGAGAAACTTCTCGGGTTGTAAGATACGCGCGAGGTCGGGGTCCTGACCTCTTCCATATAAATTATTACGATTCGTATCGAGGTCGAGGATACAAACAAAAAACCTGCGAACCCTAAAGGTCAAAACCTATTTATGCAGAAAAACTATTTCAATGTTTATGGCAATTTCTCCCTTTGAAAATCAGTCGTATACATTTATGGCTTATGGGAGCGTGAAGCAATTTTTCTTCTTTCGTTTCTGTAATACTATATTCAAATCACATAATATGAAATCGTGCAAACAGGTCAGTAAAATCATCTTATGTAATTGATTCGAAGTCGTATACAAAATGAGTGGGCATTTAACGAGAAAATTTTCATATGGCAGATGAACATGCTAACGAGCGTTAACGTATCTGCACTGGACTTATTTGCTAGGTTTAATACTGGAAACCTTAACACATTCGCGGACACGTCTGAAATTACAGACGGATGTGATAAGTGTTCTCGAATAATCTCCGAATTTTGGGAATACATTAGACCATCCCGGGATTAGTCCTGAGATTTCCCGAGAAATTATTTATTTCCGTCGCTGCAGATGAATACTCATATACTATAATACTTTGATGTGATTCGTAATTATATTACGGAGGAATACAAAAATTCTGAACCCCGTATCTATTATATTTCATATCGATATTCCTATTATTAGAGTCGAGGTGTAGTAAATACATCACCGGTAGGGAAAGGTTAATATAACATTTTGAAAACTTTTATGTACTCTATATATATACATAGATTAGACAGTTACTGCCCAGATTTACTGTTCAGATTTCGGCTCAATTTAATTTCTATGTTCATGAATTGTGTCGCTATTCCGTGTCCGCGAATGCGTTAATTTAAATGGCAAAAATGAGTATTCTGTTAACAAACATACATAAATTTATATTCACATATTATCCTCTGACAATCCGGGCGCTTGCACTACAGTCGGATAATTAGAAGTAATTGATTCAAATATAATCACAAGTAGATTTAGACACACTTTTGTAAGCTTATCTTTATGAAAGATGAAAACGCCTTGAAAGAGAGAAAGCTTCATGAGATATTGTCGAGTGAGAGTCATGGCTGAAATTCGAAGTGCTTGATTAAATGGTTCGTCATTAGAGTCTCGCAGCTGGGTCTTCTCTCTGCTTCAATAATATGTAAAATTTGACGATATTAGAATTTTTTAATTTTTTAATCAACCTGTTTTATCACCTAATATCCTAATGTTCCATATACACATTTAAAACCAATCGTTTGAGACAGGCAAAATTAAATAGCGCAGAAGTGAATTCATGCCCTATTGACCCTGCAATATAGTCAACTTAGATGTGAGCTCTATTAAGCCTTTCGGGTTCATGATCTTTATGTTTTAAAAAAGGATTCTGAATGGAGCTTTGCTGATTTGTATAGATTATGATTTCGGATATATGCAATGCTGAGAAATATTGGGCATTGCTGACTCAGATCATAAGATGATTTAATAATGAAGATAATCTTCGGGCACTTGAAGCATAAATAGGTCAATATAATCGATAACAGTGAATAGATTTGAAGAACGGACCGTGACTTTATAAAATTGACTGTCTCGGATGAACAGGTCATGAACAAAGATCATCCATTACGGATTTGAAGTGCATCTCAATTTAATTGAAATCGTAGAGAAATCAAAGACAATTGATCGAACTGTCAATAGCTATAATTTTTATTAAGCACAACGTTGAATGACTTGTGGATTTGAAATCTTAATTCAAATACTTAATAGATTTAAATGAACGATTCAAAATTGCTTTAGTAATCGATCCAAATATATTGACAGCTTCAATATCGTCGGCTATCAATAATGCATTGATATTATTAAATGATCGCCCAAATTCATGTTATGTTGTTCGTGTATCCGTGGGAATGCTCAAAAATGCAGATATTATATTGTATATACTGTTGTTATTGCTTGATAAGCATTTGGTAGGCGTCTTTGTTATATTTGCGAAATATTGGCTTAATGGAAACCATGAAAATTTTGGTGAAAGTCAATCTATACGTCCACAGTAAACTAGATCAAAAATATTTATTATGGCATAAAAAATATTTATTAAATAAATGTGTAGAGGAGCCTTGAAAGGCCTCTCTAAAGCATGACTTATCATTTCCATGGCGAAAATTAATTTTCGACAGCATATTTTACATCAAATAGTATGAAAATACACGACTCGAGATAATCCAGATACGGACTCGGAATTTTGAAATCGTTTTCCAATTATTAATGGTGGTTATTAAAAAAATGTCCTTGAATACTCATATTCGTGCTTTGGCAATTTGCTTTTTTGGTGTTAAAGGTAAACCTTCGTGCTTCCATGGGTTATCACAATGAGATCTATTGTTTCTCAACGTTTTTACGGTTGAAATTCAAAATGATGGCGTTATCTCGATACCATCAACGTAATTATGACTGAACATCATTTTTATAATTATTCAACAGGGATTTTTATAATGTATGGCGTAGACGCGTTTTTAATCGAAATTTCGGGTTCCAATAAGGCCGATATGATTATATTGCTAGGGGTAGATTTTCAATGATAAATCATCGCGGAATTGTCGTAAAAGCTTGAATTTTCGTGAAATCCAAAGAAAGTAGTACTGGGATTTTAGCACCATATAAATTATTAATGATCTATAAAGATCATCAGATGGGTAGAAGCTATTATTTTATCATTATGGCTTAATTGGAATGAAACTGGCGACAAAATATGGATCTAATTATTGAGGTATCACTATCAATATGTGATTGAAATAGGATAGAAATGGGAAAGAATCTATGAATTAATAGCAAAACTATCATTATTTTAATAATTATTGCATATTAATATGCATAATTTTAAGTTTAAGGTATACATTTTTGGACATAGAATTCTGAAATAATCTCTATGCCAAATCATCGCAGAATTATCACAAGATCTTAAGATTTCTTATTTTTGAGTCGCAATTTAAAGTCGTATTTTAACACAATAATACACATTATAAAGCTAGAAGAATATCCAGAAATCATATTTGAAAATATTAGGGTGTCCCATAAGTTTCTTTCGTTTTCATATTAAGATAAAAATAAACAATAATTTGTATTACATCAATATTTATTGAATAATATTTGATCCATTCAGTTCCATTATCTTTCTCCATCTCTCCGGAAGCCTCATAATACCTTCTTGCCAAAATTTCCCATGTTTGTTGGCAAAATATTGATCAAGGTACATTTTTATATCATTTTTTGAATTAAAATTTTTACCACGTAAAGAATTTTTTAATGGAAGAAATAAATAATAATCTGAAGGGGCAATGTCCGGAGAGTATGGATGATGAGGTAAAACATACCAGTCAAATGATAATCATTTATTTCTGACGAGCAAAGACTTTTTTTGGATGTAGGCCAGGTTTAACTACAGTTAAAGCTTCTGTACCCTTTGTGCAAGACCGTTTACATTGGATATTCTCATAGAGTATCCAATTTTCATCTCCAGTGACAAGTCTCTTCAAAAAAGGTAGGCTATTATATCGTTGGAGAAGAAGATCGCATGTTGAAATACGCTGAAGTTTATTTGAGTCAGTCAGTTCATGAGGAAGCCACACATCTGAACGATTAATGTAGCCCAATTTTGTCAGATGATTATGGACGGATGCTCATGGAATTTCTAACTTGTTTGCTATTTCACGAACAATATATCGCGGGTTTTCTTCAAACATGGCTATGATTAGATCTGTGTTCATTTGCGAAAGAAACTTATGGGACAAACTAATTGAAGCTTTTATCGCATAATTTGTGGTGTGTTACGCATGTGCGAGTGGGAATGAGTCGACCAGTAGTCTTGGCCTAGGGATCTTTCTGCCAGCTTATTTAATCTCATAATTGTGGATATTTACTCGTTCATAATAAAAATCTTGACAAAAACTTTTTGATATTAACCCCAAATATTTTTTCTTCATTTTAGGGCTGTAAAATGGACTGCAAAAATTTATTTGCTACACCTGCAGACTACCCTAAGTGGAGTAGAATCGTGACACACAAATTACAAAAATATGTCGACGGAAGTTATTTAAGGTCGGAAAACGCGCTGTTGAAAATTTCATATAGATTCGTGACTCACTCTAAATAATTTAATGAGAAACGAGGTTGTATATTTTTCTTCACATGATATATGTCGCAACCATAAAAAGCCTAATGGCTTTGACAATGGCTCTAATGAAATTAAAAATACGAAAAAAAGCCCACACATCAGCCGAAAGCCCCAAGTGCCAACATTACTTACTTATTTATATATTGTTCCACGAATAAAAAAATACTAATACGCCAACTGAATAATTTATATGGCAGTCAAATGATATAGTTGTCTAGTTGCTGACTTGGCTAATAACAGTTACCGTACTAGTTAAGCTGGATGTAGAATGGCACCTGAACAAAGTTCTTGGCCACAGGGTAATTTATCATTCATAATACATATGTGGCTTGATAAATTCGATCGGCCAAACTAACGAAACGCTAATTTATATGAATTATTGCCAAGAGATATGAAAGAAACGCCTGGAATGAAACCCGCATTAAAAATTTAAGGTTCCTTTGCCGGTTTTTTCCAGCCAAGGTCAGATACGCACAAAGAGTTACTTTGTCGGTTTTTTTTTCTGCGAACTATTAATTATTAAAGCAGTGGGCTCTGAAAGATACTTTAAATTTACACGTCGAAAGACCCATTAGTCCGTTATATAATACTTTTTCAGGATTATCCTAATGGATTGTAAGCCAATGTGAGTATGCGGATGGACTGAAAAAAACGTATCCCCGGAAAAAATTATGCGACCTCTTCAACATTCATTATGGCCAAAAAACATTATTTTCAATATTAATTTAACCCAAATTATGTGATTTATAGTGAATTTATGGTGGGTTGTCTTCTGCTATTACAGTACAGCTTGCTGAATTTATGCAGCAAAAACCATGACATTGGCGTTGTTCCGCAGCCAAAAAAATATATAAATGCTTATGGATTTTTTTTAGAAAGAGATATAGAATATAATTGAGCTCATTTTGAGTCTTCGTTTTGGCAAGCAAACATATTTTTTTCTTTGTATTTCTTATGCAAACATTATTTTTGGACGCTTAATATTACAACAAATACGAATGCTAATTGATCATGGATCCAAGTAACATAGCATTTGCCTAAAATATTATTATATCAAGTAAAATTATTTTAAGACTGTCAAAACTCATCGAAAATCTTAAGGATTCTCAAAACATAATTATAAGAATTTATTGCAGACTATTCATAGACTTTGATAGTTATAGAGATTGATATTAACACATTTTTGTCGGGAAACCACCGCGTGACATTTTTTTTTCCAACGGGCACAAAACGAAAATAAATCGCTTATAAAATTTATAAATACTCAAAATATCTCAATAATTTGGCAATTATATTACTCATTGTGTATATCATAACAAATATAGTAAATCACTCAATTGTAGACTTTTTTGATATGAAGACACAACTATAAATGATCTCAAACAGGAATCTCTAATTCCAATTTTAAATCAAAACATCGCTGGTTAAGTTAACTTTTATTTAAATGATCATAAAATTTACGAACGAAATGTACATTAAAATATACCCAAAAGCTTTTTGGTATTGGTGATTTTTGTCAGAAATGATAAGAACGAAATTAACGGCCCCAATGGGTCCGTTTACCATCGGTTCGTAGCAGAGGTCTACATCGGAGATATACAGGGTTAACGAAAAAATACAAATATTGGCTACGAAACCACGGTTACGAGATTGTAGAAACCGGCCACGGCCAAGACCATTGGTCAAATCCCAAAATTTTATTGACTCTTATTTTAGATTACTGACCTAACACTGAACTCAAACTCAAACTAATTGATTCTCAATGGCTCTCTGCGCCTCTTCTGTATTAATATCTCCTGAAGCTTTCGTACCGATATCGTTTTCATAATCTTCGGGATTATTATTGAAAACTTTAACCTCTATTATTCATGATGTTTTGAGACCAGGCGCTTGTTTTAGTCATTAAACCACGAGTATCACTGTTATTACTCTGAAAGAATTTGGTTTTTAAACCATAACTGGTGTTTAAATTATGTCTCATGTATTGTTCTGGATTGGCGTCCACGTTCTTCTGTTTGTAATTTTCTTATATTTTTCCTCTGTACATTACAATACCTTCCCGAATATAACGTGCTAAAAACAAAATAGCCGTGATATAATATGTGTATCATAATTTAATCAATTATTTTAGCCGATGGTACTACATGAGTATCACGTCCAACATTCTGCCTTTTTTAATAAAAAATCACATAATATTATGCCTAATTAAAAAGATAATCAATTTAGTGATAAGTGAATGTGTAAGGAAATGTGTTAAGCTCATTAATCTTCATCTTCTTAGTCTAGTTTATAAAGTTCTGTTTAACTTCTGTTGAACTACTTCAAAACAAGGAATATTTTACACATAATTTTGGCCTTGATTAGTTCTTAGAATTTATACGTTTAACCTTTCCTTAACCATGATGTATTTACTACGAATTGACTCTAATAACGGGTATATAGATATGAAATATAATAGATATGTGGTTCAGAATTTCATATGGTGTATCAAATACATATCACCGTAGCGTATGGGCGTTTTTTAGCATGGCAAGGGAAAAGTTAAGAGAACCATTTGAATTAACCTAAGGAAAACAGTTTTTAATCGTGGAAAAATATTAAGGCTTTCAAATGAGAATAAACCCTTAAATGATTTTAAGTTTATATTTGATTAAAATAAAATAAATATATTTTTATTATTATAAAGCATTGAACTTTGAAACAAGATTTATAGTCTATTACTAAGGTTTGATCTAAGATTTTATAGCAATTGGTTTTAAATCCATCACGACGCGATCGATAATTTAATAATACAAAATTAAGCCCAGCGGATCTGGACATTATTCTTCAGTAATTCGCCAACTTTCACCGATGACATTTAGCTTCTTCGAATTGAGATTTTCCATAAATCAAGAATTATACAACCTGTAACAATTTATCGACATCATTATTCAAAACACTCGGAAGTGACCGATCAGAAAATGCAAAACGAGTAGGAAGCGGTCAATTTAATATTCCGATATTTGCCCAATAATATTACGTAAAAGAGCCCACAATCTATTATTTTAGAGAGAAGAAAACACAAAAAACTGAGCGATGCTCAAATATTATGCATAATTTATAACCAGTGTTGCTCAACAAGCCATCGACGAGCCGAGAAAATGTATTTCCGCCGAGCTATAGTTTAGTTTTAAACCGAGCGTAAGCTCTTTATGTGATCGCATTAGAAATTCTCGCCGTGAGCTTTTAGGATTAAGCGAAAGCTCCTGCTAAATCACGTCAATTATTCATATTTATTATATTTGAAATTCGTGAATTTAATTTTTCGATGGAAACGTCAGTTCTTTAATAAGTGCACGTCCAGAGGGTAGCATGTGGTCTTGGCATGTGCACACATAAAGGATCTCATAGGGGGTGCTAAATCCTATGTCAGGTGACATCAAGCATCCAGCTTTTCAATTACGAATTCAAACTACCCTTCATAAATTTAGCACCGATATTGCATTCATACAATATGAAAATATCGATATTGAATGTTATAAATTCGTCGATCGCTGAGATAAAAGGATCAATCAAGATCGAATCGAATTAATTTGGCCTCCACGTTTCTTTAGCATGCAAAAATAATACAAACCACACTTCCTTATGTTCAAATTAAAGGACAAAAACCTCATGCTCACGATTATCCATTGTCAGTTCAAAATAAAGAAGTGGTGTTATGATTACAATGTCGTTATTTAGAGCGAGGCTACCGAATCACATGTGGCCTTATGTTAATAAAAGCACATTAAGCTCTAATCGGTTTCTCTGATTTGTTAACAAGAAAATTTATAATAGTAATAATTAATTTACAAAATGTATCCAAGCGCATAAATAACCTTTCCAATGCCCCGATATCCTTATCCGAATTTTTGCTTTCTAATCAATTTGAATCGTGAACGAAAATCGATTCGGAATGATCGATCGTGGTTCCATTGCGATTTAGAAGGAAGAGAATGGATTATCTTTGGATTGACTATCCTCACAAAAAGGAAGCAACCTTCCATGGCAAGGACGTCACGCCTCATTATAGACAATCATCGATTGAAGCCTTATTTTTTCCATCGTTTGTCTCGTTGTAATGAGCTTGAATAATGGGTGTTTCCTTTGGACAATCGGCAATTTAATGCCCGATTTTTTGTCCGCATTAATAATTGTATGCAAAAAATCTAAGCTGGGAGCCATTAGTTTTGGCCAAATTAGTGCTAATATTTTAACGTCAATAATATAGTGTTGTGAATAATATTCACACACAACTTGACTTAATTTGGTTAAATAAAAATACCTACTGCTTATGTTTTATGGCAATAGATGGCTCTTATACACATTTAAAATATATTTTAATGTGATAAATATAATTAATATATATGTATTTGATAATTCATAGTCATCTTTATCAATATAAATAATATTAATCCTTTCAGTGCACGACGCATCTATTTTTAGGCACACACATTGTCCGACTAATACGTTCTATTCGAGTACTTGTTTTTATATCAGGGCTTTGAACCGGAACTGAACTAATTGATAAATATCGGTTTTATCGGTTCGGAACACGTCTTATGAGAAAGAAGATTTGATCGATTTTTTCATTGACATAATATGTGATCATCATCATTCTTGTTCAATTTTTTTATTGTATGCAACTATTAATATTTTAATGTTTACTTTATAATTTCAAAGCTTAAATTTTTAAGAATAAATTCTTTAAATAAAATTTTAATTATTTACGGAGTCATAGTTATTTTAGTGATACGGCAACTAAGCTGGTACCACCAGAAAACTACTTTTTTAAACACAGTTGACATAATATCTCAAATTTAAATCAATTGATTTACTTCAAATTTAATAAAAAAAATTCTTATATTATTTTCTATCGTTCCTACCAGATTTAAGGCAAAATTTTATTTTTAACTATTTAAAAAAAAACTAAACTGAAAAAATGAGGCCAAAAAATGATTTTTTTTTAAACAGTCGTCATGTTGTCTAAATAAAATTATTATTTTATTTTTGAGGTAGGGGTTATTGCCACATCTATACTTATTAAGAATCTTTTTATATTATTTATTTTAAATAACTAAAAGGGTTGGAATTTTGTCAACCAAGATACGCCTTCTTTTTTATGTATTTTGTTTAGGTTATCTTTTCCTATTTGTTTGCTATGTACCCAGACTTATATAATTCCACTTCTAATTATTATACTTTCAATTAATTATTTATATTATATTAGTCACAATCTCTAGAAAAAAAATCGTTATTATTCGTTAAAAAACCATTATTTTTCCCGGAACGAAAACTGTAACCGAACCGATATAAACGTTTAGAACTGAATCGGAACGAAATTAACGAAAACGAACTACACGAAGGCTTGCGCCGTTTAGATCCTTTTATTTTATTTGTCAAATAAAACAAGGCTTCAAACCGTTATTTTTTTCATTTCGTTTTTCGTTCCGGCAAAAATAGCGGTTTTATCAGTTTTCGGTTTCGTTCCGCTTTGAAGACCTGAATTAAATATCAATATTCATAGTAAATTCTATAGATATTGACTTAATGAAAACTCAAAAAAATTTTAGACGAAAATTCATAAACTAAAACATTAAATAAGAGTCAATAATATCAAACAGCATTTTTTTTAAATTCCTCTTTACTTCAAAATATGGATTTATAATTAGTAATAAGTGGATATTTTGGTCACAAACATGCATTATTTTTAGCTTTGCATACGCATACATCTGCCGCCTTCCGCATCAACTTACATACGCACGTGCATATCCAAATCGAATCATATTCTCCGACATCCGTTCGATATTTTGTATCAATATGCTCGTTTTGAAGCACTGGCGATCCTTTTCAATCATCGTTTATAAAACCGGTTTTATATATATGACGATGAATGAATTTCTTTAATTGACACTCGGATCGACAAACGATGAATTACAATCCCAAAAAAAAAACTTTCTTTGTACAATATGACACACATTCCAGCGATGACATACATTTCGACGTCATTTAATGCCTTTTTAATACAGCCGATTCTGTGCTAGAAGGCTGTGTCACAAAATAATTAAAACCTATCAGCGCACTGTCAGCATCAAAAAGCCGACATTCGCGAATAATTGTTTTTTTTTTTGTAATGCCATTATTTTTTTCAAGTACGCCATTTAGGTGGTGATTTGCAAATTTTTTGATCGAAGCATTTTTGAATTATTTTTTGACACTTTGTGCGCAGTGCGAAAATAAATTTGACCTTTGGCATGGGAGGGTTGTGAAGAAAGTTGATTTTGACACATGAAAGCAACTAATTGTTTCGTGGCATTTGATAAAAAAATGGGCTTAAATTCGTTTTTGTTCTTTATGGTAATGTATTCCGAAATTGATCAATGGAAGTGTGACGCATAAATATATTCGCGTACTGAAAAAATAAATGGATGGCACAAAGTTGCTGAAATGAAATGTTTTTTTTGGAAAGCTAATGATACTTATACCATTTTAGCTATGAACGTAAGTCTTGATATAAACTAAAATAAATTTTGTACATTAAGAATGAAGTTTTCCTTCTTTCAGTAATTCGATTATCTGAGTTGTACCGTGACATTTTTTTTTCTTGACATTTGGGTCATTTACAAGTTATGAATAATGAATACCCTAACAAGAATTTTGTTGAATATTCAATAAGATCACATTATATATTATAAAAATAACCATCTTTTCTAAATTTCTATGCCCTTGGTTCTTCTTTCTATAT
Organism: Stenopsyche tienmushanensis; assembly: GCA_008973525.1. Taxonomy (NCBI): domain Eukaryota; kingdom Metazoa; phylum Arthropoda; class Insecta; order Trichoptera; family Stenopsychidae; genus Stenopsyche; species Stenopsyche tienmushanensis. The sequence goes on from WACJ01000217.1 coordinate 43,881, forward strand.
GCTGCGAGATATACTGCTGTGAGTTAATTTCAAGCCTTTTTGCTATAAAACGCGAGAAAAAATAATTGGAAATAATATAAATAATTCAATATTAGTATTTGATGCATGTATTTATGAAATTCAATAATATCAACTGTATTTAATTGACTGGGGAGTCTGTTGCTAATTCGGAACAGCGAGTGACCCGCAAAAAATCCGATTTAGTCGGATCATAATTTTAGTTGCAACAAGATTGATGTAAGTTGATCAAAATTATTCAAAATTATGTACGATGAAATAATTAGTGAACATAATGCACTTTTATTACATACTGAAATTAGATGGTTATCCAGACTAAAAGCCCTATTGAAGCTTTATGAATATCGTACAAAATTATTTAAGGCACCGAGTATTTCGGGGAATATTCTGGGAACTGAATCAAATCTTCCACGTTTAATAAATCCTGCATATCAAGCAGATATTTTAGCAATTAAATTCTAAATTAGTTGAAGAAATTTTTAAAGTATTTTTTGAACACTTATGTGACTTAAAAACTCTTTTTTTTTTCTGAAAATTATTGAAGATGATTCTTAGATATGGAATCCATTTTATGTGACAGCTAATTCAGCAGGCTTAACTTTTTATGTTTTTTTTTAATTGTTTAACACAAGAGGATTCAAATATAATCCGGAATTTTACTGTACAAATTTATGGGTATCTTATTTTTCAACATAGCTCTCTTCACTACAAAAAAATTATCGGATAGGAAGTTTCTTGATCCTGCTTGCAGACAAAAATCAAAAAGTAGTATTCTCTGTTGCGCAACGCTTAACTATTCGTTTTCTCATACACAAAGGTGTGAAATCGAGTGGAATTTTTGAAGAGACTTAAGGCACAGTTTGATGATGTTACTCTAAGTATTTTATTGCGCCCAAAAGATTCGTCAAGGTCTGAAAGTCGAGAAACAGTCTGCTGAAAAAATGATAACATTAGTTGAATCCGCAGCTCACGCTGTGCGGCGTACTCATAAAGGGAAATGTGGAACTGCTGATTTCAGAAGTAGGTGAAATCTATGCAAAACGCGCTCCCTTGATGTGTCAGTGATCCGAAATTTGGACCGGTTGGACACGGAAACCCTGTGGCCACTCCTTCTACTTTTAGAGTATTTAGGGCTTTTTGTAAAAGTTTTGGGGAAGAGTGCATCCCGGGGGCTTTCTACGACCGTAGAGGCCTTTCCTTGCAATTGGTAACAGTTAGTGGGCTTGCACCCTTTTTCGGGGCCGCGAGTGAGACTTGTTATCCTTCTTCTGCAAGACAACGCGCGGCTGTATACAGCAGCCGTTATTCGTGATAAAGTCACTCAATTGTATTAGGAAACTCTTGACCACCCACCTTGCAGTCCTAAATAACTCCCATGAGACTATGATTTGTTTGTTCCATTGAAAGAGGCATTAGGAGGGCAAAGAATTCAAAACAACGCTGCGGTCGAACAATACGTGCGCAACTGATTTTTAGAGCAGCCAGCAATAAATGTATTTCTAATGAAGGGAACTGGGTAGAAAAATAAGATAATCCATTTGTATTTTTAAAAATTACTAATAATTTTTTTTATAGTAAAATTCCGGGTTATATTTGAATCCTTCGCAGGAGGAAAAGTTCGAAAAATCCTATTCTATGTATGAATACATAAGATTAGGGATGTATAATAGTAGTGGATTTGATCTTCTTCGGGTCATGAAGGAGATCAGCATTCACTGTGCTAAAATTACATAATTTAACAAGGCGTAAGTGATGTCAATAATTGGCGAAAAGTCTAACAGGACTTTGCAGATGTCGGTAGACGTGTAGATCAGGTTTTAAATGTCAATTGTCACGCCCAAATCTCAGCGGGTGATGTCAAACTCCCGTTTGATCCTTGCCGGTCGAGACGGACGAATAAGGTGGGCAAAGGCGACAAGCCGATATTCGATTCCATTTAAGTGTTTCAATGATAGCCGTGAAGTGGGTTAAGGACTCGTTGGTACAGTTGTTTTTGCAATGCAGTTTGTTGGTGCAAGATTACGGCTTGGTCCGGTCCGCCCACCTCTCTTAAGGATCACTGACCGGTTGCTGCTCTTGACCGGCCGCCACGGTCGGGGACAGCTCTCGACCGAATATGCCACACCGCACACCATTCACAAGGTGCTCACAAAACACATTATCCGATGCTGTTTTATTTTATTTTTAAAACCAGTATGTGAGTTATGATCGTTTATTCGAAAATATTGCGGAAACGAGTTGTAAATATCATGATATTAACATGTTTTTAGCAAAAATTCCTCGATGATCGCAAGACGGACGAATTGCTTAGTATTCCTTCTTCTCCTTATTAAAATGCCATATCTGTTATCGAATGCAAGTCCTATTCATAGAAGACATTCTTAGGGAAATATTTTATCAAGTGGTGGTATGTCACTTGCTTTCCATATATGATTAAAGTAGGATATGATAATTTAAATAGGAATTTATAGAAATATGAGAATAGCGATCCAGAATATGATCCACTTTATCAACATTCAGCTTTTATCAATTAATTCATATTAAAAAATAATATAACTTACCATTCAATGATCGATTGAAATGTCGAATTTCGTTGAAGAACTGATCTGAAAACAAACAAAAAATCCCAATTAATAATGCATTTTCTACATGGATCTTCAACATTTTGCTTTCCAGCATTAATATTTTATCGAGCTGGTTCTTTTTAGTAGTCTTGTATACATATTTGTTTTGAAATAAAACCAGTTTTGTTGGTGCACGAACCTGCACGATCGTATTCGACGTGCTTTTCAAACATTCGATAATAAAATACATAGAGAGCAGTTATTTGCTCTTCTGATAACGAAGCAAATATTTATGCAACCTCATAAAATATTTATTAGGAAGATTCCACTTCCGTATTTATAGTGCAATTTTTCATAAATTTAATAATGCAAAATTTCCCCCCAAATCATAATATATACATATATATTCAATATCCACCCTATTTATTGGGTTAATCTTACAAACACCCTTCGATACGCTCACCCATATGACCCGCTGGGTGATCTTCAATAAATATGATTAAATTATCATCAAAATAAAATGAATTGCACGTGACTGCATTATTATAATAAATAAAATTATGTATGTCTGTCTGTTCCAAATGTAAATATTTTTACAGGTTTAAATCAATTTATCAATCAGTAGTATTTATATTTCATCCGAATATTTTGAGAACCATAGATCAAGATTATCCTATGGTATTTATATACCAAATAAAAGCGGTACTGTGTAGCCAGTGATGCGTACCATTAAAAAAAATAGAAGTAAAGCACTTACTGTTATACCTGTTAACCTACATTTTCTCTTTTATTTACTGTAAACTGTGCTTATAATCGAACACAATTACTGATGTAATTATTTTTTTTATAAAAAAACATAGGTTGAATTTATTATTATTTTTTATTTTATTGAATTTTAGAATACGATTATTATATTTGATTTACGCGGTTTTTTATAGTCCTAAAATCCATTGCATCTATTTTTATAAATGTTTTTTATATATACATGTCAATGTCTGCAGTGTTCAAATGTTTTTATAAGATGAATGACTGAATAATTGATGTGGTAGATCCCAGGTCATTGACGCAATTAATTATTAACCTTTTTATGAGTACAGTCGCGTATTTGCGATCGAATGGCCCAGAGAGTCGAATTGTACGAATGATTAGTTGCGGACATTCAAATATAGCTTGATTCTCAAAATGAACTTTCTTTATTTTACTTTACAATTGGTCCGATACTTATCAGCACAGAAGCATTATTCTGTATTTTCCGACAATATAAAAATATAAGATCTTGAGAATCTTGATGATTATGCAATCATCATCATCAAGTTTTATTGGTGCAATTTAAATATACGATAATCTATGGTCATGAGAAATGCTGTATATTAAAGCATCATAAACTAACAGAAGTTCATTCATCTGCATTCAGATATAATATATACAGAGCCATTGTGATGCACATTGTGTGATACAATTATACTGCAGTTTACATCACGATTGTCTACTGTTATTATTTTTGGATCAAGTGTTGTTATTGTGCTCTAGTTTCTGAACTTATTAAAATTAATTATGGACATAATTTAAGGGGATGTTCTAGTCTAGAATTTTGAAAAAATAAATTTTATTTTAATTTAATATATATATAAAAATTAGATTTTTAGGAATATTTTATCCATAAGAATTTTTAAAATTCTCACAAACGAATGAGAGGTTTATAAATGAAGATTATGTATTTAAAACACTTGAAAGAAAAATCTCTGTATCTGTTGTTGTGATCTTAATCATGACCAAAATAAGTCCTTCTAGCCACTCGTTGCTCCAAATCATGATTTAACTTATTTTTAACTGATTAATAAGTCGTTAAATCGTGAATATTTTTTTAAAGATTTTACTTTGCTCATCTAATCGATAGTTTAATAAAACTAAAACAAAAAAGTTCTCTGTTTTTAAGTTTTCTAATTCTAATAATATGGTTGACATGATATCTCAATTTTTAATCAACTAATATTTTTAAAATTTAGTAGAATTTTTTTTAATATGACCTTCTATCGCCCTACCACATTTATGTCATATATTTTTTAAAACTATTTTTTAAAAAATTAAATCTGAAAATAGGAAAAAAATTGACTTTTTTAGCAATCGCCATTTTTGGGATTTTTTTAAAAATGAATAAAAGGATTTAAATCTTGTCAACCAGGACTTCCTCTTTTATGCCAGTCTGTATTTTTATATATTCTGAAAATTTCAATAAACTTAAGCCCTTAAATGTATTAATTCCTCCTTATTTAAATTTTTAATATAATAATACATGACTTCGAATCCAGTAAATCTGGATAAATTTAGATCAAGATGATCGATCGAAAATATTAATATCGATCTACCAAATTCGTTGATATTTTAAATAATTTGAATCCGAACCTTTATAGTAGCGGTCCTACAACAGGTTCTAACCATTTTAATAAAAATTAATTAAAAATAATATTTTCTTAAGCATGAATTTATGTATGATTATGTTTTTGTATCAATTTTTGGCTAAATTAATTTTGAAGGTCTCGCTGCTAAAAAATCCGAAATTTTAAGCTTCAAATTTAATTATCCAAGAGGGGATTGTTTTCGTCTTTAATATCACTTATTTAGAAAAAAAAAGTTTCCAACAATACATTTCGCAGAATTCCGTAAACATTTTTGAGAAGGAAAAACAAAGGGGGTGTTTTCCTTTGGGAAATTTATCGCAACTCCGACCTCACTCTTTTAAAAGTGCGCGTGTTCGAAATAATAACAACCGGACACAATTGAAATAAATCTCTGTACCATACATATTTATGATTAATTTCGACATTGCAGAATATATTCGTTGGGCCGAACGTTGGTCAACAAACCCATAAGGTCAATAATCCGAAGCAGATGGTTATGTCATCGGATTTGTTCCGATTCCGAACTGAGAACTGGTTCCACTCGAGCCTAACAGGACACGCCGTGTAGGTCATAAATCTCATTTTTCGCCATCGTAACTCATAGATAATCGACCTGCAATTTTTTCATGACTAATATCAAGATCGTCGTTAATAAAGCGGTAGTAATTTCACCGAAGAATCTGGAATGAGTCAGCTTCGAGAGCGTCAGCAGTTTCATAAAACCGAAAGTCGTCTTATTATGGTCATGCATCAACGGGCAGGAGGAATGATTTTACGTTTTAAAACAGGGCGTTTCGTATCTTAAACGCGATTAACTGTTCATAATGACTGCCAAAACTGGAAAAATAGCGCAATGGAAATGTTTAAATTTCCGCTGCGATCGCTTTTATTGAGTTTTCTCCGAGAAGGGAGGGGCGTAGCTTTCAAATTTTATAGGATTTCATGATCGAACGATTTGTTGAAACGACTCATCAATGCTGCTATCGATATAAGCCAGTTATTTAAGACCGACCATATAATTCGATAGAAAGTTTTAATTCGACGAAATCATAAAATGGATTCTCTAGATTAATACAAATCCATAAGACGTCGGTTCTTTGACTCTTCAGTATTTCTTCTTATTTGCCTCAGGCATATATAAGGCTATGGATCATTTGCAAGACGCTCCTTGTATCAAAATTTAAGTTAGTGATTGTGTTGGGGTACCTCTTATTTTAATTACAATCAACCCTTCTATAGCATCGAGATTGGGACCACGCTATAGGAGCAAAACGTTATAGAAAGTTAGGCACCCATACAAAATTTGTACGTGTTAATTTATTAACAAGTGTACGTGACTAATACGCACTAGGGGACATTGACTTTGCGTACTTTACGTTTTAATGTATTTTACCCGATGCCCACGTAAAAAAAATGTCGCAAACGAAGTGGATGCTATAGGAGGCTCGACTGTATAGTTCATGCTTTTGTCCAGATATGATTTCTTGACAAAAGTGTTGCAAGCACCTTTTTTAGTACCGATTTTAGCGACAATTCATGAGATTGATTTTTCGATTGAAAATTCAGCCTTTCGTCTTTTCATTTTAGAAATTTCCTTAAGATTCATATAACCAACTTTATTTATTTTAAAAATCCCACACGTATTGGAATGTTTTCTTTGCTTCGAACTTTATTTGCCAATTTTTTGTCTTAACATTATTTAAAAATAAGAATAAAAAATAGTTTGAAATAATGACATCATTTTATAAATCACATTTTTTAATGATAACAACAAATATGTGTTTCGTGAACCGTGTCTCGATACAAACTGATTGGAATCAATTGTTATAATTTTTTAAAATTCGTATTTAAATTCGTTTCGGTGTTCGTTCCGGCTTAGTTAAAAACAAATTATATTGGTTCGGCCACGGTTTTACTGGTTTTCGGTTCGGTTCCGGTTCGAAACCCTGCTTAATCGTATCATTTTCATTTTTCTTTTAAACTATAACTTTAATAATCATATCTATGATTAACAACTAACATAACTAGCTCATCATAAAGCCCAAAGGGAATAGAATTTATTATATATGATATTTAAAATATCAAGTTTTTTGCTTATAATATACATAGTGAAATATAATAAAATATTTAAATTCGCTGAAATGTTCCAACGACCCACTTAAAGACTATTGAATTTCTATTATGTTTAGCTTCTCGTGAAGAAAAACTCTTTGAAATGCGTAACAAAGCGATCCAAATGCAATATTCTTCGGCTTTTATCATATCAGTGGACAAATAAAATACTTGAGACATGCTGATCTCAACTATTCACGATACAGATAAATATTTCTATATTTAGCGTAAGTACTTGCTTATGGCCTACAAATTTGATCGATTGTTTGAATTATCATAAATAAGAATAGATGTCAATATTTGGCCTGAATATTGACATGTAAAAAATTATCATGATCTATTGTCAAATGTTATTAAATAAGGTCAATATTGTTATATTTAAAAACAAACTGTTATCAATATCAGCCGAAGAAAGATAGCCTTGAGATTGCATATTTGCATATGGTGGAGGAAAAAAAATAGAGCAAATATTTGCTTGTCCTTAAAAGTCCTTTCAAATCTTTCAAATGTCAATTTTTGATTTAAAGCCTACATATTAATAATATATTAGTTCATAGATTTGATCGAAAAGTTTGGGTTTTTTATCTTGTATGATAAAATCGTTTATATATCTGGTATTTGTTTGATTTATAGATATGGGACATGTGGAAAAAATTAAGTTCTTTCGCTGTATTGCATGTGAAAATAAAAGATTAGAAGCAAAAGGCCCTCAATATGGAATTAGGGCCACACTTTCCGCAGCAATGAGTCGGTTTATAAGTAAACTTCTAAACGGATATCGATTCGCGACGAAGGGCTCCGCCGCCAAAGAACTTCGGCAGAACCTGAGGGCAGATAGACGGGGTGGAAGGTTAAAACGGCAACTTGAAAAGTTAAATATTTGAATAGCCACAAATATTGAATAGGGCCTTCAGTTTGCTCAAACGAACGTCTCCCGTTTTACGATCGGCTCTAAATCACGTCGGCCGCCATGAGGGCATCATCAACCGGTCCAACTTTGAAATATTTAAGCCCTAATCTCTAACGACCGGGGCCTAAAGTAACGTGGTTATTACGATGGAAAACGTGACCCGTGCCAATTCGTATGGAGGCAAATTTTCACGCTGAAAATTATACTGCGGCGTTTTGAATTTCGGACTTCATTACATTCATATTACGTCTGAGGTGACTTATGCGACCTCTTGATAAAATTCGAATTAAAATATTATTAAAACCGTGATTGCTGATATATTGCCATTAGTGTTATACGAAGCATATTATATGTATTAATTAGTATAATATCATTTAACCAAATATAAGCCCGGACTATAGAAGTTAATATAATTGAATTTAACTATTTTAAATTTAGTCTTCAGAAATATTTTAGAAATTCAGCTGGTGTCAGAACCAGGGTTACCGTTGTATTAGAGTGTCCCATAAGTTTATTTTATTGAATAATATATAATCCATTCTGTTTTATTACCTTTCTCCATCTCTCTGAAAGCCTCATAATGCATTCTTGCCAAAATTTTCCAAGTTTGTTGGCAAAATATTGATCAAGGTACATTTTTATATCATTTTTTGAATTAAATTTTTTACCTCGTAATGAATTTTTAAAGAAATAAATAAATAATAATCTGAAGGGGCAATGTCCAGAGAGTATGAAGGGTGAGGTAAAACATCCCAGTCAAATGATCATGAGTCACTACCCCCTTCCAGTCCCACCAAATGCATAGCAAAACTTTTTTTTTGATGCAGGCCAGATTTAGCTACAGTTAAAGCTTCTGTACCCTTTGTCCAAGACCGTTTACATTGGCTATTATCATAGAGTACCCAACTTTCATCTCCAGTGATAATTCTCTTAAAAAAAGGTTGGCTATTATGTCGTTGGTGAAGAAGATCACATGTTTAAATACGTTGAAGTTTATTTGAGTCACTCAGTTCATAAGGAAGCCACACATCTGAACGATTGATGTGCCCAATTTTGTCAGATGATTATGGACGGATGTTCGTGGAATTTCTAACTTGTGAGCTATTTCGCGAACAGTATATCGCGGGTTTTCTTCAATCATGGCTATGATTAGATCTGTGTTCATTTGCGAAAGAAACTTATGGGACAACTTAATATTTATCCGTGTTATACTCATTTTTTTAAATTTTCCTTCTAAATTTATCCCAAGTATAATGTATTGATTAAGTCAGATCTTTTATATACATATTGCACAAAAGTAATAATAAATTTAAAAAATATATATCCTCAATTAGGATTTAGGGTTAAACTTTATATCGATTTTATCATCGATATATCGATTTCAAATATATACCCAAATTAATTCATATTAAAAATGAATTAAATCCACCCCTGCCATGATCCCCAATTGGTATTATTCCTTTAAAACCTTTATTTTAAAGGCTATTACCATTTTTTTTTATTCCGCAAAAAGGAAAATCTAATCCGAAACATCATCCAATATGCCACCCGAAAGAATTAAATACGGCCGGTTAAATACAGAAGCTTTGAAAATCCTGCCCAAGAAGCTTAACTTGCTACCCTGTCAGTAATTAATTTCTGTACTTACAAAACCTTTCAAATAAGCCACAACGAACATCATTTTTTCGTTGACAATATTACACAAATTTTAAGCGGATTTAATAGCAGGACGCAAATATATAATTAATAGAGCATTGCAATGATTTAATAAGACTTCTGCGATTGTACAATCGAGAAATTAAGCATTCAAACACACGACCGTACAATTAAAGTATTATTTTTTATTCATAAGTATAGCTATCATCAAGAGTATCGGAGTTACGTATTAGGTTTTTCTCGCGTTTTCGTCATACGTAATTTTGGCATATTAAAAATGTTTACTCTTGTTTAGTTTTACTTTCACCAATCCTCGTAATTAACTTTGCACCGGTCGTAGACTTTTTTTTGCTCGTTTGTGATTTTTGGCGCACATTTAGAGCTCGCCATAATCGGCCATTACCGTAATGAAACCGTTTTTGTTTAAGAGCATGCTAACGGTTTTGCTTTATTTGGTAATTGGCCGCCTAAATGGTCTGTTTATTTTAAATGGTTATGACGCGAGAGTGGTGTCTCGTATTTTTGGTGGTCATAACAATGGTGTTTTTTGGTGTTGATTTGGCAATTTCCGCGGCATATCAATGGATTGGGCCAAATGAATCATTCATTGTCAATTTAAGGCGAAGGAACTTCTTGGAATTCGACCAATATCCTGCATCGGCGCTTTATCCTTAGACTTATTCACAATCTAGCATGCAATAAATATTTTATTACCTCATGAACACTTAGCATCTTAGTCATTTGTAAAACCACAAGGGTCATGACAGATGGTTATTATGACTTCATACATGTATTTATTAAATTGCAATATTCATACCCACTATACCACAGATTTCATAAAAGCATTCAAAAATGTATAATTTAATACATCCTGATAAAAATTCTCGTTTAAATTGACATTATATTTAGAAAAATCTTTAATTCAGTTTTGGAATTACGCGATATGGACTATAAACCGCGTAATTTAATCCAAACAATATATATTGTCCTTGTTTATTTTACGATCACATTATTTTTGTCCTTAAGTACTTTGTACGAGGTTCATCCAGAAAGTAAGGTTACAACATTTATGTAGGATATAAAAATGCTTGTATTTAATTTAAATTCACAGGATACTTTATAAATACCATCTTTTGTATGCCAGTGTCATAGACTTCCACAGATAACTCTTTTATGGATTAACTTTAGAATTCTGGGGTATAGTGACACGCTCGTATCTCATCCCCCATCACGATAGAGTCCAGAAAAGCTTCTCATAATATGTTGTCGACTTATCACATCACCACCATAAACTTTCACGAGTTTTCAATGGATATTCGCAGCGGTATTGTTCTGCAGTCAGAAAATGGATGATCGCGCAGATTTCACACGGACGAGGAAGGCGTGAGTGCGCGATGATCTCTCCATCGGAAGAATTTACTGTGACTGAACAAAATGGCCGACAAACACGCGGAATCAAACTGACTGTTAGGATTTAGGACCTACGCCAAATATGCCAATTTTAAAATAAAAAACAACCCCCTGGCCTCAGAAGCCCTTGGAACCTTTCTTTCTAGATGACCTTGTTGGGCCAAAAAGAGATCGGTTTTATTACATTTTTATGCGAAAAGTATTAGATATAGAACGTTGATATTTAATATGTTGACTAAGCGACTCTTATTGAGCTTAAAAATATTTTTAAAGTTTGACCAAGTATAGCAGTGGGAGTGAGCGATGACATTCTTCACCATGGAAGTCCAAAAAAATTAAACATATTTTTACTTCCATCTCTCTTCAGGTGCAATGTGTTATTTTAACAGCGCCATCTCTTGTGGCCCTGCGGAGACATTGCACCTGCATATCGACCGATCGCTTCTTGCGCGTGCACCGTTGCCCGTTGGGGAGAATCGTCATTTAGCCTTGGCCGCGGGAAGTCGTCCTTCCTGTAGTCAGATCTCTCTCTCTCTCTTTCTCTCGTGTGAAATAAATAGCTATTTAGAGAAGATAGTCTTTCTATTCGACGCCCGTCTATTCCCATACATTCGTCTAGCTACAACACGGCCCAATAGAAGAACGGACCCGTACGCTAGCGCGGCCATCCCGACGAGCAAGGGGGGTGGGGAGCTGCCCAAGGACTCTACCCCCAAGAGCGCCCCCATCTCAACGTTACAATCCCGTTTGTTCTAGCCACCCTCCTCTCCCTTCCCCCTTTTATAAGAGGACTGTTGTTGTTGGAATGTTATTGCAAACAACCACTTATAATCAGCCTTGATTGACTTTATTGTTTGTTTCATTTTTATTAACTCATTATAGTCCGTTGATATTTCGTAAAAGATACTGCTGATACCCCTAATAAACCTATATAGTATAATTTAATCTTTAAATCTTTCTTTTATTACGACTCATGTTATAATTGTAATTTTCAAATAGCTTATTATACTGGATGTGTTGTCTTACAGTGTATAATGATTTTTCATTGTCTATGAATCCCATAAAGAGAAACTTTCATTATAGCCCACTTTCTTTATTATTTTATCAATGTATTATGTTGAACTAATTACTGTAGTCTGCTACTTTTATTGTTCGTATGAAATATTACAAAAAAATACGGCAAATGACTGGGATTACTGATTTTTGGTCGCTTTAATGCTCCATTTAAACTTTTTCAGCAAATTTATTCACAAAATGGAAATGCGTCTTTTCTTCGGGCAGTGGCCCTCAAAAAATGAACACATTGTAAGGAAATAGCATTCAAATGTATGACAAGTAGTACTACGAAACAAGCCACACCACCGGTAGTCCATTAGCATTCCCGAGTATTGAAACAATGCAGAACCGCCGACAAGTTGAGAGAGAACGGAGAGTGAAAGAAGAAAGAAAAAAGTAGGAAGTTGAAACCAAGTGGGACAACCGAAGTTCACGCGATGAATATTAATGCGATTGTTCCGACATTACACCGGGCCGGCGACGAGTGCGCCAAAATGTGACAAATGTCCGGGGTCGTTAAGGGCCACTTTCGCGACCCCCTCGATTTTATTCAAATATGACCCATTCGCAGCTAGTTAAACACGCTCCGTCCTATGCCTAACTATTTTAGTCGCCTATGGTTCTAAAAATGCCACAAGAAAAGACACTGACCAATTCGGACGAAATCCATCAATCATTCCAAGCTAGCTTTTTTGCTGTGTATTAAATAAGATGGTAATTACTTGTATTGTTTTCACTCCATTAAACTTTCTACTCGGCCTAATGAAAACGAAACGATTTTTTTTTCAACATCCGTTACTTCGATAACCAAGAAAACGGACACGGATATACAGCTAAGATATTTTTTTTTCTTTTTGTGAGACCTCAAAACCATATGATACGGTGAAATTTCTACCACATGATATACTGGATCAAAATTTCTCAAACTGGAACTTTTTAACTTTGTATACAACTAAAACAATATTTTTTTAAACTATTTATAATATTTCATCAAATGTATTTACATCCCTTAAAATTGTTTTTATATTTTAACAGTCATTACACTTATCTCAATGATAAACCGTTAACATTGAAATATATAACAAAATCCATTCATTTCTGACACCAGTGTAATCCATACATTGCATCATTTTTTCTATTAATCTTCAACCATGCGTTACTGCTTTTTTATAATAAATATTTATGCAATAAGAAGTCTTTATTTGGCTCATCCAGTTATTGCAACACATCATCCAATTGCTTGAGATACGTCTACTTAATGGTACATGGTTATGATAGATAAGCTATGAATTTATTTATTTTTTGTTAGAAATGGGGACAAATTTAATGATTCTGATGAATACAACAAATCTACGAAAAATACTGGGACATTATACTTATCAATTATTATTGAAAACATATTCACCCCATGCTAGTGAACTTGCTACATTTGTGAATATACAAACAAGATATTTTGTTTTATTAAAATACGCATTTAAACTTCAAGATCAAAGCTTTTAGATCTGGAATATTTTTTTAATGAAAAAAGATACCAAATTAAGAAGATGAATTTTTGAGTACTTGTTTAAAATTCATAAGGAAATTGATATACTTTGATAATGAATTACCAAGTGGTTCCTATAGACCCCCAGAGGTTCTTGTGACTACTGACCTGCATTAAATTTAAATTAATTTGGGTGAGTACATTGATAGCTTTGGGGGGTACTAGGGGCAGTAACTGTCTAATCTATGTATACATATATACAGTACATACATGTTTTTTAAATTGTTATATTAACCTTTCCCTACCGGTGATGTATTTACTACACCTCGACTCTTATAATGGGAATATTGATATGAAATATAATAGATACGGAGTTCAGAATTTTTGTATTCCTCCTTAATATATTTACGAATCACATCAAAGTATTACAGTATATAAGTATTCATCTGCAACGACGGAAATAAATAATATGTCGGAAAATCGGGAATTTTGCGAGTTTTAGTCCATGTCTCAGCAGAAAGGAATTTTATCAATCACGTTGATGTTATTATATGAAAATGAGGACTCACACGATCATCGACTCGAACTACCATTTAAATATCTGATGACGATACCTCCAAGAGCGTGGAGGCTGAGCGTGCATTTTGAGCAGCAAGTTGCGTTTTGTTTCTATAGCGTGATCTCCACCTCGACACTATAGGAGGATTGAATGTAGACTCACATATACAGATGAATTAATACGAATGCATTAACAATTTATTAAATTATCCACAAATGAAGAATTAAAAACAGAGTTTGTATGTAGTTATTTCACTTGAGAGTTCGGGGATCTTAGATGAAGTGCTAAAATTTCGCATGCTGGATCTAATTGATAAGGACAAATGTAAAATAGCATCATTTTCATAGCTCAAATATGTATTTTTATACTGTATTTGCAAAAATTATTCGACTTTTACCCCACATGTTGGAAGTCTACGCATATGGCAACATATGAGAGAGGAAGAGAGTACCGCCCGAGGCCATGGAGAAAGTGGAGACGAGGAACAAAATCAAGTTTACGAAGAGCTCGTTAGCAGTACCAGTATTCGAATACGGCTTCTGCTACTTTTTGATCGCAATGTTTGAAGTGACAATCACAGGTGAGTCAAATAACATCTGATTGAAGATAACTCTGTTTTTCCTCCGCAGTCTCTCGTAATTAGCGTGCTCCGCTCAAAACATCTAATATTAGATCCACATAGTAGGAGTGCTTCATCATGGTACTTGGATAAAAAAGAAGATTTATGCTCACATTGTAAGATGAAGCGTAAACATTGAGTAATAGACAATTCCATCTTGTGCTTTTTTCTTCAGATCATCCTACGCGGTATCACGCTTAGACAATTACCGTGTCATGGAAACTAGCCAGGGAAATGATCTCATCTTTGCAATCTTCCCAATCGTTATATATGATATAAATCTTACATATTTTAGCGTAATACGTCCGATGAACATAATCATTTCGTCGTGTAATTGTTAGGAAGAATTGGGTTGCGATACGCCTCTTTCAAAATCAATTGTCCTCGCGTGCTGTCCGGTCCACCAAATTCCGATTCTTTTTTGCCCAACCGAGCATAACTGAGCGTACCTGCTGAAAGAGTTTATTCTATCGATGGTATTTCATAACGAAATTTACAATTTTCATCAAAACATTCTCTTTATTGTGGTTAAAGTAATAAACATCGTGGAAACCGCTGACGTCGCGCAACCAGTTGAGAAACTTCCTGCTGTATCAAATAGCACTTCAGAATCTTGTTAAATTAAATTTTCCACGATATTTTAACAATATTTATGTAATTAAAATATAAACAGAAAATACAGCCTCCTTGCTCTGAAATACCGAGCGATCAATTCTTCAAAAGAATACTTTACCACCAATTATTTTGTCAAATTATATACAGTAATTCCAACAGTCTACCTGTCGACAATTTTATCATAATAAATATTGTACAAATAATAATATTTGTATAATTTAATTATTCGATATTATACAACCTAAATTATCCGGATACTTGATGCAAAAATGTGCGCCCACTCAAGTGGGCCCGTAGCGCGTGCGGGCATACTCATTGAAGGGTTAATATTTCCTATCGACTGTCTCAACTCATTATTTAATCAGATGGATCGTAAATATAATCCTTATCCAAACTTAACCATAAATGGAATAGATCACCATAATTTAACTCTAAATAAAAGGTCTCATATGGAGATCCCCTACAACTGGTAAATATGGTACTATTCTAATTATATGGTACTTCAAAAGAAAGAATAATTTAATTACAATAAACATTTAATAAGTCATCTAACATGATAAATAAAGTCTCGAGGGCATTATGGTAAATATTATGACAAATTACAATCCAGAATTTTGACAAAATCGATTATATATTTTTGCATATTTTCAAAGTTTAGACTTTTAAAAATATATCCTTTAAATATATTTTAAAAATTCAAGTTATTTACTGAATTATACATATTTTAGTAACGTGGTAATTAAGCGAGTTCTACCAGAATGAAATCTTTAAACGCGTTTTTCTCGAAACCACTTTTTTCAACACGATTGACATTACAACTCAAGTTTTAAAAAAGTGATTTACTTTAAATTTGGTATAGATCTTTTATATATAATCTTCTATTGTTTCTACCAGATTTATCTCAAAATTTTAATTTTAACTATTTAAAAAAAATAAAAACTAAAAAAAAAACACCAAAAAAAATGTTTTTTAAACAGTCGCCATTTTATGTAAATAAAATTATTATTTTATTACATCTTCAATTATTTATTATATTTATATTATATTAGTCGCCTACATGATAATTCTAAATTCTAGGCATTTTCTAGAGAAAAAAAATCGTTATTATTCGTTAAAAAACCGTTTTTTTTCCCGGAACGAAAACCGTAACCGAACCGATATAAATGTTTAGAACTGAATCGGAACGAAAACTGAAATTAAAAACATAACGGTTTAAAGCACTGTTTTTATCTCATCCATAACTAACATAAGAAATACTTTGAAGGCAAAGTTCTATTCTAAGAATCTCAAATACCTGTCTAAAGATGTTAGAAATCTGTAGAATATTTGTACGCACATTTATCTATTAACTTAATTTTAACTACACGAAGACTTGTGCTTTCTAGATCCTTTTATTTTATTTGCCAAATAAATCAATGCTTCGAACCGCTATTTTTTCCATATCGGTTTTGATTTCGATCACGTTCTTAACATTCATATTCGGTTTTAGTTCCGGCAAAATTAATGGTTTTGTTAGTTTTCGGTTTCGTTCCGTTTTGAAGCCCTGAATTAAATATCAACATTCATAGTAAATTCTATAGATATTGACTTAATGAAAACTTAAAATGTTTTTAAACGAAAATTCATCAACTAAAACATTAAATGAGGTTTAATAATACCAAACAGCATTTTTTTGTAAATTCCTCCATACTTCAAAATATGGATTTATAATTAGTAATAAGTAGATATGTTGGTCACAAACATGCATTATTTTTAATCCCGGTCTTGATTAAACAATGACGCATACATCTGCCACCTTCCGCATCAACTTACATACGCACGTGCATATCCAAATTGATTCATATTATCTTAAACTTATCTTAATTTCCGACTTACGAACATCTTGTGTTCCTTAATGTGGTTAAGTCATCATAACTGCAGAATTGAAATATTGTTGGTACTTGATGATTTCGATAAATATAATGGATTTTGTCTGTAGCATGAATGGGCATAATAATTTATTTACATAATCTCATTGTAGGTGTCTATCATAAAAACATGATGATTCGAAGCTTTTACTAGTGGCAATAAAACATCGTACATAAAATATTCTTAATGTCGAAATTTCAGCGAAAAATTCCCAACCAATTAAAATATGTTTATAATGGTTCGATCTTAATTGAGTGTTTCATACTAATTAAATTGTGAATAAATCCTTGTATAAAATTAATTATTCAAA
The DNA here is from genome assembly GCA_008973525.1 of Stenopsyche tienmushanensis. Classification (NCBI taxonomy): domain Eukaryota; kingdom Metazoa; phylum Arthropoda; class Insecta; order Trichoptera; family Stenopsychidae; genus Stenopsyche; species Stenopsyche tienmushanensis. The sequence continues at coordinate 61,500 of WACJ01000217.1, forward strand.
GGACCTAGCACAAAGCATTTTGCCATTCATGACCTGTTTACGTATGTATTTATTCTCAGCTGTCATGATCATTAAGCTTAACTTTGAGCCCTCAAACATGGCATTAAAAGCCTTTATTGTTTGCAGACAAAGCATTAACACTTGTCCGTCGTTGTCAAATGAGTGCTAAAGCTTTCTTAAGTTCATTGTCCTCGATTTTTCTCCTCAACCGCAAATCGTAATAAATAAAGGCTCTGATATTGCTTTCCATGTTCTAACGGCCATTAAACCACAGAGTTATGATGCCGAATGCACAAATTCTGCGGTATTCTATCCTTGAACACATAAGGCTGTACGGGACGACCATGCGGGATCAATGGGGTGGGCTAATGAGGACCAATTCAAAACTGCACATCAGATCAGCCGTGCCGTCATCACCATTATTTAAATGATGTCCGATGGTCGAAATCTCTCCTCTATTGGATTCCACGATTATTCATAAGCGATGAAACATGTGAATGCACGTGACCGGCTTTGTGTGATCACCGAGCACAGATGTCAAAACAACGGCATTGGAGTAATGAATTCTCTTCATCGGACATACTGTTACGCAATTTTACTAACTATTTTTTTATGCACTAATTGTGCTAAAAATGATGACCAAGCTGTTATAAAAACGTATTTTTAAATGATTTGCATTTATAATATTATATTTGAACTTATGGTGCCATATTCATCATCGAATTTAGACGATATCTATAGCAGACTTTTCCGTGGAAAGATTTTTCCAAGCAATGATTTTCATGTAGTTAATATAGGAAAGAATGTTATTTATCGCCTTATTTAATTTTTTTCAAGTTCAAGAAATTCAACAAAATCTTTATGTATAATAGAGTAATATGGTCATAAAATTTAATACAGGATTGAAACCAAAGTCCAAGATCTCGCCCATTATGTGAACATTCGGTCAGAAGAACTAATGATTCGATGGAAAAAAATCCAAAATTATTCAATCGATGAGGAGGCGCAAAAAATGACAGTCAGTTTGAGTGTCAAATCTGTCAAAGATCTCAAATTTGAAGAAAAAATTCGAAAGCAAATCGAAAGTGTAAACTTTGTATTTCAATGATTGTAAAAAATGAAATTTTATTCGAATCGCCATCACGCTTAAAGAATATAAATAACACGAAAAAAGGTTGTCCATTTGATTGGATTTCTTTTTCTTAATATTCAACTACAATAATTAATTTATCCTAAGATCCAGAAGATAACATAATTTAATTAAGTATTATAATTTGGTATATATTTAAGCGTTCATGACTTTATTTTGTTAATGCATATACTAAAACACCCAAGAAATTAAATTAGCCCGCGATAATCCGACAAACGTTTTACAAGGCAGTGTTGGATTATCGAATTTGTCGGACTAAAACGTACTGCACTCAACCCTTGGTAGTCCGGATTTTTTTTTTGAAAGGTACTTCTAATCGGTAAAAATATGAAAATGAAAAAATACACATAGACAAGATATTTAGTTTTTTGTATCAAAAATTGTGGATCGTCCTATGTCGTACTCACTTGCCAACTTACAAAAAGATTCATTACGATTTAAGCGGTTCACAATCACACTTTTGCAACTTTTACATTGATGAAACCTTATCGTACATATATACTTGTATTAGGATGTCGGATTACAGGGGGTGCCGGATTAGATCGGGGCTGGATTACCGCAGATCTAAAATTTAAGTTCTTTAGGGGTAAAGTAGAAACATTAAGTATCATCTGTTCTTCTGTAAAATTATTCAAAAAATGAAAAAAATACTAAGCAATTATGATGGTGTCTCATAAATGGAATTTCTTCAAACATGAAAAAAAATGAAAACACTACTAATTTCCAGAGCCGTAACGAGGGTATGAAGCGCTTATCGTACAGATTATATAAAATGTCGCAAAAACTTTCCTTAAAGAAAACACAAGTCTATTGTCCAATCGGTCCGCTTTTCGGACCGCCGACATGATGAATGAGCGCTTCGAGATCGGACGTCATTCCTGAATATGTCTACAGAACGATGACGAACTCTCATTACAAAACGAAATTTTCCAAAAAAGACTAATCGGTGCGTTGTTTAAATTTTACAATCGGTCGAAAATATTGTTGTCTTAGTTTTATTGTGGGCTTGTGCTGGCGATAACGAAGAAAATAGGGATTAGACAACTTAGTATATATTATAAAAACAGAGAGAGTCAATCAGTGTTGATTCATGTAAAGTAGAATGGTCAAGTAAAATAAAAACCATGTGCATCTCTTGACCCGGTCGATATTCTGCGTTTTGCGCCCCAAACTCAATTGCGCCCGTAACGGGCGCCTGTTTTGCCATTCTCTTATTACGGCCCTGCTAATTTCACCCCATCCTACCCCATAACATCCATCCTATTCGTTTTGCCGATGAATTGGCACAGTGATCCATAGGGATCTTATACTTTGCGATAACTCCTCGATTGTAGGCCGTTGATCTGTCTCATATAGGGATTTTAATGCATCGTTATAAAAATTCAAAGGTCCATCCATTCTCGTTTCATCTTTTAAGCTTCAATAATTTCAAGAAATCATTAATTTTATTTAATATCCTATTTCTATTATGGGGCCCTGTCCAACTTGATTGGTTGAAATTGTACTCTTTTAGACCCAAAAAATAAAGCTAAATCTGAATTGAGACAATTGATCGCATGCATTCAAACTTAATTACATTTTTATATGCAAATCTACATTAATACATATTTGTGCTTGTGATCTTGATGACCACTTAACTTACAATATGGGAGCGATGAAACCTCCACTTTCAATTTACTGATTAAAACAGAGGGAAAAAACATATATGCTCTCAAGTGAATATGTATTTTCTACCTGACGTATAACTTTCAATGGGGAAATTAAAACCACCCTTCTGGCTATGATGCTAAAAGAAATGGTGATGCATAAAGAAAAATTGCATGCATTATGATTGCTTTCATATGCTTCTATATTTTTTTAAATATAGTTGATAATAATACTTAAAATATAATACATTTATACAATTGAATATCATATTGCGTTTAAATTTGTAATGTTGCCGTTACATGACAGCTTGACATTTAATGTCAATATTACAGAATCTATCTATGCATTTTTTATTCATTGAATACTATTGCATTTACAAACAATTTGGGCTTGAAAAGCAATTGACTATGAAATGATTTTGCCATAATTTTGCCCTTTGGTGTCGAATGCTAGGCTTTAATGATACGATTTCTGCTAGCATTTTGTTTCCAAATCACAATAGCTCGTTATTTGCAACTACTTGTAATATTGCTCGCAAGCACAAAGAAATTTTATAATAAGCGTTAAATGCCCGTCGAACAGAAATTGGTAGGAGAGTTGCTGATAAATAACCGCATTATTCGATTTTTTCGCTTAAATTCACCAATCACGTGTGACTTATACTCAATTTTTTGGTCGTTATCGGGTTCTTGTCTCATGCCAAGCGAAAATAATGGATCTTATTGGATTGTTTTCGATTGAGTCGTTCGAGTAATTTCACAGTTTCGTTCGATAATTCCCAATAATTAAATGCCAACGGTGTGCTGATGGAAATGCGACACTGTTCTTATTTTGGCCGAGCGTAAATACGAAAAAGTTTGCATAGAAAATAAGCTCGCCATAAATACGGCGATGAAGAAATGAGCCTTGTTTTTTTTTATTCCCGTAATCCATTAAGACTTATAAATCTCCCTAAATATAATAGTTTAATATTATACCGATGGGTATAAAAGCACCGCAGCTAATGTTGATTTACGTCGTTCCAGGGCGCAAAGCCACGTTGTAAAGGTCCAAGGCTCTCCCGCTCCAAATGGATAACATCGTGTTCTTTTATATTTAATTTATGCTGATTCCGGACCATATGAACCATATACATTCCGACAGGAACAAATTTGTTTTTATGATCTGCGTTAAATATCCAAGAAGGTCAAATTTGGAGAATCAATGACAAAACGGTCAATAGGTCCTATATTGTCCGTGTGAAGAGTTATAGCGTTGAGATGCTCGTTTGCCTTGAATTTATTAATTGCGCTATGATCCTCTGCTTAGATCATGAATAGGTCCTTATAATGTCCATGTCATATTTACTAATAAATAAATCAATTTGCTTCAAAATTTAATCATATTTTCCATATAGAGTCATCATGGATCATGGTGAAATGACAAAGAACAATTTAGTCATCGATATTAAATTACATATAAAAAGTTTCAATGTTACATTCAATATCACTGTGAAAATTTTGGAATAGGATACCCAAATAAAAATTGCATATAGAACAGACAGACATACATTTGATTTAATTATTATTTAGACATAAAGTTCTCCTTAACACTCAACTTATATAATACATTTTATTATTTTTATTTATAAATTTTTATTTGTCCTTACTATGGGAAAAACCACCAGTAGATTTGAACTTAAATATTTAATGCAAATCCAATCTTGCATCTTCTTTCTTTGATTCCGCCAAATGTTTTAACTCATTCCGATCCGCTTACATGAAAAGGCGTGTTTTGTAACTTGAGTTTGACGCACAAAAATAATATATACAGTGCCGCTCAAAACTGTTCAAATGCTTTCCAAACGTTCCTTTTCGCTTCGTTTTTTTTGTCGAACCATTCTCATTTAGACAGTTTAAAAGATAGTTAATTTCTATTATATTTGATAATGTAATAATTATGTGTATAAGTATGGATTTTGTCAGAAAACAAGCATTTGAACAGTTTTGTGCACACAGGCTTCTCTGTCGATATTCACCGGCTAAACCCTAACTTTTATAAATCTGATAGAGCGTGGCAGCCGTCAAGTATGTCGGGTAATGGACCAAATTCTAGTTGATAATACCGTGCATATTGCGGCTCATATCAAGGAATTTCTACTAGTAGACATCAGCCGAATGACAGTTGCAAAGGCATTCAAGTCTGCTGGTTATATAAAAGGGTAAAAAGTCATTTCTAACATAGCACCATTATCGAAATAGGCTTGAACTGGCAAAAACCTACATCAACTGGATGTTAGAAGATTGAAAGCGGATTATCTGGTCAGATGAAATGAAGGTGAATCGTATTCTATCGGATGGTTTGACCGGAAGAAGTCTCGAGAACAAGTTAACCCAAACAACTGTCAAGCACAGAAACAGACGAATCATGGTATGGGCATGTTTTACGGCCCTTAATCCCGGCTACAGCAAATCAATATGAACCAGGAACTCTATAAAAGCACTCTGGAAAGTGGCTTGAAAGAAACTGTTCGATTTTATGGATATGACTAAGAAATAATTATGTTCCAACACGATGGAGACCCAAGCACACTGCCCTTTCCGTTAAAAAGTGGTTGAGGGGAATAATTGGGTGGTATAAAAAGGGTGGAGGAGAATAATTGGGAAGCCCTCCTTTGGCCTGCTCAGTCTCAGGATTTGAATCCAATCGAACACTTTTAGAAGTCAAGTGTGCCCTGATTCTCGATTCGAAAAGGAATGGGACAACGTCACTTCGGAACAATATTCAGTCGATTGCAAGCCGTTTTAGCATAGGCAATTTACTATCTTACATCTCTCTTCAGGTGCAATGTATTATTTTAACAACGCCATCTCTTGTGGCCCTGCGGAGACATTGCACCTGTTTGCCGACCCGCTTCTTGCGCGTGCACCATTGCCGGTTGGGTAGTGACGCGCAGGAGGCGGGAGTCGGGAGAGTGGTCGGTTAGCCTTGGCTGCGGGAGTATGTCCCTCCTACAGCCAGATCTCTCTCTCTTTATCTATAGTGTGGAATAAATAGTTATTTAGAGAACAGAGTCTTTTCATTCGACGTCCGTCTATTCCCATCCATTCGTCCAGCAACATCGCAGTCCAATAGAAGAACGGACCCGTGCGTTCGCGCGGCCATCCCGACGAGTGTGGGCGGGGAGCCGCCCGGGGACTCTGACCCCGAGAGCGCCCCCACCTCAACGTTACACTTGGTGTTTCCGCCCGGGATCGAACCGGGGGCCTTCTGCGTATCAGGCAGATGTGATCGCCCACGCTACACCGTCATTGATGGAAAAGGTGACCCGACAAAGTACTGAACAAAACTGTTCAAATGTATATTTCTTTATTTGTCTTATACACTTATACGTATACATTATCAAATATAATATAAATACTATCTTTTAAAACTTGAATGGGTGTAATTCGATAAAAAACGAAGCGAAAATAAACTTTTGGAAAACATTGAACAGTTTTGAGCGGCACCGTAAATGCATTTTTCGCTATGAAATTTAATTATTTTGACATATGTGCTTAATGCATTTCGTCCTATATAGCACATATGAGTGTCAAATTCTGTGTTTATTCTGTTAACATTAATTTTAAGAATGGTTTTAGAACATTATGTTTATCTTTTTCTGTATTTCATCCCATTAGTATAATTATTACAAGTTCTTCAAGTAAAATTCTTGATTTCTACAAATGATGAATTGTTTGTAAGCTTTTCGAAGCTCGCATGGGCTGGAATGTGTTAAGTACTGAATAAAACATAGTTACCTCATCTTACAACAATTCTTTGAATAATTCACTCTCTCATAAATCAGTCAAACATTGCAAACAATATTGTTAGGTCACATTTTAAATATTATGGAGATGACTCCTATCTGCATCAGAATGCACGTGGTCATCAATGTGATGGTTTTGTTGATGATGATAAGCATAAGATATTCAAATTTGCATTACGAGTTTTAGAGGCTATCTATAAAATTCACCGATGCAAGTGCGTAATAGAAAACAAAACAGAAATCATCGAACGAATAGAAATGAATCAAGATTTTTGTCGAATTAATATTATCCAAATATTTGCAACAAATTGTGGTTGTTAGCATCCAACGACATTGTTATTGAGACAACTTGCAACAAGGAAAAGAGTCTGGTTTTCGAGTTGATGCTGCGTAGTGGTCATTTGCCCGGATGATTGATGATTTGGCGATCATCGTTTGGGTTTTTTTCTCAATTTTCGGTGGTGCAATTTCAATAAGAGGCTTTGAAGCGCTATTCTAAGCGACATTTTGTGCCGATTCTTTGATTTTTTTTGCGGAATGGTCAAATTATTTCGTTCTTTTTGAGTCTGCTTTCACAACTGGCAATCACACTTAGAATTCTATATATTTTTTTGAATGGGATCCCTTGCAAAATATTGGCTCACATCGGTCCATTTCGAATGGAATTGTAACATTTGCACTATGCACGCCATGATTACAGGTGAAAAGAAATGTTAACCGTGTCGAATTGATCCAGGTAGATTTTTAATTAACCGTGACACGTAGGAAAGACACTTTCACAAAAATATTTTATGATCCGTTGCCCAATAAGACGAAAATTTTCTTTCGAATTCGCATGGTCGGAATTGTATCGATCATATTTGTATGATTGTGCCCCTTTTTTGTTGGAGTTCTTATGACAAAGTGGTTATATAAATGTAGAAAAAATTGTCTACGATTTAATTGCAAGACTTGAGCATGTTCTTAATTCATGCTTTACGACAGGATGGCGATAATTTAGGTTTTATTGCGGTGGTTAAATTTTTTTTCATGTACAAATGACTTGGAAATACACTATGACTTCGGTCATAAATTTTTAATCAGATCATTGATATAAATAGGAAGTGTAGTAAAAATTATTTTCTGATCCAGAACAAACATTGGGCTTTGGAATCCATAATTAATTTATGGATTACGACTTTAGTTACGTAATGTTTTTTTGTGAGCCTTAATATGTTTGTAACAAACTTGATTTGCATATTATATGGTAAAATATTTTATATCCATTTAGCAAATAATAATAAAAACGTCCTTTATAGAGGTCCTTTTGAATTAATGATCACAAACCTGATTCATCCACGAAAATAAATCCATACAAATAAAATGGCACTAAATACAACGACTATCAACTAATACAGAACAAACTCAAATGCAAGCTTTTAACAATCATTAAGTCGATCTTTGGAGGGGTGATTTCAAGGATAATTTGATTCCAAACGCCATTATAACCAAGCATTTTCTGGCTAATAATTGTTCAAAAAATTATAAGTATGTCATTGCTATGATAAGCCGATCATGCATACTTAATTACGTGTTCATCATAGTTATGTCTTTGAGGCTTTAATGAGACCTTGGCTCATATACAATTTCACACATTAGTCCATGTTAAAAACCTAATTGTTGTAACACGTCAGCACGTATAACATTTTTAACAATAACTTAACACCCAGAAGCGACGTCTAAATTCATTACTTATTATCATCATTCGCCTTAATACGTTTTAAAGTCAGGCGTGCGCAATAAGTGTGATTAATGGTAACTGACGAGGACGCCCAAATAAAGAACTAAGATGAGCATCTTGAAATATAACAATGAACCTGAAGATTCTTGCCACATTTTTGTGACAGACTATCTGAAATAATGTATAATTTTATACCATAATATAATAATCAAGCATTGCATAAAATTTTCTAAGAAAATCTGATTGATTTTGATGAGTCAATGTGGGATTTGTGTAAAACTAGAGCATCTTTTCCTGTATCACCAAAATGCAATGAAAATTTTCGACTTTAAATATAAAAATCATAAATATTCTATATAGATTAAGACATAAAGAGAAAAATCGCCTACTTAAAATCAATGCTAACACAAACATATCAACAGCTTCATATATTTTTGAAAGTCATCTTCGTGTATGTAAATTAGGATTTTTTAAAACTCAATATTTTCAGCAATTTTGATAAATGCATATTTTTAAATAAATGTAATTGGTTTTGAATCTAGATTGAGAGATTTTATATAATAATCAAACTATGCATATAAAAAACGAATGTTTGTGATATGTGATTCGTTTGTCCCGTATGTGTATATACACCATTTATCCGATTACGATGAAACTTTGAAGAGTTGTTGTGCAAATTTTCATAAAAAATTTTAAAATTAATACAAGCATTGTTTGTGTACGCAATTTGTTTTGGGAGACATTTAACGGATGCACCATGTTGGCGAGTATTGGTCTGTTGAAGTGAAGTGGAGGAAGGATGCGCGCGCATGCTTTTGGATCCTAGCCCTTCAACCCTTCAACCACAGTGGCCAACGGTTGAATCCATGAGGTAATGATGTGGAGTAGAGGTGCGCGAAAGTAGCCTCGTCGGTTTGCTCATCAAACGCTGCTGGGGTAGCCCAGCTAACATGAGTTGGGTGCGCAGGTCACTCTATGCTGCGCACCCATAAAGGGGTGTATGGAGCAGCCGATTTCAGTAGTTGATGGAGACTATGCCAAAGGTTCATCACTATCCTCAACAGCCTAGGCAAACAGGGGAGAACGGTTTTAGGTTGTTCGAATGGAGGCTATTCTCCGTGGCTAGGTACTGCAAATGAACGAATTGATAAGAGTACCATGGGGAAGGAGTAACCCCTGCAGTCCGTCATCTGCTGCAGGTTCCTTCAAACTGAGGTTGGACTCGTGGTGGCAGTGAACCCTTTGAAATTTAGCTTGAACCTTTGTACTTCCTCCTCCGCGTGGAGCAAAATTGTTCCTCATACAAGTTTTAAATGACGACACATTTTGCCAGAAACAAAAATTGTTACAATCTATCACTCAAAATAACACATCATTTAATAAGTGTGTAGGATATTATTTTGAAATTGCGAAAAGACCCCAAATGAAGAGCAAAAAAGTTCAGGAATAAAAAATATCCTACGAACTTATTGAGTGATGTGTATCATGGAACAAATTCATATGGTATTATTTGAAATTGCCTGCCTTAAAATAGTTTATGGGAAAAGTTGATTTTATGCTTTGTTATTTTCCATTTGGCAACGAAAATTTGTTAGGTGTGTTTGTGTAATATATAATAAAATAGGCAAGCTATTGATCATCGCATATGCGACGGTAACGCAGAAGGTGGAAATTATTCTTTCTCTCTTTCTGACCTACTGCCACTTGCCACTGAGTTTCATTTTTCGTGACGTTTAAACAAATTTTCCCTACTAAAAAAATATTGAATTTATAAAACCTATTTTTATCATGTGTGTATCTGTAGGAATTCTTAATAAATAAAATAATGGTATTTTTAATGAGTACAATACATTTAATTTTATATTGCTTTTTGATCGCATACTTTCCATAAGCCATATCGGTGCTTTCGAGGGCTTGGAGGTGTTTTTGAACACTGCGTTTGATGCAAAAAGGTAGAGATAGGGATTAATAAGCTCGTATGAAAAAAGAAAAATGCAATATGGGCCTTCAGCGTAATATTACCGGTTCAAATCGGGGATCAAAGAAAAAGCTCCGGCTAATCCAGGACAGCGAATTGCGAACAAGCTTTTTCGCACGGGCCAAATCCGTAATAAAAATGATATACGTCGAAAGTTTCACCCGGGGCCACAACATTGGAAAGCGCAGCCCAATATTAAATATGCCACGAGAAAAAAAGAGTTGACATCGCCGCTCCAGTGCCTAGAAAACGGACAAACAACAACGGCCGAAGCGTAATATTATGTGACTTCACATAATTTATATACGCCTGTAAATAGCGGGCGATAAATTTCACTTTCACACAACTTTTGAAGGCGAGTCCTATATTTTTTCGGCAGCCATGAAAATATACCTGAGTTCCAGGAGGCTGATCGGAACTTTTCAGGGCCTAATCATAACTTATTGCCGTTGAACAACACGTGAAAGCACTCATTCAATCGAAAATTTTCGACAGACCATGCGAACAATTTTCGGTACGCCCCTTGATCAATTGCATACGACGCCGATGAAAATCGCAACAATTTACTAATATACGTGAAAAATCACTTTAAATTAAGGTCGTGAAACATTGAGTATGATTATATTTCACGGGACGAGGTGAAGTTGGATATTGCTCCGTGGGTTACCTTCACGTGATAAAGAGTCCTAAATCACGAACATTATTCTTCTTAAACACTTTCCCCGACGTTTCTTTTCCAGAATAATTCTTTTCATCAACACTCGCATTACGTTATCATGCAACGCTGTAGAATAAATGATAGTAACGCCCACTAATGTTATAGCCATTACGACGCGTTTTACTGGAACGAGACGTAAAAACGAATTCATTTATACGTCGCATTAATTTTAAAGTGGACAAATCAAAAAGCTATTTTCGTGGTTTTGATACATTTTTTTTATAATCATTCGCGATGTCGAACACTGCAGAAAAAGTGCCTTAAACGACTTTAAATATTTCAATCGACCTCTAGACACATCGATTTTATGGCATTCAAAGCATGCCAACTTTAATTCAGTAATTTCCGTTTGGAAGCTTTTAAAGCTATGCGAACAAACTTTATTTTGACATCAAAGACAATACGTATTAACATCAAATTTATCTTCAGTATTTCTTACTTATATTGCTTTTAAATAATTGCAGTTGCAAATTATTTATAAGAAGATTTTTTTATTTGAAAATATTTTTTATGGAACTGTGTGATTCACAGTTCCAGTGACATGGTCTTTGATTGTTGTGCGCATGCGCACGTAGAAAAATGCACGCATAGCTACACGGGAGAAAAGCACTGTCAATTGTGCAGTGCCGAGCATGGCGTGCTGGTTGATGATAGTTTTTTTTATTCCGCATATGTTGTGCTTAAAAACCATGTCTCATATTCTTGAATTATATTAGATTATTATTCTGCTTTTAGCTAGCAGCATCGTCACTAATTTTAAATACGAGCCGCTACTTTCAATAATCATTTTATTGAACTATCTTGGAATTCACAACAACGCTGTGGATGTTAAAAATGAGTCCTTAGACGTATGTAAAATAACAAAGAAGTTCTCATTTACATTTAGAGGAGATTGAAATCAAAAGAGAAGAAACAAGGAATGCGAAGTGCATGAAGGTGAAGAAACTCCCGAGTGAAAAATTTGAAAGAATGAATCCACAATACAAAGCCATTATCCCAAACAGCTACATATAAGATTTACATTGAAAAAAGATGACTACTAAAAAGATAAAATCAAAAATACAATCCAGAATTATTTCTTCAGCAAATCGTCTTAATTTACGTTTTTCTCATAGGCTTTATAAAATATTTTGTAAAGCGTTCTCAGAGAAACACGAACGATTGAAGACAGATAACAGATGCATATGTTATAATTCATTGAAATATTATGCAATAGGAAAAATACTGGAAAATAATCAAAATTTTGTGACTAATTTTATTATCAGTTTGTATCGAGACACGGTTCAGGAAACACATTATTTTTAACCATTAAAAATTGAGAATCGTTTCTGGTGTCCTGTTTTGATTGAAACGATCGAACCAAAATATTTATAATTTCGATCTGCATAATTTATTGGCAAAGTGATTTTGCCATGAATAACCTTCCCCTAACGATGATGTATTTCGTACAATTTTATAACATTACAAAAAGGGTTACTTTTCAACCTTAACTATAATCGAAAATAATAGTGGTGTATCAAATATATATCATCGGTGGATATATTTAGCAAAGTAAGGGAAATATTAAATTAAAATTTAGTCGCTTTTTTAATTACTACCATTTAATTTTTCAAGCATTCCCATGGATCCACAGGTGACAGATGATATATTCTTATATAGATTTAAGTGTTTATTGGCTTTTTGTGTATTAATATTAGTCATAAGTTTATCGGTTTGGTATAAAAATAATAGAGATCTAGCAAAAAATAAATAAAATCGGCTTCGAATTCCCAGCAAGAATTCGTCTATGTAAACATTATGATCAATAGTAGAATTTCAATTAATTCTGAATTAAAGTTCTTTCATCTCCTCTCAATATAGCGGCATATTAAATAGTTGAACGACTCCTTTGCGGCGCTGACGTAGTTGTGGTCAAACATTTCTGCATAGCCAGCTCTCCATCAATATTCAAGGCCCGTAATTTCGTAGGAATCTGTGAGGAGAACCACAGGTCTTATGTAAATCCCATTCGCAATGTATATTGGTTTGTGGTCATTGTTACCCAGTGAAAAATCTATGACTTCGCGTACAAGACATGTTTATTTCATGAACTTGCTCAAGTAGTCTGCCGGCGATTTTGCAACCAGCCAAAGAATACGAAATGCGATTGTGTGTGTATTTTTTAAATGTACAGAGCGATTTAATTTTTCTTTGAAGCTATGAATTTATGTATATCTGGATGTTGGATGAAATGGACCGTCGTTATGGCACGGTTGCCATACATCGCTTGTGATGTCGAAGAACATCTGTTGTGCTGTCTTTTTGGGTAAAAGGACGAGCGAAAGCAGTAAGTGGACATCGTCAGAAGGAATCCTTCACAAAAGGGGAACATTATAAAGGATACGCTACATTAATCCCAATTTGGTACGCGGACAATTCGTTTCGCACGACGGACTTCCATCTTCCATGTAATATAAATTAAATTTAAGGAATAGTCCATTCCTTGTGAGTGAATTCTTAGCACAATATCTGCCAAATTCGATTGAATTGCGTCGATACTTCGCCGAGCAAATTGTAAATATTGACATTCAGAAGCTCATGGCAAAAATTGTATTTTATGACGCATTCGTGTAAGTTCATTACCCAGTGCTTGCAGAATATGTCACCTTCAAGCTTGACTCAAGAACGAGATGCAAATTAAAGATAGAAACGCGATTCAGTATACAAACACTTAAATAAATTACCAGTGCGAGCCTTTTGAACGTTTGTCAAATGGATTCGCAATTGTACAATACTGAATCAATTTTGGATCATCGCGTTTTAACTCCCTGTTTGCCCATATGGGAAAGTTATATAGATAAATCATCCAAGCGGAAAAAAATCACTGAATAGCATGATTAAAAATGATTTTATGAAACGAACATGGTCGTTATCTAAGAGCTTATGTCTGTAATCACTCATTACTGAACAGGTTTGTTCGTATTTTTTCCAACAGAGAGAAAACTTCATTCAATTAAATAAAGTATCAGCCGTCTTACGCATCAAAAACATTGAATTGCGAATGGAAGAAAAAGAACGGCGAAAAATCCGAGATAAAAAAGAATTGTTTCATTTAAGGGGCTCTATCTCTTTGATCATCAAATAGAAGCCTTGATTAGATTAAGTCTTAAGTTGGTGCGAAGGCTTTTCATCGCATCTCGCGAAAGTGCTTAATTAATTTGTATGAAAAGGAAAAAAACGAGCTTAATGCCGAAAAAGTGAGGCTGCGAGCTTTTTCATTCGCTTTAAACTGTTTATCTGATGAGGACCGGCGTAAACAAAAGTCTTTCGAAAAATTGCCTGTCGTTAGCGCAGCCCGTGTCCCGTAGGAAGCTGCGGGAATTGCATATAAAATGCCGGAGCAAATTTTTGTAGTATTCTTCTTTATTTGCTACATACGTGCGAACGGAGATAGACAGATCACCTGTTGCTAAATACGCCGCAAAAAATTATAAAAGCGGACAATTTTCAATAAATTCGCGAATGACAGCGTTTTTATACGGCGTACACATGCTGAATACCCAATCATTTAGCATTTCAATAAAAAATATTTGCTTATAAATATATTAGGAAAAAATAATATTTACTATAGCGAACCCACTCTAATCCGACGACATGTGTAATCCGACATGCTACGCACATACAGCGTAGGAAAATCCACAATTAATGATATAAAAAGAACAAGAAAGAAACAGGCATACATCTATTTATGTATTCAAATTGGCCATGAAAACAATTTTTTTACACAGAGATAACAAAAAAAGAAGATTTTGTAGCTAACAAGGAATGGTCGAAATGCTTCAAAAGTCGAGGAATACGTTTGATGACGCAAACATGTTTATTTTTATTTTTTACAACCGCTATAGCTTCCAAAATGTTTCGGATTACAAGAGGTCAGGGGCAGTACTCTATAATCCGACAAATTCGATAATCCGACACTGCCTTATAAAACGTTTGTCGGATTACCGTGGGTCTGCTGTATTTATATACATTTTACCAAAATATTCCGCCGCTAATATTGTTTTAAAACTGGCTTTATATTTGGTTGTAAGGATTCCATATCAATTGGGGAGTACATAGAATTCTTTAGAGTACAGTTAGAGTAGAGTTTAAAAATATTGCATACGTTGGACAATTGATCTTCGCCTTATATAGAAACCATGGACCTCATGATCGCCAGTATTAAAAGGGTAATAAAATAATATACTAGAGAATTCAATATTTCAATACTAATTCAATATAAGAACCGCGTCGCCTTCTTTCAAAGGGAATGCGTCCGCTTTTAATCGACGCCGGGATCGTTATTAAAGATAAAGAGTGCTGAGGCGCGCCAAGTGACCCCTGGGTGCGATCCCCGCGTCAGAACAAGGCGACGACCGGGGAATATCGCAGCGACGAAGGCAATGAGAGGCGGTCAGAGAAATCGGCCAAGGCCCTCGAGACGTAACAAATTAGTGCATTTTATGGGAACAATTCCAAACACTTTGATATGGTTTTCATAGCAAATTTAAGTTTTTGAAAATAAAATAAAATGTATTTATCAGATATCATTTTTATTCAATGATTGTCATGGAATATGTCATGGAAATGTGATAAACACTTCTACTTTCAAGTGCAATTGGATTTGATGAAAAAAATATATATGAACGTCATACAAAATCAATATTTTGCCATTAATTTCCATAGATATTACTTAAAAAACGTGGAATCTATTTAAATATTATTTTTGCGTCCATATGTATTTACAACAATCTTCATTGTACATATCGAAATTGTGATTGATAGTATGAATTATTTTAACATAAAGTAAGTCTTTCCAACAAATAATATATTGCGCATATATTTCTAAATAAAAAATAGGGTAGGGTGGTTATATGATGCTTATATGAAAATGCTGTATATATTTATATCAAAGAACCCATCTTGGGAGGATTTTTGCAATATCAATTGTATGTAGGGGTTGAAAAAAATAGGTTTTGTTTGAGAAGCGCTTTGTCTTTGGGGTCCGTCCAGAATATTAATTTCCCAAAAAAAAAAAAATACATATACCCTTGTTTATGTTCCGGGTCGACTCCCACTGTTGGAAGTGATCGCGTAAATATATAGAGTTATAAAAATATGGTATGGGTATCGGTCAGTAGTACTCAGTGACCATCCCTTCTCTATAATTTCCCGAGGGGATGGAAAATAAGTGCAGAGCGACACTCCACAGACACAAATGTCATATATAACGAGCCACAGAGAGACTGCTGTGATATAGTCAACATATTGGAAGCAATTTTTTAAGCAAAGACCTAAGTACCTAATATTTTATATGGAGTTTGTGAATGTAAGAAAGTTCCTTAGAAAAATTGTTTATTAGTATTCGAGGACCCATAATTTCGCTTCTTTACAAAAGAGAAAGGAAGCAAAGTCAATTTGAACATAATTTTGTGGAAGCAGGTCATAAAATTAATATTAATATATTTTTTCTGGCAAACGGTGAAAGCAGAATAAAAACTGACCTTTAGTCTCTTTCTTGCCGGAGTTTGTTTGTTCGAAGCCAAAAAAAAGCAATGTTGCGTCGAATTGTTGACCTTACATAATGAATTATGAGATCTGTTATGTAACTACAATGGAAAGATCCATCAATCATGATTTACTTCTAATTAAAAAATCATTCCTACCAAAAGCCGGAAAATTCAAGCGCCCATTTCGCATTGAATACATTCGAGTTCATATCGGCATTCCGCCGGCTCTCCATGGAAGATGTCACGAAACGAAATGCAAAAAAATCATTAAATCGTAAATCTTTTTCAATAACGACCTACTTAAGTCGTATTTCACTTACGTGATTCAATTTATAAGTGCCTCTATTAGAGCTTAGCGCGAAGAAGGCACGTATGAAAAAGATATGGTTCAATCGAAATTGACATTCATGAACGATGACTGTACTGTTATGCAATAGACCATGTGCGCCAATTAATGGCCCCATTTCTTGACAAAAATACTAATCTTAATATTTATTTATTCATACGCGATATACATATTTTTCACATGAAATGTCCGTCAAAATCAATGGGAACGAATACGAGCGCGATGACTGAGAAAGTGTTGACCAATGGCGTACATGCCGCTGTGGTATGATGCGTTTGTATTTTTTAATCAATTTGTACTCACCACTCGTGCATTCCTGACGAAATAATCATGATGATCGTGATAAGAACACCTGAAAAATAAATTTTGAATTGTAATTAAAATAAAATAATATTAAATCATTATCATTTGACTGGAATATTTTAGCCCATCCTCCATACTCTCCGGACATTACCCCTTCAGATTATAATTTATTTTTTTCATTGAAAAATTCTTTACGTGGTAAAAATTTAATTCAAAAAATGATATAAAAATGTACCTTGATCAATATTTTGCCAACAAACCTGGGAAATTTTGGCAAGAAGGCATTATGAGGCTTCCGGAGAGAAACTTATGGGATACCCTAATACATGAGAAGCTCGTGGAAGTTTATGATAATGATGTGATGAGTCAACAACATGTCACAACATGGATTAAATTGTTCAGAGAAGGCCAAACTGATACGACGAAACAAGGAGTTGGAGACCATCGTTGATTTCCGATAAACTTGTGCAAAAATTGAAGAACAAGTGCAAAATGACCGTCATGTGATGCTCGAAGTGACCGTCGTGCATAAATTATTGAATTGTTTTGTACAGAAGGGAGAAGCTTTTCTGGACTCAAGATTGTGACAGGGGATAAAATGCGGATGTGTCACTATACCCCAAAATCTAAAATACAATCCAAAAAAAGGTGGTGGGAGAGCACGACGACCTCTCCATCAGAAGAATTTACTGTGACTGAACAAAATGGCTGACAAACACGCAAGTATCAATTTTGAAACAAAAAAAATCCCACAGCCTCAGAAACCCTTGTATTTTTATTTTCCAGACGAACCTAGCATATTTTATAATTTTATTTACTGTGTACATTAAATTGATTACACAACGAGGTACTTTTATAGTAGCATTGACATACTGAATGGCCATAAATTTACAAGAATAATACAATTGAAGTGCTTTAAAATTTATATGACATTGGACTATTGATCAGCATAAGGAAAATATGCATACATTTGGAACATTAATTTTTCATTTAATAATCTTATAACAGTGCTATTTTATTAATATTAAGTATTTGTCTTGCAATTACAGTATATTTTTTAGTGTTGATTTGTTTTAGGTCACGTACGCTTTGTTAATGGTTCAACATTATATATGTGGTTGTAATGTTGCAAAAAATTAAACAATATTAATTGTGCGAGATTTGAGTGTTTCAAAACGCCTGTTTATGTTCATATTTGCCAATTTTAACAACCTGTTTATCTTTCGAAAAAATCTAAATAGCTTTGTACAACTAATTCAATGTAAGTGTTAATGTTTTGGCATCTAGTTCAAGTTGATATGTCTCAAACGGCTTTATATGTTGCGCAACTATTTCTCTATAGTCTTTGTTCGAAGATTTATCTCATGAAAGCGTAGCAAGAAAACATAATTGCCAACAGTGAAAGATTTTCTTGTGCAAACTGCTTATTATTTGGAAAACGCTACACTGCGAGAGTTCACAGTGTAAGCCCCTTTTATTCTCATTATCTGTGTAAGCCCCGAATTATTCCTCATAATCTTTCAGCACAAATGACGAAGCGGAGCAAATATAACTCGAGATCAAAAATAAAGGTAAACTTTTAATGGTAGTCTTTGTTTTTGGAAAGTTTCTGATCTTTATCGTTGTAATGAAGCGTTTTCTCTATGAAAGCGGAGAAGCTAAAAGTCGAACGAAATAGGGGTAAAAGTATAATGTTTCTCCACATCATATTATTGCCACGTAGCGTGTGCTGGAACATCCCCAATATAACTATAGTATAATACATATCATTCAAGCTTTTTCGATTTATTTTCGACTAAATATATATATATATTTAATACAGAATAAAATTAATTAAGATAAATGATCAATACATCATAAACATACATATTGCTTCATAATAGCTCAATAAAAGATATTATTATATTTACAAAGTATTTTATGACACATTATGATTCAAAATGTCAAATCGCTTGTTTCTTTATATCCTTCAATTGTTCAATTTGTTTTAAGAAGATTTGTGACAACGATTCAACGTATCTGCAAAATATTTGCATGGCCTTAATTCATGCAAGAAAGCGACTCTAATTCGAAAATTCTCTAATGACACAAACGGATTTGAAATATGTTTTCACTGTGCTGAAAAGCGAACAAACAAATAACGATGTCATTCAAGTTGACAATTAGAGCACCTAAAGACATTAAAGCTATATGGAGTGAAAACTGTCATTAATCCGGTGGATGGCTTACTTTTTTTTAGCAAAATATTTATTCAAACATTCATATTAGTATTTGAATAAACACTTGATATTTGATGATAGATCTTAATATAATTTTGCTAATAACGAGTATATTAACCATTTGATAAAATGCAGAGCCGTAACGAGGGTATAAAGCGCCAGTGGCAACTATCTAACTTGCGTCCCCCCCCCATATCATATAAAATACCATAAAAAGCCCTAATAGAGAAAGAAGTGGTCACAAGGTATGTGTGTCCAACCGGTCCGCTTTTCGGATCGCTGATATGACGAATAACGTTACAAGACTAGAATGGATCATAACAGCAAAATCTTTAAATTTAATGTTCATCATCGATATCGATGCTACAAATTGCTTGAATTACGCGATTTATCAACTCAATCGCGTAGTTTAAGAACTGATAAATCCACATAATCTCATTTAAAATATTCAAATATGGCACTGTTTGAAAAATAATTATACGTCAGGATATTTAAATTTTAAATTAATTTAGATTGAAGCACATCATTTCATCCCCATCGAATCTCCCACGTTATTTTGGATGATTAAATTTATTACACTACAAACTAGGTGGATACACAGGGGCGAAGGTCCGTTATTTCGTCACATCCCTTTATATATATAATCTGACATGGAATCGATCCACAAGGGACTAATCCTGCAGTTAAGTTGGGATTAATCGTGGTAAGAATAGGTAGGATAATATATATTGAGGATTATGTGGGAGGAATATAGGGAACAGCCGATGGGATTATTACCGAAGCCCGCTACGTAATCTTCGGACCAGTCTTTTCTGTAATTATTGGTTCTTAACGTGTTTATAAATTTCCTCCTTTTGCCGCTTGAATAACGTCATTCACAATTAACAGTTGATCCCGAAGAAAATAATTAGCAATTCGAACGCTGCCAAATAAGAACAAATTCGACCGGCTTTATATAAAGCCATTTTTTAGTGCTTTATTAATTGTCTTGGCACTTTCGCCGTATTTCTTAATTAATACAAGTGCAAAAAGTTTAATTTTTTTGGGTTAAATAATTGTGTCCATTTGTTTTTGGTACATAATAATCAATCATAATATGTTATAACTGACTGTTATTCCTCATTAAGTTTTTATGGCGTCCGTTTTTTGTCGAGTGAATGTTGCAGATTCACGAAATCGTTACAGTCAAACTAATTCCTATTAGTTGCAAAATCGCCTTTTATCAAGCTCCAGAAGCATCCTGATGGATTTCCAAACTGTCAGTCAAAATATGTCCCGAGCTTAAAGCTCGGGCGTCTGTGTCATTTGACAGGAAAATAGGGAATACGTAGGAAGCATGATGATAATAAAGTCTTTATTATGTCAACAGATTAACGTCGTTCAGAGTCTTCGTGTTTAATAATAGAGGCTAACGCCTCAAAATTTGCATACAACTATTAATTTTTGGATCAAAATTTTCTCCATGCGAATTTAGTATACAGGAAGCTGTCAAATATATCCAGACGACAGAATCAAATTTGGTTTGAATTCCATTGTTCGATTTTAAGAACATTTCCTATGTTTATCTGATCTAAAGAATCATTCTGATATATCCATGATTTTTTTGAGATTAAAATTATTGATCAATTCAATTATGTATTAACCACATAAGAATAGATGTATTCATAAAATACGTAATAAATAACTAAGTCATGTTCAAGACAAGCCTAAATACAGTATTGAAATATATACGAAATTAAATGGTCTTGAATGGTTTATGGTTATTGATTTGTTGTGGTTTTGAAGACATTTATGTGTTCTTAAATGTGCTTACCATAAAAAATATTATAGTGGATTTGAACTTAAGCTTTAATACTTTAATATAACTTAATCAAAAATATGCATTGCAAAATTTAACACATTCCCATCGGGTTACGCACATGTGCGTCTTTCAGGTACTATCGGTAGATATGTAATTTAATTACAGTAGAACCTCGATTATCCGGATTGTTCAAAACAAACCAAAAACCTATAATTTGCTGACATGCACGTGGAGAATTGCGTTCACTTTTGCTCACGTACGTGATGAATTGCATATTACAAAGTTTACTAATTGTTTAATATCACAAGATGGAAGATCGGAGCGAAAATGTATGTAAAAATTAGGATATACAGAACTTGAAGAGTGTGTTTTTATGTGCGAGGGAAGAGATATTGTTGTTTAAATGAAATTGCTTGAGAACCAAGAAGAGTTTAATTCGGGGCAGCTTATATATCTTTGATTTTGGCGATTTGGCAGCTTCTAAAAGAAGCCAAAGACTGATGTTTTTAATAAAAAATAATTTATTATATACTAGCTGGTACCCGGCAAGTTGCTGCCACAGAAGTAATAATTCTAAAAATATCGTTTGAAATTTGAAAGAGTTATCTTGTTTGAATAGGAATGATAGAAATAATGAAATTTATTTTATTTTGTAGGTTTTATTATAAATATGAACAATTATACAAACATCAATTTTTATATATAAGATCTATTAGAAGTTAATTTTACTATATCTATATTATTTAAAAATGTGCAAACAATAAGCTGAGAAAGTTTTATCGCAATCGAATGAGCGCTATGGCAGCGCATAAAATACGAACAAACAAATTTGTATTTTTGTATATTAGACTATGCCTATGTTACTTGCGTAATCTTTATCAACAAATGAACAAAATTTTATCGCAATCTGATGAACGGTATGGTAGCGCATTACATACGAACAAACAAGAATTTATTTTTATATGCTTGTATGTAAATCTAGATAAATAAAAATTATTCATAATTTCCCTGTAAATTATGATTATTTTCGATTATCCGTATTTTGGTTATCTGGATTACTTTCATCTCCAATTTGGCGGCGAAATGCAGTGTCATGGATTACCCGATCAGAATGTGTTAATATAGATTTTTTGAAATAAACATTAAATAATGCATAAATGTATAAAACCAGATTGAAAATGTATGAAAATATTTCAAAAAATATTGATGCTACTCTCTGTTAATATCATAGTTTTGTACAATATTTCCGTGAGAACGCTCAAAACTTGAAAATCTACTTATCATTGATAGGTATAATTGTTATTAAAATAAATCAGCCCTGTATAATTTACGAGAGAAAATTACAGCAATTTGGAGCAGAAAGTTGCCGTTGAAAAGCGAGCATCAGTTCGGATCATAATTTTAAACAATCACAATGTGATTGCTCAATGATTTCCATGTGGCCCAAAGCAAGAAATTCGAATTATATGTCGGTATTCGAATCAAAGTAATTATACCACGTATAATATTTGACCTTTGGAAGGCAAGATTATGTGGGATAATTAAATTGATATTAAGTGTATACGCATGTATCTCACATTAAGCCTCAATATTCGCCATGTTTTAAGGGCCATTCCGTTGATGATGATGTTTTATATGTTCTGTATGCAAATATGTCTTTAATTGGGGTTCCCAAAACGAAGAATTGTGTTTTTGGAACAATTTTAATTTGTCGTTTATAAAATAAAATTGTATTTTATGTTAATGATGCATATTTTACATAGTCAAGCAGAACAGCGGTTTCCAAACAGTGTTTCCGTCCATCCGACGATCGCCGAAGAATGATTTAACCGGTTACGCCACGACGGTAGCGCTTCTTATATAAGGAAGTCCGACTTTTCTTTCGAATTAAGCAAAATTAGCTTAGTTTCTAGCAAGTCCAACTTATCGTCTGATGTCGAGATTAAATTGATCTATCCGCAGAGGAGTCTGACAGTTTATAGAATCGCTTCCGCATACAAACATGACTGTCGTCGATGTCGACTTCATATCCAGCATCGCAGCATCCGATATGTGGATTCAATTTATTTTATGGCGCTCTCTCTTTGAATTAAGTATGTCAGACAATTGAAGAATTCACGGTATGCCGTGTAATAATCGTGATTTTTCAAAAATATCATTGTCGCAGAAGGTCGCAGCTTCGATCCGATTTAAGAAGAAGCTCGTGAATTTTACGACACATTAAATCAGTACAAAGGCATTGCGCAGCCGATTTTAGCAAAAATAACACATCTCGGCTATTAAATCAAGGACCTTTAAATCGTGATATAAAATGTTAACCATGGACCTCGACCCGATAACGTCAAAGGGCCATCTTCATTTTTCTAAGAAAATCTGCTTATGGTTAATGGCTCGAAGCATGTATTATTCATGGATGAGTATTGCGCATTTTAACAAAATGCTTTATAGAATACATTGGGCGTGAATAATTTTTATAGTCTTCTACGACCGTAGGAAGAATCGATTCACAAGACAAGACAATTTTTTTTTGGTTTTCTTTAACTTTCCCTTTATTACCTAACATGTGTCAAAAAATCGTTTTCATATATTGTCCCGGTAATGCGAGCATTTCTCCTATTTGGACATGGAAATTGATGGTGTTAATTGACGAAGAAATGCGGAAATACAGTGCTCAGCTATGAAAATACATTTTTTTTCTATAAGGTCATCTTTGATCAGCATTAAGATCCAATCGTCTAATTGTAGGAAGACTTTGAATAAATTGCATCCGTATTTTCTAAATCTGGGAGTGGCACATTGCCTTGAATATGATTGATGAATTTCATTTAAATATTTGCATGACATAACGAGATACTTTTTTGATAGGATGCATCATTTTTTATCAAATATTTTGACATGATCTAACCAAATAGACGTGGAAGATTCTTTAGTTTAAACAAAAATCATGCTGATGAATGTTAAATGATAAAATTGAATAGAACTCAATAACTTTTCATAATCTATATCGATATATAAAATATCTTTTTTAATAATATTGCTTGAAAAACACAGATTCAATTTTTCATTAGTTAACGTAATTTTTTCCATTTCTGCTTCTACATAGACTTAAATTTAGTTAACAATTTTGAAAAAATCGATTATATTTATTTTGCATATTTTCGTTAAGTTTAGACTTTTAAAAATATACCCTATAAATATTTATATAAAACTCAAATTATTTACAGAGTTATAACTATTTTAGTGACGCAGCAACTATGCCGGTCCTACCAGAATGAAATCTTTAAAGGCGTTTTTCTCGAAACTACTTTTTTCAACATGGTTGACATCATATCTCATGTTTTAATTAATGAATTGATTTTAAATTTAATATACATATTTTTGATACTATTTTCTATCGTTTCTACCAGATTTATATTAAAATTTTATTTTTAACTATTAAAAAAAAATAAAAGCAATGAAAAAAATATGACCAAAAATGACTTTTTTAAACAGTCGCAATTTTGTGAAAAAAAAATTATTTTATTATTATTGAGGTAAGGACTTTAGTTATATTTATATTTATTAATAATTTATATATTTTTTTAATTTTAGATAACTAATAGGGTTGAAATCATGTCAACCAGGACAAACTTTTTTTTACCCCCTTACATTTCACCACAAACCTATAACTTTTTTATATTCCATTTTTTTTCGTCTTTATTTTCTTGTATATTTTGAAAATGTCAATTAATATCTCTCATTCAAAACAAATATAATATAATTAATCAATTAAAGGTATAATAACGAAGCCTAAAAGTATATAATAATATCATTTATTAAACGAAAAGAAATTTGGGAAGTTTGGGAATCCCACCTTACAAATTCAAATCTGGGAATCCCAGTCTAGTTATATAGCAAATATAGATTAAACCTAAACAAAATACATGATAATGACATAATATTGCAAGTTGGAATTCAATGCAAATTACATTCAAACCAGGTCTACATAAGAATGATGAAACTCTTTCTTTCACGTAAGACGTATGCCGAACCAATAAAACCGATGTTTTTTAATCGGTTTAGCTTCGGTTTTCGTTCCAGCAAAATCATTGATTTTAATGGTTATCGCTTTTCGGTTCAGCTCTGATTCGAAGCCCTAATTTTAATTGGGAAGACAAAACATTTTTATTATAAATTAAAATCAAACGCTATAAACAATTAGGCACTTATACAAAATTTGTACGTGTTTAGTTTGTTAAAAAGTACAAGTGACCAACGTAAAAAACGTAACCAAATTAGATGCTATAGAAGAGTTTACTGTACACTATTTTTAAATATTTAGTCTACTATACAAAAAATAAATAATGTTTTTGAATTGTTTAAAACTGTAAAATGAATGTTAATACTTTTCATATATTCATCTCATTCAATTTGCTTTTATACGCGATAATTTCATTTTTCGCGCAAAAAAATTCAATATATTATGACAAGAAAAATTATTATTTTCCAACCAAAATCACATCTTATTTAAAAACGACCCACTCGAAAGGAATTTCACAGCAATGTAGGAATTTTTACCGCACGCCAGAAAATTTATGGCTTCCCATACTGAAATATACAATGTTACACTTTTGACACGTTCAGCATAGAAATGCAACCATAAATTATATATACGACGCAACGATACTGAAACGAGTTGCGATTTAATTGAATTAGAAAATGCGTCCGAATACTAATGCCAATCAAACACGGCGACCGTTTTTAACGCATTATGAATGTGGTCATAAACGGATTTGTTCGCATGTAAATCTTATTGCCTGAGCGGGCAATGATATTTTCAATGCATCAAATCACTGGTCGGGTGGAAATTTTTAATGATTCACACAGTTGCGCCTCTCTTGTATAATTCGGACTCTGACAAAGCCGATACTGTACAACATCGAACATTTTTATGCTTTCAACATCCCTCGACAATGTGTGATTGGGCTAAAAATCGCACTCGAACGAAATCGAATCAATTTTTAATTGCGAATTTCGCTATGATTTTCGGGGGTGAAACAAGTTTGTTGTGCGAAATTCGGCATTAAAAGTTTCACATCCCTGGGCTTTGTGAGTGAATTATTCCCATATTAAATTTGGCATCGTTTCGAATTGTCTCATCACAAATTTCCATCAGAATTATGTGATAAAACTTTCGCTTTCTTGCTTGGTTCTACCACAGCTGGTGCCTCCACGTTAATTGTTTCCTCCGACTGTGAGATTGAGAGGCAAAAGAATATATTAGAGATGCAAATGGAGGAAGCTTAACTTTTATTAGACGTCAATTTGCGTAGGATTCCAAACACTGCCTATTTACAAACCGTATTATATGCGAGACCTGGCTCATTACATTTCTGTTGAAAAATATACACAAACAATGGAACTTCAGAACTTGATACGAAAATACTTTTCTTTTGATGATGGTATTCTACGCCTTGTATGTAATCTAATTGGAATCTATGTGGAGAAGATTTTACTCTAAGATACTATGCGATTTATTTTTAGTAAGCAGACATATTCTACGAGTATATGTTCCCAAATGAGTATTAATATTTTGATCTTATTCGTTTATAAATAATTTTATAATAATACATCCAAATATTTAAAGAAAATTGTTAGCCTTTTCAATGCACGACGCATCTATTTTAGGCATACATTCTGTCCGAATTTATGTTTTTTTTTGGATCCTAAATACTCTATTAAAGAAGATTACCAATGCTTATTATTAGATTATCTCTTTTACAGTTGGTTTAGCCATTTTATACTGTTTTTGTTCGACCAAGGAATGAAGGGAATAGGGAACTCAAGACCACAAAAATTAGATAATGATATCCTGAAGTCGATGTTGGAATCAGATCCTCATCAAACAATCGATAAATTATCGTTGAAAATTGATATTTCATGATCTATGGTTAGGAATCATCTTCGATGCACAAGAAAGTTGCACAAACAAGGAATTTGGGTCCCTCATGAATTGCCTCAGATGGCGTACAATCTGTGCATCTCTTCTGTTTCGGTATAAAAAAGATCCATTTTTGTGGCAAATTGTGACTGAAGACGATAAGTGGGTGTTATATAGTAATCCTGTATGATAAAACAATGGCTTTCTTCCGAATAAATACTAAAACACCAACAATAAAGAAGATTCTTCTTTGTGTATGGATGGGTTCATTTATTATGAATTGCTCAAACCTCTTCTATTCCACCAAATTCTATCTCATCCAGTCTATTCACCAGATCTTGTATCATCGGATTACTACCTTTTTAGATCATTGGAGCATAAATTAAGACGTAAAAAATTTGCAATGTTAGAGAAGTAAAAACGTACTTAGATAAGTTTTTCAGTGAAAAATCAAAGGACATTTTCAAAAAGGGAATTTAAAAATGACCTTTATACTGCCAACAAGTAATAGAAAATGATGGGAATTATTTTATTAATTAGCATTTAAGGTTTTCTTAAAAAAAATATTTTTCAACAACAAAAAAAACTGATTACTTTTCGCTATACCTAATAATTATTATTGTCGCCAAACAATTTTAGATGTTTTTTCATAGCGAATATGCGTTTGAAAAATATGTGGTCGCCAACCACACCTCCTGTAGATTTGAACACATAACAATCGAGTTTGAACGCTTAATCGTGGAATACCTACAGATCCACTTTACTTTCCATCTTCTTCTTATATATAAAAATGAATTGAGTTTTGTTCGTTCGAAATGCGCTGCCATACCGTTCATTGGATTGCAATAAAACTTCGTCCACTTATTGTTAAAGATTTCGCGAGTAACATAGGCATAGTCTAATATATAAAAACCAATATTTGTTTGTCCGTATTTAATGCGCTGCCATATCGTTTATTCGATTGCGATAAAACTTTGCCTACTTATTGTTTGTACTTTCTTAAATAATATAAATATATATAAAAATCAAGGTTTGTTCATATTTATAATAAAACCAAAACAAAAAAATAATAATTATTATTTCTATCATTCCTAATTAAAAAAGATAACTCTTTCAAATTTCAAACGATATGTTTAGAATTATTACTTTTGTGGCAGCAACGCGCCGGGTACCAGTTAGTATATACTAAATTTAGGGTGTGATTATGTTGAATCTATGAATTGTTGCTCTTGGTTTTATTAATCATCTCAGTATTTACTCTTTCAAATCTATAAAATCAGGCTCAAACTGGATTGAGACAATCAATCGAAAATGTTAATATTTCCAATTTTCTAAATTTGTTGGAATGGCAAAATTTGGAAGGTGAAACTTTCCACACAACAAGATCCGTTGTAATAATCCAATCAATATCCACAATTTCATTTTTTGAGCGCACCCCGTTCTAGCATCAAAGCCTCCATTTCTACCATTCACATTTCAATTTGACATTCTATTTACATCGAAATTTAGACAGTCAATTTTAACAACAACCCAATCAGTGTTATTAGCACCTATGCGTGCCAAAAAAGGCTCTCGAGGTGCCCGCAAGGCGCTTATTGAATTGTAATAGATGCCAGTACTTCATACACATTATATGATTCGGCTTTAACTTTCAAAAACGATCGATTGGCGAATTTATGGATCGATGTTGGACAATAATAAGCGTACTTAATTCGATCGATATCTGTTCCAATGAAACGCTCATTATGTGCGTTTCCAATTTGGATGATATCTGAGACCGTTCACTTCAAATCAGATGTTAACGATCCCATGCTATATATAATGAGGCGATTCGTGTTCTTTGTTCATGTTTAAGTGATATTTGATTCAAAGATTTGTTTACACCTTATAATACGACCACTGCATAGTATCTTATAATATTATGCAAATGATTTAATGGGAACTCTATCAATCATTTGAAACAGCGAATGACTATGCAATGGCAAGGAACCGCTCAGATCATAAAACAATATGTTCACATTCACACAATATATTTCATTCAAGATCATTCACACAATTATTGCTTCATCGCTTTTATATGAGCTTAATCATTCATTTTTTAACGTATATTAACATATCTCGATTAGATATCATATCTCAATCTAGCCGAGCACCCAATTGATTTTTTTGATCCTCGTTTATAGCCGAATCGATATTGCAGGTTGCATAAGCGTCAAAAAAACACATGAGCTGTTATCATCATTACTTTTGCGCCGAGCCGATCATCAATTATACTTCAGATATATTTTTCCAGGTAGCATTCTCTTGCAGGTTATTTGTAGCGCTGCTAGCAATAACGCCAGGTGTCAATAGTTGAAAACGATATCATTAGTTTTGAAGTATAAACCTATTAACATTGCTAATGGTCGAACAAAGAAAGAGATAATCGGCGCACACGCCGTTCACAAAATGTGAATTTTGTCGGGTTTTATCTGTATATTTTTAGCATTGAGTTTGAACGTGTCATGCCGTTGCTTTTGAGTGATTTTGTGAGAAAATTGACGGTGGGATTTTTTCATATTTCGCGTTTCCGGATAAGAAAATGATGGATGAAAGAAATATGATGTTGTGCAACAGTAATCAATTTAATTGATTTAATTTGTTGTATTTTCTTCTTTTCCGTTGATCAAACGAATTTCTTCCTGATTGAATTTGATCGTTTGTTATGCCTATTTATCATGATCGATCCGATTATGCATGTTAAAATTATAACAGCGAAACATCAAAGCAATTGCATTTCAAATGTATAATTGATTAGTATTTCGCAAAAAAACTTATACGTCATGGTGAAAAGTATCTATCTTATAAAGCTTAAGTTTCAAGTTTGAAAACACTACGTTGTTTAGTATTGGTTTAGCAGCCATTAACCCATTCGATGCGGAGAGCAAACATGCTATGCTCTAATGTAAATCCACTTTTCTGTCAGGACCTCGTAGCGTGTATAAAGTTTTTATAATATAAATGAACCTTTACACTGTTGAAATTGTTCGTATTTAATTTAATTTTTATTTAGGAATTTAAATATATCCACCATAAATCTTAAAGACTTGTAGGGGTACCTTTACGATACGACTTGCCGTAAAGTCTTAATACATGAGTGTATAATCATATGCAAGATACTCGTTTCTGTCTGCAAATTTTCATACCCATATGGTTAATAGTGAACGTTCTCAGTGAATTTGCAAACATGGAAAAAATTGCTCATCGTTATGTGATACAATACTTTTATTTGAAAGATCTCTGTCCAACCAATATCAAATCTCAAGCTAGATTCTATTCTGGAGAAGTCTGTTCCTTCGTTTACAATAGTTGAATATTGTGTGGCAGAGTTTAAACGTGTCCGTACGAGCTTCCAAGACGAACATCGCAGTGGTCAACCAAATGAGGTTACCACGCCAGAAATGGTGGATAAAATCGAAATTATATTAGATGACTGTCTACAGAAAGAGCGCAAACTAGCAAACATAGTAGGTATTTCAAAAAGTGCTGCACATCTCATATTTACTGAAAATATTGACCACAAGATTTCCGTGTCCAACTGGTCCATATTTTGGACCGCTGACACATCAAAATAGCACCTTGCTATTGGAAACCATGCCTGAACATATTTATTGAACGTTGTCTGAGATAAAGGAACAGTCAAAATAATGGACTAAAAGGGGAAAATCGGTACCATGATATTTTTTCCGATTTTTTTGTGTTTTCTTTAATAGATCGGATACTTCTGGGATTACCCTCGTAAATATGGCCCTTTTTCGATTTACGCCCAAAAAAAATGCTATACTGTTTGCGACCTTCTTTTTTTCCGTTCAACGTGTTTTTGCTTTACTGTTAAATTTTCCGGAATGTATCTAGGCCGTAAAACGAGGTATAGATGTAGTATATAATGGAAGTTAAATTCTAATGAACCATCAAACCGTCATCTAGTCTAATTTATGTTACCATTAATTAAAGTACACTAGAATAAACCATCATGCTCGGGATCATGCGGACAATTATACAATTACATAACGAAGGCAATCAATAAGCATGTTTTAACACCCAAAACACAAATATTTCATACAATTACTGTCCAAATACAAAAATGTCCGCTCATAAAATATGAATACATTTTCACTTTCTCACACTCTCAAACAACTAAGGCGTTGTATCACAAAGTAATTAAAAACAAATTTGAAGCATAATTGTGCCGATCTCTCCTACCACGTTTACCAAACGTACGTCGATTGCCCAAGTCGCGAACTGTTCCGGCAACGAAATTAATGTAAATGATAGCCCCGAAGTGTTAAAAAAATAATTGTCCAAGACACAATTTGCAACATTTCGCAACCATCGGCGGAATTGAAAAAATCACCATTCATACGATGATACCCCATAGTCAATTGCGTGTCGTAATATGCAATTCATTAAAGACTCCAAATGACTCAGTTGCGACCTTGAAGTTTATATAAGCGGAAATACAAAAAAGTGCTGTTATGCTAATTTTGCTTAAAAACGTATAAATGACGAACAGGTTCCCGCGGAAAAAAGATAATCAGGACATTTGAAGACAGGTATGGCTTATCAACAGAACAGCCTTCGAGCGAGCCGTTGATTGTGGTGGGAAAACATTGGGGCATTGAGAAGATCTATTGTGGAGGATGCAATAAGATCAAGATGGCACAATATAACAGATAATATTTTTTTGGACTTGCCTGTATTAATTAAGCCCCTCCACTTGCTTAAAACGCAAAAAAAAGCTTATCGCAGACAAGAACAAGATAATTGCTCTTAAATGAAGAATAAACACATTTGAAGGCCGAGGACTCAAAAAAAGTATGAAAGAACTGAAGCACTTCGTGCAAAAAAGAACACTACATGTTTTTATATTATATTCAACGGATGAATCCATATAGCCACTTTTTGGGTCTTTAAATTATGATATAATCTAGGACTTTGAACCGGAACTGAACCGCTAAAATGTTTGTTTATCCCGGAACAAAAACCGTAACCGTTTAAAACTGAACCAGAACAAAAACCAGAATGAAAAACACATCGATTCATATATCGGATTTTAATTGGATCGAAGCGAGCCGACTTGGAGTGCCGGTTCAGTGTATACTGAAATATTGCGTTAAATGTTTATTCTATTCAAAAATAGAAGACACGCAGATGACCCTGTTAAAAAGACCAGGGTTGCATTCCTTCTTCCTTGCAGATGAAAAAGTACACTATCAAAAGGTCTTAAATAGATAAAATACAATAGAATCCATTATTTCCATGCAAGGGTTAAAGTGATGCTTAACACTCCCGTCGCCCAGCCTGAATCAGTGTTGTTTCTCACTGGACCCAAATTCGATAGTCGTAAACAGAAGGAATAGCAATGTGATATTATAATGCTCGAACACGGACGATCAGAATGCGACATGCGGCACATCTCTCTCAAATATTATTTATCTTAGATCGATAAGCTTCAATAATTACTCTGCCATTAGCCAAATTAACAAAAATAAAGTTAAGATAAGCAATTGCAAACTGACAAAAGTAGGAATGCAAGGGAAGGGTGGGAAATAATAGGAAAGTCCTTATGGAAATACGTAACGGTAAGACGCTGGATTCGCTTTTCGGAAACTATTTAAGATTTCACTGCACTTAGCTCAGAACTTTCATTCGGTTGTGAAGCATACTTTTTATGCAAACATATCAGTATTTTTTATACTCAAATCAGATAATCCGGGAACTTCTAGCAAGAAAATGGTTGTGATCGAACAATGTTAGGCCTGACAATGAAAAGAAGAAAGCGGAAAAACCGTTTCACGGTTTAGAAATTCATATAAATCCGCAGGACAAATCTATTATAAGGAATTGTACTCTTTGTTACAAAAATTTGAGACAAATTTGCCAGGAATCGATATTTTTTTTAAAAAAGGGTCTCAGTATATTGTCCTTGTAGCTTGTTAAATCATATTTAAGCGGGGGAAGAAAACGTCCATCTAAATCAGTGCTCCGCAACCGGTGTGCCGCGGCACACTAGTGTGCCGTGAGCCAATACAGGTGTGCCGCGGAAAAATAAGACAATATTATAACTAAAATATTTTTCAATAGTTCTCCAGCGCCTGCCACCTATTTATGTCGCCAGACACCTAAAACCAGATATTAATATTTCTCTTTCGGGAATCATCTGTCATCGTGCTGTCAGAATCAATACAATTCAGATTGGATCACTTTGTAAAACCATCAAATCACACAAAAACAAAGCCAGGGGAATTCCTATTTTGGTTGGAAACTATAAGATAGCCGAAACCGATTTAGAAAAGACAAACATGCTTACAGAAACCTTGTGCCTAAATCACAAGATTTTCGAAAATATGAGCGACAGCAAAACAAAGAAAACTGTTAAAAAAGTCAATTAGGGATTTCCGTGAAAGCTCAAATAATGACATGCACAAAATTAAATTGGTAACTCCTTTAGAAATAACAAAAAACATTAGAAAACTAAAAAACAAAAAGTCCCTGGGTTTTGACACAATCGATAATACGATAATAAAAAATCTGCCATTCATATAACTAAAATATTTTATGCATGCCTAAATATGAGGTATTTCCCAACCATTTTCTTTGCCAAAACCAGTATTTCCTTTGCTAAAACTAAGCAAGGATAGCAACGATCCCACAAATTACCAACCGATCAGCCTACTTTAGTCGTGTTACCGTGCTACGTCATATTCACTCGTCTTGCGGCAGTAGTTACCATTCATTACTATTAGTTGTGTTAATGAATTTTGTATGGTTATACGTTCTTCGTGTGATTGATATTTAATTTTACACTTCTTTAAATATGATATAACTAAGACTGCTCTGAGTCCTGTCTGCGAAGTTCTCCCCTTGAAAGCTTGAGTTTAGACTCACTTCTAAGCTCGAGTTTGGGTATTCCACGCCTCGCAGCCGCAGTCTGTTCAAAGTGGAACAAATAAGCATACTGTGGAGAAAAAATCGTCTTTGAAATCCAACACCACCACCCTGTGGAGTCCTTCTCGCCGATGTTACGAGGAACGCGGCAGCCGCGGGTCGTCAGAAGCTCTACGAACGAAGGTAACTGGGACTGGTCAACAGAAGCATGACGAAGATAACTGGGCCCCGGTATTCAGCTGAGGGCTCTCGCCCACGTTACAATGGATACAATTTTACGTGGAATAGATTCGTCTTTACATACAGAAGAATCCAGCACAAGCATTGCAAAAATGCCAAAGAAGACTGAAAATGAAGCACAACGAAGACTACATTCAATATGGATTCTCGTGATGTGGTGATGAAACAGCTCCAAAGCCACAATGCATCATTTGCAGCGAACAGCTATCAAACGAAGCAATGGCACCCAATAAATTAAATCGCCATCTAAATTCAAACCATCCCAGTTGCGTCAAAAAGAATAAATAATATTTTCAAAGGCATTTAGAACCAAATTAAAAACAGAAACAATTTATAAATTCGGCCTTTACGGTTTCTGAAAAGACCTTAGAAGCTAGCTACCATGTTGCAAAATTAACTGCACGTTAGAAAAAATCACATACTTACTCATACTCAAACACTTATTAAACCAGTATGCAAGGAAGTTTTTCGACTTATGCTTGAGCCTAATGATGTTAAGGAAGTAAATAAAGTTTCGTTGTCTGCCGATACTGTTAAAAGACTTATTCATGACATGTCAAGCGATATTTTAGGAACACTGATTAGAAATTTGGCTGAAAAATTTGAATCGAAAAAAGCGCAGGTATCACATTAATAATTATTAAGATTGCACAAAAGTAAATATAGTATAGTTTTTTATGTATGTGTACATAGGAAATAAAAAAATAAAATGTATTGTAAAATTATATAAAATATTTTGGCCCTTTTAGAGTCTTTTTTATGTACTATGGGGAGAGCTGTTTAAAAATAAATAAATCAATATCTATTATTTTTGGCTTTTGGTGTGCCGCGAAATTTAAAGAAGAGCTTTGGTGTGCCGTAGGTGAGAAAACGTTGCGGAGCACTGATCTAAATGACGCGTCGGGATCTCCGCGGGAGAACGCCCGTCGCGCATATCTGGTAGACGCGGCAACGAACGAGTTAAGTAATCCAAATTCGAGAATATGAAAAAAATCATTCTTCCATTAATATTAATCTAGATTCTTCATTCATCATATTAAATCATCCTGTTTAGAAACGCTATGGAAGCATCTCATTCAAATACCAACCGAACAATAAATATTTGCATTTGGATCTTATGAGTCATATCATCTTCTATGCAGTCACATTTTTTTCTTGCGGTAAGGTGATTATTTATTATGAAGGCTGAGAGTCTAAGATATATAGATCTTGCTAAAGTGCACATAAATAAGACATATGCTACCGACGACAAGGACATTAACGAACCTAAAATATCATTTTCAACAAACTTATGTGATATTTTCGGCAGATTTATATTAAAATTTGCATAATTCCCGTAATTAAATATATTCGATATGGGAGCTCCGTAACTGCACAGTCCTATCAATATTAAATCAATTCAATTTGGAGGATATTTTAATGTCACGTCTAAATTTAAAAACATTTTTTAAAAGGATTTCGAGATAAAATATTCGGTGAGCTTGGCGAAAAATAGTAGGAATTCGCGTCCATCAGCTCCACATTAAAACGACTCGGTGCTTTATTGTCCGGGAGGCTTAGTCGCCCACGAGACTAGTAGGCGGATATCTATCCCGGGGAAAAAAGGTCTCCACTACTCCCTAATAAAAAGCAGTAACGCATCATGTGCCTCCAGGATTATTGGTTCCCAGGCAGTTACAACAGTGGCACGTTCTTCATTGTATACTTGCTCGGAACGATCAATGCCTTATTTATTTCTAAATCTTTTAAAGCCTTTTATGGCGAAATTATAATTTTCATCAAAAGATTCGCAACCAAGCGAGTTTATTATGCTCGAATAAAATAGACTTTGTATAAAATCATCAAAGAATTGATCCTCCATGGGTTTAAATGATCATGATTTGGCCATGGGTCAGCGCATGTGACTCCTGCTTCACGTTTATGCTGTCACGAGTCTCTGTGCCTATCGGTGACATGTGCTCGACGGTCACGTTTTTAATGAATACCGTGAAAGATAAGAAAGTCTTTCGTCCTGCGCCAATATTGCGTAAAAATGCCGATTTTTAATATTAATTAAGAAAATACAGCCGAACGGAGTATATGGATATTCGTGCCTATCCCGTGTTTGAAAGTCCACATTTTGTTCCAGCAGCGCTGGGGACACATTCCCTTTTACGATTTATGACATGTAAGTACCGGAATATATTACGGGACATCCCCGTAACCCTTGCTCAGGGCTTCGTTATATTCTGGCATGTGTGTGCTTGTTCAGACGAAGAATGGCCCAAGAATTTGGCAACTATTTCATTCCAATAAACTTTTCGCCAGCACCAATAGCGCATACAAAATACCTCTCCCGATAAAGAATGCACGAATGACACACACTGTTCCACATCGGAGATAGAAGAATATTTTATAGGAGAACTTACATCACATAAATCTAGGAACTCTTGTGGCATTATAAATTTTCGGCTTCTAGCCACTGGGTACAATAGCGATGTGCGGCAATGAAAACGACATGAGCTTTTCATTAAATTTATTTTGATATCAGACATTTCTTCTTACTTACAAAACTTTTTCAATTATTTTTATGCTGATAAACGTGCGAGGCTCTCAATCGTTATTAATTTTGCTCAAAGTCATTGAACGTAAGTATTATGACTTAAGCAATTAAAAATAATAATTAACACATTTCTGTGGCAGCAACGCGCCGGATACTAGCTAGTAGCTTATAAATATACATTCTGAATATGTGGAGATAAGCTTTTGATCTGATATGATAATCATAAAAAAAACTACGCCAGGATTCAATATTGCTTGTTTATCAAAAATATTTGATACATTTTCTTCGATTCGATTCGTAAAAAACATTGATGGGTGTCTGACATATGGGTTTGAACTTCGCAAAGATGGTCACAGACCAAAGGCTCAATCAAATAAAAATTCACACCCCCATAATTTAGAAATAAAATTGAATATTCCCCGAAAAACATCGGACAGATTTATGGGACTTTTTAAATCTATGCAATTTTTACGCTTTTCAAGTGGATCACACATAATAATATATTATCGCCGTTGGATCCGGCGTAATATATGGCGCCCTTATATAAAAAGGGGGTAACAAATTCAAACTCTTTTTATACAAACGATTTCAAAGTTTTCTTTGGGGACGGTTTGTTCGGTCTCGGGGTCAATATTGGCGTCATAAATTTTTATCGCAATTTTCAACGCAAATAAAACGAGCTTTCTACGAACTGAATCGTTGCCATTCTAATGCTTGTGGGGCAAAAATATAATAAAAAAGCAATGTATGTTCGGACTGCAATGTGTCGGCGAAATAAATTACACATACAATTTCGAACATTATACTCGAACAAAAGCTAATAAATGATATCGTGTCATAGAGCAGGTTTCTTTTTGGCTGGTTAAAAAAGTTAAACGTTCTTCCTTGAGAGCTACTTCCTGCTCGTTTTCTCTTCATCATCTCAATGATCTACCAGCGGGACCTATTGATTACATCCATTCTCCTCTTTGCAGCAAATTGCAAAGATACGATTCGGATAGAACTTTCACCGGTCGTACATTAGAGTGATATTAAGTCATCTGACACGCATCCATCAATCCGAATTCAATTATAAATGTGGTCAATGATACGGTCGGTCGTCTGAGCAATGGCTAAATATCGGTGGTCATCGAAAATTATATCAAATTTTGAGTTTATGCAACCATATGTAATACGAAAATTGGGCAGCCTAATTCGTATGATCAGTCGACGATGTCGATATAGTTAAAATCTGCACTGGCATACAAAAATGCAGAAAAAATGAGGAAGCAATTTTTTCTAATTGTCCAAAAACAAGACAAATCTGCGTTGTAAATCTTAGAATCACGAAGTTTTTAAATGAGAGATTTAATCTTATACAACCTTCATATAATATTAATACAGACAATCTCTAAATTAGGCTAATTTATAAAAAAAAAATCGAATCGGTTTATTTTCGGTATTGTTCCGTCAAATATAACGGTTTTAGCGGTTATAGATCTTCGTTTTTGTTCCAGTTTAAAGCCCTGATTTAAAGCCCGTCATAATACTTAAATTTGAATTATATGTTGAGGATACGTCAATCAATTGTCGCAACTATTGCAAAATCATGGTGAACGCCTTCTGATAAGAAATTACTATGCTTTAACAAATCACTGATTTGATACCATGATATATACTTATTGATCCCTGTGGATTTATTTATATATTATGGCTATTAAACAATGTGGCAATATTAACATAATAGCACATTGCAGAAATGATTCGGGTGGTCCAGATCAATTTACTTGCATGATTTCCTAAGTAAAATTACAATATTTTTTATCGAAACTTGCGGCAACATTTTTATCAAGACATTTAAAATGCAGTTTGAAGCAAATGCATAATGATGATGGCTTAGTTGCAATGAAATATTGCGACAGATTTGATAAATCTGATTTTGCGGGGGATTATTAAAATTAGACTGGGTAAAATTATGTTCTTCAAATATATAAGTAGAACTCAACAACTTCTAAAAATGGAATCTGAAACTTATTATTCAGACATCTTTCTTATTATCCAGACGTCGCTCCGTCAGATTTTCATATTTTTAGATCTATGCGGTGCAATTTGTACAGGGAAAAATTAAACAAAGTCAAAAATGGACTTTTAGAATATTTTCGTTCAAAGCTCTTATGCGTACATATATATGGGTACATCTTATATTTTATTAATATGCATGATAGTAAAATGGTTAAGGTTTAATTCTAAAAAATGATAAAATCACCAGTTGTAAATATATTCTGATTCTCATTTTCTTCGATTTCAGTTACATTATGTATGTTTATGAGAATGTATTTGATTTGAACCCAGATCTTCATAATCAACAAAAGGTATATTACATCAGATATATAATATTACAACATTATATAAATATATCCATAAAGATTGTTTGTCATTGACTTTTTTATAGCAAATTTTTCGTCGTAGGATAACAGTTTTTTTCGGCAAAATATGTAGATGTTTGATCATGATCTCATGTCGACATTGAACATTTCGAATCTCGCGTGTCTTTGCCTCTATATATCATAAAAATCATAGCAATCAAATTAATAATTCATAATTAGCGAAGTAATTAAAGCAAATGGGTTCAGGAAACATCAAAAATGCTTTATGGGGAAACCTGCAGTTCAATAATATCCGATGTCAATTCAACACATTAGCTCTTTGCGCGCAAATACGTCAGTGTTTTACGGTCGATTTGGGCCATCGATGTCAATTGTTTCCATCGTTTTATTCGATTAGCATCGGCAATGGAAGAAGTTAACCAGACAGGGCGTCCGTTTTCCGGGGTGGTTTTAATGAAAATGACTGGAAATTAATAGAGCGTTA
Organism: Stenopsyche tienmushanensis; assembly: GCA_008973525.1. Classification (NCBI taxonomy): domain Eukaryota; kingdom Metazoa; phylum Arthropoda; class Insecta; order Trichoptera; family Stenopsychidae; genus Stenopsyche; species Stenopsyche tienmushanensis. The sequence continues at coordinate 101,176 of WACJ01000217.1, forward strand.
ATGATTCCCCCGGCTTTTGGCACTGCTTCTAATGCACACAAAAAGCATCATAAAAGCATTAACACTAAATATGGTGCAATTACGGCGCTGCAGTATTGTAACACTGCCCGTGGAATATATGGAGAAAAATATGAGAACAATCTCGAGTATGAAGATAAATGTCTTCATTTGGACGCTAATTGTGAAATATTTTGAATTGGACCTGACTTTAGAGAGTTTTTCATGAAGAGGTGAGAGACTATGGTGAAAATTGTAAATGCAGCCATTTTTCGTATGTGGTAAAAATTTAAAATTATTATTAGTTAATGTTCCAATTAAAAGCAGACCAAGTGTTGGTATGGTGGCTTAGATCATGGACTCTTATTATATAAATGTTCAGGTGTAAATCTAGATTTAGGAAAAACAAAATAATATTTTCAGAACTTTTAGTCAGTAATATTAATTAGTAAAAAAATGTGATTTTTCTAACTAGGTAACTACTGCCTAGGGGCAGTAACTGTCTAATCTATATATACATATACTCAGTACATATATGTTTTTCAAATTGTTATATTAACCCTTCTCTACCGGTGATGTATTTACTACACCTCGACTCTAATAATGGGAATATCGATATGAAATATAATAGATACGGGGTTCAAAATTTTAGTATTCTTCCGTAATATACTTGCAAATTACATAAAAGTATTATAATATATAAGCATTCATCTAAAGCGACGAAAATAAATAATTTCTTGGGAAATCGGGAATTTTGCGAGATTTAGTCCGTGTCTCAGCAGATAGGAATTTTATCAGTAACATTGATGATGCTATATGAAAATGGGGACTCATGCGGTCATCAACTCGAACTAGCATTTTAATATCTGATGATGATACCTCCAACGAGTGTGGAGGCTGAGCTTGGATTTTCAGCAGCAAGTTGCCTGGTTTCCAAAATCAGATCCAGACTAAATGACGAAACACTCGATGTTTAATGTCGCTTCTGGCATATTTTCAAAATAATATTTGAATTTTTTAGTGTTTTATTTATCTATTTTTGAATTGCATTTTTAGCTCATCTTGAATAAATAAAATTCTTTCGCCTTCAAATATTTTTTTATATTTAACAAATGGACATATTAGTAATTTTCGATCAAATTTATTAATGTAATTTCTTAACCTGTTGAAAATCCCAAATCCCGAAATCCCGGGATCGAAATTTTAGCTCGGGATTGAATTCCCTAATTATGAGGTATCGATTTTGGTTTTCAAAATTTAAATCGGTTAACCGATGTTTGAAACACGGCCCTAAAACTGGAAACCCCTTAATTTTTGATGACGACTTATTTGAAAGTCATAATGGAAACAGATCCACGATTAAGTATCTAATAACTATTGCAGAGAATACATTTACCATGGTTAATAGCTCGAGAGCATTTAAAACTTGAAATGAAAATTTGGATGCCGCACGAACTGCCCTATGATAAAATATGAGAGCAACGAAACATGTGCAAAGTTTTGTTATCAAGACAAAAAAATCGTTTATTTTTGCACCGAATTTTGACTGGGTATGAAAAATTAGTTGATTGACGAACTGCTTCTTTTGTGAGTTTGGTGGGATATTCAAAGAGTTATTAATTATGAATTTATGAAACCAGGCAATACAATGACTTTAAATATGTATTGTTATCAATTGGAAGGGGTGAACATAAAATTGAGGGTCAAACGTCGAGAATTAATCAGAAACAATTTAGTGATTCTGAAACACAACAATTCACAACTTTCTAATGCGAAGAAGACGATTGAAAAATTCAGGGAATTTAAATGGGAAGAACTTCTACACCTTACATATTCACCAGACTTGGCTCCGATGGATTATCATCTTTTTCGATCTTTGGTACATTCTATAAAGGACAAACGCTTTTGAAACGTAAATAAAGCCGAAAATTATTTTCGGTACATCTAATATTATTTAATATTTTTATTTATTACTCAAAAAGGAATTAGCTTTGGACCAAGAATATTGGTCTTTTAAGAAACAATATTTATGTGATATTACTTTTATTAGATAACGAAATTAGTCTTAAATATGTTTTGCTCGAGTATTAAAGGACGACTAGTATATATGCTAATTCTAATGTTGATAATTTGTCTTTATGCGAACAAAAAATTGTCTAGTAACATTTGAATTTCGTTATTTCTTTATCTGAATAAATAAGGTGGAATATATGGATTTTCTATAATATGAACGAATGTTTTTTTGAAATAATTCACATTTAAATCGCATGATCTTGAAATGTTTGCCTTAGGCAATTTTTCATTTCTAAACAATTAACAATACTAACGACTTAATTGGATAAATTGTTGCAATTTAACAATTAAAATAAGCATTCATGATATGTTGATGAAAAAGTGCAGTTGATGGATATACTCCATCTGAGAATAATGCGTTACAAAAAAGACAAAAAAAATCATAGAAATTTGCAAATCGAATGGACTATCCGCATATTCAACATTTGGAAAATTGTCCAAAGCTGCGAAACAAGATATATTAATCAACTGGCAAAGTTTCAAAGCATTCAAGCGTAAAATGCAAAAACCAGTTTGGTCTCACTCAATTAAAAAAAGGTTGCACTGATTCGTGTGAAACCAGAAAACTAAACAAAAATTCACGGAAACACTCACAAGAATGTTGCGCGATTGCCCAATTTCGGCGAAATTAACCCAATTGTATCATAGCCCTATGCTATCGAAAAACACCCGATATAATTACGCATGTATTGAAAACGCTCTGAATTGTTTAAATTCGCAATTAAGTGGTCTTTGTGCGGGCAAGGCACGTCTGGTTGCGATTTTACAATGCCGGATTGAGCAAGGTTAATGTTTTGTCTATCGCAGTTCAATGATGAAAATGTATATGTGAAATTGCAGCAACCCGATTGAATTTATTCATAAAATTTTTCGAAATTTCAGTCAATGATCTATGGCCTGAAATAAAAGCCGATATTACATTGCGAAAGTGTATTGAAATCGAAATTCTTTCGATTTGTGCAATTCCAGAACATTTAGTATCAATCAAGTAATTCTATCGATTTGTACATGAATTCCGATTTTTTAAGACAAATTGCTTTTGTCAACTGTTCTGAAACAATTTGTTATTACGAGACATTGTCTCACATTGACATTTAATGGTCCGAGTTTTTGCATTTGAATACATTATGATCTAAGTACATAGAGAAAGGATATGATAATACCGGAATAGCTTTGGGTTATTTAATATTTTTTAACATAATTACCTCTGTATATTACTTACGCCGACCACAAATTTCTTTTTGGTTTTATTAGCTTAAACTTTTTCTAGCTATAATTCCTATATAATCAAGTCTAATCATATACCAAATAATATTTGACTATTTTTTAACAAACCTTTAAACATATTATAGCCATTTTGACGTTTAACACATAGTAGCCAACGCATGAATTGCCAAAATATAACTCAATTACGCCGAAAATCCTTGACTTCCCAATACATTTTTTTATTGATTGGGATTTATTCAAATTTTTAGTACAGTAATGAATGCCAAAAAAATGCATATGCGCGTGCATTCAATAGCTGTCAAAATAACAACTAGTATTTACGTTCATATCATAAAACTTAACAGTCCTATAAATCATTTGCCAAAGAACGCCTCTCGATTTGCTTATAAATTTATCAATAAATTTACAATTGATTATTAATTATAAAAAGATAAATAAAATTCCTTAAATATGCATATTTTTTATCGATATATGTATGGTCGTAGACTGATTATATATGCATTATATGATTATATTCGTAATCAGTACTCAAACGATTTTATGCCTTCCCGATTCTAATTAATTTATACCACTTTCATAAGTAATAATGTGTTAAAATTATTACTATTGAAATGATTTAACAAAATGATCCAAAACTGAAAGCTATTCTTGTTCATCATTTCATAAATTGCATATCTTGGTAAAAACCTGATTATTCTTATCAAATATCGTTAAAAACACAATATGATATTTTTATAAAATATTTTTGAATCCAAAATAAAAATTATTTTATATAAATCTCGGTTATAACAAGCATAGATCAAAAGTGCTTTTGAACAATCAATGTATTTTAATTACATAGAAACATGATATTAATGGTTCATAATTCATATTTTGTGTTTAAAAAATAGTTGAAAAAAATCTTAAATAGGTAAATATTATTTTTTTAAAACTTATTATCCCAAATACACTTTAAGTTTTGTTTTATTGCTATAACTTTATCGTTTCTATTAGGATTTTCGCCCTTTAAATTTGCATTGATCAAAACCAAGCATAGATTTAATGTTGATTGTTTTACAAAACTATATATTATATAATATTAATATATTCCAAAATCATAAAATATTATTATTTGTCCATAACTTCAACATATCCATTGTCAATCTTGTCTAAATGCATTATTTTGATTACTTAATCTATTTAAATAGTCGCTCGTTAATTTATGAATGTTCTTAAATTCTATCCATTGCTCGTTATAAGCGTTAAATCGATCAAAATATGCGATTTACAGTACTCAAATATTTTCTTTCAAATCAATTAGGATAGTTGATCAAAATATTGTGTTAATATAATTAAATCAATGCATTTTCATACATCATTTTACAGTGCCGGCATAAATAAGGATTGAAAAAACGCTTTTTATTGCTACATATGAGACTTTTTGTATAATTTTCGTTTCGAACGAAATCGAAATCGAATAATTTATGCATTGGATGGAACAAAAAACACGATTTGGATGGACTCGTCATCGCTTGATGGCTATCGCGGCCGTCACATATTTCGAATTGATGTTTCGAAAATATTTAATTTTTCTTGAAATACTATTTGTAAGTATGCCAAATAAATATCTAATCGATCATCTCGATCCAGATCTGTTCTGATTCGCTGGATATATGGAAATTGATGCGGTGATTAATACATTCGTGCAGGGCTTTCTATAAGTTTATATGAGTTTGCAGACCATTTTGTTCAGTCACAGTAAATTCTTCCGATGGAGAGGTCGTCGCGCACTCCTGCCACCTGCCATCTGTGCGAGATTCACATGTTGATCCGTATTTTGACTTTGCAGAACAATACCATCAAGAATATCCATCGGAAGCAAAGAAGGCCATTATGATAATCACGACGGACTTGTATACAAATTTAAATAACAAGTGCGAAAATATCGACGTGTGATGCTTGACGACTTTCACGAAGAACTTCCTGAAATTTTTCGAAGCCTCTTTGATAATATTGTGTCTGAAAAACTTGGTTACAAGAATCGTGATATGGGATAAGATGTGGGTGTATCACTACACCCCAGAATCCAAAAGACAATCCAAACAAAGCTAGCGGAGGAAGTTTTATAACACTGAAATACAAAAACTCCCGCATTCAATGAATGGCAGCGAATTATGATGAATCTCTGCTGCCGCAATCAATGTGTTAAAGAGATCAATGGCATTCTCAGATCATACAGTCCAATATATCTTTCTAGAGAGTTGTATCCATATTTCGTTACATACGCAGCATCCACTCATCCGGATCTACCCTTTTGCTTTTACAACCGGCATAGAATGTCACGAAGACATTCATCATTGATTATCCAACAATGCAGCCACACGAAGCAGTTGCCGCTCATCCAAAAAGTCATTAAGTGTGACCGTGAAAGTCGTCGATGAGTTATACTCGTGGATCGGAGATTATGGACGCAAAAGATACAGAGAAACGTCTCTAGCAGCACTTTCTAAGGCGGAATATCTCCGCAGACGGCATTATAAATATATCTGCGTGTTTTGTCTGCCGATGACGTCCGCATCACGTCTCTAACGATCATCGACCGTGATGACCGATCCGAGGAGATCGAGAAAAGCATTTCTCTCCGTGTGTTCTCTCCTCGTACATGTTTTTATGTTTATTTATACACGATGCCATAACTTTTATGTGAGCAAATAATAAATCGGCTAATTCGTTCAATGAAGCATCTTCAAAGTGCATATCGAATTTATGCAATTGTTCACATGCTTCTGGTCCATTAATCTTTTACCACATTAACTCTCTATTTTGGCCATTAGCGTATTTGCGAGTATCGAATCGTAAACAATACGTTTTTAATTATTTACGTTGTTATAAAACATGTTTGGCTTTGAAATGCGTTTTTATGAAAATTTTGTAAATTTCATGCCCAGTGAATTCGGATTACGCTATCGTCATGTGGTCGAAACAATTTGAATATTACGAACGATGCAATGTGTGATATTAATTTGCGGATTTTTAGCAGTGGAGAATTCGTCAACATTCATATTTTTTACGTATCTCGAAGAACATGTTTCCAAATATCACGGTCATGGTTGGCGAATGTACACACAGTGTGTACGTAAGAATGAATATTTGATCCCGAATCTGATACAATTGCACATATCGCGAATTAATTACAGAGTGAATGTCGTCATTCAATCATCGAATCTGATTTTATTCAATTTTTGTAATTATCAAAAACAACAATATTGTAAAACTTCATATCAATCCTATCAATTTTGCATACATTTACATACTGCTTTGCGATCATAAATTATGATATTGCTTCGATAATTGAGTTGTAAATCAACAATCGTTACGTATTGCATTTGAATCGCGTTTATTAATTTTATTTGAAAACGGCCAACTTTCATGCAATTAATAAAATGCAAATAAAACAAATTTGCTTTGATTTGAATATGAATTTTTCATATTTTAAATATCACAATTCAATAATTCTTCAATCGTAATCGAATGCATTCTAAATACAAAATAAATTATCAACCGAAAGAAACGGATTGGCTGTCGAAGATCGAGAATCGGGTGCTTCTAATGACCCCCTAGTGTGATATCCGCGACTGAATAAGGCGACAGTCGCGGACTGTCGCATCAACTAAAACAACGAATTGGAGGTCAGAGAAGTCAGATGAGGATATAAAATGAACAAATAGTTTCCTATAGGGAATGTCTAAATAATGCCTAAATAAATTAAATGTACTAATGCATTCTGTCTTTAACCTGTATGGGAGTACTGTCGGAAATATCCGTTTTGACCTTCACTATTCAGAAAGAGCACTCTTGTGCATTGAAGCTCCGAGGCGGACAGAGACAGAGAGAACTTAGCGCAGTTCGGGAGACTGAGACGGAGAGCTTCTTCATATGCATCGCATGATTGTATAGATCGTTAAGCCCAAATTATCGACTTAGTTATCGACTCCATTTAGTATTAGGTAGAGTGAACTTGTGAGTTCTTCCTGTGAGTTCTTTCACAGTTAGTTAAGCCATTTTATGCTAGCTAACAAGTATCATAGTTGTTTTAAACGGTTTGAAAAAATGGAAATAGGAAACTCAAGAACATCGCCCGAAAAGGACAATCCCAAAAATTAGATAGTGATATCGTGATTTCGATAATGGAATCAGATCCTCGTCAAACAATCGAGAAATTATTATTGAAGATTGACTAACACAAACAAGGAAAATGCATCTCTTCTGTTTCCGATACGAAGAAGATCCGTTTTTGTGGCAAATTGTAACTGGATATAAGAAGTATCTGTTTCAATCCCTCAATCAACACTAACAATAAAGAAGATCCTTCTTTGTTTATGGTGGTATTTTTTGGAGGTATTTATTATGAATTGCTCAAACTTAATCAGATCATTGATCAATGAAGCAAGAGCTCATACAAATGATCTGTTTTTGATGCAGAAATGGCACAGAAAAAAATAAGGAAGCATGGATTGGAAATTCTATCTCATCCAGCATATTCACCAGATTTCGCACCATCGGATTACTATATATTCAGACCGTTAGAGCATATGTTAATACGTAAAAAAAATAGTAATCCTGAAGGAGTTAAAACTCACTATTTCATAAATAGAATATAAAAATAACTAAGATAAATCTGATCAGAACTGGTTCAAATCTTGAATAATTTCGTTCGGATGGGGGAACACAATCAAATAATTTCGGTACTCATCATCAGGTTTTGGGCAATAATATCCGTTTATTTATATCGACACTTTGCATTTTTGGCCGTCGGATTCTTAATACACCGTGTGTTGAATATTCAAGCCCGATAGAAGAAAATTCAGCACAGATGTTTCCAAAAATGTGCTAATTTAGCCATGACATTCACAACCTTGTGAAACGAAATGCTGTTTGATATCGTATGAGTTTCTTCATATTTCTATACCAACACTGTGTTGAAAAATGTTTCATTATATATGCAAATGACGCATTGAAATGCATTGCGTTTGAAATATATATATATTTCGGTTGGATTGCATTAATTCGTAAAAAAATATTGATTCGTTCATGTGGATAGATCTTTATGGTTTTATCTGCGGTGTTAATCTTGATGCTGTTTTTTTCGCGCGCAATTTCTAATACTTCACGATTTCACGAGATCTATTAATCGTGACGCAATTCGACGATGGCATTTCGTGCGAAAAATCATTAATTTTCGAATTTTGACAATTCCATGAAGATGGTGAATGATACACCCGGCGAGATATGGATACTGGATACGAATGTAACAATGGGTGCTTTACAATAGAGACAAGTAATAGATTTGAATTTGCATTATCCGAATCGGGTGAAGATACATAGCTTTCCATTTGATTGTATAACATGAATATTTATGTAACAAATTTGGGATTCATATTGTCTCTCCCATACGTTTACTGAGATTCACTTTCTAGACCGTGAATGTGTCGTCACCGTTATAATAGAAGACGGAATTCAACACGTTAAATGTCATTGCCTCGAGCACGTGAGCACATCCATAAATACGTGAAAATTTGCCCTCGAGAATTTAGGTCTATCCCACTTGAATCCCTATGAAATCCTGGAATTTTACATATCAACTCATACATATCGTACAACATCCCGAAACAATCATAATCAATATATTGGGAGCGATGCTACAATCTATTTTATATTAATAATACATCGCCTTGATAAATCTTATCATATGAGGCATTGGGTTGATAAAAAACCAGCCCGGGCTGACACTGGATACTGTGGAACAAAAGTAAAAAATCAACAGCGGATTCTTCAGAAAAAGGTCAGTGGACGGCCAAAAACGAGTTTGGATAAGTGCAAGTTTAATATATTCTAAAAATACTTAAATATCAATGCAATATTGCCAAAATTTGGCCGAAACATGTAAGAATTTTCATCGCACACTGCCCATGCATTCTGCTTCTATTGGGCTATCGAAAGCCAATTTAATCGTTCAAGGTAACTCCCAATCGAAACAATAAAACTGTTATTGGGTGACGGAAGTACCCAAAAAACGCTTATTTATTAACGGGTTCAAAAAAGCTGCTGTTGCATATCAATGTGACCAGATTTTTTTTCTGGAGCGACATGCGTAAATCTATTCGAGCTTTCTCTTCGCCTACTTATTGACACAAAGCATAATGTATTATTTTAAATTTATTCATGAATAATATAACATGTGAAAAAACCTGACTTTGACACGGTAAAAAATCTCATAAAAGACAATTGATCGATGCAAAGGTCTCAATGAATCTGTGTATTTGATCTCATTCTTTGGATTCTCTAGACCGAATCGTTTGGAGCGAATCAATCAAATTTTGGTTCAAAATCTTATGATAATATATCCATTGTTGAAGATCTTCAGATCATATTTTAAATATAATTATAGCATTTTAATTTGTATATTCTACAAGAAAGTCCCTATGAAAATCATAAGCATTTTTTTTTAAATATTGTTGCAAATCAGACGTTTATCAGATCAGATCGAAACTATTAATACTTCTGTATTTATACGGATGGTGGTTGTCTTTTATACAATTAGGATTTGAACACATTAGCCAACAATTCTATTGATATGGTTTTGTAGTTAAATTTGTGATAATATGATTTTAAGAGGTCATCTAAAACCTGTTAGTTAGTTTTATGATTTTACGAAGCAATTCATATAGAACTCTTTCTTTTTGTACCTTTTTTGAACTTTTTTTAAGTTTAATTTGCTCTTCAAAGTATATGTTTTTTACATGCAATGTATTCTTGTATTTTTATAATAAAATCATCGATGTAAACGGTCTCATACTGGATAGAGCGATAGCTTTGAGGGCACTATTTGAATTGGCTGTAAAGCATTGAAATAATCAGAATTTCTTCACCAAAATTCTAGAACACATTTCTAGAGATATATACTTTAAAAAAATGAAATTTAAAAAAAAATCAATTTTTGACGTTATAAAGTGAGATAATCTCTTAAGATTAATTTGTCAAAATTTGTTTGAAAATTATAGAATTTTTAAAGGATCCAATATTGAATCCTTTATCGAAGTGGAATATAAAAATATAATCAATATATGTTGCAAAAATTCAATTTAAATTAATCATTAATATTGAACAATTTAACCACAAATTGAAAGATTTTGTCTATTTGTTTGCAGGATTTGATCAAATTTATATTTTTTTCATTATGGAATCAATGAATATAAAATGTTTGAATATCGTCGATATTAAAACTTTCTAAATGCTATATAATATCAATGAAATATAAAAATATTGAGATCGATTTTAGTCCCCAACTCTATATAACGTATAATATTTTTCATAGTTAATCGCATAGTAAATGTTAATTAATCGAAAATTTTAATATTATACTAATCTATACGTTTATTATCTGCATCTATCATCGCAGACTATGAACTATATATATAAATTCAAAGATTTCTTAATGGTATATCAGTGATAGCGGACTTGTTCCTCTTTTGACAAGAGAAATTAATTGCTAGAGCGCTAAGAAAGCATGATCTAGTGGTGTTATCAATTATACAGTTTGACATGAGATATCTTGTAGCGTTTAAATCATTGATGGACGATAGCAAAAATACTGTGTGGGTAATAAATATTAATTTAGTCGTTTCTAGAATTTCTCTATGTTACGCACGGTATGAGAGATTCTTCTCGTGTCGGTATCCAAGAGGTCATACTCCTTCCGCGATTTCAATGAGTTTTATTGCGTCTACGCAGCAATTAATTCGCAATAAAAATTTCCAAGTATTAGCGCATAATCGTCGATGATTTACAACTTTTGCGGTGTGAAAGTAAGAGCTTTTTTATTGCTTATTGTACTATGGAGCGGTCAATTTCACGACCCGACTTTTTAGCACGTAATCATAACCGAATTATTTTCGCGGCGTGAGTGATTTGTGCCTGCAGTGCCACGAGCTAATTGAATAATCCATCCAAAAATTCACTTGCATAATTGCAACAAATGCAACGAGCCGTGCAATCCCCCTTTGAATGACGCCGCCCTAAATTCAATTTTCACCGTCGTTCATAAATAATTCAACGCGTCTCTAAATTCTTCGAATAAGGACATGATTGCATTACATTTGCTGTAATAGAGCGCTAAATTCAAAGATTTTAGAAAGGATAGGATAAAAACCGTATCTGAATCATGCTTATTATCCTTATCAGACCAACGCCTTTTTGTTTTCGCACATAACCGAATCGCTAAAAAAAAGCATGTTATGATAATTACGTTATGCGAAATGAGCTATTGGATTTATGTGCTGCATATGAAACCTGTAGTGCGAGTATGCAACTGGCAAAAAATGCAACATTAGAATGCAATACGTGTGACAAAAGATTGCTAAAATTGGATTGCTTGTTAAGGACTTTTTTGCCCCTTAAAGCGATAATAGCATATGTGCACGGATATCATACAATCCGATATAAAATGTAATCGAATGCGATACTCTGAATTGCTATTCCATTGGATTGAATATTTAATGCAATCGCTTTTTTTCATATTTATATTCGAATTTATCCGTCAATAGAGAGATTTTGATATGAGAAATCAAGTTCTGTAGTATCGGCATATTTTATAAAACACACATGAGATCCGGTACGACTGTAACATTTTCAACGTGCTTTAAATGTCATACGTTCCGTACGAAAATATTCGCAAAATATTTATATTTAATAATCAATAGCATCCAATTTTAAGTCCCGGCTAACGACGATGATTTTGTGCGATCGTGATCGATTTTGCACAACAGTAATTCAGTAACAGTTGTTCGACACAATTTAAAATGAATTACGCTTTTATATAACAAATGTTATGTATAAAAATATTCTAAAAGCGCAGGAAATTCCTCCAAATGCATTCAGACGAGTTTCTTTCCTGTGAAAGTACGTCGAAAAACTATTTTATTGCCATTTGTAATTATTACGCAGTGAAAACAAAGTGCGTAACGATTTTAATCGATGGATGCTTAATAGATCGAGACCGAATTCCATGAATACATTGGCGATCCTTGTGATTTTTTTAAAAATTTCGATTGTAATATCAACAGGATTCGTATGAATTCCATTTGGATAAAAAAATGCGTAGATATTCGTAATTTAAATAGAAATTATATGATGATTTTCACGTGTATCCAATTATTACCGGTTCTCTCGTATGAGTGGACTCTTTCTTTACTTTCGCTTACATTGATCGACATGATCGAGCAAAATCGTGTTTTCATACTTAATAAAAAATATTTAGGCGTATAAATATTGTACTTGTCTAAATATTTGAGGATGTGTTGTGTATAAATGCGTTTTTGTCGGGTCGAATCGATATTTTTTTATTGTAGTTTTGCGCGTTTTTGTGCGGTTTTATTTGATAAAAATGATGTTTTTACTTTCTGTATGACTTTAGCTGTGTAACCTAGAGATCTTTGGCCGTAACACGTTTGTGCAGAACTAAACCGGGTCACTAGATTTCTTGTTTAAGACTCTCTTTTGATTTACTGTTTGTTATCGTTTCGTGCTTAGCACAGCGCTGGAGAGTTCGATACGAAATATTTTCGCAGAAGATCTATTAATAAAAATTGAATAATCGGATGCAAAACTTGTTTTGCGTCCGAGCAAACCCGTGTCGATTTTCGGATTGGTCGAAAAGTGCAAAAAATAAAATTATAAAAGTCGCATATGTGTGACGTATACACGTGTTTAAGTTCCTGATGAATTGCTGGTTGAATTTTTGTTTGTGGATCCTTGTGGATTTATCGCTGTTGATCTTCAGGAAAATAAGATCAAAAATATTCACGGTCAATGTCGAAGGGTCAAATTTTTAAGATCTCATCGCGTTAAATTTGTGGTCCAATGGAATTCATAGGAAGCGTTGATGAAATTCGATGAATCGTTTAAGTGTGAAATAATTTAATTTTGATATGTTATTGTTGATTTTATTGTGCCTTCAATTGTATATTGTTGTTATAAATTCTAAAAAAAAAATTATAATATATCTTACCTCCAATTTGAGGTATCCTTTTGTTGAAATTGTGATTGAATCGATAACCGCCGAGTTGATATTTAGCACTTCAATTTAAAATTCACACGAAAGTACCCTTTGATGATTGCCCTTTAAAGGGTATATACTTAGAGGGCAATGTTCTTTATCAAGTTAATAGGACACTGATTTTTTTCGTGGTCAATTTTTTTTTTTTTGGAATGTCCTGTGGCAGTGGGTATGGTAGCGGGCGTACACCAAGCGATCAGTTCAGAGTTTGTTCGCAGACTGAAGAGACAATCATCGCTGCTTCGACACTCGTTAGACTTTGCCTCGCGAGACAAACCAACCGAAGAACTTTTTAACACAACACCGTTCTCTGCTGACTTTCATTCTAGATGCAGCGGCACCGAGGAGAGCTCGACGAGCAGACTAGCGACGAACGCATTTGTCGACATCGACAATCTATGCCAAATTACTGCAATTTCATACTCAAAAACGATTTTTTAGACCGAAAATGATCTATATTAATTTTTTAAACAAAATTAAAATTTTTAAAAAAATTATAAAAAAATAATTTTTTGGCACCAAAAATTCCAAATTATCATTTTTAAATTTTATTCTCATAATTTAAAGCGCATACAATGCCAAAAAAATAAATTCATACAAATTTATCAACAGCATCCCGATCAAATAAATTCATTGTGAAACATTTCATTCCAGTGTCATAAAAGTGGAACATATCGACGATCGATATGCAGATTTGTGTTGTTTAAATCTGTAAATAACTTCAAAATGTGATCCCAATTAAAAAGTGCTTAATACGAAGTGACCCAAGTGCTTCAACGACGACACGACGATCCAAAAAATGTGATTTTTTGTTGCATTTTATTGCAGCTCCCAGACGGACAAATGTGCAAAAAAGCGCGAATTTTTTCATCCGAACAGTTATCTCTTATTTTTGAAGATCGCCCTTGGATGAGATCATAGGATGAGGATCGTAAATCCGTAGCGAATTTCGTGACTTGATCGAATTTTTCAATAAAAATGCCACATGCAAGACAATCCGCCCGTATATTACTCGAAAACCCGGCTGATTGATTTGTGCGCGGACGTACGTTGAATCATTCGTATTTGCATGGATTCAGTCATTAATGGCGAAAAAATCCCAAGCAAAATTTATTAATGAGCGCGGCGATAAATTCAAAAATCGTGTTAAATCAATTGCTGAATGTCGAATTTAATTCGTCAGTATAATCATAAATTCAGTGAGTAGACTTATTGTAACAATCATGTTTAAAACATACATATAAAATCTCATTTTTTTGCCCTATTTAAAAGTCGAAAATTTGATAGAAAATCGTAAAATTTCAGCGCTAAAATATTTTTTTAAGCATAATAAAATTATTATTATGACCCTAATATTTTGAATGTAATTTATAAATTCTTTAGAAATTATTCGAATAAGCGCTCATTCAGTTTCAAGTCCCTCTAGCGATAAATTTTGTTATTAAATCATAGCAATAGCGTTGATAAGTAATCGCGTGATTATAACAGCCAAATTCTTAATAATGCAAATTTTATTTTGAGAAATTTATGATCAATATTTATTAATGTTACATAAAATCATCGATATTGATGACCATCGAGTGAAAACGATCTCCTATTGGCCGAATACTCTCGTTTTCATTGCTTTCTTCGACTGCATCTTGATGTTCGTTTTTTTAGCAAATAGTCTCGATTGTTTTCGCTCTTGTTTGATCTTTATGTTTTTTGCTGTGTTTAAGCATTTGTGAAATTCTCTCATAAACTCTGTGTTTCTTTAAATGTGAAGGACTTAAAAATATACAGTGACACATAAAAGTCAATGATTTCGCGTATAATTTTGAAAATATCGATAAAACAGTCTCATTAACCCTATAAATACGGGCAGCACACATTTGTAATTCGCGTTAAACTTTATATTTACTCAAACATATCTTTTAATGTTATACAAATTGTTAAATTAAAATGTTATTTAAAAAAAATATCTATCAGTTCTAATGGATCTAAATTTGCATAAAAAATTCCGATTTTTATTACCCTTTATTCTAATTTATTTCCATACTTTCGTATGCAGATTCATCATTTTTCAAAGTCTTCTAAGTTTTTCCCATAGAAATTGGTGTTTATAATCCGTCTAAATTAAATAAGCAAAGTGGAATAATTTACAATTAATTAAATTCAGTTCAAAAAAGTCATGGATTAAAGTGTGTACATTTGTAGTTATTGAAGCAAAATCTCGATTATAAAACTTTTTTTATTAATATTGGTATCCATTCCATCTTCTTGACATTGATTTGTCTTAGTCCCTTCTGTGAAGTGTTTGTGTGTGTTTTCTGCTGTTTTTTACATTCCAAAAACATGCAATTGGTTTCAAATAGAAAGACTGCAGTTGCATTTTATTTTCTTTTTAACGATTAAATATAGAAGTCAATGCTAAAATTGTGTTTAGGATCAATGTCTTGATTATGTTTAAAACGGTTACCCAGATTTAACTTTCATCAATTAAAACCAAATTAGCAATCCAATATTGAAAAAAACTGATAACTTTTCTGTCTGTTTTTGGATTTAAGCCTATTTTGGTCTCCAAATTTCAATTTCAAAATCCATGGTTTCACTTAAAATAACTCGCTTATTAAGACGTTCTGAATATTGTACTACCACATTTTGCTGTTATGTTATAACTCTAAGTCTTTTAATTAAATTTAAAACTATAGACTGACTCCATCGAAGAATTTCTGCATGTATGAAATCTTAAATGCGTATTCAGGTTGCAATTATAAATGCGAAACTAATAAGTGAAACAATAGACAAATGTATAATGAAACATTCACAGTAAACGCGGAATTACCTAGTTTCATCTCTTTGTTCCATGACACACACAATTTTAATTAATTATTACCACATTCGTTTAATAGAATAAATTCTTAATTTATTTTAGTGACGATAAATGTATGTTTATTCTTATACATTATTTAAAAATTAAAAATCAGCTAATAGAGACTATTTTATCGATCTTTTTAAAATTATATACGTATTCCATTACTTTGAGACTTTTGCAAATTCAAAATTTCGATTAAATTTAGATAGAAATTTAGATCAAACTCAAAGGCTTACATGGGCCAAAAAAAAAAGTTTAGATGGGATGCCAAAAAGCTCAAAATTTTCATAGAAACGTAGGCTTATTTCGGAACGTTTAGAAATAATAAAAAAGGATGAAGATAATTTAATGTTTTCTTCCTGATACTTAGTGTTTCTTCTTTGCCATTATATTTCCTACTTCGGAGAAATATTCCTCCGAAGTAACATTTTTTTTGATGTGTGTAAATAATTCTAGCATCCAAGAAGTATATCCTAAACATAGAAATGATTTCACATGCGAATATCCGTGTAATTTAAAGTCTGATTAGTAAATATTTGTAAAATTCAGACACGCCAACTTCAATGGATTTTGCCTTCAAATTTAAGTCGCACTGAGTTTCAATCACCTCTATTTGCATATGAATTATGTGCTTGGTTCTATAATTATTGTAAAAAACAAAGAAAATTGTACACACAAATCCTTCTTTTATTAAATTAAAGTTTTGCAAAATTTCATAAACACATGTATATATAACCCGTAGTAGTGCCACGCATTCCTCAAAAATTCCCCAAGGTCTATACTATCGTCACAGGCAATGGCAAATCTTCTAAAATAAGATGATTTTTCTTTAATATGATCACTCAAACTGATCATCAAATCTGTAACTAGTTCGATAAATATAATGCTTGAAATACTTCATATGAAAAGGACAGCGAATTTAGTCCAAGACTTTCTTGATTATTTTCAGGATGTAGTGCTAAATGTTGAGGATGTTGCAGATGTAATTTTCCACCAAATGGATTCATTAGTCTCTTCTTCTACTCATTTGAATATCCTCGATATTCATATCGTCAAAAGCTTTTCAAGTTATAGACTTCAAATTATACTATTTTAACTAGTCTGTTTTACACAGGCCTACGCGTTGAAGATATTCTAGTCGTTGCTTTTTACTAACATACATTCAATGTTGACTAAAAAATTGTGAAGCACTTTCATGCCTCTATGACTTTGATATTTCATTATTGATTGCAATGATTCCCTGTTTTAATGCTTGAGTTAGATAGTAGTAGTTACTGTAATAAAAATATCGTTGCACAGTCTTATTCGTTATAAGCGTTTACAACACAATTGCTAGCCCATTCAATTAAAAGTATATTTATCTCATACTTGACCCGGTGTCACTTCTTTTCAAAACAGACCCAAAATAGCATTCATAATTTATGGGACATTAAACACAATTTTCCTAACCTGAGTTGCATTACAGTTTGCAAGATCACATCTCTCAAAAGCGATTAGTAATCGTCTAAAGGTCAGAACTAGTGTGCTGGCTGACAAGTCCAACGTTTCATCGTGTTAATGAAACTTAAACCGGTTGAAGTAAGAAGATATGAATTACAAAATTGTCTCTCCGATAATGATAAGCCATTAGTCCATCATTGATATATCTAAAATCCAACTTGCGTGTCCACTAGGCAATGCTAATCGCAACGTTTGCGACACTATTAAAATATGTTCACAACGCGAATTGCTTCAAATCAACGCTGCATACACATAAGCAACCGTTTATTCAGCCAGAAAAAATATAGAAAATGTTGATGAAACGTATGTTTTGTAAAAACCATATTAGGAAATAAATAACTGTTCACGTTAGCATGAGTTGGCCTTGCAGTTTTGTAAGTTATATAGGCAATTTTTTTGCTAATTTATTCCGACTTTTTCATATCGCGCGCTCTTAATGTATTCAAAGCGTATGGTAATAGTGCAAAATAATGGCATCTTCTTTCATTTGCATCAGACGAGTTTATTATAATTCATGATTGATCGCAAATTGCCATCAAAGAAAGACTTCGTCGTACATTTTTATAAAAAACGCTCTCGATGAAATTATTCATTATACTTATCAATCTTCAAATTTGAAAATGTCACAATTTAAATAATTTAAAAATATATAATATTTACTAGGACTTTCCAGATTTATCAAATTAATTTACAAACGTTTCACCAATTTTATTTAATGAAGAACATGAAATTCAATGCTATTGTATCAAAATATGCAACCAAAATATTTACAAGCCAATGGTAAAAATGCATATTTGAACAAATTTTAAATCATAAAAATATTAAATGAAATTATATTTGGGAATTATTTTGAGCTAATTCATAGCCCAAAGAAGTCCTTTTTTTTCATGGTAACTCACTGCTCCAAATATTTGATTAGACTTAAGTTTATTCGTCAGTATGTGTAAAATAAAATTAGAATAATAAATAATTATGTGCTAATTATGCTTCCTGCAGATTAAAAAAAACACATTTCAAATCAGGATATCACTTATCATACTAAATTTAATGAAATAATAGATTTTAAAAAACTAAAAAATTTTGATCTCGGAATTTCGGGATTGCATTAGACCATCCCGGGATCAGTCCCGGGATCCATCGGAATTTTAAATAGTTTAAAAAATTACATTGATAAATTTGATCAAAAATTACTAATAAGCCCATTTGTTTAATATAAAAAATAACTTGAAGGCAAAAGAATTTTATTTATTTATAAAAAGATAAAAATACAATTCAAAAATAGATTAAAATATTATTTTGAAAATATGCCCGAAGTTTCGTCATTTAGACTGGATCTGATTTTGGAAGTCAGGCAACTTACTGCTGAAAATGCACGCTCACATTCGTTGGAGGTATCGTCATCAGATATTTAAATACTCGAGTTCGAGTTGATAACCGCGTGAGCCCCCATTTTAGTATAAAACTATCAATTTGACTGATAAAATTCATTTCTGCTGAGACACCGGCTAAACTCGCGAAATTCCCGATTTCCCGGCAAATAATTTATTTATGCCGCTGCAGATGAATACTTATATACTATAATACTTTGATGTGATTCGTGATTATATTACGGAGGAATACAAAAATTCTGAAGCCCGTATCTATTATATTTCATATCGATATTCCCATTATTAGAGTCGAGTTGTAGTAAATACATCACCGTTAGGGAAAGATTAATATGACAATTTGAAAAATATATATTTACTGTAAATATGTATACATAGATAAGACAGTTACTGCCCCTAGGCATCGCCTAAGCTCGCCAATTAGTAGTTACACCACTGTTTCCAAGCGTTCAGATTTCGGCGGGAATGTTTCGATATAGTAGCCTTCATCATGCTGGTGAGGTATACGATTTCTGTTGGATAAAAATTTTAATCCCGAATTTTTCGGGATTACGTTTACTAGTCCCGAGATTCATGAGCCCCTAAAACTGTCCGGGATCCCGGGATTGGATTCCCTACTTTTATTGATACACGTAATCAGGGACTTCGAACCCAGGAATGAAATCAAAAACTGATAACCGGTAAAATCCGTTATTTATGTTGAAATGAAAATCGGAACTAAACCAATTCAAAAGTATCGGTTTTATCGGTTCTGTACACGTTTTACGTACAAAAGTGTTTAATTGATTTTTGTGTTGACATTATAATATGTGATATTCACCATTCTTATGCAGAATTTCTTTTATTTTATTGATCTAAAAATACTGCAACTTTTACTCTATGTTCATCCTGTTAATCAATCAATACATCAGATAATATTGTAATCACCCTAAATTTCAGCTTGTAATCTTAGATCACTATTTTATATATTTTTTGGGTTATCTCTTACTTTATATAAATATTTGCTATTTACCCAGACAGGGACTGCAAGATTTAAATTATTTTTCTAGTGTTATATACTATAAACTGGGACTTGGGACTGGGGCTTTCAACCATTGAGCATCAAGTTAATTAACTATCTAGATTATATCTGTCACCTACATAATAACACTAAAATTCTAGACACTTTCAAGGAAGATATTTTTATAAATAAATAGAAAATTCACGAAAGCGTTGCATATAACAGATCATCACTTATGTATATTATGGTTCAAATTTTTTACCACGTATATAATACGATATTGTAGTTTAAGCGGTCAAAAAATAATTTCCTATCGTTATCAAATAACCTTGGCTATAATTGCTTTGTTGTAGGTTTCCATGAAATAATTTTTAAAAACAGTGCCTTTCATTCGAACATATTGAAATGATTTCTTAAAATTACATATTTTGTTCAAACACACTCTAATTACTTGATCATAAATTTGTGTTTTCTGTGCAAATTGATAATCTCAAAGAGATTTATTGAAATTCGACAAACATTTACCGGTAAAGCGATTTATAATGCCTGCTCCAATAATCATCTTGCATTCAATTTATGATAGCCATCCAATGAAGGATAGTTATATCAAAAAAATAGGCAATTCATTTAATCCATCTGAGCTTTTATGCAAGGACATTAGGATATTGATAAATTTGGCTTTGCGATTTGGATAGCAACACAATTTCCAGCTGTCCTATGCAAATATAAATCATTTTAATTGTTACATTTACATTAAGCTATCTTGACATAATAAATCATTAAACAATATTTTAATCCAAAGCCATTGAATGCACAAATGTTGCTTTTTTATCATCGAACAAATTAAAGTCGCCAAGCAGGTTTTACACACTTTTTCCATGCAAAAAACTATCGATTATTATAGCAATCAATATATTTTCCATATCATGACTTGATTTTTGCTTGACAATTTCAAGTTCAATACGATTAATCAAACTTATGTCTATATTTTTACAGGATTTAAAATTTTCTGGATGTGTCAAATGTATTTGTTATGTATATTGAATTCAATAAAATGATACTGAATATTTAACTGATTTTTCTTCCTTTAAACTCTGTTATTTTTACAGAATAAATGTATACTGATCAATCATTGATTTATACAATAGCAGTGATATCAACCAATATGTTCTTATTGAGAGAAAGTTTAACTGCTACTGTATAAATGTGACCTATTGATTTTAATTATTAGTTAAAGACGATTTTATTACGAGATATTAACAATTATTTTTCAAATCAAACTCTTCTTGAAATGTCTTCAGTTTAAATGTTATATTTATGATAGTAATCTATAAATTCAATTGAATTTGGCAATCAACTTTTATGTTAAAAGAGTTTTGAAATAATAATAGATTTCGTTTAACATTTCCATATTCCAAAATCAATCTTATATTGATTTATTAATAGCAATTATCCTTTAAAATCGATAGAATACGGCAAAATATCATGGAAAATCCTTGGAATTCAAGGAATTAAATTGTATCAAATAGCCCACATTGTCACATTTAAAAATCGATCATATGGCTATAATGGCAATGTTTTAAATGAAATATAGTTATTAATTATAAGACATTGTTAAAATGGGTTAACAGCGTCTTTTTTAGCCTCCACAAGAAACATAATAGTTTTAATGGCAATTCTTTTAGAGAGCCATATATCAACATCCGTGCTGGTAGTCCATTAGCAGATTCCGGTGGTACATAATACAACATCATGCATCATCCAGCCGTTATACAACGATCTAATGATCGATTATGATATCGGATTTGCAAATCTAGGAAGTGATGTAATTTAACCTATTGATGATACTTATATGTAAGCCATGAACTTGATCAAAACTACCGTTTTCTGCTCGATCAGAAAAATCTGAGAGCATTAATGAATGGGTTATAATTGAATTTCACCGATTGAATATCGTCGATAAGATCACTCGTCTGGAAATTCACAACATCAATTGAC
Source organism: Stenopsyche tienmushanensis (assembly GCA_008973525.1). Classification (NCBI taxonomy): domain Eukaryota; kingdom Metazoa; phylum Arthropoda; class Insecta; order Trichoptera; family Stenopsychidae; genus Stenopsyche; species Stenopsyche tienmushanensis. The sequence goes on from WACJ01000217.1 coordinate 123,303, forward strand.
GCTATAATATATGCAAATGTTAAAGAAGGTCATAATAACTATGGTTCAATGCAGTTACAATGATAATGTATAAATGCAAGGTGATATTTTAGCTTCTGACAATATTAAAAAAATAGGTTTCCTAATGTTCCTGATTTAAGTATCAATGATGAGATCGAAATTATTATCGTCTTTTATAATATGATAAGCTTGAAATATAACCTTATTAATGACAATGGTATATAACATTGAAATTCATATAGATAATGTATGAAAAAGACATTTTTTTCCAGAAGAAATATTACAACTTCCAATGATCCGGGCTGCCATTATGTCTTTTTTTGCATGAAAATATGAAGGATTTAAGATAAAAATGATTTTTTTAAATAAGAAAAATCATATAAAAATGATAGATGATACATTTATGCTGCCTGTCGATCGTAAGTATTGTATAGTACTTTACTCATAAATTAGAACTGTATAAAATAGGACTTTTCGAGGAATAAAGCATGTAATAAGTGTTAAATAAGTTATTTTATCCACTGAAAAATCTAAGAGCATGTTTTTTATCTTAATAGTCATTTATATACTTGAAAGAATTTTTCTTAGCTTGGCTATCATATAAATCGATAGAATATTCAGATTCTGATCTTCAGAGTTCACAAATATCTTTCTTGTTCCATTTATGTCTCTCAAAATGCATCGAATTTCTGCTATGAAAAATGCAGTAAAAGCAGTGTGCTAAATTTTCCAATAGTACAATTTTGAAATTTCTTCAACGTTTCTGTGTTTCCAGTCCATTTATTAGTACAAATTGTATGTTTGAAAAATTAGCATATAAAATTTTCTCATCCCTTAAAAATTTTTTAGAGAATGGAAAGATTTTAGAGAATCTCTCAGATCTTATTTTTTATTGATATATAATTTATTTGTATATATTAATGCATTTATATCCTCTTCCCTGTTATAAAAACGCAAGCTAGCGTCTTTTGATGGTAATTGCGACCCAAATCATGATCTGAAGTATGTGCTTGCTTTCTAATGGACCACTCGTTGCTCCAAATTATTAATAGATTTTCGTTTTTAATAAATGCAAATTGTTCATTGATAAACAGATGTATAATGATAAATATATGCAAATGCTATAGCAAAAATTCCTAAAGCTTACATTAAGGTAGATCAATTGACCTAATTTTCCTTTTAATTGTGTTCTATTACCATAGGATGATAAAAAATAACTATTTCAAAATTACATCGTATCGATTTACTCACTATGCCATTATATTTTATCGGGCACACTTCACACTATCAATATTTTTAATTGTACGAACATAGAAGAGCATCCGCATGCAAATAACATTTATTTAGCAAGAAGACTGTCTATAATCTTAGGGTTTTAATTAAATCCATACAATTGTGGCTGTGTTATCAACTATCATTATGGTTTTTAATTAAATTTGTTATAGTATATAAGCCTACTGGATAATCCGAACAGTTAATATGTCATCCGAAATGTTGCGGTTTGCATTAGTTCTCGCCCTGGTGGTATTTTCGAATGGTATTATTTTGAATGCATTTATATATTTTTTTGGTAGTCCCTGTGCCAAATTTAAAATTTATTGTATTGCAATTTTATGAACTTAGGATTGCCGTCGAAAAAACATGCAGGATTGAGAAAATTCGGATCAAAAATAGTCGGAGGAGAAGAGACAACCATAAATAAAAGGCCGTATCAGATATCTATGATAACCACAGATGCCACAGGCACTAGTTATATCTGTGGTGGTAGTGTCTTGAACAAAAGATGGGTTCTTACTGCTGCCCATTGCTTAGTTGGGTATGCATAAGATTTTGCAGTAATAAATTCGATTTTCATCTTAAAAACACATTTATTAAAGCAAATATTCACTTACAGGATAGTAAGCATTACAGTTCGCGCTGGAAGCTCGAATTACAATTCTGGTGGTAAAACCTATTCAACATCGGTTTATAGAATTCATCCAGCATATAATCCATCAACGCATGATAGTGATATTGGAGTAGTTGACTTGGGACGTAATACCATGACATTAAATAACGACACAGTTAAAGCTACAAAATTACCAACTTCCACATATGCTGTTGCTGATGGAGCACCAGTTACTGTATCTGGTTGGGGAACAACTCAAGTAAGCCATATCTCTATAATAATAAAGCTATTTAAAGCAATAATGTTTATTTAAATGCTTTTAATACCAGGAAGGTGGATCTGTTTCGAATGTCCTCCAAGAAGTCGAAGTAAATGTAGTTAATATGACTACCTGCAATAATGCTTATAGATCCATAACAACAAGAATGATCTGTGCTGGTGTTCCTGGAGGTGGTAAAGATTCTTGCCAGGTAAAATATTTTACTTTGATTACGTATATTGCATATTTTTTAATAATTAAAAACACAATCTAAATATTTAGGGAGATTCTGGTGGACCATTGGTTTTGAGCAACGATGACACTCAAGTTGGAGTAGTATCCTTCGGAATTGGATGTGCAAGAGCTGATTATCCAGGAGTATACACGAAAGTTGCCAGTTTTAGATCATGGATCAAAAGTGTGACAGGAGTTTAATTTAATATTAATATATTTTTTAATTAAGTCCGAGCAGACATTATTATATTTTCGCACAATAAAAACATAGTAAAAATATTAAAGTATTATTTTAAATTTAAAGCCATCATCTTTACTCATCCAAAAAAAAACAATTTTGTAGCCATATGATCACTCTAGGCTTTACAGGAAAAATATTTATCATATCACATACATACGATGTATAATTCATATACGAAGACGAAGTAAAAAAAAACAATTAAAAATCAAGTATAAAAAACCCCACATCACTCATTTATTCTGTTTCCTGGATTTCGGGTTGGGTGTTAGACTCCACGATGCCAATCCAAAAAAACCCAGGGGGGGGGGAGCCAACACTACGCCCGTGGGCAACGGTTAAGCGCCTGGGGTAATGATGTGGAGTATAAGTGCGCGCAGCCTCGTCAGTTTGCTCATGGGAGCGCAGGTCACCCTGTGCTGCACTCCCGTAAAGGGGTGTATGGAACAGCTGATTACAGTAGTTGGTGGAGACTGTATTAGAGGCTCACCACTATCATCAACAGCCTAGGCATACAGGGAAGAATAGTTTTAGGCTGTTCGAACGGCATATTCAATCATTTCCGTAGCTAGTTACTACAAATGATGGAATCGATACGAGTATCATGGGGAAGGGGTAACCCCTGCAGTCTGGTATCTGCTACAGTCCTCCTACAAACTGAGGTTGGACTTGTGGTGGCAGTGAACCCAGCGGTAGTATTCCTTTGATTTTAGCTATAACCTTTGTCCTTCTTCTTCTACCGCACCTTCGGGTGCAATAGTCTGAAAGCTGGTTTTTCTGCAGACACCTCGCCTCCTCTGGAAGGCGTGGAGCAAAATGGGTGGGCGCCTGGATGCCTGCACGTAGCGTCTCTAGCAGAATTAAATGATCAGTGGAAGAAACACTCTGTGTGGCTACTCCGAGGTAACCCAGAACCCAGACCAGTACAACAGCGCAGGAAATGAGATCGCATATTAATGATCCCCCAACCCAGTTGAACCCCTGGAGTAATGATGTGGAGTAGAGGTGCGCGAAAGCAGCATCGTCGGTTTTCTCTTCAAACGCTGCTGCGATAGCTCATCTAACATGAGGTAGATACGCAGGTCCCCCTATATAGTGTACCCGTAAAGGGGTGTGTGGAACTGCTGATTACAGAAGTTGGTGGAATCTGTATCAAAGGCATGACCACTATCCTAAACAGTCTAGTGCATTCAGGGAAGAACGGTTTTAGGCTGTTCGAACGACAACTCGTCTCCGTGTCTACTTCCGGCCGCCACCTCTCAAAGTTCTTTCCCTTGGTTAGAAACCGCTTGCGTTGCCGCTGGGTCGTTCCAGATTTCTGTAAATCCCAGTTCCTCACAGGGCACAGACGCATTAGGGCTTCGCTTTATAGGTTCAGGCTCTTCCCGGTTTCGGAGTGTCCATGCGGCGATCCGGACATGGACACAGACCACGTTTACATGTCCGGGCATGGCGTCCGATCGCGAGGCGCTCTTTCGTAGTGTCAGCGGCCCGAAAGTCGGGCCGGTTGGGCACACAGACCTGATGGCCACTCCCTCCTCATTCAGGGTGTTTAGGGAGTTTTGTAGCATTTTTTGGGCAAAAATGCATTCTTGGGGGTTACTATGATCCCATCGATCATGGTAGTACCCCCAGCGGCTAGCTCAATCAGGTGGCTCGCGCCAATAGCGTCGCGCGCGAGACTAGGCAACCCCCCCTCTCTCGTAATGTATATATATATATTTATTATATTTCTTTCTTTTATTTTTTTTCTTTTTCTTTTTCAATATCTATCTATATATTTTAGTTAGGTCTGCTTTATAAATTCAAGTACCTAGCTAGCTTCCCCCCGCGCTTAGAGCGTAAGTGGCCATCGGTGTTGAGAAAGAGTGGGTCCTCGCAGACAGTATAGTTTCAGGTTTTGCACCCTGGGTGCACTTTTGTTGAGCGGGCTGGCATGGTCCCGAATAGCGGGACCAATAAACAGCTCGGGTAAGAGGTGGGTCACTGTCTAGTTAAGTATTGCTAAAGAGTAGTAGTAATGTGTCCCTCTTGGGCTTTTCCGTTGTCTTAATATCAGTTCAGTTTCGATTCAGTATGGTTGTTTCCACTTGTCTTCTTCTAATTCGTTCGGCGTCCTCTTTCTGTTGCATATCGCACTTTATTTGAAGGGATCATGTTGTTGGGTGAGAGCAAGTTTGCTCCCAGCTCCTCGCATAGGGTATCCCTTTCAACGCTCTATGCTGAACAGACTGTCGTGTATGCGGCATCATTGCCAACTCCATAGTGATGGCATTCCGGACTTGTCTCTTTTCTTATTCTCTTAAGATAGTAGCCAAAGCAGCCATGCCCGGTGAGAATCTGGGTCAGGTGGTAACACATTTGGCCATGGCCATGGCGTGGCTTCACCGACCTTTTGTAAAGCTGTCCCATTGTCAGGAATCTGGCAGTCATTGTCAGGATAGCGTCTTGGCTGGATACGGTGACAGTGAACCCGCGGTAATATTCCCTTAAATTTAGAATAACCTCTGTCCTTCCTCCTCCAACGCACCTTTGCCTGAAGCTAGTCTTCCTGAGGAAACCTTGCCTCCTTTGGAGAACACGGAGCAAAAGGGGCGAGCGCCTGGACACTGCGTGTAGCGTTTCCCGTAGGGTTAAAGATCAGTGAAAGATGTGACTAGTCCGGGGACTTTGGAACAGATTGCATAGCAGCGCCGGCAATAGGGTCGTCTATTATAGATCTTCCACGTTAAAATATAGCTTCAGTAATTTATTAAATATATTTTATAATTAATACCAAATCATTATTTATTTTGAATAATTTTTTAAATAATTTACATTTGCACAACATCCACCATGTGTATTCGAGTAAAAGAATTATATTCCCGTTATGGTTTTGATCCAGTCCTTAAATTTCCTTACATCAGTATAAACGCCAGGATAATTAGCCATACCGCAACCGAAACCGAATGATGTAATCCCAACCTGCTTTTGGGTTTTTATATTCACAAGTGGACCACCAGAATCTCCCTAAAAATACAATAAAACCATCAAGCAATCCAGGCTGTCCAGCCAATCAGGTGTTTTATCGGTTTTTTACCTGGCATGTATCCTTTCCGCCGTTAGGAACTCCCGCGCATATTTGAGTACTTAGACTTTGTTCGTATATTTTTTCACATGTGTTTAGATCAATAATTTCGACTTCCGTAGTTAAGAGACGACAGCTGACTGAACCACCCTTTAAATATAAAATGATGTTGAATAAAAAAATACAAAGCTATAAATCATGATTTATTTCGACTTACGGATTGTTGAGTTCCAAAACCAGTTATTGATACTTTGCTACCAGTTTTGGAAGAAACATCATTGGGACCCGCTAATTTAATTGCCTTAACTGTTTCGCCGTCGAGTTCTATTGGATTTTTTAATTCTATTAGCGCAATATCATAACTTAGGCTATTTGTGCCGAACTTGGGATGTATTGTCATATTTTTTGCTTGCATCAATTTAAAATCTGCGCTACAAATGTTATCTGTGCCATAGCCTACGAAAACCGATGAATATCTGAAAAATCACGGGGAATCTTCGTGAATTGTTATTATATTTGGATATTCATCCAAAGGATACATGGATATTCATCCAAATATAATAGCAATTCACGAAGATTCCCCGTGATTTTTCAATTTAAAACCAACAATGGATGCAATGTACCAAGTGTTGGTATAGTGGATAAGATCCTGGACTCTTATTATAAAGGTTCGGGTTCAAATCCAGATTGTGGAAAAAATTTCACCGTACCAACACATTTGGGAGATCAGAAATATTAATATTTCTGATCGATCGTATCAATCCAGGTTTACTTAACAACAATTAAAAAACTATCATTTATATATAATGATAATTTCGCTACTCACTCATAGATTCTCTTCTCTCCAACCTTTCCAAATAATCCTATCCTTACTTTACCACGTGTGGAAGGCAACGGGAAACCACCACATTAAATCCTTTCCCTAGTAAAATCTCCTATGGAGATCACCTACGTCCGATGGTTCGGATATGGCACATTAAGAAGAATGGATGCAATAAAATTTAAAACCCACCCTCTGGCGCAGTGACCTGCTGTTAAAATCCATTTTTCTCCTATAATTGATCCTCCGCAGTAAAAATATTTCATGCCGCTTCTTTCAGAAAATAGGGCTACCTGATAGGGCCTATCTTTTATTGATACGTCTTCTCCGCCGACAATGCGACTATCATTTTGCACTTGTCGATCTAAGAAATATAACAAATATTTTAAAATCACTACCATTCAATTCAAGTTTTTATTTGTACAACGACCAAAATATAATCGCCAAGTCAAGTGTTACCGCAGCCAATTCATTATAACTGGTAAAATTAATTTCAATTTATATATGTAAGTATTTAATTCTCACTTATAAATTTAACCTTAATTGCATAATTGCTGTGGATAAAAGACTGAATAAAATATTGTCCAATACATATACAATATAAGATGAATACCAAAATATGCGAGGGGGATTCAAATATAAACCGGAATTTTGCTGTACAAATGTATTAGTGATTTATATAAATACAAATGGAGTATCTTATTTTTTTACATAGTTTCCTTCATCATAAAAATAAATTCATTGGTTAGGATGTTTGTAAGTCCCCATCAATGAATCCTCTGTTGCGCAACGCGTAATTATTCATTTTCTCGTAAAGTATAAACAAAGATGTGATATCAAGTGAAATTTTGAGAAGACTTACGCCATAGTTCGGTGAAGCTACTTTAAGTAAGACTTAAGTATTTGATTGGACCCAAAAGTTTCATGAAAGTCTGAAATTTGAGAAACTTTTCTTCAGTAACGGGATCAAGAAGCTTCCTATCCGATGAAATAAACGCATTTGTAGAAAAATAAGATACTCTATTTGTATATCATTTCATCATTTGTAAAACAAAATTCCGGTTTATATTTGAATCCCCTTCATATGTTATTTAAAAAAAATAATAAATGTGTAGATGTAAATTTTGTTGATTGTTTGGGCCACATTATTAACAATTCAGCAATTAATATTAACAATCAATACAGCGAAGCTTTAGTTGTAATTTGAAGCATCCACTAGCCATCAGAAAGCTTGGATCTATTCCAGGTCATGATTTTTATCACAATTACAATTGATTTGGCGAATTCTCAAATTCATATGATTGAATATATTATGATGTTTGGTTACCTCCATTGATTAATTTGATTAATAATATGCAGATAAAAATAAGAATATTTTTCAACATAATTTCAAGACTGCTAAGCGTACATAAGATCACAAATACCGACTGGTTTGATGTATTTTCCTACTGTTCCATGTATGATTCGATACAATTTTTAAAAAATTAATTTCACACCAATTTGCACAAATCCGCATGCAATTACATGCTATTGACATGCTCGTTATTGATGAATTTTTACGTTCGAAAATTTTATGTTGGATGATTAAAAACTCTGTCGCTTGGCCGTCATTGTATGTCAAGCATCCAGGCTTAAATCGGGTTAAGGGTTAGCTCGTCAGTTTCGGTTCGGCAGTAAAGATCTTGTAGATTGCGCTCATGTCAATGGTTAAGTTCTAAATTGCATCACAGTGGCGGTTATTTTTATGGATCATAAAATCGGCTTTTATTTATGGCCTATAAAAATCCTTAAATGAAATATGTACACTATTCTGGCATGTGAGCAATTGCTTATTTTGATTCGATAAACAATTTTATTGAAAAATATCAAGGCATGATATCAAACAATGAAATTGTTTGCATAATATAAAGTATGATCAGTCATTTAAAGGGTTAAAAATCGTTGCCCACGACACAACATACACGTTCCCTTCGGACACGAAGAACGTGCGCTAGTAATTGCCATTTTCCTAATTACGCCGAAACCTCTATTTCCACATATAATGGCAGTAGAATAAGAAGTCAAGGTTTTTAGGGGATAATTTTAATGGCACGTTTTATGTCGCTAACATATTTCATTAGAACAGTAATTATATTTAACCAGTTGCCACTAGTAGATAAGCTTAAGTATAATAACCGCACGCCACTCCATGATTGACAGATCCAACTTGCCTACCATAATTGTTTCTTATATATTAAAATATCGTGTATTCGATAAAGCAATGCCTTAAGCAATATTAACACGTTTAGCAAAAAATACGTAAATAATATATGGTTCCAATGAAACAGCGTTGGATCCATAAGGTTACTTTTGATTGAACTAAAGACGCTTTTTCTCACGCGGACTCAGTATAATAACAATAAAATCTAATTGCAGTTCAATGTAAATCTTCAAATTTATACTTAAAAAAACACAGTTCATATCAATTGATTATATATTTAAAAAATAACTATGGATATTATATAAAATCCTGATATAAGCTCAAGGATCTTTGCATGAATTTTGAGCAATAAATGTGTATTTAAATAACCCCTAATGAAAATAAGTAGGTCATTTTTTTAAATATTTGGCATTATTGAAGTAAATTCGATTGTTTTTGTATTAAAATAAAACTGATTGAAAAAGGCATAAAAACATGTTAGCGTGTGATAAAAATAAGTTGGAAACACGACAACAAAAAACTGCAAACTTAAATCCAATAACCTGAGACATCAGCTGAAAGGCTTAAGTATCGATGTGTCAACTTTAACAGCAAGAAGTAGGTTGTTTAAAAGCTAGACGATCCGGATAAAGCAGAAAATCACACCAGCATTGAAAACCGAGCACGTCAATACGATAAAATGTTTCAATTTAAATTTATACTATTTTGAGGCATTATAAAATATTTTAGTTGAACATGAAGATGGGTTTCTATAGATTACTATAGGTAATAGTGCGTGAAACAACCAATTATTGTTATAATGTGGATTAATGCTATCTATTGCAAAACCGCACATTATGGATGTAATAATGGAGCGAATTTAACGCAAATAAATCCTAGAAAAGAAACTTCGACCACAAACGAATGGGTGGTTTCATAATGGAGATTGGAAGATGTAGGTGTATCTAAAATGCTTAAAGTAAAAAGGTCTGTATCGATTGTTGTGGTCTTAATCACGACCAAAATAAGTCTTTCTAGTCACTCACTGCTCTAAATTATAATTTAAATTTAATTTTACTGATTGATAAGCCATTTTTTAAGACTCTCTTTATTTTGCTTATCTATTCGATAGTTAATAAAATTAAAACAAAAAAAGTTATGTTTTAGTTTTCTAGTCAAGAATTTTGAAAAAATTGATTTTGTGTTTTTTGCATAATTTCGAAGCTTGAACTTTTAAGAATATGTTCTTAAAAAAAAATCTAAAATTCCAATTATTTAAGATGTTATAGATATTTTAGTGACGCTACAACTAAGCCAGTCTTACCAGAATAAAAATTTTAAACGCGTTTTTCTCGAAACCACTTTTTTCAAAACGGTAGATATATCTCAATTTTTAACTAACAAAAAAAAATATTTGTGACAATTTAAAAAAAATTAAAACTGATAAAAACTGATTTTTTTTAAAAAGTCGCCATTTCGTGAAAATATTTTTCTCTTTTTTAAGAGTTTTTTTTTGTTTTTTTAAATTTCAATTTACCAGAAAGGTGGAATCTAGGGCTCGTCGGTTTCCAAAAACTGGTTTTGAAAACCTGGTTTTTAGGCAAACCGACGTCATAGACATTCGAAAATCGGCTTTTTTATCTTAAAAATCCGGTTTTGAATAATAAAAATAAATTTTCACTATCTAAGAATTTTGGACGAAAAACATTAAATCGTTCACTTGAAAGTGTTTAAACCTTTGAACTCCTATGTCGAGGCTATATCGACATTTGGTTTTTTGTTAAAACACGAAAACCATTGAAACACAAAAAAGTATTTCCTAAATCAAGCAGAATATATTAGAATTAATATTTTTTACTTCAATAACTTCTCCAAACAAGGACTAAAAATAATAACTACTTATTTTGTTATGATCATTTTAAATTTGGCTTAAAAAAGTTTAATTGCATGTGCCAATTATTGTATTTTTATTATTCTGGTTATTATATTATATTTAATCATGTTTAAATTTAAATAGACATTGTTATAGTCTGTGTAACACTTTTAACATTAAATAAAACTCGAATACATCCGTTATTTTAACTTTTTATTTCAGATATTTCTTAAAACCGAAAACCGGTAGAAAACTGGTTCGTTCAAAAATCAAAAACCAAAAACCGGTTTTGAAGAATTTCAGTTTTTGTATAAGCCCTAGTGGAATCGTGTCAACCAATATACATATTATTTTACCTCTTATAATTTACCAGCCTATAACTTAATTTAATTGTTTGTGTATTCTAAAAATTTCTGCTTAAAAATGAACTGTAAAAATATTTTTTATTTGAAAAAACACCAAAAATTTGTGCCTAGACTAGAGATCACCCCCATAATTTTTTTAATCGCAACAAAATGTACATGTTGCCAAAGACTAGATGAAAATCAGAAAACATGTATATAAAGACGGTTAATCTGATCAAAAAAATGCTTTATTTTAATTCGTCGGAAATGAAAGAGATTTAATGATAAAGAACATCTTTTTTAACAATGCTCAGAATCTGCTTAAGATTAGTAAAGAGAAGATGTCTCTTCTTCTACATCTGCTAGGAAAAGAGACCATTTCTCCAACCCTATATGCTTGAGCAATTTCAATATGATCAATATATAAACATTTGCAATATATAATCATTCAATTTGTTATACAATGTAATAGCCTTATCAAAACTATTTCATACTCCAAATAATATATTAAATATAATGAATAAACAATTGTAATATAGAGAAAGCTGCTTAAAAAAGGACATTTTTAATTAGGTATGAAATCAATGAAAGAATTCATATAAAATGTCGCTACAAATCAGACATTGTGTCGGTATTTGAGCTATGTCGGAAAATCAGTCGTAATTCCGATGTAAAACATCATTGACGTAATTTAATCGCATTATCTAAGCAGGATATTCGTTTTTATTACCTAGTAAGTAATTCAGATTATTATAAAAACCGAATGATTTCACTTTTTGCAGGAAACGTGTTTTTGCAAGCCGAAAATTAATTAGAAACCGACTTGATTTCTTCGAATCACGTATTCGTCTTAAAGCGTAAATTTGAAGCATGCATTATTCATTTAGCGCACGTCAAAGCTCCAACCTTCAATTGCAGCCAATTGATTGATTATCTTCGCAGCTTCGATCAGGAAAAACAATAAGCATCCTCAAATTTACAGAAGCCTATCATTAGTTTTCATCTTGGCCGAATTGATAGTTGACCTTTCATTGTTAATTTTAACGGTTCACGGAACGACTTGTTTGTCTTTGCGCCTAAACCACGGCCAAATATTTGCGGGCCGACGATAAATCAAACGGATGAATTCATTTATCAAATCGATATTTTTTCTTGCTAAACATATTTTGATGGTATCGATGACCCCCGGAGTACTTGAAAAAATGAATTTCGCCTTTGAAAACGTGTCGGTCAAAAGGAATCGTTAATAGAAACCTAAGGTTATGACACTGTCAAGTTTAAATGTCTTTCTCACAGTATTGACGTTTCAATACGATGTGTTTGCATTGAAACTTTGGAGTGTATTTATAATATGTGCCAAATTCGGAAAATATTTAATACCATCGGGAACCTTGTATCATTTCTTGAAGAAAAAACTCTTTCAAATGCAATGCAACGTGACCAAATATGGTGGTTTTTAGATGAAAAAATGTTCGAAATCAACTTGAAAATTAACCAAAAAATCACAAGGGCTATGATTTACAAAATTTGGCAAAATATAAACATATAAAATACAGAAAAAAAACATAAATCTTAATGGTTTACGTACATATTTTGCGGTTCTGAATACTAAATAATATGAATATTATAAAAACGTTACGTTACGTTCCTAACATTTATATTGGTTCGTTTACGGTTTTTGCTCCAACATAGATTTATTAAATAATTATATATAAATTCAATCAATTACTATTATATATAAACAACAATGTTTGTGACCATATGGTCACATAAGCTTTTTGAATTTAATTCCTACTATTTGAGCTTTTTCCTCGTTTTTATTCAGTTTTTCGTTGCCTTCTTTCATTAATAAGGATATTCCTAGTCCAAGACAATCGATCAAAAATATTTATGTTGCTGATTTCCCATTTAAATTTGAACCTGAACCTTTATAATAATATACCAGAATCTATTACACAAAACCAACAGTAGATCGTGTTAAAATAAATATTGTTAAATATTTATTTGACCTCATCATGTGCTCAATTTTAACCTTTTTAGTGCCGGCTGTCGATATATCGTCGTTGACAACACTAGCAAAAAGTGCCAACGTCGATATATCGTCATGCACGCGGTGGCGCCTTACTATTCACATCGTAGAAGAATTCTTTATTTTTACTTCCTTTCATATTTTGTAAATATCATTCTTGATTTTTTAAGGCTTTTTTTCCTGTGATCTTATTATCAAATTGGCTCGATATTTTTTGCTTGCGCATATTAAAAGATAGTATTGTAATGGACTTTCTTATTTTTCTACATAGTGCCCTTTATAAGAAAAAAAAATCCATCGGAAAGGAAGATTCTTAATCCCGTCACTGAATAAAAAAACGCAACAATTAGCATCCTCTGTTGCGCAACGTGTAATTATTTGTTTTCTTAATAAACGAAGGCGTGAAATCATATCAGATTTTGAGGAGACTCGAGGCACAGTCTGATTAAGAACCAAGTCTTTGATTGGGCCCAAAAGTTTCGTGAAGATCTGAAAGTCGAGAAACAGGTTTTTGGAAAAGGGTATTTTGGTACTCAAAAGATATTTTATTGGTTGATTTTCTACATGACAAACGGTAAATGTATTCTACTACTTCCAGCTACTACATAATGCTAAGGCTGCTTATCGTAACAAAAGATGAAGAAAACCGATTTGAGATGTCCTTCTTCTGCATGATAACACGCGGTCGCATACAGCAGCCATAACTCGTAATAAACCTACTCAATTATACTAGAATACTTTTGAAAATCCACCTTACAGTCCAGACTTGGCCCCATATAACTACCATATGTTTGACCTATTAAAATAGGTATTTGTAGGGCAACGATTTAATGACAACGCTGCGGTAGAACAATACGTGCGCAACCGGTTTTCGAAGCAGAACCCTTATTTCTTCAGTAACGGGATCAAGAATCTTCCTATCCGATGAAATAAATGTATTTCTAATGAAGGGAACTATGTAGAAAAATAAAATACTCTTTTTGTATATCAATAATAAGTTTGTACAGCAAAATTCCGGGTTATATTTGAATCCTTCTCGTATATTAATATAAGTTCTTAACTTTGGAATTCAAAATTTATTTTCTTCCCCTAATAAATAGGTACAGTCTATATACACTTTTCAAAGTATACAATTGAAGCTAACAGATGAAATTCGTTCATAATTCTTAGTCAATTAAATTAAATTACACTCCAGCGGACAAAATTTACGACCGAACATAATATTGTTCGTGGCCGTTTCGCAGGGCTAAATAACATGCAATTAAATGCACTATTTAAACATGTTCTATGACTGTTATTTAGAATTGAAAGTAAGTCAATTTCGGTACTTTGAAAAATTATTCCAGGCCTGTCGTTAATAAGCAAACTGCCTCGGCTCTGTGCGAGTGCGTCTGAATAATTACGTATTATTTGTCATAACGTACTTCTGACTAAAAATACACATTCTAGGTAATTATTTCATAATACAGCGGATTGTGTCTGCGTTCAAAATAGGTGAACGTGAATACGTGATGAATCAAGTATAAATATTGATGTTTTCATGCAATTTGCTATTATATCAAACGCGATTGTTGCACACCGAAGGTCGATCCATGAATTGTATTCCTATGAAAAAAATAATATATATATATGTGGAAATGCAATTTTCTTTCAATGCATTGCTCAATGGGTGTTTAAAAATGTGGTCAAAGAGCTCTTTGGAATTAATTTATTTTATTTTATTGCATGCTCAAAGGCTAAATACATTCTTGAAGCCCTTCAAACCATTTTATTAATTCAAAACATATGGTTAGCATAATATTATGTGTAATAAAGGCCGAATGTTCTCGTAGCGTAGATCGTGCGATTTTTTATTCGCGGCGAATTTGCAATTTGCATTTAATATAAATAATGGTCGATAAATTTGAAATAAGCAAGTGCTAATGATTTGCATATATCACGGTCTGGTGTTCGACTTTGATTGTAGTATCGCGACACACATTTTTATAGTATGTGGGCTAAATGCCCGCTAAAGGTTTATTATTGTATTACTTCATATGCGGTTAAAAATACGCAATTGTTAACACCGCAAACATAAATTGAGGCTCTTATCAAAAGTTACGGCGTAAAAACGTGTGGACACAATAGTATTTAATTACGTCTAGACTCGATCTCATTACTTTTATCAGTATTGTTCGTATTCAAACGTCTTTAATATGAATTCTTACAATCATCTCTTAAATTACCAATAAAATTGTTATTTAATATAATAATAGAATTATTTTATTTTCATATTCTATGAAAACCTATACAAAAATGAATCAAATATTAGGGGGACCCAAAATATAGCTATTTGAAGGGATGTCATGTTACATTTCATAAGTTTATATAGAAAAGCGTAGAAACCAGCTTCAAAGGAACTAAACGTAAACAGTTATTGCCATGTTTCTGATTCAAAACGAGTGGTGAGCGAGAGTCACCTCTAGAGCTGTGGTATCAAATCATATACAATCATATCCAACATTATAAAGTATAATTCCCTTCATTATTCAATAAATATTCCTATCATTTTGGCAGTTCTTCGATCCATTTTTTTATAAAAGCTTTACGCCTTAGAAGTAAAAAACGATTTTAAATATACTTGCACTTCAGCAGCATTTTTCTCATACTGTGATCTATGGACCTGAAAATATGGAAATCCGTCAGGATGAAGTCCGGCGAATAAGGAAGATGTGGTAACACTTCCCAGTTTAATTCCCGTATTTAATCTAATGTCAATTTTTCTTTATGAGGGCACGCATTATTATGAATCAGTATTTTTCTGTTGAATAAACCCGGACCTTCTTTTTTGGTTTTTGATGCAAAACTTATATAGTTATAGTTCAAAAAGTATAATCGGAGATGTTCACGAAAGTACGCGATAAGATTCACTGCCTGTGTTTTAGGATTTTATCCGGGCAACAGCCCCCTTTTTTTTGTATCTCTAGCAGGTAGGCGAAACACTATGAAGAATCATAAAAATCAATTTTCCTTTGCAAATACTGTCCTAAACACGATACGCAAAATAAAATCACATGATTTTAAATCTGAGTGGGGGAAAAAATGTAGAAACAAAATGTCGAGCCAGACTCGACATAGGACCGCAAAGAAAGCTTATATTGCCCGATTTAAATTTTTGGAACCAATATTGGCAACCGCGAACTGTTACCACTTCACTAATAATAGTTCTATTAAAAAAATACTCACAAAGAAGTTTTTATTACTGTGTTCGGATACAAACTTAATAACGTCTCAAAATACGCGAATACCTTTGGGTCCCCCAAATATATATTATATTTTTATGTAATTTCACACGATTTTATTATTGCATAGAATGCTTTTAAATCTTCATTAATATCCATTGGTAAAAATAAATCTAAATTAATATTAGCGTGCAACTGAGCATACAAAAATGATCAATATTTAACCCTTCTGTCAATAAGATGGTCTGGCAAGATCGTATAGAGATTACATATAGAGAGAGTTAGATATGTATAGATCTTACCAAATCTCTCTGAATGTATCATTTTAAATGTTTTACAGAATTTAAAATTTTAAAAAAATTCGGGATCCTTGTGTTTCGAAAAAAAAAAGATATTTCTATTTATGTACCTAGAGCCAATTAAATAGGTTTGACTAGATCTAGATATTTTTTTCGTAGGATTTGTACATGAAATCGCGTTTTTTTTCATGTTCCGTAAACAAATTTTAGTTCTTTCGCTCCATAAAATAATTTATCATATTTCTTATGCCTACCTGCATTTTTACTGTGTTGTTAGAAATCCTTTTTGCATCATATGTTTGGAAAATCCTATATTTTTCTTTTGCCTGTGCTGCAGATACTATGAATTAATAGCAATGAATAACAAGATAAATAGTGGAACCTTTTTTTCTCGCGCGGACAAGAAGATATAGCGTCGTCCAAAAGTCTTGGCCGCGGAAAGACTTCTCCCGGTGGTTTTCATGATATCACAACTGTGTATTTTACTTTGTATTTTTTTTTTCTTACATCGTATTTTATTCTCGTCTATGATCATTTATAATCTGATAGTGGATGAACCTACCAGCGCTCTTTAATCTCTTCAAATGATTTAATAATTTTGGTACAGAATAAAAATTTTTTTTTGGATTTATTCTATAAAAAATTTAAATAATTGATGCTAATAATTATTACACATGTTTTTCTGAATGATATAATATGTAAAATTAATGACAACCAATCAGATATTTAAATATTATATTTAAGACATTAAATCATCATATTATGCAACGCTATGAGAGTAAGCTAATGCTTAATTTTTGATTGTCGAAGCTCAATCATTATTCATATTGTTGAAATCATCAATATTATTTCTAGGATTTACTTTAATCCATCAGTACAATTCATTCATCATGACGTCCAGTCTAATATCGAAAATCGCCAACATTCATATCAATCACCGATTTGACCTACGAAGCCTTGACATGTTTTCCATTGATTCGTGAACTTTCCACGTGACCCTCTCAGCTTATTCACCTCTGGCTGTATGTATGGTACTATTGCATCAATAGTCCAATGGACAATATACTTTCTTCTCCTACATTTTCTAAATGCATTGTAATAAATGTTGTATCGTGATACTTGGCCTTGGTCGGCTTGTGCATTTATTACTAATAATCTAAGCCAAGTCTTTCGCAATTTTGATAATATTTGTCGGCCAACCAATCTCGGACAATAATAACACTTAATCTGAGATAAATCTAAATTAATTGATTTTTTTATCGGCACAACATGCACTATCATAGTGACCATTATGTGAAGACGATGGAAATGGCTCAATGGGTCAATCGCAGCCCCCCTGTAAATTTTCTTCTGCAATACGATTAATTAAAACACCTGATGCTTATTTACCATGCGGAATGGCCGCATTGTGTCAATTATGAATATATGGCCTGTTTGAAATATTAGGGGGGAAATTTTGACGAAAAATACAATCGATACGTTTTATGGCAGACTTGCTATACAGCCCAATACATCACAATTGCTCGATTCTGTTCAAATAAATCATTAAAAATGAACTGATTCCGATCTGCTCGGGCACTTAATTATAAAGCGATACGAATTAATTTTATGGTTGATACATTTTATGGTATAACGGTTCCCAGCCGTAATAAATTAGACGTCGAAATTAATTTTATCAATCGATTGAAGGTTTTATAGGCTCAATATGCCGGGAGCTGTTGAAAAAAGAGGAAAAAATCGTATGAGATTTCATTAAGAATTTGTTATCGATTGCGCTTTTAGTCTTGATTTGTAGTATTTTAATATGAATGATGATGTGAAATGTCTTTAATAGATCCGAATATAATATATGCATTTTTAATTAAATTTGCTACTATTAAATTCATACAAATTTGATGTCAACCTTCTATAGCATCGATATAGGGACCACGTTATAGAAGAACAACGCTATAGAAAGTTAGACACCCATACAATATATGTACATATTTATTTTGTAAACAATTGCATGTAACTAACACTTGCGAGGGGGAATTGACCATATGTAATTTACCCATTGCTTATGTAAAACACGCCGCTAACAAAATGGACACTATAGGAGGGCTGACTGTAAATGAATTATACATTTGACTAGAAATCGCTTTCTTTCGCTTAATTGGTTTTTTTTTGCATCTAAAAAAATGTATCCATTTAACAAAAACAAGCCAAAAAATCCAAGTAGAACGAGGTCCGATGAAGAAGGAGGATGCGGTAACACTTCCCAGTTTAATTCCCGTATTATATCCAATTTTGCTTTATGAGGGTCTTATTGTCGATAGTAAATGTGTAGCTGTAGCGTGGGCGATTTACCATCCCCACATAGCGCTGTTCACAACAGCGATATCTTCCATCTCTCTTCAGGGGCAATGTGCTATTTTAACAGCGCCATCTCTTGTGGCCCTGCGGAGACATTGCACCTGCATACCAACCAATCGCTTCTTGCGCGTGCACCGTTGCTGGTTAGGGAGTAACGCGCATGAAGCAGGAGTCGGGAGAGTCGTCGATTAACCTTGAGTGCGGGAGGTCGTCTTTCCTGCAGCCAGATCTCTTTCTCTCCCTCTCTCTCGTGTGGAATAAATATTTTTTTACAAAGGCGGCGCTAATTCCTTCAATTAGAATTTCTTTTGTGTGCATCTCTGTCGGTGTAAATTAATTATTTTGCATGTCCTTAGACAAAGAAATCCAGTGGTGTCAGGTCTGGAGATCGGGCGATTCACAGAATAAGACACATCCCCATACAAAAAAAATCCATTGGTGTCAGGTCGAGAGACCGTGTGAAACACGAAACAAAGCGCGTCCTTGCAAAATTAAAAGATAACATTCAGAAACTACAATTGAAATAATAAAAAGTTGTATACGAAGCAAAGATGGACAATTTGAACAAATATTATAAATAAATTTTATAAAAACAAGCTTAATCCAAAATATTAAATAAGTCATTAAACTTGAAGTGCTAAATGATTTGTATGATATTTAGCATATTCTTTGAAAAGTTATAAACTAGAGATTTTTTTAAATGTAAACATATTAAAAAATTATAACGATTTAAAAGTGGATTTTTGGGTATTTTTTCACAATATTGAAAAAAACACTCTATTTCGACAACCATGTCGCCCTTAATCCCCCTAAAAAAAATTGTGCCAAACTCCCTATATAATATGCATGTTTTTTTAATATATATGAATATTTTTGTTGAATTTGATCTATTAAATATATCAGCGTTCCCATGGACAAACAGACATCAATCATGAACAAACAGATAGTAAATTTCTGATAAATATCTAAAACATTTAAAAAAATATTTTTTAATTAATGTAATACAAATTAATCATATATTTAGAAAGACTTGGTATCAGGTATTAACATTAAACCAAAATTGGTGAAATTTATGTTCGAAATTGATAAACTTTGATAAAAATGATTGTGGATCGATCACTCGGATGAAATATGGAATATGAGTGTTATTTTGAGTGTGATTTTCGTATTTATTTAATCTTCTCGGGACTAAATCTTTGGTTGAAAATCAATTAGATCTAATTG
Source organism: Stenopsyche tienmushanensis (assembly GCA_008973525.1). Taxonomy (NCBI): domain Eukaryota; kingdom Metazoa; phylum Arthropoda; class Insecta; order Trichoptera; family Stenopsychidae; genus Stenopsyche; species Stenopsyche tienmushanensis. The sequence goes on from WACJ01000217.1 coordinate 143,330, forward strand.
GGAAGTCATGGACATGTGTGATGAAGCGACAATTTTTAGCTTCGTTCGTATCTATCGTCTTCTTTAAGCAGATAATGTATCACGAATTCCGCTGCACAAAGGTCTTAGTGCTATCTTACACCCATCGAAAAATCTCGATTATCCTGGTCGACGATCAAGTAAATAAAGACAGCTAGAGGGAGGACATAGGACAAATAAGCGTAAATTTCAAATGCATTGCTGGTTGTCAAGATTCTCTTGTAGGGCTAGGAGATCCATTTATTTACCTTAAGGGTTGAAAAATTTAAGCTTCACAATTTTAACGCTATATAGTAACACATTTCCGTCGGGTTGAGCCAAGTATTGTCTTTCGTTCTTCCCGCCATCTACTACTAATAATAAGGCAATTTGATTAATAATTCATAATATTAATACCTCACTACAACTCATTTCAATCAATATCATAACCGGTACAGATAATTTATTTCAATGAATTGTTCGATCAGTCAAAGCGGAAATTAGATCATCACAACTTGATTGTATCCTCTTATTTATATATATATTTAATCAATATATAAAGTTTTAATCAATTCCCTATCGACTTCCATTGGCTTTTGCTCCTAACAGTTTCCTCACGACGCACAACTTTTACGAGCATCCGTTTACCAAATCTAGCGTATCGGTGACACACAATAGAATTTCTTTTGACGGACACGTTTTCCCGTTTCCTTTCGTTATGCGAATCGATATATATTTTGCAATCACACACATACATTCGGGTTGTTTCAAAATCGCCATTAAAAAAGTACGTGCCTTGTAATCTTTTATAACCCTATTTAGCATTTCTAATTCTCTGCTCGACCGGTCAAAGCATGTATGCTCGGTTATAATTAGCGGCATTATACACGAACTTGGTAACCTGATTCGGTTTTGAAATAGTAGTCAAATGTAGAAAGTTTACATGCTTCTCGAAAAAAGTTATCTTTACTTCGGTAATTAAGAATTTTATTGCGGTTGGAAAAAAGTTGCTGAAACTCATGCGCAACATGGAAATGACAGACAAGTTGATTCGACAAATTGTTCTTTTTTGTACAATTTCTACAATACAATACATTTTTTTTTAATTTCTCGATTGATTATATTTTACCAAATCTGATGGTGATTTTTGAACGCTAATTTTCGATCGGCGATCACATTTCCAACAACTTCATCTATCATTCTAATGCATTGTAATTTAAGCTAATCGAATTAGCAAACTTATTTAAAAACCTTTCCATTAATATCTAATGACTGGATACAGAGTTATATAACATGAGCGATTAAGCTAAATGAGGTTTCTAGCACCTATATTCAAAGTTGAAGGTGACTTAACATTAATAGTATGAAAAAAATATATCACCTTTTTGTAATTACATTTTTTCTTAAAGTATATTTAAAAAACGCAACCATGTATAACATGAGTTTTGAGTGTTTGTAAAAACTCACCCAACGGGCCATCGAGGTGATTGTATCGAAGATAGAACTCAATCATGCTAATTTTACTGGATATGATTTGGGCTAGAAAATCAATACTCGGTCCCTATTTTATTACTGTAGGGTCATGTGTAGGGAATCCTCATTAATCAATTCCTTTCTGCTGAGACACAGACTAAAACTCACAAAATTCCCGATTTCCTGACAAATTATTTATTTCCGTCGTTGCAGATGAATATTTATATACTATAATAATTTTATGTGATTCGTATTTATATTACGGAGAAATACAAAAATTCTGAACCCCGTGTCTTTTATATTTCATATCGATATTCCCATTATTAGAGTTGTGGTGTAGTAAATACATCACCGGTAGGGAATGATTAATAAACCATTTGGAAAAAATATATGTACTCTATATATGTAGATAAAAAATTAAAGTTTAAATTAAATTAAAGTTCTGTTAGATAAAAATTTCAATCCCGAATTTTTCGGGATTACGTCCCGGGATTCATGAGCACCTAAAATTGTCCGGGATCCCGATATTGGATTAATGGAAAAAATATTTAATAAATAGTTATTTTAATTTAATAATAGTTATTTAATTTTAATTAGTTATCTAAAAAAAATAGATAATTTATTTGTTTTTTTTTTATTTATAAACCTTTATTCACAGAAAGTATAATATTACAGGTAAAATGGTGTATCAGTTTACACAATTACATGAAAAAATGGTTAACAATTTAAGTCTTAGATTACTATCCTTATCTTAATTACAAATATAAATTTTAATTAATCAATAAATTTTACATAAAAGAGTTAATTTAATTTTTGTATATTTAGGGGGAAAAATAGGAAACTTAAAAAAATAGTCATGTTACCATATGGTAAAATGTAAAAGGTCTTCCCACGCATATGCTTAAGCTGGTTCGTATATTATCGGATAGCAGATGGCAAAAAAAGAATACGATCTGTATTTTTTGCGGGAAAAAAGACCTAAGCTCGACTCGTGTCTTCCCACGGCCAAGACTCTTGGTTGACCACATTTTTTTTCATGGCGGAAAGAAGCTACTCTTAATCTAACGAATTTTGATCAAATAAAAATTGTTTTTAGTACAAAAATATGCATGTTTACAATAAAATAATCGGATTATATCCAACCAATCGCTATTTGCTGAAGTTGCAAAAAACGTGTAATTGTCGAATTTTTTTAAATGTTCTATTTTAAATATAATATGTTTTAAAAAATATTTCATATTCAAGTTGAATGTATATAAAATATTAATCCCTATGGAGTCGCATAACATTTTTATTCAATAATTGGCTAAATATTCGTATTCAATTTGTAATATCATCACATTTTATCTTCTATTTTTTTTGGAATATATAATTTTGGAAGTTTTAACCATATCATAATTTTTTATTTTATTTGTACTCACCAATATTTGCAAATTACACCCAGATTATACAACAAATACAACATAAACATAAAACACAAAAAAATATTTTCACTCTTAAAACACTTAAATATTCTTATTTTCTTAAAATCATCTTATGCAAAAACATGTGAGACAGTCTTCATTTAACATTTAAATTTTAAATTTTGTGAATGTGTTTTCTTATGCCTTTACGAACACTAGAATTCTCGTGTCCTGCTGTTAACGTGTTAAGTTAACTTTTAAAAATGCAAATCAATTATATATTGATCTATATTAAATGCTATGATTTAATCAAAATATTAATTAAATCATCAGTCGATTAACGTATGACATTTACCCTCGAGATATGGTTGACTTTGTCAGATAAAAGTAGATCACCTGTCATCAGATGTGTTTCTATGAGTCATTGATTCTGTGCTCAAATTGCCATATCATTATTGAAATAAATGTCTTATTTAATAACATCTTTGGTGTATTTTCTTAGGTCAAACACCAGAATACGCATGACAAAATGTATTCCCAGGATATCGATATAGTGCCAAAGGTGCTTAATGTGTAAATTGAGCAATCATACTGTCTCCTTGGAAATCCTTGAATTATTAATAACAAAATCGATATCTAATGATACCAAGAGACGTTTGCATGTCTGGTATTAAATTAGATTATTTGGCGAGCAGGTTTCCTATTGTCAAAGCAATTATCCGTATCTAACAGCGTTCCCGGTGAGCACCCGAGTGGCTCGATCAAGTTTGATCACATTCCCGCTGTATTGTTATATCCAGTTCTGGAATAAGTTTGCGTGTGCGTGCATTTTGATGATAAACAGATTATCATCAGCTATTCAACGCCTGTTTGATATGTCATTTGCATACAATATCTGCCATGAAAGCTCGACAACAACTGCGAGCATCATACTGTGCATGTGCTACCGACAAATCTGTTGAAATAGTCTGCTTATCTTCACTCACGCCATTCGCATTATTTCTCCCATTTTACTGAGCATTGTGTAGTCAATTTTCTCATTAAATATTGAACGAGAGCATTATGTCCAATTCGTGTAAGAGGCTATAATCACCCGAGCCCACAATGCATATTTAACCTTGCACAAATGGAATTGTTGATTGCAAGCCTAATCCAATATGCGATATCTTAATCTGCATCATTTTTCATCATGTGCCTAATTTTTTCTTTGCCATCCCGAGAGCCAAAAAGTATGAGGCCATCAAGAGTGCTCATTTGCTGCAAGAATCAATTAAAAATCCGCTCGCCTGCAAATTAAGATTTTAAAAGTATGACTCTTGGGCCCACTATGCAATTACAAACTTAATGAGACTAATTTCAATTTATAAATAGGGTCGTTTAATCTTCATTTTTAAAGCTGTAATTGAAAAGCCTTGCATTTTTTTGATAATAAACTCATATCTCAATTAATGCGAAATTTACTGCAAAATTTTGGAACAATCCCTGCATCATCCATCCATTGTCTTTTTAAAAAATACTTTAATTACTTAAATTAATTTGTACATTTAAACATAATGATTAGTTTATTGGTCCCAAGTGTTTGTCGGCCATTTTATTCAGTCACAGTAAATTCTTCCGATATAGAGATCATCGAGCGCTCTCATCACCACTCTTCTGTGCGAAAAGTGGATTAGGTTGTTCAGAGAATTCCATACTGATACTAACAAAGAGGCAAGGAGAAGCTAGACCATTTAATTTCTGATGAACTTGTGCAAAAAAATTAAGAACAAGTGCGAAATGATCGCCATGTAATGCTTGAAGAATTTGAAGACACGAAAAATTTCGTGATATTTTTAGCTTTTTTGGACCATATCATAAAAGGGGATGAAACTTGGATGTGCAATACACCCCAGAATCCAAAAAGAGCTGACGATGGACGTCTAATGACATTTGACACACAAAAATTGGTACTCCTACTAAAAAAAAATCCCGATATCGATGGTCATTATGTTGAAAAATTGTTTAATATATTAGGTTGAGTCATAAATAGTTGCCGGCCAAAATAAACCGTTACAATGATTCGATTTAACCCTTGATGAGTATGAAAAAAATATGTATGTAGTGGGATTGTTGAGGCATAATCCACCACTGAGCTTATATAAATCGAAATAAAACAATCAGTTGCCGATAAATACACAATAACTACAGCGTGTTCAAGAAAAACGCCCTTCTCTCGTCAATCGGAAAAAATTTGCAGCAAAAAAAATCTGGAACTTGGATAGTCTGCCTTACTACATCTCTCAAACTCCTCGGACCGCATTCCAACCGACTAGCATCTATCTTGTTCTTTATAGAATTTCTTAAATGGAAAAAAATCAAAAATGATGAGAAAGTGAATCACGCTATTGAAAATTTCTTTTGATCTAAACCTGCTAAATTTTATAAAGAGGATATTGATAAGCTATCAGTAAAATAAGTATCAGTAAAACAGTATAAATATATCGCTAATAATGGTGAATACGTAATAAAGTAATATTGCTTTGATAAAACTAAATAAATGTTTGAAAAAAGATCGGCAATTATTTATGACTCAGCTTAATATTTGTGTAAATTTCAATTAAATACAAGCATTTTTCAAGCAAATGCTATAACCTTACATTCTGTATGACCTAATCTCTTTTTCGCATAAAACTTATACCAAACCGAAAAAAATCGATATTTTCAAATGAATTTAATTCCAATTCCGGTAAAAAAATGATTTTACCTCTTATCTGTTTTCGATTCGTTATTAATTTAATTCCAGTAGAGTCAAAAAGGTCGTCTAGAGTAGCTTTCCACCACCTCCCTATGAAAACTACTCAGTCTTTTACAAACCCCCAAACTCCTTATCGAGACGTTCGCGAAAGCGTCCGTCAATACGTTCACTCAGGATACCCGTTGGGTGAGCGTTCGAAATAAAACTCGGTGGTAATGCTACCTTCAATATCGAGCGAATGAGGAGGTGAATGTATGATACAGACGAGATGGATGTAATCCCTTCCTGTGAATGGATATTGAAGAGGCCCATAGTTCTGTAGTGGACTGTTAGTGGCTGCGCTATGATGATGATGATGATGATGATTAATTAAAAATATTGCTATAGTTAGAGACTATTTATTAATATGCAAATTTTTAAGGGGATCACTATTTTAACCCTTCTCTCTCACTGACTATATTGTATGGCAAATTTAAATAAAAAATATGTATGCAGAATTGATCGATCTGTAATAATAGCATTTGAATGATCAGCATTCAACCTGTTAGGAAATTTAAATACATACAATAGACTTTCTTTCGCCCACTGCTTTCAAATAACATTATATCAGCACATATCCGCAATGGTATATAATTACTTTGGATCTAAAAAACATTTATAAAACTACCATATGGCTGATATATAATTTTTCAAGTGCAAAAAAATCGATTGTCCAATTTCAACGTACAATTTTTCATCGATATTTGTGCAACAAAGGTCTGAGTAACAAGTATAGTGTAATGGCATTTTCCGCCCCATACGTGACCAAATTTAACTAATTTTGCGCAACCATATATGGTTTTGATCAATTTTTCGAGCATAGTTGCAAAAGTTAATTTTGGGTCGATTGTCGATGGTTTGAATTAGTCCATTCGGATTTGCGTAATTGCTGCTAAATGCGGTGATATTGTTGAAGTAATCGATTTACTTATGCGTAATATGGATTAAGTTAATTGCATTCTATGTGTCATAACGCTAAAAGTACACTCGGGCGCCGAAAATACATCAAAAAAGGGACTAATTCGGAGTAAATTCGATCGTTTTAATATTTTGATGCATTTGTGTGATTTCGTTGCAGTCTCGAATTCCCATTAAAAATGATTTTATGTGCTTTAAATCCGACACTTAACGATTTCTTTGAAATCTGAGGTGCTTGAAAGAGACTCTTTTGAACTGTGACTTGAGATACTTTATAGAAGTATGGCTTCCAATTGCATTTTATATCGTCTTTGCCACAAATTTATCGAAATTTTACGATTCCGACCGTAAAAATAAATCTTTTTACGTTTGGATTAAATACGGTGAAGCGTTCTGTGACATAAAATAAATTAACTTACTTTGTCGTTTGATTAAAATTAAAGTATCCAACTATGTAGAGATATTGGGAAATATGATATAGCGCTACAACTTCAGCCACGTTTATCACATCCCTAGCCACCTTGTATCGAAAGTAGATGACTTTTATTTAACAATAATTAATGTGAACTATTTGTAGACAAAAGTACAGCTTTGTAGATTTTAATTTAATGCCAGTATGCATGCTTCGAAAATTAATATCCGCAACGCAAAAAGCTTAATAGACTGTAACATTTTTGAATTTGATCAACTGACACAAAAATTAGCATTGAACCTCATATAACGCGGATTTATATTACACGTTGTTTTCGCGAAAACATATAATCTCGCGTAATCATATATTTAAATCAAATTTCATACATGACAAAGAATTATCTTAAACTTTATACCATTGAGAAAAATTATCCCGTGCAGAGATATATCAAATGGAGAGCCCGCCTAAGAGTACTTCATTTATTTTTTCTTATGTAAAATATGACAAAATTTCCGTTGTGCCAGATTTAAAATGAAAAATATTTTTACGAGTCGTAAAATGAATTTTGCGATATTATTAAAAGAGGGTATTCACATTTTTCCTTTTCCCAGGGGCACATACACATTCTGACTCCCTTTCCACCCCAGCCCTGTACAAATTTAATTTGGCCAGTGACATATCACCGGCTTGTATCTAGAAACGTCAAGAAAATAACTTGAAATGAATCGCCTGGCTTCATGTTTCGCATGAAGAAGTTTGCCATGTACCTGAGGAGAGAAAATAGAAATCGGATTTTCCGGCCTGCCCTTGTCTGCTCCTAATAGAAGGCCTTTTCTCTGCTTTTTATTGACTGCCAACAAAATTGCCTCCTTACACACACACTGTAATATCTTTGACAACTTTCATCGCGTCCATTTAACGATTACATCGTATATTAAATTCTTCTTTCTTTTATTCATTCACTTATTAACTTCAAAGGCTAAAAAACACCCCCTCAATACGTGTGCTTCAAATTTCTGTAATATACAGCCTAGGAATGTATTTCTATCACTTCAAATGTTTATAGCATTTTGATACCAACATTTTTAAATGCAATATAATCTAAAATAGTTATGGTATTCGATTTTCAACATTATAATATATATTTCGAAATATTAACGATTAATTTGATATATAAATAATTATAAAAGAGTCGATTGATAAATATTTAATGTTTTCATATGAAATGTCCGATTTTGTAAAACCGATGTAAAGTCTGTATTTGATAGTTGAAAATCATTCAAAAAAATAATTATTCCTAAAACACTGATTGAAAAATGCAGCAATCAATTCAAAATATGCTTGTTTTATATGCAAAAATCATCGTTGGCTGAAATTTTTAAGCTTAATAATAAATTCTTGCTCGAGTCCCGGAAAGTATGAAAATTATTAAGCAACAGGTGATTAAGTAAGTAAGAAAAAACTTTTAAAAGGGCGATACTTGCTTAAGCTAACAAGAGACCACGTGTATTCAGTCGTATTTAGATGATTTATGTTAATTTCTGATTTTATCAATCAAAAAGTTATTTATTTTTATAATTTGATCGAGAAAGTGACTATGGAAACATCTAATCACTATGGATTGTAAAGTAGTCGAAGAATAGCGTTCATCTTTCGCCTACAAATCGTCATCAATTGTAGTAGTTGGATGTCTACGTGGCTCAATTTTTATTATTAATATATTTTATAATAAATATAATTATTTTAAGAACAGATAACTATTAAAGCATTCTTGAATGGCAAAATTAATATATTTTATTGTAATTGTGACGTGAAAGAAAATTCTGAAAAAATTGCAAACCTATCAGTTTCGGATTTTCTATTTTCAATAAAATATTTCTGCAAAAGAGTAGTATTTTGTATTTTATTAATACGATGTTGAAATTGCAAATTTATGTATTTATTTCACGAAGATACGGTTGCTAGCTGACTTGAGCTTTAAAATGTAATATATACATTTGGCTTGAGATGGATTGGTCGAGACGTCCAATCTTAAGTCAGGGGGAGTGTAACGTGGAAGTAAATTCTGGGAAAATATCAAATCTATCAGTTTCGAATTTTCTATTTTCAAGAAGAGATTTCTGCAGTGGAGTAGTAATACTAAGATGATGACGCCACTCCCGACCCCTCACGGGCTGTCATCACATCAGCGGCGTATTATCAAAACAGCAGCCAACTGTGAAATAGCGGCACTCAACAGCAAAGGATCCGCCGCAGAGAGAGGGGGGGGGGGGGTTCTCTCTTTGCTTCTGGACTCCAACAAAGATGGATCATCGAGAAGACTTGCTTCGAGTTCGAGAAGACGGTTCGACAAAGCGTCCTTATTTCAACCTCTATCACCGAGCGAATGAAATCATAAATGTGTTCCGTCGTTCATCGCCGCCGACTCGCGGATCGAGACCATTTTTATGGATTACGCCGCGATCGACCTCGATCTATCACGCATCGCGCTGAGATGCTCTCAGCGTCAGGTTCGCGTGCGAACAACGCGACCTCCAAGTCGCAATTACGAAGATTAACGACCACTGTAATAAAACTATTTTTTCCATTATAATTGCATATTTAATATGGATAGAAAATTGGACATTTCAACGCTCTGAAACCCATGTAACTTTTTTGAAACAAAAAACTCACACTTTAATTGAGATGATCGTTCAAAAATATTAATAACTCAAATCCAGTCAATTTATTGATATGGGTCTTTTTCCTAAAATCTGGATGTTAGCCAGAAGATTCAAAATAATTTCATAAATATTAATCCGAAATACTTTGCCATAATTTGGTAAAGTTTTGCAAAACTGAATAGATAGATAATTATGACGCCTGTATAACCGTTGAGTCAATTAGCGATATTTATAAAAATGCATTTCAGCAAAATTCTACAAAGAGCTTAAAGACGAAGTGCAAATTTTCAGATCGTTCCTCATCGTTTAAGGATAATTAACCCCATCTTAATTCATAATTTAAATGAAAAAGCATAGTATATAATAACTATCTGTTTGCTGGGCATCATTAAAAATTCATTTCGTTATGCTCTCCGAGCTTTATTTAGAAACTTTTAAAGATCACTTTTTTCATCAATATTCATAACATTTTCCCAAGCATTATGGAAGCAAACGCAAGGAGATAAGTATATCGAGTGATTCATAATGGCAATAGGCGTTTAGATAAAAAAAAAGCTTTCCTCGCAGCTTTTAGGGAAATAACCTCATACACCTTCGAGATTAATGGAGGATGAATATTGACTGTGGGCTGAAAGTTGCACCCCCTGACGATGGAGGCAGTCTTTTATGAGAATATACCGTCTAGACTTTCAATAAAACATTCACCAGTATCTGCGATCGCATGGAAAAGCATTCCTATATATTTTGATGCACGTTCCACCTTTTCCATGTTCGAATGTTTTCCTTATATATTATAAAACGTTTGCATCTCTACCGAGAAATGGTTCAACCTAATCTTGTTAGACGTATAGACAGTATATAGAGCGTGCATTATTGAAAAACGACAGCCAATTCAATACACTTTTATTGGACGCATATTGGCGTAAACCATAAATTAAATTGTCTTCTTTAAAAGCCTTTAATAGCCTGAATAGAAGAGCATATGGGCCTCAGATCAGCAGAAAAAGAGAGCTATTTTGGGTCAATATTTAGCCTAAAATATCGTCTTTTAAAAATTTATATTTTTAATATTGCACAATAAAGCACGAACTATAATGTTCCTCTTTGCTTATATCATGACCTAAGCATATTCTTGCTCCCTGGTGGTCACTTAGTGCTCCAAATCATTTGATTCAAACAAAATCGACTGATTTATTTATTGTTTGTCACTCATCTAAAAACCTTTCAATATTTTTGATAGAATACAATGAAATTGATAGGATGTATTTGTCTGTTTTTTTTAAAATATAAATTAAGATAATGATATAATGCTTATTCAAATATGTTTTGGTTTCACCATAAAATTAATAATAGTTCGTATATGCTTCAATTGAAGAGGATACGAGCAGGCTCATAGGCATCTCTATCGATCCTTGTAGCGAGAATTGCACCAAATCAAATAATAGATTGCGATTTGCATTACGTTTAAGGGTTCGTCGAATATAGGAATAGAGTGCAGTACAGACCGTAATTCGGGCTTGGAAATGACGTTACCCTAATAGGATTCAAACGGAGATTGCCAGGATATACTTGCCGGAGCGCAACTGACTTATGAAGCCACCCCAACCCTTCCCAAGCCTTCCAGATGCGGATTGAAAATTTAATGATTCTATTTCTATGGTACACAGGAAGATATGGTCTCGGCCAATTTATTTCTATGATTCATTGTCGTTCCAATGCCATTATGGTGTAAAATATCTATTCTTAACAATTTGTATTATATTTTTGTACATTGGAACGCTTTTCATACTGAAAAAGCGATTAATATTTCTCACCCTAAAATATTTTTAGCTATAATAATATATAAAGCTGTTTACAGCCAATTTAAATTTAATAAACTTATTTTGTAAGCACCTTACCGCAAGAAAAGCGTAACCATATGGTAACGATATATTCCATTAGTATCATCTTTTTGGAATTATTTGTTTACATTTCTGATTTACGAATACTTTTTTTGGAAAAAAATCCTCACAATACTATTAATACATATGTATGGAAGCATAATTATTTTTTTTTAAATAGTTCTACATATATTATACAATTCTCAATGTTTGCATGACCATATGGTCATGATTGGTTTTAGCAATGTCAAAAAAAAAAAACAAACTCTATTAGAATTATTTTAAAATTAATTAGATGTTGATGTTCAAACAAATTACAACTGAAAAATTGTCATTGGCTAAAAATAATTTGCGACGTATCATATAGGGTCTGTATGTACCAGTATTTTAGTCAAAAAAATTGATAAAAATATAATTGATATGATATTCCATGTGTATCCAAACCATATTTTTCAGAAAGGTAAATACTTGTACAGCCAATCCTTCTATAGTGTCGATATTATTTCTATAGCGAGGTGAAATCCACGGTATAGCAAGAATAGCTCGCGCCAGTGATATACCAAAGAATTACGCTTTAAAAAGGATCGTTATACAAAAAGAACTAAGAAATAGCTCCATAGAAGTGTATGCTATAAAAGGGTTGACTGTATTTGACATTTCTTTAAGTTAAGGCATATTTTAACTTTTGGATATAGTCGTATAAGTATAATAAATACAATTAGCCTGAAGCTAATTTATAACTCCCCCCATCTCTAGTCTCCTGGGGACAGCCATATATAATAATCCCTCAAACTCCGTTGCAGATAAATATACGAAGATTTTGAAACTCTTTCCACAGCTATTGTTATTGTAACATTGAGGCGGGGACGCTCTCGGGGGCTGAGTCTGTTACTGGACGAATAGATGGAAATAGACGGCGAGAGAGATCTGGCTGCAGGAAGGACGACTTCCCGCAGCCAAGGCTAACCGACGACTCTCCCGACTCCCGCCTCCTGCGCGTCACTACCCAACCGGCAACGATGCACGTGCAAGAAGTGATCCGTCAATATGCAGATGCAATGTCTCCGTATGGTCACAAGAGATGGCGCTGTTAAAATAACGCATTGCAAATGAAGAGAGACGGAAGATGTCCCTGTTAATCTGACCTATTACCTGACTTATTTTAACCCCAATCGAACCGAAAATCGTGATACAGAGACAGATGTCTTGTGTCTCATCAAAAACTGGTGCATATATGGCAAAGTCGTGCCGTAAAGATACACGGCTAAACATTCTCGATATATTTTTATTTTTTTTAAAGAAACTCATAAATGTTTCTTACTTACTACTCAACATTTTTTTTAAAATAATCTTTTAAACGTCATAAAATATAGGTATAATTAACTGAAATCGCTATCGCCGGATAAGCTATTAATCTCTTTCAACAAAGAAAAGACGACTTTCGTTCGTGTTGTCTTGAGAGCAGGCGTTTGTTTTGATAATTAAGATACTTGCATCATTCTTATCTTTGACCAATTTTGTTATTCCTCCTTGACTGTTATGGAGTTGCGTCATTAGCCGAGTATCATCACTCCTTTGCAAAATATACTCTTTCAGAAGTAAGCAAGCTGACTTGCACGGTAACCTTATCCTTTTATTTTCGCAACACATTAATAGGCAAAAATAGCTGACAAACAGAAAATAGATACTATGCAAGTTGAACATTGAGAAATATTAATCATTTTTAAGTATCGAAATAATTTTGATATTATTTAAGATTTTGGGAAGAATTATATGAGTTTTTGTACTTTTTAGTCTGTTAAATCTAACAATTCATTAAAAATTATTTCAACACTTGTGATAATCGTTTGCTGTGTATCATGCAGAATTCATTACACAACTTTAATTTGTATCACAATAGCTTCTTGTGACTCATTATAAATTAATAAAGTTGCCAAAGCAATAACGGACACGTCTGCATTGTTAACCGAACGCCCTGTGTTGTTCAGCAGAATAAACGAAAACACCAATCCATATTTTCTAACACAAGAACAATGTGAAAGTGTACGAATGCTTTATTGCTGTGGTATTTTAATTAATATTTCATACAGTACCAGTCAGGCTAAATCAAAATCAAGTTACAGCTTGATTTTCATTGGGTTCGAAAAGCGCAAATGAATAATTTTCATAATAACTATGGCTGTCAATTTTGATGCATTGTTGTACTGAATTATTGTCCAAACAGTGATGTGATTTTATCAAGTTTAAATTCAATCAAACCAGTTATTTTAACGCCTTATATAATCCCCGATTTGATAATAGATATATCCATGATTATCATTAGAGATACGTGTTTTTAGCATCTATTTTTAAAAAAAATAGCGTTTATATTTTTGAATTTAGCGTTTTGGAGCAAATAAAATAACAAAATTTAGCATCTATTTCTTAAACACAAATTTGAAGTTAAATAGTCTAATTTAAACACAATTTGCAAAAAATATACATACATATATTGTAAAAAACATTTGAAATAGAAAAACATTAATTAAATTTACATAATTATTAAAATTTATCATCGAGCATGTTTCTATTGACGATTCTTTCAGTCTAGTATGTCGATCGTTCACAATTAAATTATATGAACTGAAAAACCTTTCTACATCAACACTATTTGCAGGACACCAAATTGATTGAATGGCTGCATTGCCGAATTCTTCGTGGTTTTCCCACTAAACTAGTTTTGTGAGCCCAGCATTTAAAATGTAGCATTTTATTTCCAATTAAAACACTGAGACTTTTATGGCACGCAATCATATAGGGCGCCAAGTCCAAGACAAATCCTAATATGTCCGAATATGAAATTTCATATTCTTTGAGAGTATCTACTATTGTTTGCGAACATGTAGTAGCATTTGCCACATCCAAAAAATTACATGATGCCAAGTAGACATTTTGTTCACTGGCAGGTAGCACTGTTTTAAATAAAACGGCAAAAACACAGCACCCCATCTTGTCTGAAGTTTCATTGACCACTATTACGATAGGTATGTTTTTAATTTTCTCCATGACTTCTTTCTTCATATCTGCTCCACATAATGGAACATACGTTCTTCTTAATTGATCTGCACATGGCAAATCACTCGATCCCTGCACATATTTCTGAAAATATTCTTTCACCGCAGGATGGTTCAACTTTTCCAGGGGTATGTTGGCTTTGAGACACATGCTAACCGTATTTTTAACGAATATCGGTTTTTCTTGTCGTCTATCTATTATATTTGCTATTGTCGATTGATGAGTCTTACTTGTGGCAGGTGTCAAAGCTTTCTTCTTGTGTCCATTTGATTGGATATGTTTTGTTAAATTGTCTTTCTTTTTCCAATCTAACTGACAATTGCAATGCCTGCACATTAAAATATTTTTATCATTTATATAAAAACCCATCTGCCTTGTAAACTGTAGCTCTCTCTTTAACTGGTTGACGCACACGTCTGGAATAACGATTTTCGTAATTTATGAACGTAAAATTGGAGTTAAACCATCGCTAAAACATACAATTATTATTGTTTTGAATCAATGACATTTATTGTTGACAGTAGCGTTATCTGCCTCATTTCAATTCTTTGAGAAGTTTGAGAGTTTTTGAGCCGCTTACGTTTGTTTTCGGTTTGAAGTGTCCACGAAGACGGTATGTATTGACTTATCTGGCGCAAAAAGCAAGTATTATCTGCTGACGCATGATGGGATTTGACGGCTGTGTACGTCAAAGTCTTAATACCGACATTTACTCGACCCATATTCTTGAGACTAAAACATATATTTTATTGATTAACAAACGTTGGATAATTTTTAAAACGTGACATTATTTAAATTGTGACCAAGTAGTATATTTAAACAATGTTATGAATGATTACGATACGTGCGTTAACTTCACACCCACGCAAATGACACAAAACAAGTACCAACCTAAGTGTGTGACATCATAGACTATGGACAAGAGTTGAGCATAGAGTCTGGGAAGATTATCTTAGTTATTTTTCAAGATAAACGATATTTGGAAAAAATATTTATCAGTTTTAATAAAATTTCGCATCTATTCGCATATTTTAACAATTTCGCAACAATTTCGCATTTATCGCATCTATCGCTTTTATTTCGCATTTATCGCAAAACGCGATAATCACGTATCTCTAATTATCATATTCAAACAGGCCGTCCTCTCAATACAATATTCAGCATTCAAGCGTCAAATATGAATTATTCAATACAATATTCAACGATCATGTTTTTCATAAACTCTAATTTCAAATGTATAAAAATTGTTCCCTGTTATACTTGTAAAGTTTCGAGAATAAAGAGGACATATTGCACTTGTGTCCAATGAAGAGGAATAATCCGCAGACGATGGTTTGCTCGGAGCTAAATCGACTGAACAAATTCAGGAGATTTCTTTTACATGCCATCCTTCATATAAAATAGGATATCTCACGTTTCATTTATCTTTGGTGAGAATAAATTTGCCAAAAAAATCGCCAGAAATTTTGACCCCCGTAATGGAGTCAAAGGCTCTACTTTAAACCGTCTGCAATGGATCCAATGGCATAAATTACATTCCAAAGTTTATGCTCTTACTTTAAATAGTCTGAGAGCCATTATCTTCGTCTACAATTTAAAAATGTAGTTCAAGTTGAAGCTGTATTTGGTTATTTGAGAAGGCATTCTAAGCCATTTGAAATTTATTACGCCACTCTTAGAAATGGTGCGAACCCCATATTCTTAGCTTATATTGTTGAATATAAATTGCATCATATCTTTTTATATTATCTCATTTAAAATTATGGTTTGCTGTCTTCTGATAATATTACATTGGCAAAATAATTCAGCATTCGATTATCCGTTTTTCAATCATCCAAAATTTCTGAATATCAACGAGTATTTGAGTAATAGTTCATTTAAATGTCCTACTAATTTTTGGCCAACAAAAAATAAAAATTTTATCTCTGATTTTTCCATAGTAGTTATCGGAATAATTCGGGAAGATATAGTTAATCGAAAATCTGACTCATCACTCCTGCTGTAAGCTTTCAAAGTTCATGTTGTATTTGCAGGAATCCAAATTTCTTCATCTTGATCAGAATCCAATAAGAGTGAAATTTGATGATCCAGATATTGATTTATAATCATTTTTGCTGTTATATACTACTATGTATATAATGGCGTTTTTTAACCTGTTAAGCGGGGAAGTTCCTATCGTTATGACGTATATATACGTCCCACCCACCTGGAAGGAGTTCATGTTATTAATTTTTTTAACGATGCTTAAAATTTATAAAAAAATCAATGAAACATATATTTTTTTATTTAGTTAAGTTAACAAATACAAAAAAATAAAAAAGCACATAAAAAAATGGAAACATAGAATTTTAAAAAAAATCTATATTTAAATTCAAAACTCAACTTCTGTCTGAAATATTTTAAAAAAATTGTTGACATGTAGTGCTATATCACAATTCAGACACCAGTATGTAGATTCTTTCTCTTTTTTGTAATAAACTCGACATTTTCTGACTTTAGTTCCCTTTCATTTGTTCTTTGAAAATACCTTTCAACTAAGTGTGAAGGCTTAAGGTGTAATTTTGTTTTTTGATGGCATGAGTTGGCTTTTTACTATGTTGTCTAAACTGAGCATCAATACGTCTTTATTGTCCTTCCATTTTAATACCATAAGTTTGCCTTTGAATATGCCTTTGAAACGTCCACCCCAACATAATGGCGAAGTGAAACCAATTTGCTACCTATATTAATTTCATGTCAAAACATGTATCGACATCTCACACATTCGTTAAACAACAAAAAAAGCCCCGCCTGCTTTAGGACGTATATATACGTCATAACCAATTTCGATGCAGTTTACGTTGGACGTATATATACGTCCCGCCCACTTAACAGGTCAATAACTATCAGTTTAAGAATTATTTGAAAAGAAACGCAATACTGCAGCTACGTGACTTATTGCTTCAGATTGTCTCCCTCTCTCCCGTGAGCGGAGCTCAACAGTCACATTGCGCGCGCATCCTTCTTCTTCCCGTCCTCGCGATCTTGCTTCACTTCATAAGACCATTCACAATATGAACCATTTGCTAAATGTCTGCCAAAACAAATGGCGTACACAAACAATACACCTTCTCAAAGTTTCACGAGTGAATGATATAGTAGCGCAAACAGCGCTTATATACAGGCAAGCATTTTTTAAAATATATATATGCATTAATTCAAAAACCTTCTTGTATATACGCCCAATAACTCACCAAAGTTTCATCGCAAATTAATTGTATATATTGATTGGTCTCTAACATTCAATTTTGGGAAAATATTGCCTACCTTTTTGACATGGTTTTCTAGTGTATTTTTATAAATATGATCAAGATATTCAAATCCAATCGCTAAATTACACTTCAGCCTAAATTTTTAAAAGCATGGAAGATAAATTGTGCATTGTGGGGTACTGGGGGACCCCACGCGTATTTTGATGACCATAATAAGGCACACTGAATGCAAGTGAGAACAGTGCTCTAATTAGTCAATCTGGATACATTTTTATATAATTACTTGACATTTTAAAACCTGTTGTTCATTAGCACTTTTGAAATATTTGAATACAAAGTCACACAAATAGGCTTGAAAGAGAAAATTTCTCCATTGGTTGTATAAAAGAAATTATTTTTTAAGATCGAAAGCCTGTCTCCGAGTCAATGAGAATATTAATTGCGGCCATCCACAAAACAAAGCCTTTAAGATAATAAGTGTCAGATGAACTTTCTCTTGGGGAAAATAAATACATCCAAATCGTCCTCCATTAGGAAATCAATCGCTCCGCGATTGTATAAATATATTCAAAGATCGGGATTTACGAGCCGTTCCTTTTAAACTTTGCACCTTTTCAAAAATGAAACAATACAAAAGTCAGTTCTTTGCATGGATAATGCATCCGAAGTGCAATCTGCGGTCTACCCCGGAGGGAAATATAGAGAAACGTTCTCTTATGTCGTAACATTCAACACAAAATCGAACCCATTTAAATTTTCATAAAATAATCCTTCGATTCACAGCACCAACATCGACTAGAATAAACTTTATATAAAAATTTCAAGCACCTTTCACCTTTCCGCCATGCTGAAGCACAGATTAAATAACACACCAGAGGAAGCCAGCGAATCTGTTCCTGTGAGAATTTTACACACAGCCGAGCAAGATTGACGATTCTTCTCGGAAAAATTATTTCGTAATTTTTCCTCAGAAAAGCACAACAATTATGCCGAGAATCTTTTGTTGCGTTTGTGAAATCCGAGATTATCACATTAAAGCCGCCAACTCAATCGGTTATGAGCGCGTCTTAATGCTGCGCTTTCGCAAATTTGGATCAGATGTACTCGAAACAAAGAATTGCATCAATTCGATGCAATTGCATTATTTTTGTGAGAGCTAAATTCATTATCACAACATTTGATCTGGATAGATGATATCGTATGATGAAATTCATTATGGAATGATTTTGTATGCTTGTATATACAATAATTCGATTTTGATAGCATCTTTTTCACATAGATCAGTGTAAATATATCTAAATGAATATTTGTAATTGTGCACCATAATAAAATTGCGGACTGAATGGCATGTAATGATGCAACCAATGATTAAAATCTCTCGATTGGAATTCCCTATAATAAAAATCATAAAATCGAACTTATGCAAGTGATCAAAAAAAGTGGAAGGCGATAGTGAGATGATAATGTAAAGTAAAAGATCTTGGCCAATTTATATGTACATATATATAAATATAGAGTAACCAATATATATACATATCCCTAGGTAAAGAAATCCATTGGTGTCAGATCTGAAGACCATATGAACCAGGAAATAGGGCACGTCTCCAGTCAAAGAAATTCAGTGGTGTCACGTCTGCAGACCGTGAGAGCCACGGAATAGGATACGTCTCCAGACAAAGAAATCCAATGGTGTCAGATCACCGCAGCGTACAGGACAGTGTCTGAAGATGCGGTGCTGGTGATTACTGGAATACCCCCGCTGGACCTCCAGGCAAAGAAGAGGGCCTTGGACTACGAAGATCCTAAAAATCGCAACGAACATGACCAGAAACTGAGGGAAGCCTGGCAACGGAGATGGGATCAGTCCAGCAAGGGAAGATGGACCCATCGACTTATCCCGGTCATAAGTCGGTGGAGGGCCCGGGAACACGGTGAAACAACCTACCGCTTGACGCAGGCGCTCATTGGGCACGGATGCTTTGGTGCGTACCTGAAGCGGATTGGCAAAGAACCATCCGCTACGTGCCAACACTGCCAAGCGGAGGTCGACGACGCAGAGCACACCATCATTGACTGTGAGGCTTGGGCACCCCAGAGAGAACTGCTGAAACAAGCACTCGGGGTGGCCGAGCTAAATATCGACAACATGGTCCACAGCATGATGGAAAGTAAGAAGAACTGGGACCTTTGGCGCGACTACGTAGAAGACATCATGAGCGCCAAAGAAGACAGTGAAAGAGAGAGGCGCAGAGCGCCTCTTCAACAATAGAATAGGGCCATCAAACGGCTAGACTTCCTGTCACCCTTGAAGCAATGTGATAAACAATACCAGGGGGACAGAGGAGACCAAAGGGAGCGGTTTAGTGAGTAGGCACGACTGGCCAACATCCCTTATGGAAGTTGTATAAATACCAGTGTGAATCTCACACTCAGTCTTTGGAAGATTCCGCGCCCACAGGAAAAAAAAAAAAAAAAAAAAAAAGGTGTCAGATCTGGTCACCACGCAAACTACGGAATAGGACGCGTCTCCAGACAAAGAAATCCTTTGGTGTCCTATCTGGTGACCGTGCGAGCCACGGAATTGGGTTGTTAAAATAATTAATTTACAAGACAGAAGTGCCCACAAAAGAAATCCTAAATGAAAGAATAGGGCCTGCCTTTGCAAAGGTAAAAAAGTAAATTTTACTTTAGAGAACTACATTTGAGATAAGAAAAAGGTGTATACTATATAATTGTCGGAAAGTGTCCTATTCCATGGCTCGCACAATCGCCAGACATGACACCAATGAATTTTTTTTCTACTGAGGAACCGGCGACTACCCGCGGCCAAGACTACCGGTCGACTCTTTTCATTTCCCTTGTGCGTCTTCATTCTAACATTAAATCTTTCGAATTTTTCTCCTGTCGTACTTATTCAAATGCCTTTTCACTGTCCATAAACGCTCATAATATATTATTTTTTTGTATAACAAATTTATCTAAAATTTTATTGATTATTTATGAATTGTATTATGCACTCAAAATCTATATTATGTCACTTGTCACTGAATAGTTTAAATAAAAAAATATTAGGCAATGCATCAGCATGGATTAATATGCAATTATTTTCTTCGATTCGAACACAATAGCTCTAACTTATTTGTATGATTATGTTCTAGCCATGTCATCCAAGACATTTGCATTTTTTATTGTCGTTGGAGAGCGAATACTTCAATTATTTAAACGGTGAGCTTATCATAACGTATGAAAATTGTTGTGCAATTGGCAATTAAATATCAATATGTTAGTAACTGATAGTCGGCGGGAGATATGACGCAAGAAACGCCGTTGATATTGAAGTTAAATATTAGAACACAGGGAACGAATCCAATTAAAATATTACAACCAACAATGGTCTCCGTTTCGCTAAAAGAAATAACATGGCTGAAAGCGTCCATAATTGAAATTAATTTAATATTTATGTACATTAATTGCTTATGCAGATGTTTTGCCCGATTCTTGGTCCATCTCTAATCTCGCCGCGTTGCTGCAACGCCAAATTGGCCAACGATGGCATAAAATTGATATTGGATAATATGCAGGCCGAATTAGCACGGCCGCGTAATTTTTTGAGGCGTTCATTACGACTGGTTGCAAATCAAATTATTTAACCTGAATGTTGGGCTGTGAATTATTGCCGAGCAATAAAGCTGAACGGAGAGGCGTGAAAGAATTCAGCAAAGTTATAAACAATTTAGCATTATGAAATTACCCGAGCATATTTGACTAAGTGGCAAACACGCACACATATATCCTTCGGATTTTCAAAGTTGCTCTAGACTCTTAAATGTCAGTTTTGAAGCTGTCTATGATACGTTTGCGGACTGCGATTATGTTATCAAGCCGCAATTTGGTCTTGGTTCGAAAGGGTCGTTATATCGCGCTGAGGTCTCGAGGTGCAATAAAATCCGCCCATTAAGGATATAATCTTTTACAAATTATACTAGAAGAAATTAAATTATGAACAGGCCGTGACGCAAAAGGATCTTTATTCAATTACGCCAGTTCTTGTGCGCTCCGGCGTGTACATTAACAGTGGATTTTTTCGCAGGTTACCAAAGAAGGAAAATGTTTAGACTGCGAGCCGCTTATACAAGCCAACAATAATTTTATCACAATAAAATATCGCCGTACAATTTTCGAATTATGAATTGAGAAAGACCTATGTAAAGTAGCCTAATTATTTTGAGACATTTGCGTGTCTCGTCTAAGGTCAACTAACAAGGCTCGCCGATAAATGGGCTGCAAATTATTGTCAACCGAGGATTTTTCATGGACAATTTTCTCGGTTGATTGCACTCAGAATTGAGACATACCCTCATTATCGTCAATTACAAATTGAAGATTAACACTTAAACTTCGCTTTTGACTAATTTCAAAATAATGCCGACCGTTATTATGATAATTTAATGCCTAATATCTGGACACTCAATTCAAACTAGTCATGAATTTAGGCATACAATCATATTAGCTAAACATACATAATGCCGGTGTATATTGACCGTTCAAAATGATGGCTGACAAAGGGCTATGTCAGCCATTTATGTATGTCATCATCATCATCATAGATGATGACATACATAAATGGCTGACATAGCCCTTTGCGATAACCTCATCCATCCAATTGCCCAGATCCAGGATAGACCTGGATCTGGGCAATTGGATGGATGAGGTTATCGCAAAGGGCTATGTCAGCCATTTATGTATGTCATCATCTATGATGATGATGATGACATACATAAATGGCTGACATAGCCCTTTGCGATAACCTCATCCATCCAATTGCCCAGATCCAGGTCTATCCTAGCTTAGACGAGGTCTTCCTACGGATATACTGCCATTCGATCCCGAATCTAATAAGGTGAAAAGGACTCTGTGCGCTACATGTGCCGAACATGTCCATGACCTCTCGATTGAACCAGTGTGATTGAATATGTGTCAATGCTATTTATTTTAGTTTAAAAACTGTAGTTTTTCATATTAATTTAAATTAGCTTTTAACAAACTCTTATGAATGAGCATTTTCGACAACTCTAAAATAGCTTTTAAACAAATACCGGAATTTTGCTGTAATAAATTTGAATAGCAAAATTCCGGGTTATATTTGAATCCCCTTCATATATTATGCATCTTGTTTCGCTGTCAATACTATCGAACATTGTCGACATATGAAAAGCATTATATATAGTATCATAGCATCATACTCTTTGTGAGAACTAAATAAATGGAAATTAATTCTAAAATAGAGGAGTAATAATTTTAAAAAATTCCAATCGAAAGAATTACTTACCCCTAAACTACGGTAGATATGCAATTCTTGGAAAATTTACTAATGACATTTTACGTCTTATGGGACTCCGTCTTCAATAGCGATGGGGCCCCGCAACCCCGACATGAACTCGCAGCATATGCGACGGAAATTCGCATTTAACCTCCAAGCGCTCACTCGACGACACCGAAAAGGAGGAATCCTCGAAAAGAGCGGGAAAAATTAAAACATGGTGAATTTTCTATATTCAAATTTATTTACCATTTTGTGATACGGCGTCGACTACGAGACAGAAAAGCACTCACTCTGTCTCTGTCGCTGATTCACAATCTCTACAATTAATATGTGAGAATGCTCTTTTTTGTATAATTCGCAGCATATGCGGGATTCCTCATCAAAAGGTTAATGTATTTTTTTTACATTTTTTTCCTTGATTTTCTATTTATTTTTTCCATTTATAATTACAAAAGTATATACATACAACAAAAAAGCCGCTTTCAATGAAATTATACTATTCAATATATTATTTTATGTTTAAGTTTTTTTTGAAGTTAAGCTTCTATGGATGTAATAGGGAAAATAAGCTTGAACGTCACGAACAGTGAAACTGTTGGAATGAGAGAGAAAATCGTGTGTATTTTATTCGTGTCTGTCGCATACATCATAGAGACGTTACGCGCATGCGCCGCGCTGTCTACTATGTGAGTGCGTGTATGTATTTACGTAGCGTAAAAAAACCACTAGACCAGTAGCGCGTCTATTTTATTATATATGACACAACACACCATTTCATTTTATAGCTAACAATTATAGTTAGTAAAAGGGAAAAAAAGCAATCCATAAAATCAACTTTTCATAGGAGACTTTTTAAGTTTATTTGTGTATTAAATAATATTGATAGTTGTCACTCTAAAAAAGCAAAATTTTGAATGTATTAGAATGGCTTAGTTGCACCTGGGCCATAAATATCTTTATACATGCTCCTATCTGCTACCTCAAGTAGTTTTAAACAATAAATGAAAAGCAAATCGGTTATAACAGGCGACAATGTTTTCAATAACAACTTTTCGTCATGAATATTTGTTGCTCAACGCGGAGGGAGTACGCTTTGCAATTGCGGCCATAAATCTAAGTTCAAATCCGAAATACATCGATACTAAAATTGGCATACAATGGTATCTCGGGTTCGTGGCTTATTCCTCTCCCTTTATATAAATGCAATAATCATTTCGTCGAACCGTCGCTCTATTATCGATGCTGCAATGCAACGTTCCGAAGACGATGTCTTCAGCTACATGTAAATGTACAAGTCGGAACATTGTCAGGAAATATAAAAAATACAACGTCCTTTCACGAAATGAGTCCTTTGTGAGGGACTCGATGCTCTCTTTTCTTCCCTGCTTCAAAGACACGGAATTACTTAATTATGTTCCGTGGCTTCCATGATCCTTGGCTCAGAAGGGAAGCGCTATTAGAGCCGGTATGGTCCAGTAAGACAATGGCCAATTTGGCAAAATTAAAAATTTTACGCGGTCGTAAACTCTCTCATAATTTTCCATCATTCCGTTGTAAAACTTTCATGCGCATCGGATGCTTTCAATGGAAAACGTGAGGCGCACAACACAATACAAAGGTCAAATAATTTTCCTAATAAAACTTAACGGGATGCTATAAAGGAAGAATGCTTAATGAAAATTTTAAATCGATACGAGTGTTTTATCGCCACTTTTAAATTTAACTCGACTCAATAAAAGAGCTATTTCCTCATTAAATGAAGAGGAAATTTCTTTATTGTCTTGCGAGTTTTATATCTTTGCAGCGAAACGATGTTCCTTAAATAACCATTGTTATAGTCTGGATCAAAGTTAAATAACAATTTATTGTGTAGATTTAAATGACGGTAATTTGAACATAGATTTGAAGCAGTAAGAACAAATAATTAATACACCTTTGATGAACGACTTCACGCGGGTCCGTTTGATATCGGATCGTGAGAGGGCAAATTGGATGATTTTTAAACATATAATCATAATTCCTCAGACAGAAAGTGATCCCAGTTGCGAGACTACTAACGATGCAGGCGGGAAGAATGCGTCTTCCCACAGCCAAGGCTATCAGTTCACTTATTTTATTTAAGCATCCGCATTCCTATTTTACGCAAGTACAATGCGATTGCGACGATTTACTGTGGTATCACTATGATTAATTTTTTTCGAAAGGGCGTGTTTTCGAAAATGTTTTCCTTTTAGCACGGTTTTTATTTTTGGGAAAAGCCAGAAATCGAATAGTGTTAAATTTGTGGCAAGGCGCATTATTGTGATGAAGAAGGAAGTCATTAGCCCATTTTTCTGGAGTAAAATTTAGTATAGTTGTAATAACTAAATCGCCGAAGAAAACGTTCCTTATTCTAGCCTCTGATTGCCGGCACATTTGTAATATGTCAATGTATTAATGCAAAGCTTAACACGTTGGTGGACACGTCTGCATTATACGTCATTTTTTCTTACCAAAAACAAAATCGTTTAAAGCTATTGTAATTATATTTATAAAATTTGTATTCCAATAATCTGTATATCCGAAAGGAACGCTGCCTTTGTATTTGATAGCCCAAATTAGTCTCTAAATAAAATAAGTCTCTTTCTTCGTATATCGTTTCGCAAACGTTGAACCATACCTTTGTAAATTTTGGAATATACAGTTGTTCCCCTATGAATGAACTTTGATCCCACTATGTCCTCACTATCGAAACAAATAATGAGCATGTTCTTGATGTTCGACTTTGACTGACGTGTCTTTTTAGGGCGATGAGAGTTATGGTTTTCCGTTGGGAACTCTACATTTTCATCTTAAGGTCATAGTCATAGACCCAAATTTCATCTCCAATTACAATTTTGATAATGAAGTTCAGATGTGCTAAAAACGGTCCTTCAATTCCATACAAACTGAAACACGATTTTCCTTCTGCGACAGACGCGATAAACACGAGCTCACTCTAGCAGCTTTAGAGACTGAATAACTAGTCATAACGTGTACAAACATGGCATAGTCTGTTTCAGTGGAACAAGCTATCAGACATATGACATAAAATGGATATAGCATTTTTATATTTTAAGGGATTTTAAGGAGGGGTTTATTAGGTTTATTTTTTAAAATAAATATCAACTATCGATGTCTTTATAAAGGTTATTGAGGTCGGGTTAAAATTGACTCTTCGTCAAGCTTGCGATAAGTGAAACTATTCAAAAATCAACTTGCACAAGCTTCAGTGCATGTATCAATTTACAGTATCAATGGGACGTTGCACAACGAAGGCTCTGTAGGTTTACAGTACTGTAATAATGTATACTTAAAATCTTGAAACTTAGATGAATCGGCTTACGTAAGCCGAGCCATTTGCCATAATCATTTGTTCGTGCCCAGCGGAGCACTTATTCTTCATTTATTAATATTTCCTATAAAATTCCCCATAACAATCCTACACGCTTCCTAAAGATCTGTACGCGAATGTCAGACATGGGCATTATGTCAGAGCCAAACATTATTTTGAATTATGCGCTTTAATTCGCATCGTTAATCTTGCCTGGAATTAACAAAAAATCTGCAAACGAACACTTCTATTTGTGGATGCTGGTTTTTTCCCACATTTATTAATATGAAAGCAGGATGGTATAATTTCGCTATAATTTCAGGCTTTTTGTTCGGATTCCGACAGGCATTATTGGATCATACAGCGCTTGAATTATGAATGGTTCGTCTTAAGTCGATGATGTCAAAAAAATATGAATAAATCAAAAAAGCCTTAAATATGCTAGATGACATCTTGTTTAAATACATCCGCAATTCATCTAAAAAAATGTGTTTTACAGACATTTTTCATCCGTCAAACAACGATAATATGACTGGATCAAATTTGATTTATATAAGCCTGTGTCAAGATCGGACACTCCCACGACGACACTATCATCCAACTCATCGACGTATTTGGTACAAAATAATGAAGATACAAAGTAATATTTTTTAATGAAGACATGTTATATAAGATATATAAAATATCCATCAATCTCAGTGATCTTTTGAAACAATAATTACGCTGAGCATTCCCATAGATCCTTTGTAATTAAATAGCCTATTGTACTGCATGTTAAACCAAAAAAATCTTAACAATCATGTGAATTAAGACTTTTTGCACTTATATAACACACAAATGGTAATTGTTTTTTGGATTTTTTCGATACTTATTTTATCAATGCATTTTATAAACAACGCACGAATTGCATGTCAAACATCAAATCAACGAAAAAAAAACGTTGCTATATTTTTATTACTGAACCATGAGATTTTAAGAACTTTTTAATTAAGCTCTCAGATACTCCTGATACAAAGTTTGCCACTTTGAACAAGCTCAAAATTCAAAAGCACCACTTCAATATGTCTGTAAATTTACAAATATAATCTTAAATTCAATCCGAAAATGTATTTGAAGCCCATATAAAAATTAACGTCGATTAAGCCATCAATCAATTCAAACAACCAGTATCCTTCCAGTACAAATTCTATTAAAGGTCATACGAACAAATTGATTGACCTCACTTTGGTCATTAATTAGTGTGTAATTTGAATACGAAAAAGAGTAGCTCTTCTAATGTATTTTTAATTGACGATTGAAAGAATCATTTTTTTTGTTAAGCAATATCATTGAGCATGAGTGGCCGAATGTATGATTTGAGGACAATTACCAGCACTGAGCTCGAACATTAAATTGCTCCAAATTTGCATGCAAATTAATACTGATCGATTAAAAATTGTATTAATAACATTTTGGGAACGTGCCTTTACAAATTTGCATATTAATGCATGTACAGTGTAAATTTTACATAACATTGTTAGTATAATAATTTCTTAGTGGCAACAGTTCTAACAATTTCTATTAGTAGCAATTTCATATACTCGTATTCGTGGGAATGCCTTTATTGTTCTAAATTAAATATAATTTCCACTGATAAATCTAATTAAATAGATCAAAAACATCATGATTTTTTGATGGTACATCAGCTGAATAAATTTGGCTCATATAACATTATAACGGCCGTTAGCACAAATTCATCAATTCATAAAGTCTTCAAAAAATCACATTCTTATATAATAATTGTAGTTTTTTTTAATAATATATTTATAATAGGTGAATACATAAATTTTATGTAGTATATGCTGTTTAAAAAATAAATATGTAGGCTAGAATTTATTGGTGATTCTGAGTAGGGTGTATGTCTGGATTTTACAAGGAAATTTCTGGAAATGTATTTTATATTAAAAAAAGATAATTTGAATGCATCAATGAATAAATAAAGATGATATTTTTAATAGAAAATAGCATTAATGGTTTAAGATTTTCATCAAATTTTCATCAAATTTTCATTGAATTTTTATCTTTTAAGTGTATGAGACTATTTCGTAACCATTTTTTATATAACTGTATACAATTTTATTTTACAAACCTTTATAAAAAGCTTCCAGTGGAAACTAAAATGATAGAAATTTTAAAAAATAAATTTTGGCCCAATGAATTGTTAACAATAATGGATATTAATCAGAATGTATTGAAAATATTTAATAAAATACATTAAGGATACACAGGGATATATTTGTGATCATATGGTAACCATGGGTTCGAATCCTACAAAAAATGTGACTGGCGACCACATTTTTAAAAATTAAGATACACCATGAAAAATCATGTCAAAATGCTTGGTAAACGTCCCATAAAAAAAGCAATTACTAAAAGCTACCTCAAGAATATGGGGTCATACAGACATTTAGTTTAGACTTTTTTACATAAAATTCTTCTTAAAAGTCTTAAATATTCGCATTTCATCAAATGGTTAGTATTAGGAGGACCCGAAAGTATTCGAAATTTTTATATACAACATTATAAAATATAATTTCCTTCATTATTCAATATATATTTCCATCTTTTTTTCAGTAATTTGATTGCTTTTATGTAAAACTTTTCGGGTTTGGAGGCGAAAACAATTTTAAATGCATTTCAACTTCAACTAAATTTTTGAATCGTTTTTTTTTTCAGGCTATGCATTAACGTACCATATTTACCCTTGTGTATAGTCTACCTGGATATAAGCGCTGGAATTGAGTTATTTTTTTTAGAAAACCATTGATATTTCGTTGTATATTATCACAAAAGAGCCACAATATCTCATCATCAGTTACCGCTATTCAAAATAGGAATATTATTTGTGTTGTTAAGAAGATGAAGCAATGTTTCATCGCTCTTTTTTGTTGTCAAGGCGTACAGTACCCATCCTATTCCGTAACACCCATCCTATTCATTTTATCAATGAGTTTTAAATTATCCCGTTGTGATCACAGTCTTTGCGATAAATCCTCGATTATTCGCAAATCTGATTCAGTTATGGATTTTAGTGCATCGTTAATCGAAATTTGAAGGTCCTCCCGTTCTCTGTTCATCCCTTAAGCTTCTATTACCCGATTTAAATTTCTGGAAACAATATTAGCATTTGCAGACTATTTACACTTCACCACAAATATATTTGAGTGTTTTACTGCTTTTTCTCCTCTCAAACTCCGACTCAAATTTTTAAAAAAAGCAGCATACAATGCCGGATAAATGCGTTTAAAAAAATTATTGCACAAAAATGATGTTTACCAATAGTTCTACGAAAAATAGCTTACAAAGATATGTCCCTCATTGTGTCTGGACACAACTGAACTCAATATATATATATCTACGTCTGTTTTCTTCTATAGCGCCGAGATAGGGATCACGCTATAGAAGCAAAACGCTATAGAAAGTTGAGTACCCATGCAAAATATGTACATGTTTATTTTGTTAATAAATACAAATGACTAACATGCGCTGAGGGGCATTGACGTTACGTATTTTACCCGTTGCATACCTAAAAGACGCCATAAACGAAATGGACGCTATAGGAGGGTTGGCTATATTTAACTAAAATCATATTTAAAATAATCTCTCAAAAATCATAAAATTTTGGCATAATATATTTAGGTCTGAATGAAGAAAGTATGAATATTTTTATGAAGGATTAAATAAGTTCAGGATGTATCTACTATTTCATAAACAAAAATAAGACAACTTTGAAAGTTAGAAATTTGTAAACATTTTTTTGTCATATCTAGAACCCTAATAAAATTATTCAAGCAGAATTCATTTTGGCAGAAGCCCCTTCTTATGCAGTCCAGCGTTTTTAGTATCAAAAATATTATTTTATACCATAAACATTGATTTCTCAAATTTTTGGTGAAATCAAAAAAATCTCTAGAGAAATGAGAATCCTCAATTTTGCATATTTCTCGAGAAATTCTCGTAAAAAACACTACATCCACGTATAAACACAAAGTGCTAAATATTTCTATATTCCGCTGAAAAAAATATTTTTATCGTAACCATGTGGTTATGGATATTTTTATGGATTATATTAAAAGGAAAAAGATAATGCAGTGATATTATATTATAATAATTTTGAAAATTTTAGTTATTAGATGTATGGAATAATCCATTAAAAATTCTAAATAAATCTGAACCATAACAGCTATTTATACAAATTAAAAGTCTTGATATAAATCCAAGATTATTATTGAATTCTCAAATGAATATTGATAAGTAATTACAAGTGTAGTGAGAAAAACCTAAATCATTTATTGGCAAAGTGAAGGGTTGAAGGATAACTCCTTCTACAGGATGAATGATTGCCTGAAATGAATTTTTAATAAGCGCTTGAAAAATATGGGTTGCACGTTTCGAACGGCTTAAAAATGCATTGTTCTAAGCTATCATAAAATCTCTTTCGCTATTTTCGTGATACGGTCAAAGGTCAAACTCCCTTGCAAACGTTCGATTATTCACCAAGATTTATACGAACAAAATGCATTGGGCTGCCTGATATAAATCACGTTTCGTTCTTGATAAATACAAAAATTCTTCGAACGAAACTCTCACCGCAGTCGCCGTTCGCTCAGATGCACACTAATTTATCATGACGAATTTCATAAAATTTATTCGAATCTCAAAATATGAATAAATCAGCGAAACAATGCAGTCCTTGTTGATGACAATCGACCTTCGGTTTAGCGTTGTTTTTATCTTCGTTTAGACGTTTAAATTCGTCTTTTAATTGCGTTATGTATTTAATGCGATAAAATCGTATTTCTGCGATTTTTTTCTGACCAACAATATATCTTGTGACCTTCTTCGTAACGCGGATCGTAAAGATTTCACATATGATTTGTAGCATTTGAAAAATGGTCATGCAAGTTCCTTGAAGCTAAAACGTATTTGCATGGCGCAATTTCCGTCAGTTGCCTAAAAAAAAAATATGTCTCAAATATCTCCATTATCGAATCTCATTCAGAGGCAAACGCCTGCTTTTCAGGAAGTCAAAATGTTTGTTTTCTTCGAGAATGGCCGTTTGTATTGGCGTATTTTTCCGTGATCTTACAATACGGCTCAATTAATCAAGAGCTTTAGACATTCGGAATAATCAATGAAACTTTATTCAATCAATCAATCGTATCAATCAACATTTTTCGTTCTGGCGGCGGTTAAAAAATATGATAAACTCAATTTTCAGCGATAGTTTGAAAATGTGACCTTTTCCCATGGTATTTGTATTTTTAAGAAGAAGAAAAAACGTACAGAGGTCAATCATTTTATAGCAACAACAAAAAATTGATATTTGAAACATAATACAATGCAAATGATATCAAAACGATCTGATGAAGGTGACAATGAGGCATAAGATCACTACATTCTCGATTAATGCAATATTTACACTTGCATCATGATTTATTAGGATACAATAGAAGTTTGAAACCAAGCCTTCTTATATATTTGAATGTTAATTTTGCAAAATGAAGGCTAGCGTCAGCACACTGGTGTTAATGATAGTTTAGGAGTAAAAATACGTACCTGACCCAATGAATATAAATTTGCTATTGATAATAATATCCTCAAGCTATAATTCATAGTATTTTTCAGATTTAATGCAGTTTAGGACGTACACATTTGACATGGATCTGATTTCACTAATGCTGTCAACACATTGCCATTATATTTTTAGGAATTTCCTGTCCTTGAAATGTTCTCTTAAAAAACTTATTTTTCTACTTTTATGCGTATGTGCAAATCTAAATTGCAGATGTACGTGAAAAAAGAAGGAAAAATTAAACGAAAGTCTTGCTCGCGTGAAGATGTATTCTTCCCGCCAGTTCCCCAATTGTCTCGCAGCTGGGTTCTCTCTCTCCGATAAAAATAAAAAATGTTGACTAATAACGCCAATTTAATATTATTAATTTGCTAATTTAAATTTCATTGAATCATGTTTGGAGTATTTCAACAAAATTCTATATCATATATGAAATAAATTCTGCCATAGATCTCTTTAAAATTGAAATTTTTGAAATAAAAACTAACATTAGGTCGTCTCGAAAGAAATCAATTTTTTTGACTTTAAACTTTTTTTTTGCATAAATAAATATAAAATATAATCGCTTTCATTATTAAAACAACTAGCTCCCACATTTTCTGCAAGCTTTCTATCAATTTCAATGAAAATACAAAAGCCAAATTATTTAGTCTTCATCATAGTTTTAATTTTTTTTTGTCTTTTAAAGAACGTTCTAATAATCGAAATAGGCCGTATTTAGAAGATGAATTAAGCTTTATGTAGGTATGCATTAATATGCTTCAAAGGGATGGTGGCACGCATGGGTTCGAATCATGAATGGGTGTGGACGGGTGTCGAACGAAAAGACTCTCTTCTCTAGGTAACTTTTTATGCAGCACGAAAAAGAAAGATCTGGCTGCGAGAAGGACGTCCTCCCGCAGCCAAGGCCAACCGACGACTCTCTCGACTTCCGTCTCCTGCGCGTCACCAACCAACCGGCAACGGTGCACGAGCAAGAAATGATCGATCGGTAATTGCAAATGCAATGTCCCCGCAGCACAGAAGATGTCGCTGTTAATCTGGCAAATTAAATCTGCTTAGATTAACATGGGGATGTTAAATCGCCTACGCCACAACATAAAGGAAATAATAATCTTAGCTTGGGGATTATTATGTTGGGGCGTTGATTTCTTTTTTTATATTATTGTGTACAGTTCGTGCGGCATCCCAATATCTATCGTACTCACTTTATAAATACGTTGACGAGAATCTGATTCGATCGCTATATATTTACATATATTTGTCAAAAATTAAGGATCGTCTGATTTAGGAGTATTCTACAATTTTCTGTCCCCTGATTTAAAGCGGTGAAACCAAAATTAACATCTATCTGTCTTTAGAACTTGTCCAGAAATATATATAAACGTAAAACATAAACGTTTGCATATAAAAGGCTGTATATAAATTTTAGCCTATTTTGGTCTTAATATTATCTCTGTTTTACATTTTTGGCAAAATTTGTGTCTGCATTTTATCAACAAAAAAAAATCACATATTATAACTTCAAGGTTCAGAGATTTATGTTATGTTATGAAAATGTGCGAATCTTAATTGAAGTTGTACGTGAAACAAGAAGGAAAAATTGAATGAAAGTCTTACTCGCGTGAAGACGTATTCTTCCCGCCGGGTCCCCAGTTGTCTCGTAGCTGTGCTCTCGTCCTAATTTTTTTTTTAAAAATGACCAACAAAGTCAATTTTATATTCATATTTTATTATTTCTACACATGTACGTAGATGTCATATGATCATTTTATATGTTTACGCATATTACCGCGTAAAACAAGTCAGGGTCTAATCAATTTATATATTTGTGCATATACACCTGTTTTATTATAGGTTTATGATCACCTCTATTATTTAAACGATAGTAATAAAATAATTTGTAAGTTATCGGGAATCATTACTGCTTGTGCAATCAATGGGAATGCATGAATTTGTCAAGTAAAATGCTTTATTTTTTTATGTGCCCAGAGATAATTATTAATATCATCATTAAAATGCATTTCGTCATTTTTTTTTTGGGCATTTTCCTATGATTTTTCATTGAATTGGACGTGAACGTGTTCTATAGTCTGGATATGAACCCGAATCTTTATATCTCTGATTTATGATTCTCTTGATCAACATTTTAAATGATGTTGAACAATAATGAAAGACTGCCGTGCCAAAAATGTCATCCACTTCATAGAAGACTGGTTTCATTGCACAAATAGGATTTCTCCGTGCCTTTCAAGGACTTTTTATCTCAAATATCTCAAACTCATTTAAAATACAATTCAACGCTAAAATTATGTTTCCAAAGGATGATTGCAATAATTTGCTCGACTGAAAGGCGTTTTCCGATGTCTAATTTCTTAATAGTTTCAGTTTCACCGAATTTTTTCACCGGTTCTGACGGGATGTCCTTGCATTTGAGCATTTACAAAGAGGGTTCGTTGACTGATTATTTAACCAATTAGATCGGACTTCCACTTCGGACCTTGAGCCAGTATGATAGTTAATTATACCATTAGTAGGCAGTTTTGGTACATTTCTCTATAACATTTAATTGGTCAATTTGCAGTGTTGCAACATTATTGTCGATCGGCTAAAATCAAAACCGATGTATTGAGCAATCGCAATAACATTTGTCAAACGTTTAACCCTTTACCTTTCGGCATTGAATGGCAAAATGCATGATTGAAAGTAATTTTAATCAAACAGAATGATATGCGTTAATATATACGCAAATAGTTTAGATGAAATTTATATCATAGACGATGACTAAACGCCATTTAAGCTTCATCCTGTGCTCAAACGAAAGCCTGACACTGCAAGTGCATAATATGCACCGACTAGAATACTTTATGCAGCTGACACGTCGGCTTCAAATTGCACTCTACAATTATCTCTGTCGTCAGAAATGTGTAATTAGTGAATTTATATCTCTATCGTTCTCAAATGTTACGAATCTGAAACCTCGCGGTTCACTCAATAGGGCATTTAAATATTTGCATTCATAAATCTCGAATAGTTTATACGAACATGACTTATGCAGTTGCTGCAAACTAACATATTCATCAAAAATATTTATTTATTTAAACAACCAAACTTTCTAAAATTAATTCTTCATATGAAGCATTTCTAGTAATATAGGATTCGTATCAGATTATAGTCTAAGATACTTTTTTATGTAGCAGATGATCAATAACCTGACTTTATTAATCGTTTCTGTATTTATTTAACAGACAATATTAATACTAACAAGATTGAAAATTTTGTTGGTACGATGAAAGTTTTTTCCACAGCTTGAACCCCAAGCTTTACTATAAAAGTTCAGGAAACTAATCCAAATAAATAATTTTCTTTGAGAATTACTCAGTTATCAACACAAATCTCTGGACCACGAAGTTATAATATGTCATTTTTTTGATAAAATAAATGGACAAATTTTGCCAAAAATATAAAACAGAAATAATATTATGATCAATATGTGATAAATAATGAAAATCTTTCAAACGAAGAGAAAATAAATTAGATCTATGACAATTTATTTTATTTATGAATCATGTTTCAGGAAATATTAGGTCGTCCCGAAAGAAATTCATTATTTTCGCCCGCATTCATTTGAGTGCAGTTTGTGTCCAGACATGGTGAAAAATTTTACAATTTGCTTAAATGAAATTTCTAGATCAGCTCTACAGACAAAATAATGTAAATTTTGGTTTCAACGTTTTAAATCAAGGGACATAAAATTATAGAATACTCCTAAATCAGAAGGCCCTCATATTTTGATAAAGATTTGCTGCAATCTTTAATTGTGCGTTGATTTAAAACACATTGGTTAAAGTGAGTAGAATAGATATTTGGATGCCGCACGAACTATATACGATAATGCAAAAAAATGCCTTAGCGTATTAATGTTCAAGTCAAGATTTTTTTTTATGTATTTGATGGAATTTGATTAAAGTTATTTATTAAGAACTTTTCCCAAGCAAAACTTAATTCATTTTCTAATTATTGCCTATTTCGATCTCTAGAGCGTTCTTAAGAGACAAAAAAAATTAAATGTAGATGAAGACTGGCAGAAAAGGTAGGAACTAAGCGATTATATTTATATTGACTTATGCAAAAAAAAAACTTAAAAAATTTAAAGACAAAAAATGGATTTCTTTCGAATCGACCTAATATTGGTTTTTATTCCAAAAAATTCAATTTTATATTTATAAAGAAATCAATGGCAGTATTTCTTTTTGATCAATTATTTATGATATTTTTTTAAATATATTATTGATCAATTAATAAAATATTAAATCAAGTCCAATCAAATCTGAATGTGAAACATCTTTAACATTTAAAAAAAAATATTATAAATGTAGCTTCCATTTTGCACACCAGAAACAAATTAAGCTTTACAGCCAAAACAATCTTAATCTAATAATTTGAATACACCCGTAGAGTTAATAATCCACCTTAATTGGAGTCATATGAGCTCTCTGCTGGGTTAGAGTGTAAAATATATAGATATCTGCCATGGGGATAAATTCTTTAATGCAATGACAATTAAAAAAATGTTGTATATCGTACTAAGAAATGTTTTATATTTGCTATTGAATATATTATAAAAATATGCACTTATTAAAATTTTATTCCCCTAGCGGCCAAATCTCAAACTATTTTATTTTAATTTTTTTTAATTATATTTATTTTGGTTTTTTCAAAATTTTATTTGTCTTTATAAAGTCCTTTTTATTACTTAGTTTGTGTTCCACTATACTTTTGCTTGGTTTTTTTTTGAGCTTGGAAAAACAGGATGATTGCATATGAAAAATATCGAAATTCTGTAGATAATTGTGCTGAGGTGGCAATGAAGTTGCTAAAAAATAACATTAATAAAGTCAAAGACCGAACAATGTATGCTTTATTTTTAAACGAAAACCATTATGACCGATGATACAACATGTGTACCATAGCCCGGATAATCGTTCATGATCAATCAGTGCTTATACCATGCTAATGCTATTACGTTTTAACGATCTCAAGATTCTCCAAATAAATGCTTATTTTGGTCTTTATAAGTTATGCGTCATTTGGATAGCGATCACAATTATAAATGTCATAAATAGACGAAAAAAATCTCAAAGGTATCTTAAGGGAAACTATTCTTCTATCTCGAAGATTCAAGTCAAGATTGTAGATCTTACAATTTTAATCTAATCGACATATGTGCCATGCTTCCATCAATGGTAATTTATTGATGACACAGACCCTGTTACACGACTATCGCCAACTATTTGTAACTTTCATAAATTCTAAAATTTATTATAAAAGTTTTTCCAGACCCGGGCGAACTTTACTCGCGAAACTTTGCTGCCTGTATAGTGTTAAATGATGATTAGTAGTTATGATGAAGTTAACCTTATTTAATGTTCTTAATCATCATTGTTTCAACAGAAGCATATTTTACTTGGATGTTAAATGAAAACATTGCATTATTTTTACTTTTTAAACCTCATTTAAAGTTTCGGATGCATTAAATGTAGTTTTGGATAAAATCTCCTATATTAAGATTTTATCGTTCATCCAGCAATTCCAGTATACAATAGAAATGCAATCTGGATCAGTTGTCTTCATTTTCCAGTTCCATAGCGCCTCTGACAATTCGTCTGCAAATGCATTTCTTGCATTTATTGCATAAATACGGATTTCTAATATCTGTTTTTGACAGCAATTTTCCGATATGTCAAAATAAATTACCACGGCGTTAAGTAACGTGACATCGTAGCAATTCTTACACGTCATCGTGTTAATATAGGACAATGGAAGAGATGCATTTATGTCGATGCATGTTGGCGACAGGCGTTTCCGAATGCATACAAAGTGAGATTTTAGCGACAATAACTATGATTATAGACAAGGAATACGTTGAGACATTCCAACCCACACTTGTCGGGGCTTCATAACTAGTTTATATCCATAATGACAGGCTTAATTCACCGCGTTTTAATACAAAACGGTGAAGAATTGAGCAATCGCGATGACTGTCTCGTCTAGACATCTCATTTATCAAACGAATCCAAAAAATCGGGCCGTGAAGCCCAAATTGAAAACACAATACAGCATTTCAGGCACAATCGCATTTTAAAGTAATTTCATTATCTTCCCCCGTTTCGGAGGACGCTCATTTTGCGTCTCTGTAAATCACCGATCATCAATTTAGATGATAAATCTTCTTGTTTTGACACAATTTACTCTTCGGATAAAATATGGCTTCGAGCTGGAGCTTTGTAGACGCCAAAATATTTAAAAGCCACATCGGTAAGCAGTTGCAGTGCTCCATAATTAATCTCCTTTTAGCGCTTATTAATATTTAGGGGAGCAAGGATCAAAATGTAAATAATGTCCTACAAATTTTCCGAGCGCAAATCGCTTAAATATCACTCCGAAATAATGAAATATTTGTCACGAATTAACGCTCAGCATTGAACTTTTCGACTGACCCAAATAATTCCATTAATTTTTGCAATCCATGAAAAACTCATTTATTTTGAAGGATACATAACTATGTTAGTTCAGTTAATCAAACACTATCAAAACACAAAAATCTCAAACATGTCTTCTACATTAATAATCCATAAGGCTTCTAGCTGAGCATAATTGCAATTGTAATCGGGTTAGTATAACAGCACATTTAATTCAATCTATTAAGACTCGAGCATGATTTGATATATCCTCAATTATAAACACAAGCTATGAGAATTTATGAATCATGGGAATTACATTTTTTTTAAATCATCATTCATGATATATTAAAGATGGATGGAAGCCTTGACTGACAATCAAGATGTTGAATACACTGACGCCATTTAAAAAAATAATTAAATATATCAAAATTGATTAGAATTTATGAACTAGTTGATTTAACCTTTTTACATCCGATGATCATCAACATCATCATCGAGCAGATGTAATCATTGCATATTGCGTTCATAGTTAATCAAGGCAAAAATTCGATTCTGACCAAATTAACAATATTATAAATGGACTTTTATACATCAAGATCGGACGTGCACACTGAAGCATACAACGATAAATTGAATAACAAATCAATGCTAAATGTAGTAAAAATTAAAAACAATGATATACATTTTATAGCTTTCTTGATATATGATAAGATGATATGTATTTGGTACACCATATAAAAAAACCACAACATTATTAGAGTCGAGTTGTAGTAAATACATAACATAGATTAAAAGCTTAAATGTATCATCATCAACGAGCGATTTCTTGTGTTTGTTCAATATATGAGTGACATGTAACGATGCCATGGAGGTAGATGTAGATTTGTTGCTAATTTTCTTAAACAATGCTGTGAGTGTAGTGCACCCTTCAACTTTTGTACTAGTTAGAAAGGCGCCACAGGAGGTGGATGGTGATCGATTTCAAAGACGATTGCTTCTCCACAGCAAGTTTATTGGTTCCATTTTGAACAGGTAAAGGCTGTGAGGCGTAGAAGACCCAAACTCGAGCTTAGAAGTGAACCCGATTCGAAGCTTGAAGCTGGCTCGAAAAGCTCACTCGGAGCTGAGCCAAAGCTGATTGA
Source organism: Stenopsyche tienmushanensis (assembly GCA_008973525.1). Taxonomy (NCBI): domain Eukaryota; kingdom Metazoa; phylum Arthropoda; class Insecta; order Trichoptera; family Stenopsychidae; genus Stenopsyche; species Stenopsyche tienmushanensis. Next base: position 183,049 of record WACJ01000217.1, read on the forward strand.
AAGCTGGTTCGGATCTGACTCGAAGCTCACTCAGAGCTGAGCTGAAGCTGACTCGATGCTTGACTGTATGTTGACTTACACCTATTTCAAGATTTTTGAAGATAAAGACCCGTTTGTTTTCGAAAACATCATATTTAAAATCACATCACATTTTATATGCATGCGAACCATTTTAACATTTGAATTGAAGCTTAATGATGAAAGTCACTATGATATTTTTCAAATGGTAAATAGACTGTAAGGTACGTTAAACTCTGAGCTAAAAACCATCGTCCTGTGACAATGGGGAATTGTTTGCTCGGAATGTACGAATAAAAAGATTTTCGAGACACTTCGACGCGAAAACGAGCAAATGCAGCAACGATCCTCACTTTTCAGTAATTACTCAACAAATATTTGTGTTTGTAAAAGTAAGGTTACGGTTAACTTTAGTTGATGAGGGTTCGCGTTGCACCGGGCTCCGGCATTCTATCTTCATTAAATTTGCCGACGTTCCGTCGGATGCCGGAGGGACGGATTCTCCCGTGATCCTGAAATCCCTCTCGCAGGTACTCTCTCTTCCCTCTTTCCGGCACTTATTCCCAAACAAGAATGCGGGTTTATATTTTAACCCAGATCGAGGATAGTTTGAGCTCGGCAATACTTCGAGATAGCCAATATGGTATTTTAAGTTGTTTATTAACTCGCTAGTTTCTTAAAAATGTATCGAATCATCCGATCCAGAAAAGACTTGTATACAATATATAAAATAATATTAAAAATTGCTCATTACATTAATAAGAATCGTGGGAACGCTCAAAAAATAAAAACCAAATGCTTAATAAAGAACTCGTTCGACTGTTACAATAATAGCCATATAAGATCATCTCAATTATGACCATATTATATTCGAATATTTTCTACATTAAACTAAATATATTGATCCTGATAGATATATTTGAACTTTAAAATATAAGTAGAAGATACATAAAATCGTTATTAAAACGCTATTATAGCCACTCGAATCTCTTATCGATATGATAATGAAAGCGCTCTTCGATACGTTCACCTCAGTGGCTCGATGGGTGATCGTTCATAAATGAAAATGCAACCTATCAATAATGCAAAAATATTTATCTTTATCCAATATTTTAGAGATGCTGACCAGCGACGTAAAGTTATTACGTGACCATGGGCAAACTAACATGTTCGAAATATTAATATTATTAAGAAAGTTGAGTAACATGATTCTATAAGTTATTTTTTAGCAAAAAAATATTAGATAAGGGTGAAATAGGATAATTCTATTTTGTTTTTTTTTTTACATATTTTCAAATTTTAAACTTATAAAAATATATCATCGTTTTTTAAAACTTCAAATGACTCAAAGGGTGGAATCGTATCAATCAGGAAACACATTTTTGTACCTCCTACATTTTGTCTGTTTATAAGGGTTTTTTCTTTAATACTAATCTGGTAAAAAACTATACGTTAAAAATATTTTTTATCATGTTTGAAAAAACGCCCCAAATTTATGCTTTTAGACTAAAATACCTCCTAGTTTTAAGGTATATTTGGGTTAAATACAAATATAAAATGTCATAAAATGCACAAAAATTAATCTTATGCAATACATTTTTCGTGAAGAAGAATTTTTTATTCTTGGGAAATCAACAGAATTATCATACAGGTTGTCTTTGACTTACGACCGAGATACGTTCCTGGACTTTGTGTCATCTGTCATCTTGTCATCATCAGTAGTGGAAGAAGAAGCAGTAGTAGTCTTTTTAAAAAACATATCCAACTTTAGCTGAGTTGTTTATTGTTTTTTTTCCCCTGTGTATTTCTATCAAATTTTTGCATTCCTTGGTCAATTTGAAGGAACGCTGCATTCATTTACTTCAATATAATTTTTTTTGGAAATTCCAATACAATTTATTTTTTATTAATCTCTTCTTCAACCCTTTGATTTTCGATGCATAATAGTTCTTCATTTGTAAGAGTTTGAATGTTTTCAAAATGTTCAGTTAACTTTTTCCATATTCCATACATGCACGATGATGTGAACTTTTTCCATCCCTTCCCTATATTTTTAATCGCATGGTCACATTCTTCCAAAATTCTTTAAACAAATTTTCAATAGGCTTTAAATGTGGCAATAACTCCCTGGTTCATGAGTTGCAAAATACTGGTGATATTAGGGGGTAAATACACGATTTTAACGTTATAGAATTCCTTTCTGTTTACAATATTGTTCTACTTCTGGAATAAATACATTTAAAAAACAGTCTTCAAAAACAAATTGTGTCATCCACCTTTTTTGTTTGAGCGATAATATAGTGATATGATATCAATATTGATTCCTTTGAGGGGTTCTCGGCTTTTTAGAGTGAGAAATCATTAATGATTTCAATTTATATCCATCAATATTGCCATCCCAATAAGAGCGTGAAACGATCCTTAAATGCCTTGAAGCTTTTTTTTTGGTCATAAGTGCGGATAGTCGTATGTCAAGTCAAGGACTACTTGTATATGGATGAATCAAAAATATATTTATAAGCACTTTTAAAAAATAATGGATCAAACTCCTCAAAAAAAAAAAATCCTATGAACTTATTGAGTGATTTATTATCTATTATCAATTCTAAACAGTTGAAAAATAAGCAGAAATGTTAATGATTTTGTGATGTTTTTATGAAGAACAATAAAAACACTATGCATTCGATGATTAATTGAAGATTTCCTTGTTAATAAATATTATTTTTATTAAATATATTTCAGCTTAAAGTTTGACAACTTCAAAACGGGAGCATCCCTCCGCCTCCCTTTAATACGAGCACCCATCGAACGAACCTCGGCTCACCCCGAGGGTTCCTTCCGCATCCGGTCCACCGAGAGGGCTCCGTTTCCATTCAATATACACTTAAAGATATATTTTTTTTAAAAATAACTGCACATTTCACAGCAATTACTTAGGGCGTCATTGTTCGGAGCGCATTCGCACAGAGCGCTTTAAAAAAAATCATAAAACACCAATCGAGCTTTTCTTATTTACAGCCCCCGCTGATTTATGACCGAAACGGCGCTCGATTGGTGGATTGCGAAAGAATTAATTATTTGCGTCATAATGTTCACTCAATCTCGTGTCGCCATAAATTAGGCATCAACGCGCTGTTCAATGGCGATATCGATTAATTTCCAATTTATTAATCGCCATTAAATGTGTAAGTTGAAATATTTCGATATGCGCAAATAAAAATTGACCCGATAAATCAACACAATGGCGTTTTTGGCAGTTTTATTGAGAGCCTGAAATATTTGATTCGTTCTATATTTATGCGTACGTGGATTTATGAGCTCCGAAACGTTTAAGCATTCAAGGTATTGTATGTCCAACAATTTATATCATTTTTTCGCAGCGAATACGGCCGATTTTATGTTCGACCTTCTAGGAATAGAAATTTGGGTTTTTGTTGCAAAAAAATTGATCGAAACTGACAATAATCGTCAAGTTTAAGTCAGATATTCAATAATCCACATATCAAGATTTCTTAAAAAATCAACATAACTTCTTCTTCTAACGAATATATACTAGTTCATAATAAATAACTAATTCACAGCAAATAAGACGAAACAATTCAATTAAAAAAAGATTGCCCTTCCTCAGAATGAATTTTTACCTTGATATTTATTATTAATCCTTTGCGCTCCTATGTCGAATCTGATTCGACATCGATTTTATTCGGTGAGTCCTTTGTCGATTCATGACGCGCGCTCTCGTGAACATATCCGATTATACTTATTTATATATTTTTATGTCAAAGTAACGGATATAAAAAAAAAAATCTTAAAAATGTCTTAAGTATATAAGGACATACTGGATTTTTTTTAGGACCGCAAAGGGTTAATAACAAGATGAAAATGGAGAAGACACACCAAAAATAGGAAGAAAATTACAAGAAAAAATGACAGCTGCTTCAGTTCGGAATATTTATTCACAAATCTGTAAGATAGAAAGACCCAGCTGCGAGACTTCAATGACGAACCATTTTTTCAAATATAATTTGATCAAAAAACTACCATTCCATCGTAAATAATGCACAAATCGATTAATCACAAACATTTGATCTAAATTGCACGAAAATAATATCTTATCTCGAAAAAAAGTGTTTTTCGGTTATAACGAGCATTTAGATTTTATATTTCAATATTTATTTATGTTTAAATTAATTATTCAATCGATTTTTATGTTAAAAATTAACAGCTGATTTTAAATATATTAGTATTTTTGTAAGTTTTTATAAGCATTTTTTTTTTAATTCGACTGACTTAAAGCCCGTCCTTTAAAAAATGTCAACGGCAATAATATTGACTATATTGCATTGCAAAAAGGCTAATTCCTTCATTTTGGCCATTCTATCGTAATTATTTTCTAATTTCTAGATTTGCAGAATTAGTATGCTCGTTATAAGCGTGAAATATTAAAAAGAGACCTATTTGGTCATTTTTAAGACGATTTTTTCTTAGAATCGTGATCGTAATATATCTGTGCGCTTTAAAAATACGATATTCGTTTGAGTAGCAACATGTTTTTATACATTTAAATTCAAAATGCTGTCAATGCGTCATTTTATATCCCTTTATAAATCAAATTCAAGTTCTACCGCATTTTTGAAGCCAATTGATGATTAATTCCGGGCTACCTTTTCAACAAATAGACCATATGCTTCGATTTTTTTTGCATTCCAGCGCTCATTGTGTCGATGTAATATCACGCTATATCGAATTTAGTACGAAAATCTGCACTGGCCGAAATATTTTAATGGAAAAAAATCAGCCTTGGCGTAAAACAAGGGAGTTTTTATAGGCAAATCGTGCCTTTACTTCGTTCTTAATTATTGGTTTTTAATTAAGACAAAATAAGTTAGCGCTTAATAAATGTATCGATTAAAAATGTTTGGTTGCTCATAGAAATTGACCCCGTAAATCACTTTTGATTTATTCGAGCGTGCTTTGATCGTCAAAATCGTGTTTTGGTCAAATTGATAATTACATTCCTTCCTTTCGATATGAATGGAATTGGACTAGTTTTCCACGTGCCAATACGTTTCGTTTAATTTATTAACATGTAAAAGCACGACGTATTCCCAGTCGTTCCTATTTATCTGATTCGGTATCCTGCTTAATTTATTACCATCAACCTAGACGGATAGTTATCCATCCTGTGTACGCTTGAGGACCAAACTATTCCCATAAACAAGTTTTGAAAACCTCGGCGAGACACGGACGTGAGGCCGTAACATCAAAGAAGCAATAATTGAAACATATGAGGTATGTTGAGGAGTTCGTCGTAACCTTTCGTCGACTTTACCCAGATAGTCTTTTGATTACATAGATCGTATCGTATTTATACTGGGGCCCTAATCAAATTAGTCGACGAAGTTTTGGACGTCAATGACTATTTAAATTAAATTTACTCTTGATTCTGATAGCTTAGAGTAATTGAAATCTATACAGGGTCCTTAGTGTATACCGGTTCCTTGAATCTTTAAAATGAACACGCGTACAACAGATAATATTTAAATAATAACCATGCCAACAAATAGAGCTTGCAGACCTACTAGAGATCATAAATGATTTGAAGCTACAATATCTATGATATATTGTTGGTTTGTACTTCTATTTGTCCCATAGGAATTCACAAAATAAATTAGAACTCATTATTATCTAAATTAATTAATGATTTTTACACTCAAACCTCTTTTTGTGCGATTTCGAAGTTATGCGGTTTTTTTTACAGAATTTTTTTAAATTTCATTTTTGCATTTTTCTTATGTTTCGACTTTTAAAAATATGTTCTCCAAAGGAATTCTCAAAATTCCAATTACTTACGGAGTTATAGCTATTTTAATGACGCAACAACTTGGGCGGTCCTACCATAATGAAATCTTTTAAAGACTTTTTCTTGAAACTTCTTTTTTCAATATGGTTGACAACAAGTATTAATAAATTTACTTCAAACTGGGTACTAATCTTTTCTATATATCCCCCTATAATTTCTACCAAATTTATGTCAAAAACTTTTTTTAACTATTAAAAAAAACTGACAAAATAAGGTCAAAAAATGACTTGATTGATTTTTTTTTAATTTTTTCGAAAATTATCATACAGCGATGATATTTTGTAATTAAAATTATTAGTGTTTCTTTAGTGGATGTCTGACATTTGAGATACCAACCGAAATCCTTAAAATTTTACCAATGATGCAAGATGTCCTTTAAATATTACCAAAAATGTTATTTTTTAATTGCCTTAGTGTTTTCTTATTTTTTATTAACTTTTTTTATGCGATTTGGAATGTATTTTATAAAGATGTTTCAAAGTTATGCGGTTTTTAAAGTTTATGGAACGCAACATTACTTTTTATACGTAAGTCATAGCTTTTTTTGTGCGATTTTTTTTGTGCGATTATCCGTGGAACGCATCTACCGCAAAAAAAGGTTTAAGTGTATTATAACTTCAAATACTGTTTTTTAACATGACGTAATTTATAAAAAATATTATTATGTTGAGTTGAATAATATTAAGTGCTTATTTTGTACAGACTTTAATTTACTTAATAAAAGCAATTCCAGCCCTAATTCATTTAAATACAAAATATTTTTACATAAATATGTATATGTAAAATTTACTTCAAGATGATAATATCACTGAAGAGGGGGGGAGGGGGAGTTGATATCAGCGCTTTTAAACCGTTATATTTTCCTTTTCGGTTTTCGTTCCGGTTTATTTCTAATTAATTATATCGGTTCGGTTACGATTTTTATTCCGGGAAAAATAGCGATTCATGTTTGAGTTTTTAAAATGTTTTTCTTTGTATTAAAAACTTATTTTCTAGCATACTTTAGAACGGTTCATACCTTCGTTTATAATAAGCATTCTACATGAATAACGTTGTCGGATTTACTCTTTTTAACTAATAACGTCTTATTTTCCATTTCTGTTTTTCTACGTAGGAGCTATGAGTTAAAAATTAACAGGGCGAAAATAGAGTAAAGGCTATTATATTATCAGATGAATACAATGAAAGAAATTCTGCATACGAGTGATGAAGATCACCAATCATTCTCTTTTTCGCGAAAATCGTGTACCGAACCGATAAAACCGGTATTTTTGAATCGGTTCAGTTCTGGTTTTCGTTCCGGAAATAATAACTATTTTACCGGTTATCATTTTTGGTTAAATTCCGGTTTTAGTTCCTGGTTAATATATTTTATTCACAGTTCTAGAATATGACCGAATAAGAATTGGATCTGTTAGTATTTAATATAAATTCATAAATTTTTTACTGCGTTTTATTTCTATAGCGACCTATCTCGACGCTATAGAAGGGTTGACTGTACTTTATTTTTAAGTCATAATAAAATACGTAAAATTTGGTTTAACAATAAATATAGGTTTGTATAAAGTACCTAGACTTTTGTTCAGTCTGTGTTTTTATAACACAAAATTGAAAATGTAATTAAACTATTTTTTTAATAATCCAATGACTATTTTAGCAACGTATACATATATATCTTGATATCTTTAGAAGCATATTACATTATAAAAAATAGGATTCATTGTACCCTTAAAAGCTTTCATCGTGGCTCTTAAGTGTAGACTTTCACTACTCTTATAATAATGGCTATTCAATCGTTAAGTATAATAGTTTTTATAGCTATTAAAAAATGTCATGAACATGGTTATGCGATATTTTTATGCTGATGGTTTGTATCTCAAAAATAATACTTATCGTGTTAATGATCACTATATTCCCCGCTACTCACACATAGATTCACTTCTAACTAAAGTATGAAAAGCAATGAAAAACCCACCCCTTAAAAATTCCTATTGAGATCGCCTGCGTCCAATAATAAATGTCAAATCTTTAAAAAATATTTTTTTAAAATACAAATTGCGTATTCGCCGGATGCCCTCCTAGCAAGTGTTGGTGTCTTCATATATAGATGGTTGGATGTATAGGAATATGTGACCCTGCCACAATTTCTATATAATTGAGGGGTGATAAGGTGTTTTCAGTGTCAGTGCTGATGCAGACAAATGACTTAAGTTTGGTCCCTTCACGTCCCCAAGAGCCTGCGCACCTATATCAGGGTGACGTTTTTCCGAATCGTTTCCCAAATATTGTAAGCCCCGGAAAACCTCCACGAAAAGTGTTTATGTGGCAGTTGAAATTAAAATATATCGCCCGGCGCCTTGAACGTGCTTATAACGTGTCCATAAATATATACGTAATGCGTACAAAACTATCGGACTATTTGGGAATCGAGGGATTTTTCTTCGTATTTTCGACTCAAATGGAAACCAATAAAATGAATACTTCAACGATATACGCAATCGCCGTATAATAAAATCCAGCAATTGTATTTTATTCGGCATTTCTTTGAATGTATGAAAATAGTTTAAAAGATACTCTGTATCGTGTATTATTTAGAAATTGTTCAAATTTCATACACTTTCGATTTTTTCTATAATAATTAACATGATATTCTGTAATGCTTCCGGGATTCCGGTTGACTTCTTAGGCTTCCATTTCGTTGCCTTCGCCACTGCGACAGTCCCCGACTGTCACCTTATTCAGCCGTAGGCCCTGTACACCCTGAGGCCACTTGGATCCCGACGCCAATGAACGATATTGAGGATCTCATATTCCAGTGGATTATTAAATTTATGTTATTAATAAAACATTTGAATAGTTGATACATTTGAAAAACTATACGTTTTATCGAATTTTGTTATCAAATATCAAAAATTATTATTGAGAGTGATTGCAGTTTGATCGTTCGTAGACCGAAGTATAATAAATTTAACCTTAATTAAATAGCTTAGAAACAACAAGTATGTCCTTGCTTGTAAATTAAAATAATAAATGATTAAAATGAGCGCATAATTTGTTAGACTTTAATTAAAAAACTAATAAATTGTATTAGATTTTTGATATCTGACATTGGAATATTGCAAAAAAAATTCTTGGCAGTTTACTGGGACATTTAGAGTTTTATAAAATAATATATAAAAAATTCCAATAACCAACTCATAAATATCCTTCCAATAAATTAATAAATTCGCGAAATTTCATACTTGAAGAAGTGATTCAAATTCTTAAAAACGACAGCATGACATGCGTCATACCATTGGGGAAATCCGAGTGATTTTCATGGTAACTTATTAAATTTTGATATTCCTGGAAATCTGCACACAAATTTCAAATACCGGAAAATATTTTTAAAATCCCTTGAGATTCAAATTTGAATTTGTATGTCACGAACGGATTCTCGATGTTAACCGCATACCACCCGATCGCGCTAAGGAGTGCAGTTTTGCAAATAATTTAAAAAAGGTTTACGAATTTTGTATAGATAGAGGATTAAATAGATAAATATTATTTTTCCCAAAAAAACTTATATGAAATGTATTGCGTATACTAACGAATATTAGCTGAAAAAATCATAGAACTTCAACGAGAAATTAATATATTTCCCACTTGATAAAATTAATCCCCATAATTGACCCTACCCGACTTTTTACACCATCTCAAGATTAACTTTTTAAAAACTAGTACAATAGATTAACAATATTTTATTTTCTTCCTCTTACCCATATGCATGCGTGCGTTAGAATACAAAAGCATACGAAATGAGAGAAAGGTCGTCCAAAAGTCTTGGCCGCGGGAAGGCATGCTCTTCACGCCGACTATCCTGATCTTATAACCAGGGCATGTTTTCTGATTATAATAAAGATCTTGACGAAGAGCTCGCATTTTTATCTTCTGACCATCTTCTTCCTCCTATTGCAGTTTTTTACTAATATTATCAATATTCAGTATTCGTACATTTTAATGCAAATTCATGGTGAATACTTGCTTTAAATTCTTAAAATTTAAACAGAATAAATTCAAGACTAATTGACAGTTTTCTGGTCAAATGCTACAGCTAAAGAAGTCGGGAAATCAATGGATCTATAGGCAGATATTTCTCATGGTAGTGGGGAACCGGAGCTTATCATTAGTTTCAGTATTTTATCGCTTCTGTATTCAAATGTATTTATCGTCGAAATTGTTCCACGACACAGGCGATTGTACAACAAATTTGTTACTAAACGAGCGAACGGCGGAAAATAGATCTGATTCCGCGATGCACACATTTCCCCATTGTGTTCGATGGAAATTTTCTGCATTACGATTCGGCAGATTGTCACGGGATTTTTCATGGTGCATATTGTTCCGGTTGGAAGGGTCCGTTTGTTAATAATACCGGACCGATTAATCGGCAATAAATCCGATAATTGTATCGAGCGACCCACGCCGGTAAAAGTCGTTTGAGCTAAATCATTTTTGGACGCACTCTTTGCGTTCCGTGTGCAGTTCACTTTGTTCCGATTTGCATATTTTGCACGGGCAAGGATTTCGCAAGGATTATTAAAACGGTCGTTAACCGGCCACTTGCGAAATCTAAATTGATAATAGCCGTCCGCCGTTTATTATCACGATAACGGACTTAATTTTATTAAGTATCAGCTCGGAAACGAATGCCGAAAGCGAGCGCTTATTATCCACAGTGCCAAGTGTCTCTATCTCAATCTAAGATAAGTAAAAGGTCTCCTAGGGCCCTGTCGGATAGGCCTATCGAAGCCTTCTAGCGTATAACTTACTCCAATTTAACTTGCAGATTATGTGTAGCATAAATATGCGTATAATTTGCACAATTTGAGCCCGCAAAAAATGGATTAACATACTTAGCGACACATTACGGCGGAAAATTTCCTTAAATGGGGACTGTCAGGAACTGATATCAATTTGGCTTTCGCAAATCCTTATTAGCCCGCAGACATGCGTAAACATGCATTAGAGTCAAAATCGAAATACGGTAGCGCAGTTCTGAAACACACTTAAAATCTGACCGGTTTTGCACCCATTAGAAATCACTAAAATCACATATTCATCACTCATTTCTAGTATGCTAATTTTAGCCCTGGAAAGCCGATTCAAAAATGTCAAATATTCAATTTATGTAAGATATATCATGCGAATGCGTTTAGTGCATATGCACCATGGAGTCAATGCAATTTTGCATTGCAAAATCAAACGCAATATTTCCAAGGGATAAAAAGTCAATTCAAAACTGGGTTGGCCGAAACACATTAAAATCACATAATAAAACGTCATTTATCACCTTTGTTGCTATAATTATTTTCAATGAACTTAAGCCGAATCATGATCAGATAAGGTGTTTGATTTCTAATGATCACGCACTAGATTTGTTATTAAAAATGCAGTAAATGTAACTGATTGATATTTTCAATAATTGATATACACTTGGGTCTCGTATAACACGATCATATAGTTTTATAAAAACATTATATTTTACAGAAATAGTCTTTGCATTTCATGGAAGTCTGTAAATATCCTTTATTTCTATTATGAATTTGAATGTAAATTCGATGGAACATCTTTTTTCAATACAATCCCGTTACATCCACATTGAATATCTGGTCGGTTGTGAAGCCCATAATTTTTATAAATTTGGCACACATTCGTCAATCGTGTTATATCAAAACCGCGTTGTATAAATTCATATTAAACGAGGTCCAGGTATAATTTTTAAGCAATTTGTTTTAGATGTCATTCAACTTTTATCCCATCGCCGTCTCCATTTTTCTACCAGATATTCAATATTTTCAGAATATACAAAATATTTTTTTAAATAAAATATAAGGAGCAAAAAAAGGGCGTGTCCTGATTGACACGACACGATAGAATTAGTAAAAATTATGCTTTACTTTCTATTTCGGAGAAAAACAATAATTTTATTTTCGTCATTTTTTGGCCTTATTTTTTCACAATTTTAGTTTTTTTAACAGTTAAAAATCACATTTTAACATAAATTTGGTAAGAACGATAGAAAGATTTACAGAAAAAAAATTGTACTAAATTTAAAGTAAATTTCTTAATTATAACTTGAGATATCATGTCAACCGTGTTGAAAAAAAATAGTTTAGACAAAAATGCATTTAAAGATGTCATTCTGGTAGGACCGACATATTTGTCACAAAAAATAGCTATAGCTCCATAAATAATTTGGAATTTTAGAAATTTCTTTAATGGATATATATTTTTAAAAGTCTAAACTTTGAAAATATGCAAAAAACACAAAATCGATTTTTTCAAAATTATATACTAGAAAAATCAAAAACAGATAACTTTTTTTTAGTTTTATTAAATTATCGAATACAAACATTTTTCATTTAAGAATTGAAAAACATTTTTTTTTTCAAAATTCTTAATAAAATAACATATGTCTAAATTGGAATAAATATTTTTAAAAATATTTGTCCTGGACTAAATCAATGAGATTTTACATTAATTGTTATTAAAAATAGTATCATTGGGTTCATATTTTAGCTCGGTGTTCATTTTTATTATTAAAAACATTTCAATATCAAATCTTTATAAGCATTTTAGCTTTCATCATGATAAGAAAATAAACACGAAGTAAATATAAATGAAAATATCCATTTAAGATGAGTCATTATATCAACAAGAGTAATCTTCAAGATGACCTACATTAGAATAAAAATTGAATTGCGGAATCTTATTAATTCTAATCACGATAGTGATCGTTATAATAAAGCTACCTTCGGATCCTGGCATTAAGATTCCTCAAATATGGAACAATAATCCTTACAAATGACTGGCATTTAAAGTAATTGTACTTCACCGCATTAATAATCAGCAATGTCTAGTATTATTCGACTTTATTATTTTAAATTATATGAATATTGTGTGAGCTTTGTATTAAAATAAAACATTGCCATATTAATCAATAAGAGCTGCCTCTTCAAAACTGACGAACATGATTGTAATTATAAGTTGGAGAAGTTGCGAAACCTAATCCAGGATATCCAGAAGAGTACTCGTATACTACCTAATGAGCACTTCACTGCCCACCTATTGGCAATAAGTGTTCAGAACTTCTGAAACATGTTTGTATTAAATTTCACTTCTATCATATTGTTGAATTTAATGGAATTAATTCAATGTTAATAATAGATTTATTATTGTTTACAATCCTGTCTAGAAGGTCTAAATTAACATTCAAAAATCGTATTTCACTGTAAGCACACAGAAATTAAGCTTTAAAGCGAGACATAGGATCAAGCAGGTATTCGAGTGTTGCGGTCTGTACAAACTTTAAACAAGCACAATTAGTTGATTTATTTCTTCTTGTCAGATATGTTGAACAAAGCTGAACGCAAATTGATTAAGTTTGCCACATGCCCTAAACGAAAATACCAATTTGATATGTATGAGACTGCGAAACTTTGCTTTCAGATTTGCTCCTGATAATTAAATTAAATCTGCAGACATGACAACGTTGAGAGCCGTAAGATTTCCGGATGGAAGTAATCAACGCAACTTAATTGACTAAACATATATTTAAATGATAATTTGTGGCAATACGATTAAGGATTTTCAATTTTTTAAAAACAATAGTTTGATAGACAGATAGAAAAATTAGACCAATTTTTAACATAATAAGTTGGATTTCCTGAATATGAAAAAAACAAGTTGTTTGCTTTTTGTAACCAAAGTTTGTAACTTTTAACAAGTTTTCGACAACCTTTAGATATTTCCTTCTCAAGCTTAAAATTAGGATTTTTCTCAAGTTTAAGAAATAAAGGGTTCATAACCAAATCCAAATTTACAGAATAATTATACATTAAATTATCTTGATTGCAACTTTAATTACAGTTAAACCGAAGGATAACATAACTTACTAATATTTATGTCTAAAAATCAAACTGTGTTTGTGTAATCTAATACAGTGCTCCGCAACCGGTGTGCCGCGGCACACTGGTGTGCCGTGAGCCGATACAGGTGTGCCGCGGCCAAATAAGACAATATTAGAACTAAAATATTTTTCAATAGTTCTCCAGCGTCTGTCACCTATTTATGTCACCAGACACCTAAACCAGATATTAATATTTCTATTCCGGGATTCATCTGTCATCGTGCTGACAGAATCAATAAAATTCAGATTGGATCACTTTGGAAAATCGTCAAATTACACAAAAACAAAGCCACGGGAATTCCTATTTTGGTAAGAAACGATAAGATAGCCGAAACCGATTTTGAAAAGACAAACATACTTACAGAAACCTTGTGCCTAAATCACAAGATTTTCGAAAATATTAGCGACAGAAAAACAAAGAAAACTGTTAACTAAGTCAATTAGGGATTTCCGTGAAAGCTCAAATACTGACATGCACAAAATTAAATTGGTAAATCCTTTATAAATAACAAAAATAATTAGAAAACTAAAAAACAAAAAGTCCCTGGGTTTTGACACAATCGATAATACGATAATAAAAAAATCTGCCATTCATATAACTAAAATATTTTATGCGTGCCTAAATATGATGTATTTCCCAGCCATTTTCTTTGCCAAAACCAGTAATTCCTTTGCTAAAACTAGGCAAGGATAGCAACGATCCCACAAATTACCAACCGATTAGCCTACTTTAGTCGTGTTACCGTGCTACGTCACATTCACTCGTCTTGCGGCAGTAGTTACCATTCATTACTATTAGTTGTGTTAATGAATTTTGTATGGTTATGCGTTCTTCATGGATTAATTTTTAATTTTACACTTCTTTAAATATGGCATAACTAAGACTACTCTGAGTCCTGTCTGTGAAGTCCTCTCCTTGAAAGCTTGAGTTTAGACTCACTTCTGAGCTCAAGTTTGGGTATTCCACGCCTCGCAGCCGCAGTCTGTTCAAAGTGGAACAAATAAACATACTGTGGAGAAAAAATCGTCTTTGAAATCCAACACCACCACCCTGTGGAGTCCTTCTCGCCGATGTTACGAGGGACGTGGCAGCCGCGGGTCGTCAGAAGCTCTACGAACGAAGGTAACTGGGACTGGTCGACAGAAGCATGACGAAGATAACTGGGCCCCGGTATTCAGCTGAGGGCTCTCGCCCACATTACAATGGATGCAATTTTACGTGGAAAAGATTCGGCTTTACATACAGAAGAACCCAGCACAAGCATTGCAAAAATGCCAAAGAAGACTATGAAAATGAAGCACAACGAAGACTACATTCAATATGGATTCTCGTGATGTGGTGATGAAACAGCTCCAAAGCCACAATGCATCATTTGCAGCGAACAGCTATCAAACGAAGCAATGGCACCCAATAAATTAAATCGCCATCTAAATTCAAACTATCCCAGTTGCGTCAAAAAGGATAAACAATATTTTCAAAGGCGTTTAGAACAAAATTAAAAACAGAAACAATTTATGAATTCGGCCTTTACGGTTTCTGAAAAGGCCTTAGAAGCTAGCTATGTTGCAAAATTAACTGCACGTCAGAAAAAAATCACATACTATCGGCGAAACACTTATTAAACTAGTATACAAGGCAGTTGTTCGATTTATGCTTGAGTCCAATGATGTCAAGGAAGTAAATAAAGTTTCGTTGTCTGCCGATACTGTTAAAAGACTTATTCACGACATATCAAGCGATATTTTAGGAACACTGATTAGAAATTTGGCTGAAAAATTTGAATCGAAAAAAGCGCAGGTACCACATTAATTGGTCATTATTTTATAATAATTATTTAGATTGCACAAAAGTAAATATAGTATAGTTTTTATGTATGTGTACATAGGAAATAAAAAATAATAATTTTATTGTAAAATTGTATAAAATATTTAGGCCCTTTTAGAGTCTTTTTTATGTACTATGGGGAGAGCTGTTTAAAAATAAATAAAACAATATCTATTATTTTTGGCTTTTGGTGTGCCGCGAAATTTAAAGAAGAGCTTTGGTGTGCCGTAGGTGAGAAAACGTTGCGGAGCACTGATCTAATATATAAAAATGAATTGGGTTTTGTTCGTTCGAAATGCACTGCCATACCGTTCATCTGATTGCGATAAAACTTCGTCCACTTATTGCTAAGGATCTCGCGAGTAACATAGGTATAGTCTAAGATATATAAAATAATATTTGTTTGTCCGTATTTAATCCCCTCAGTTAGGAACCGCCTGAGATGTCACTGGGTTATTCCGGATTACTGAACGTTCCAGTTCCTCACGGGGCACAGGCGCTTTTGGGCTTCGCTCTCTAGGTTCAGACTTTCCCCGATTTCGGAATGTCCGTGCGGAGATCCGGTCATGGACGCAGACCACATTCTGTGGACATGTCCGGGCATGGCGTCCGATCGCGAGGTGCTCATTCGTGTCAGCGGTCTGAAAGGAGGACCGGTTGGACACACAAACATTTTTGTGGCCACTCCCTCATCTTTTAGGGCACTTCTAGGGACTTTTTGTGTAAGCTATGAGGAGAAATGCATTGCGATTGGTCGATAGTTTTATAGTTATATATATAATTAGCGTAGTTTTGAATTCGGAAAGACGTTCTTCCCGCGTTCTATCTCCCCACTTGGCTCCATCACGACCCGAGAGCAAAACGAGCCCGCGTGCTTTGAAAACACATGAGAGAACGGGAACGGTTCCACTCCATATTACACTGGTGTCAGAAGTAGAATTTTACCCACAGCTCCATTTATTAAACAAGCATACCGACTGTGGAAGGCTATTGGTTGAAGTTGTATTTAAATAGCTTATATTTATCAAGCATTCTTATAGAATATGTTTGAATAGCCAAATTATTTTAATTTTAAAATAACCATCTTGCATATTAAATTTGAATTCAAATAACATGATTTATTATTTTTTCTATCTAAATGTATTTCTATTAACCCCTTCAACGTTTTGATTCACTGTCAAAAGTGTCATCCGTAGGGACACGATCTTTTCGCCTTTTCGATCTTTTCGCGTCATATCCAGTATACGAAAATAGTATATTATCAAGTTCGAACAAGTTAGTTCCCGAGATGAATCATTCTTACATTTAACCTACACAACACTGCAATTGGACATATCCGTCATTTTCTATTGAGGTTTGCTTAACTTTCACAATGCGGATATATCCGTCATACCCACTTTGCATGGACTTTGGTCTTGACGGATATATACGTCATATCCACTCAAGGGGTTAAAAAATATCTATGATGATACAACATGTATGCCATAACCGAAACATCGGTTACAATTTGATGGCACAGACTCTGTATCACATTTATCATAAATTGTACAGTCAGTACAGTGTTCTTACAATCTTCAAATGACACGTATTTTTGGAATTTTCAATTATGTGAAATAGTAATTTATGAATTGTAGCTCTATGATTAATGCTCAGCGTTTAGAGTAGGCAGATAGTAATTTACACGTATACAGCATATAATCATAATATAATGATTATCCTAAATGCTTCCTAAGCACGACTGTTGACACAGATTCTCGTCATATAAATATCCAAGCAACCGACAACAAAAGACAATATCTAATGATGGTTGCCCAATAACGATAAACGAAGAGCGATTATCAACACCTCCCAGTCACTTTCTACAACATAATATTGTTAAATAAGTGCATTATGCAAGGCAATTTGCATTAATTACGCCGGAGCGAGTAATTTCGGGCGCGCAAGAAGTCTTCCCATGGTTTTTGTTCATCCGGGACTACCCAACGCTCGCATACAATTCAATTATTGTTTCTCTTGGCATACTTCTCATGGACCCACGTCCCACCAAATTTCACTTCTGTGTAACAAATGCGCCATTATGTGTCCCTATTTTTAACCCAAGAACCAAGCGCGGTCATTAACGAGCGACTGGGAGTGCGCAAATTGGGTTAGCCATTGTGCGTTTAGCTGAAGACGGTGAGCAGTTACCCTTAATTTCATTTACTGAATGACCATGGCGAGAGAGTTGCTTTGGTTTGAAAAATGGGTTAATCGGGTTGATTTCGGATAAGATGAAAATAAAAACAACCACGGTTAAAAAATCGCTAAAATCATCGATCAATTCAATAAAATATGGAACATTAAATACAGATGCATATTAGGGGTGCTTTTGCAATTGATTTCAATAAATATTTATATTAAAATTTTGATGGATTAAATATGACGTTTCCTAAAAAAATCTTCAAAAGATACTTTTTAACGGTGACTTTTCAATAGGAAAGTATTATTAGTAGTCACTACTCAAAAATGTCAAATGAATATTGTGTATATTCGAAGGGGTATGCTAAAATATGGCTGCCATTGCACACATATTAGCTAACATATATAATTTTGTTTGCTTCAGAACAGGGATTCCCAAAAGAGTTCAGGTGGATCCATTGGGGTCGATGTAAGTTTAAAGAGGATCTATAGTATTCCAAGAGCCTATTAGGGGTCGATGATATATTTTTTTGCATAAAATTTAATTAAGTTTTCAAGCTATATAAACAGTCAACCCTCCTATAGCGTCTACTTCATTTGCGGCGTCTTTTAAGTATTTTTTTATTTAACAAACCTCTATTCTTTTTTACCAAAGTTTTATATTTTACTAATATATTATACAGAGACATTATATGTTATAGTTTATAATTAGATAATGTATGGTAAATCTCAAAACATTGGCGTAATTGGAGACCAGGTTTTTTTAATTTTATTTTGTATATTTAATAGTTTCAGACAAATATATTATAAATCTTATGTGATTATGTAAAAATATCGTAATTATGATCGGAGATGTTCACGAAAGCGCGCGTTAAAAGTCACTGCCTGTATTTTAGGATTTTATCCGAGCAACAGCCCCTTTCATTTGTATCTCTAGCAGGTAGGCGAAACACTATGAAGAATCATTAAATATTCTTTCCAAATATTGTCCTAAACAAGATACGCAAAATAAAATCACATGATTTTAAATCTGAGTGGGAAAAAAATGTAGAAACAAAATGTCGAGTCTGACTCGACATAGGACCGCGAAGAAAGCTTAAATTGCCCGATTTAAATTTTTGAAACCAATATTGGCAACCGCGGACTGTTATTACTCCATCATATGCATCTTACTAAATTTTGTGGCATTCCAACACAAATTTAAAAAAAAAAACATATAATGTCGGACAAAATGTCGAGCCAGACTCGACATAGGGCCGCAAAAAGCTAAAAAAAATATATTATCATGGAACAAATTTGTTTCAATTATAAAATATCTTAAATCAATGCGTTATTTATTTTAAGAATATGTAACATAATAAATAACATCGATACGCTTTTAAATCGAAAAATAAATCATATGTGTCTTTTGACATTTTTCTGTACAACTCCATTAAGGAGAGATTTTATCTGGCTTATTTTCCAATCAGCAATCCAATTTATTGCTTCGTCTAAAAAACTAGAAAACGCTGAAACCGCTTCAACACATTGACAGATATCAAATATTGTATGTTTTATCGCCTTATTTATTACATTACAAACGGTTTTTATTGGATGAAAATTGATTATGATCTGAAATGCATACGTTTTAGAGCCAGCACTTAAATATTTATGAGGGACCGCTGCTTTTAAATCAAACAATGAATGACAGTTATACGAGTTCGAGGAGAATTTAAATCGACTCGAAACTCTTTCAAATCGAGATTTTTTCGTGTCGGGAGCCGAAAAAAGGTTGTCATGCCTGGAATATAATTGCGGCATGTCAAAATTGCCCCGGGTGAGTGTTATGCGAAACAATACGAAACAGGTAAGTGAGGTTAGCATGTTCATTATTACACACTCCTGGCTTTACATACGTTTTCCACCTTCACATTTGTGAGGTAGTTGACACGGTTACGCGATATCATATCGTACGGGTAATTTCAATTGTCAACCAAAAATAGACTCGTTCAACCACGAACCGCAATCATTCCAAACTTTAGACATGCAAAACAACTACAACTGCTTTGAAATCAATCCGCTACATGGAAAACGCATCATTGCTTTCCAATGCTCATCGATTATATTATAAGGGTTGCAGTTGTGATATCCACATCATATATAATCCACAGAACTATTTTTGTATTGAAGAAATCCACCCTTTACTATCTCTATCAGCATTCATCATTTAGCTACTAAGATAACCATAAAGACAAAAATAAAAAGATATAAAAAATGCCTAATATAGCTATTTATTCAACAAGAGAGAAAGAGAGAGAAATCTGGCTGCGGGAAGGACGTCCTCCCGCAGCCAAGGCTAACCGACGATTCCATCCCCTCCCCTTGACTCTCGCCTCTTGCGTGTTATCACCCAAGCGACAATAATGCACGCTCGATATTGCAGGCAATGTATGTACTAAGCTGTAGAAGGTAGTAGTGTCGCCTTTTACACAGTCCTCCTGTTTATTCTGTAATCGGGAGTTCTTATTAGCTAGGTTACCCTAGCAGCGGTTGATGAGCAAAAGGACGAGGCTGCTTTCACACACTTTTACTCTACATCCTTATCTCAGGAGTTCGATTGTTACCCACGGGCGTGGGATTCCCCCTCCAAGGTTTTATGAGTGGACACCGTAGAGTGAAACACCCATCTAAAGCGGTGACGGAAAATCAAAATCGGGGCTTGAGTGTCATGAAAAGAGAAACTCCAACCAGCAGTTGATCTAAAAGAAAGGGAGAATCGTTTGTACTCTCTCGGTCTCAGTCGCATACACCATAAACACGCTATGCGCATGCGTCTATTATGTGTTTATACGTAGCATAAAGCAACTATTAGATTAGTAGTTTGCCTATTTTATTGCATATTACACAAATACAGATTAATTTTTTAGCTAAAATTTTCTTTCATAAACGGAAAAAAATGTAATGCATAAAATCAACTTTTTTGGTGTAAAGAAGTTTCAATTCTACCATTTTATTTTATATGAAAAACAAAACCCCAGTTGTAAGCTTGCTGGAAAACTGGTAGAAAAAGTGTGTCATCTCGCGGCCAAGACTATTGGTCGACTCATTTACTTTTTCCCTGTGTTTCTTCATTCTGCATTGCGCATGCGTAGAAAGTGAACTTCCAGTATGTATTTTTTCAATATTTGCATGAATACTCATATTATTAATAATGAATAATTAACGAACACTTAATAATATCTAGGATAAAGTAGAAAAAATGTTTAAATTACAGTAGGCCCTCGTTAATCCGACCCTAGTCTAATCCAACGCCCTCTGTAGTCCGACATCCCAATATAAATATAGTACATATGCACGAAAAATCTTCGTCAATGTAAAAAATGCAAAAATACAATTCTGGACCGCCTAAATCATAATGAACAAGAACCGCGTTCAAAAGTTCAGCTTCACCATTGATTGGGGACCAAGCAAAAAATAATCTTTCAAAAAAGCTAAACATCCAGAGGTGAAGGAAGTTGTATATCTGTAGTTTCTTCATGAGAAAAATAGGCATTTACCTATTTATGGGCCCATATTGAAGATTTTGTAGGTAGCAAGGGATAGTTAAAACGCTTCAAAAATCGTAATGTTCAATGACGGTAACAGATGGCCATTATGGCCATTATGTTTCGGATTACAAGTACTAATTTCCAAAAAAGTTCCGGACAACAAGGGATCGGGGACAGTACTCTATAGTCCGACAAATTTGACAATCCCTTGAAAACTTTGTCGGATTACCGCGGGTCTGCTGAACTTATGTTTCTTATGCAATTTTAAATTCGTAAATCATGCTAGATTATATTATAGCATACTGGGCATAATGATGTGTTAAAATAAACATATCAATACTAAAACGAACGACTCTTTCCCTTTCACCCGCCGAAAAAAAATGGGTGCACGAATCTCGGCTTAACTACACATGGTAATGCTTACAAGCAATATTCATAAAACAGCCTTTATGGTATTATAAAAACATTAAAGTATAATTATAATAACGGATCTGAAAGTTATACACTGTGTTATATTGGTTGTTGACACGGTTTTTATGTACTCGGAACGAGTGTTTCGCAAGAGCCGTCGGCGTGGTCTCGCCATTTTTCGTCTTTATATTGCACTTTTCTGTCGATAGGTTTTTTTCAGCGGATTAGTGCTGTTCCTTTCGGATATCTTCTTCGGAACGATTTGGCCCCGGGCTTAATCCTTTCATAAATGTCGAGCTTGTGCTTATCCCGGGGCTATGTGTGTTGGTGGTATTTTATTAAAATCTCCCACAGACATTTTCCATACAAAGCTTTGAAGCAGACGTCTCTGTCTACAAGAGGAGACCGTCCAACAACTGTTTCCCGACTAAATAAATACTGCAGCTCACGTGAATGGGTTTCGACGTCGGCTTTTATTCCACTTTTCCTCCGTTTTACAATATTTTATCCGCCTGTAGCAGCAATATTTAATACTCCAAGATTACTGAAGCTTACGAGTGCATTCAAAATTTGTTTTGGGAATAGACACGGCTTTAACTGCAATCATGGAGACATTGCATAATATCCTGCTTCTAATACGAATTTCATTCCAGCTGAAAATTTTCCAAGCGGATGATTAAATATGGCTTTGCCAGCTTAAAATTGTTCCACTCTTTGAAAGGTAACAATGCACCATTCAAAACGTCTATTAAATGCATTTATAGAGCAGTGGTTATCAACGCCAATCATATATATATATTCTTAAAACTCATACAAGAACTTCGATTTTCACCCCATCGAATAATCAAAGGATATTTTTATGAGTTGGCTATAATCATTTACAATTATGAAATTAACTATCTAGCAGAGAAAACCAATTGGGGTTGTTATTGAATCCTAATAGCTATTACTAGCTTTATGGCTTAATTAAGATGCGTTAGCTCCACTTTGTACAGAATTTATTTTTCAAGCGTTCTCACGAATAAACAGATGATAAATATATATTTCTATCGAAGATGATAATATCATGTTTCTTTCTAAGATAGTAAAAAACCTACTCAATACTCTCCGAACATATGACACTCATTTGAAATTGTTTTATCGCAATATTTTTTTTTAAACCCTACGAACTTAATGAGTACTGTATATATAAAAATTAAGACAAAGACTTACATTATACTTAAGAATTATCTCTCAGTTATTATTCATTTAGTCGGTTTAGTCGATAGGTCTTGGTTTATTGGTCTTAAACATTAATTAATAACCCTTTGAGTAGTGAGCTAATATAAAATCTTCATAGTCTTAGATGCTATATTTGCTTGTCCGCCACTTATCATCCGTAGATTTCTTGAACTTATCATCCGCAACAGCACGTGTGAAGCTTAAATTTAACACTCTCATTGCCCAACGTGAATCAGTGTTATTTCTCACGGGGCCCAAATTCGATATTCAGAGCGTAAACAGAAAGAATAGCGATGCGATATTATAAAGCATGGAATAGATTTTTCATTCATCTGGAAGACATTATAGAAAGACGTTCGTAAAGTTAACATTTGAAAGTCGTTATAGAAATACGTAACAATGAGACGCTGGATTCTCTTTTCGGAGACTCGGACTTCGAAGACGCGCATATCTGGTGGACGCAGCGATGAACGAGTTAAATAATCATTCACAAATCATTATTAGTCAATAAATTTGGGTTAACGATCAATACAATCATTCGTTGTATGCAAGAAACTCTCCGTCTCTATCTCACATGCACTTCAAGCTCAGCGTACAATAATTCTCTATATGAATTACTAGAATTCGCTCGCAAATACGCGATCTTCCTAACATACAGGTTAAGTGGATACAGTAAATCGTGTTCGTATGAAAATCTAATTGAACTTAACATTTAAAGGAGTATTAAATAAATACCTTGATTTTACGTCATTTAGCTAAAAATAAATCAATTGGAGATATTAATAACGTTCTCGTGGAAACACAAGTGAAACAATTTTTAAAATTTTAAATTATATTATAAAACATTACCTAGAAAAAATATTAATTATCACATGCATTCTAAAGAGGATTATCGAAAAAATTTGATAGCCAGATGCTATAACCATTATGAAAGGTTGATGAATGGTTTAAAACCATCAACGTAGAGCAGCTGTTGGAGGCGAACTTATGATGAAGATGTTGAAAATATCAAGTAGTATTCTTCCAGTTATAAGCAAAATTCAACGAATTATGATGGTAAATATGTACATAGTGATATAAAATGGAATTGAAATACTTCTAAAGATTCAAGTTCAAGAGCTATTCAAGTCCATTAATGATGACATCAATGAAGTTTTATTTATTTAATTTTAGTCCATTTATTTAATACTTATCCGGTATAATTTTATGATGTCTAAATCTGTTCTGATAAAATTCAGGCAATGACATATCTCCCATTTAGCATTTCAAATGCATGCAAATCGGTTTCAGGCATTGATATTTTTCATCAATATCAGGAAGTCGTTTGTCTAAAACAACTGAAAATTATGATCGAAATTTTCGCTATATTTTTAGCATTGTTCTATCTATATTTTCTTATTTACGATCTCACCTACGACCCCGGACGGAGCTCACTCTCCTGAATAAAAGAAAAAACTCCAGGACCGGCACAGGGAAGCTCACGTGGTTGCAACGCTCGGTGGAAAAGGATTGTTATGTTACAACAAACGACCACTTTACGTTTTATGTGTTAAGATGATTTATGGAAAATGATACGTTAGCCTTGTTTTGCCGGCTCTAGTGAGATTTATTATAACGCCTGCACGTTGAGTTTATTTTGAAAATTTGTATTTTAGTCTTCTCCTTTCAAAATGAAGACCTTAAGTTGTGAAACGCTCCCCGCTGATAAAGATTTATGGGGTAGCAAAAATGATCCGATCAATGCATTAAATGAATCCTCAAATCTATGATATTTGTATGTATCATCGATTTTACATTAAGGTGGTATAGAGTACTTAAAACCAAAAATAAAAATGGCGTGAAATGTTAAATTAACATAGTTTTTTTATTAAATATTTCAGTCTTTTAGTTGCTAAATAATAGCAAATACTTTCACACAAACCCAATGTTTAATAAATTATTATCAACATGTAAATAATTGGACTTAAACCGTCAAGGTTTGTTCTTTCATTTAAAAATTACATTACATTATTTTGGTATTCTGTCACGTCGTTTATCCTCAAGGACCTCCTTTTTAAGAATTCAAGGTAAATTTGACGCGATGAAATATCCCTTAATTTTTTCATTGCCTCAAGATGGATCGTTTTCATCCGCGGCGTAATTAATTATCACTCATCTCATCCGCCAACCTTAAAAACGTAACGTTTTTAAGGCTTTATTTTGTCCGTCTCGTAATAAAATATGACTCATCATTGTCGTAAAGTCGACTTAACAACTTGAAATACTGAAGAAACCCGAAGAAGTCATAACTTTTATAAAGGCAACGCTTTTAGTTTTATTTAAGTCGGCTGCGTAAAACGAATGTATTAAAGGTTATACGTTTATCACCAACCCGAAGTGCTAAAGAATAATACGTCTTAGAAGATTATGGCTTACTGTGAAAATTTTTATAAATCATCAAATAACCTTTTCGCCCCTCCCGATATGAGCTTTGGAGAAACTTTCGAATTATGGTAATATAATCTAGGGATAATAGAAAATAAATCCAAATGGGTTTTCCTTTTTTTATACGCAACCAACAAAAATAAGTTCCAATACAAAATTTACAATCCAATTCGATGTGCTTATTATGTGAGAGAGTAGATATTTCAATTTCTGAGAGAGAGCCGAAATTCATGCAGATCCATATTTAGGTATCAAATCCCGTTAATGGAACACTGCATACTCACAAAGGAGCTTTCGCAGAAAGCTCCGTTTAAAAAAACGTACCACTGAATTCAATATCGATCTTCGTGGAATCGAATAAAGCTTTCGCTAGCTCTTTGATATGTGAAAATATCCTCTATAAATTCACAGTTTTTTTAAAAGGCATCAAACAAATTAACACGCATGAGCCTGTTTTAATATGCAAACATGCAACACGCAAATATTACAAAGCCCATTGAAATTGTTAACACTATGAAACGTGCTTGAAGGCAAATTTACTGAAAATACATATTTGCTTTAATACAAGCTTCATTGTGAAGCAAAAATTGTGGGATGCGATTGTCTATAATAAAAAAACATGTTTGCAAATAGCATGTATTAATCTTTCATAATTGCTGCTTTATGCGTTGAATTAAGCATTTATTTCCCAAAATGCTATAATTGGTGGAAAAAATACTCATATTAAGTAAATATCTTAACACATTCCCGTCGGGATACGCATAGCATAACGCGGGGCGCATTTGCAATACATTGTAATATTAAAAAAATGCCCCAACCTTTTAAGTCACAAGTAGTTTCTAGAAAAATTAAGCGAAAATGTAATGACATTTCACTTTATACTAATATGTAAACATAGCAGTAGTTTTTAAACTCTAGTGTGTAATGATTAAATCTATATCGTTAAGTAGTTTATATTGCCAAAACGCACATTGATGCCAAAAATGAAATATTTAACATGTATGCTATAGAATATTTAAAGATATTAGTACATACTACAAAATAAATAGAACTTGAATGTTTCCAGAAATAGAACCTCTGAAATAACCAAATTAGCTAATAACTTTTTATCAAGTATAACATGATAAAATTCTGAAAAGCCAATTTTAAATATTTTAATGAAATTTCTATTTATTAAGGCATTTGGATTAAAAAAATCATAAGCATTTAAATATGAATATGTGTATATCTGTCTGTTTATTAAATGCAATAAAATAAGTCACCACAGAAACAAATTTGGATGATCTTAATCTTTTGAAGAGTACAATCGCGTATTTGCGATGGAATTCCAGTGATTCAGAAAGAGCATTCTTGCATGTTGAAATGAAATGAAAAATGAAAGAGAAGGTGATAATGCAATGCATACATCGTATGATTATATAGATCGATAACTCAAAAGAATTGATTTTAAGTATATTATTTATGCTTACGCGAAGAAATGAACGAATATTGTATCCTATCAACAGTGTTTATTTATATATATACAAGCTTCATACACGTTGCGCGGTTCTGAGAGATAAGTGGATTTTTACGGACGATAAGTAGCAGACATCTTATCATCTAATCTAAGACTTGATACTTTCTATCGATTATTTTGATCCAGGTTCATCAAAATTCTCTCGATTTGTACTTGTACAGTAGGTAGCAAAATTATTTGAGTAGTTATTCCAACATAGCTGATTCTTTCTCGTTTTGTTGTTTTGATATTGTAAATAAACAAAATGGCAGTCTATCGCGATGATGTTGCTGCCAACATGTATAACATTTTTTAAGACCTCTTAACCGGGGAATTTAGTTTTGCGCATATTAAAAAGTGATTGCGGATTATTTCATTACGCCCATAGTAAGCTAAAATAATCTTCGTAAATATTTCGTCATACTCGCTACAGTTGCTTTTTTTTTTTTTTTTGAACGACGAAATATTTCGTCATACTCGGTTAAGAGGTTAATATTGAAATGCTTTTAAAGTTGCAACTTTAGTTAGGTCTATTGAAGTCCTATCCATTTTGTTTTGAAAATAGATGACGTTTATTTTGATTTAATATTTGTAATTTTGAAGAGTGTCTACGTCCGATAACAGTTATGACACTTTAAGAAGATTAAATATGAAAATTAATTCGAATGTGTTTGAATTTTTCATCGTATAAATGTATGAAACTCTTTCTCAACGTTGGTTGAGTTGGATGCATCTACTTATTTTATTCCACGAATAAAGCCACGCCTTCGATCTGAAATATTTGGCAAAGTCACTCGAAGAAGCTTATTTAATTTGATACGAAATTGTTTTCAGTCACATTTTCTTCGACTGCAATCAAAAAGCGCTGAGGCTTTCCACCCTCGTTTCGAAGGCCGCGCTTTCAACATTTAGGAAAATTCCAGCAAATAAAACAATTTTCTTATCACTCAAGCCAGCCCTCGGAGTGAGCCATCCATTTTCATTATTATAACTCCATTTATATGATCAAACTTGGGCAAGTTTTACTGCACTCGTTGAATCACTGTCCCAGGATCGAAACTTTTTGAGCGGGTACAAACACTTCGCATTTATTACTATAACAGTTTGGGAGAGGGCGACGAGCCTCCACCCTGCGCGAAAATTTCTGGAGATTTTCTCAGGCGAACTAACGATTGGTAAAGTTTTGATAGAATTTACGTTGGCTTTGTCTGTCAGAACTGTCAAAGTTTGAGGGCCGCCGGTCTTCCAAGAGCCCGCCTCTAATGCAGTCACCCTCTGCCGACTTTCCTCTCTATACACCTATCTCAATCGCAACCCCTATTATACATTTTTCTTGCAAATATTCCAATTCACCCATCATTTCGATTGTCTCATTAAGCTTAAAAGCTTTTGGCAGGGATGCTCATCACATCAAAAATATTTCAAAACGTCTCAATCCAAATAAGTGAAAGCATTGAATCAACCCCTCGATAATCAAAATACTCCAACAGCAATCCCACAATTGATGCTTATCAAATATAGCACATTTAAAGAATAGATTTAAATTTTAATTTATAGAATTTATAATTGAGCCTACGTCTTCTCCCCTATCCCAAAATTATGGTTGACTATATACACATATTATTTAAAACCAATCCAAGCTGCATGATTATATTACTATCAGCGTTGATACGCGTTAACGAGACACGGTTAATGAGTTTCAACCCTTTAGAGACCAGCGTGACCACATGAGAATGTCCAACAACATAATTAAAGTATCCATCCATCTATCTCATTTTCACCGGATAATTTATTTATTGCATTACAGTGATGTTAAACTATGAAAAATATTTTTCATAGTTAATTTTTTTTTAAATAAAATCATCTAAGAAATACTTAAATTATGCATCTTTGATAATAATGTGATCATATGGTCACACAGACTTGATTCTTAAATATTCGATTTATTAGGTTTATTCATATAAAACAAGCTCCAGCAAATCCAGATTGTGCAAAAGTTTTCGTTGTTTCAACAAATTTGGGAGGTTGAAAGTGTTAACACATTTTAATCGGGACGATATTTTTTCTTCGCAATTATTATAGTATTGATGAAAAATTGTACAATAATTATTAAATATAACAGATTGAGCGACGTTATTAAGATAAAATACAAACTTTAAACGTATACATAAAAATGATTTTAATTCTTCTCAATATGTACTATCTTCTGATGGTTCATTTTATAAAAAAGGTTGTGTCAAATAACCTGTTGCAAACGATATTGACATAGAATATTATGTATCTTTCACCAATTTTCTAGAGAATTTAAATAGTTCAATTTTACTCAGTGAAGGAAATCTATTCACCGGGAAAAAAGTCTATTTCAAACAAAACCTTTCAATATTTCGATTTTATTAATGATGCGATTGCAGTTAAAAACAAAACGCCACGCTATCGCACGGGTTCGTTCTTCTTTTGAATCATGTGTGGCCGAACGGATGAATGGGTGTCGAACGAAGGTAATTTTTATGCAGCACGGGAGATAAAGATCTGGCTGCGAGAAGGACGTTCTCCCGCAGCCTAGGCCAATCGATGACTCTCCCCGACTCCCGCCTTCTGAGCGTCACTACACAACCGACAGCGGTGCACGCGCAAGAAGCGATCGGTCTGTAATTGCAATGTCCTCGCAGCGCCACAGAAGAGGTCGCTGTTAAAATAGCATATTGCACCTAAAGAGAGACGGAAGATGTCGCTGTTAATTTAGCAAATTAAATTCACTCAAGTTAGCAGCCCTGTTGCATGGGAATGTTAAATCGCCCACGCTACAATACATTTTTTATGGTTTTGTTAAAATTTCATTTCATAGAATGCCTAGATTTTTTTAAAAATCGATTTTGTTTTTTTGCATATTTCAAAAGTTTAAATTGTCAGATTTATTTTAAATTTAGTTTAGACTTTTTCCATATAATCTTCTATTGTCACTACCAGATTTATGCAAAAAAAATGGTTTTTAACTATTTAAAAAAAAAATTAAAACTGAAAAAATAAAGCCAAAAAATTACTATTTTTAATAGTCACCATTTTGTGAAGTATCGATAAGTATTTATTCACATATTTGTATAAAAATATTTTGTATATTTGAATTTATAGCGATTTTAATATGAAAGCATTTTATCGCATGCGGTGTGCAATTTCGCCCGCTAAGTTCGTGCGCTCAGCACCCGACTAAAGCGTGTTAATATTTCTGACCGATCGTTTCGATCCATGTTTTCCCTCATTTACAGGATCTGAATAATTAAATACGTATTGTATATCGTCTCCCGTTTAGTATTTCTATTCAAACGATCCAAGTCTAATTTAACTGCATGAGGGAAGGCAATGGGAGGAAATATAAATATATTATTCGCATAAAATAAACCATAACCCACCAAATGATTTACATAAAATTGCTTAGTATATCGTTATGACGGTATTAAAACTATATTATTTTTATCATACTTTCTTAAACTACCATAGTTATTTAATAGAGCACATAAAAGGGAAATTTTCTGTGAAATGATTATTTAAATTTTTGGTACTATTACTATTGGTTTTATGATGTTTTTATATCAGTATTATTATTTCGTTATAAAAACGCTTTTGTAATAATTCTTCAACAGATAAGACATATATTCGAGTAGAAGAAGCATAAAAGAGAATGTGTGTTGGATGAAAATTTTAGCTGTTTGGAATGGGTAAAGTGACTCAAACTTGAGGCATCAAGGAACTTCGTATCAAATTTACTACGAAGCAATACAGACAAAACTGCCAATCTGCGCCTAAACTTAAGAAGTTATGTGTAATCGGCGTGCGATTCCGTTTCATTTCTTCCAAATAAAAATCCAGGAATTGCTTCAGTGAATGGGGAAAAAGTCAACATCAATATAAATAATATGGAATTCTTTCGAGCCGAGTTTATTGCTATTAAAATCAATTATTAGACAGTTAGGAACGCTACTGACCCCACAAGACACCTAATACGATTAGCGCATCTCGAGTGTATCCAACATCGCTGGAAGAAAGTTCTTTTATCAGTTAAAGAAAACATAATGGTGCGGAAACATAAGACCGAAACACTTACTCCTGATGGCTCCCATTTGTTATACAAATGTACAAGAAACAAAAGAACTTTGTCCAAATACGCGCTCCTTCCTCTATGGGGAATATATCCACTGATTGCTTTTGGATGGGGAAGAAAAAGGCAAACAGGGAAGTAATGCGGGGGAGAGTGGGACCATTACAACTTTCGGCTCAAATAATAAACGATGCGAGAAATGGCTGTGACCTGATACTAATGATATACGCGATATCTTCATTCAATTGTTATAGAAAGGAGGCCTTTTTTGACATTTCGCCGCGTACTTTTATTTGGCAAGTTGCTAAAGTTGTTAGAGAAGAAGTTCGGAGCTAAGGCTGTTAATATTGTTAAAGGTCAAGTTTCATATATCTCATTGAGGAGGAAACGAAAAAAGAAACTCTACCGCGTTCGACGAAAAATTCTTTCTATAGAAACCCAATCATTTATTTTCCTGGATGATTCAATTTTGTGTGTTTGAGAATTTAGAAAAAAACATTTTATGTAATAAAGAAAGAGGCAAAAAAATTCTGTCCATCAACTGCTCAGAAATTCACTTGTAAATACACAGCTTAACACCGCAATTACCAAGCGCACAGATTTGTGCGTTTCTTCGCTTCAACTTTATAAAAAAAAAAAACAACGCATTACTCACATTATCATTCAAATGTAATTATTTAACGACCACATGGATTTCGCATGAACTGGAAGTGGCGAAAGCGCGCGACGACTTATCCATCGGAAGAATTTACAACGAACAATAAAAATGGCCGAAAAATACACGGGATCAAACAAACTTATCGTTAAAACTTAACTCCTATACGCCAGATGCGTCAACTTCAATCCTTATCACCTTACTTTCTAGATGACCCTCGTATTTATTTCTTTAATCTAAAGACAATTTAATTACTTACAAAATGATGTAAGAATGCAAATTAAAGATTTAGGGGATTATAATATCTGGGGAGGGAAATGGTTAGCTATTAAAATTGCGCAGAAAAAGCTGATCTTGTTCAGAATATTTGAATTGATGTAGTCAGACGGATAGTTGTGGGTGGATGGACGTCGGAAACAAAGACTCTTTTTTCTAAGGTAACTTTTTATGCAGCACGAGAGAGAAAGATCTGGCTGCGAGAAGGACGTCCTCCCGCAGCCAAGGCCAATCGACGACTCTCTCCGACTCCCGCCTCCTGCTCATCACCACCCTACCGGCAACGATGCACGCACAAGAAGTGATCGGTCGGTATTACAGGTGCAATGTCCCCACAGCGCCAAAGAAGATGGCGCTGTTAAAATACCACATTGCACCTAAAGAGAGATGGTAGATATCGCTGCGATTAACAGCGTCATTTCGTAGGGAAGATAATTCGTTAAGACCAGTCTACATTATTGAAATTCATCTGTTGTTTGTGTGTCCGTGGGAACGCCCTTAAAAATAAACAAGCTAAAGCTAGACATAAACCATCTTGTTTTGTGTTTTTTTGATTTTTAACAATAAAGATTTATAGAAATACATTTTCCATGTATTGCAAAAAAGGAACCCTTTTTTTTAAAATAAAAGGCATAATTTAAATAAACAATCTATCATCTTTTATCCAAGTTTAGCCAGAAAAGACTACAACAAAATTCTTTATCCATAGAAAAATATTCGCCAAATAGAGATTGCCCATTTTTAGAAAAAACCTTTATCACATAAGTCATAAATATAGATATTTAAGACTTAATACTTAGACTTAAAATTTGGATTTAATTATAAGTAAATATTATGAATAGACAGTAAGAGATTTTCCGCAATGACTGCGAATAAAAATACTCTTACCGTTTTCTTCTCAAAAAGGGATTCAATCTCCGATACCTTAAAATATACACCCTTTACTTTAAATACTTTTCTTTTCACATGTAAAAAGGGGAGAAATTTGACTTCTGAACCAATAAAAAATACAATAGACCCAAATGAGGGTTTCGGATTTAATACAAATTCTTTCTTTTTCGCAATTTATTCACAATACTCATGTTTTATTAAAGCGCAAAAGGGTGGGGCCCCAGACTTATCCTATTTGACTACGCGACTGGTTGAAAGCGAGGAAAGTATAAAGTTTGAAGCCTCCAAATGGGGCTTTATTTCGCATTCTTCCTATGGGATCGGCTGGCATTCGCATAAGTATATATGGGATGCAATAAATTTAGATAGCCGATCAACCGATAAGCATCCACCCAAGGGTACAGATATCGCATCCAACCATCCAGAGGGATAAATGCGTAGCCACTTTTTTTTAAGAGATTGTCAGCCGATATACTGAAGGCCATATTTTTCAGATAAGATCAGTTTTTTCTTGGGAAAGGGCTTCAAAATATTCCTGGCGTGTGTAACGTAGCTAACGTGCGAATATCTCTCCGTGAGATTAGATCGACGTATTCGGTGCAATCGTGATTGTATATCATTTTTCATCCCTTGAACCCCTTGAAGGCCGTTCAAATGATTATAAAATTCAAATATAAAAATAGCAAATTAAATATATCTTCGTATATGCATTCCATTCTGAGACTTCATAAATGTGCTTAATTTTTATGACCATGAAATATATAATATTTTTAATGCATATACTTTTCGTCGTTATAGGCGTTCAATATGTCTACAATAAAATATATTCATAGATCTTGAACTATGATCTATAGATTGAGGATTTCCTCATTGTTACTATGAATTTTCAATCAAATCAAACACAAGCGAATGGAAAACCTCGCCATATGAATTTAATTATGGATTCAGGATATGTTAATGAAATATTTTTATCATCTCAAACAGGAATAAATAGGCCCAATTGAAAACCAGGAAACATCTCGATATACCTATGATTTATAAATGCATTTTTGTAATGTAAAATCAAATCAATTATTTGAAATGATTTTTTATCAAATGGGGAATTCTACATTTTTATTTTGTACAAAAGTTAATCAAAGATTCCTGTTATAAGCCAACTATAATATTCTAGTATAAAAATAAGGAATGTAAGGAAGCTTTTTTTCAGCTATTTAAAATAATTATGATGAGGAGAAAAAACGACTTTGTACCCATTTTTTTAAATTTAAAATAGCAAAGTGAGTCTAATCATATATGGCAAATCGTACTTCTATCTTTAAATTGTGAAATAAAGGCTTTTCAATCAGAGATATTGCTCAAAAATAAATATTTAAATCAAGTGGATGTCTTATACCATTAGAAGACATCAGGATATTTGGACTTTGAAGTTCTTTTTAAATATAAATAAATTATGAGTTATACTAAGTACTGAGCGTTTCCAAACTTATTATCGGAAGTTTAAACTAATATCACCATTATTGCAATTCTGTATGATTTTTTTAAAAATACAAGTAGTTTGAAGTTATTTGCATGATGAAATGGAAAATTTTCAAATCATCCCTCGATAGTATTCCAAAGGCATATTTTTCGATTACCTCAGGCATCCCTTCATCTCCGAGAGGTGCATCGTGATAAACCGGCTTACAACTAGCTTTAAAAATGAAAAACACTCTCACTATCCTTTATCCCCCACTTCCTGTTGGAAATTTACGGCATAACCGGAAAAAATGCGGGGATTATAAGTTTCTTTTCGTGCAGGTGGAATACGGCCACAGCAATATATATATTCTCCCAGTTGTCACATTTATGTTAATATTGCGCCATAAAAATACCTATCGCCGCAAACAAGATGTCCGTAATAAAAAATAACAAGCTCCTTTATTGGCCATAGCACCGGATAAAACGTCTATTGTGTGTGTATGTATGTGCGCAGGCCGGAATTATTCTGACATTCGGGGTTTCCCTCGAGCGGATGTCGCGAAACACACCCCTCATTGTTCATCCC
The DNA here is from genome assembly GCA_008973525.1 of Stenopsyche tienmushanensis. Lineage (NCBI taxonomy): Eukaryota > Metazoa > Arthropoda > Insecta > Trichoptera > Stenopsychidae > Stenopsyche > Stenopsyche tienmushanensis. The sequence goes on from WACJ01000217.1 coordinate 217,921, forward strand.
TTTGAATTTCACATGTATTTATTGCTCGACCTAATGGAAAATCACGAAACTTTTTCAAACAAAAACAACGGCGAGAGCCTTCCGCGTTTTTGCGATTTGAAAAAATCTGCGGTTTTTCAATTTTAGGAGGGAATTTTTTAATTAATGGAAAAGGTCGAGGAAGGCGAGCTTTCATCAAAAAAAATTCATCTTCAATGAAAAGGCAAAGTCAATTTAAATCATTAAAGCATGATTTTGTGTCCATGTTAATATATGCATACACGAGGAGCGCTCTATAATTTAACTACCTCAGTATGGAAGCTATGTGCATGCCGGGGCCTGTCCTAATATATTATCCTTCAATGCGATTGTAATTATCAGAATGACCATATTTCAAATAAGCGTATTTAGTTAGAAGATCAACATGTTCTTATTAAATGCAGTTAGACGACTAAGAGTCGATAATTTATAATTATATAAAATTAATTTTGAATAGACAACCTAAATAGGCCAGAAAGTCGATAAAAAATGACTTTCGTACTGGGAATTTTAACGAAGCGACATCTGAATAAATGTATCAGAAATTTAAACCCTCAAAATTAGAAGATATATAAAAATACGCTGAACAGCTGAGGAAACAGGTTGTAAATACGAATAGCTTGGAACAATGTGTATTTCTAAAAAAATGATAAATCTACGGGATTTAGGAGCCTGGAGCTACCCAATTAAGGTCTGGAGATTTAATTTCTAACGTATTATATGGTGATAGAATAGAAAAGATCTCGATTAAAGAGTCTAGATCCCTTATAGAATAAATGTATTTTTATTAAATAACTATCTAATTTATTAACACTTTTGCATCATGATGATGCGGACCATGAATAGCATCTCTTGGTGCGTCTACTCATTTATTTATACTGTAGCATGGGAGTGACGTGCAAGAGGCGGGAGTCGGGAGGTCGTCGGTTAACCTTGGCTGCGGAAGATCGTCCCTCCTGCAGCCAGATCTCTTTCTCTCTTTCTTTGTGTGGAATGTCGATTTCCATCAAGAGAGTGTATTTACAGGATGCATATACAGTTTAGGAATATCAGATTAATTATCATTTTTAATATTACATAGAGATATTTAAGGCTTTTATTTATTATGCTTTAAAAAATATATTAAGCAGACCCGTGATAATCGGCTAATCCGGCACCCCCTGTAATCCGATATTCCAATACAAGTATATTATAATACAAATGTAGGGTAACGCTTCGACAATCTAAAAAATGCAATGCAAATGTAGTTTATTTAGGAAAGAAACGACTATTATTTCTAGTCCCATATTGGCCATGAAAACAAAGTTGTTTTACAAGGAAATAACAAAAATAAGACTTTATAACAATGGAATTCAAAAATCGTCATGGAATACTCGATAGTCCGACAAATTGGACAATCCGACACTGCCTTGCAAAACGTTTGTCGGATTACTGCGGATCTGCTTTTTTAACACGTTGCAGTCCGGGGGACGGGTGATAGCAGGGTGACATTCAAGTGTCAGGGTTGACAAAAAATACTTAAAATTTCACCTTTAAATTGCCAATTTAATTTTTGTTTAAATATAAAATTGAGAAACATAGCAAAAGACCTTCCTAACTCCCAAAAAAAAATATATCGGCCCATGTTCGAAACATCTTGTATATACAATATATTGGTTCAGCTATGGTTTATGTTCCGGAAAAAATAACGTTTTTTTGGGTTTTTTAGGTTTTGGTAGAATTGCATCATACATTTAGGCACGTATAAGTGATTTAACACATATAAGTGATTCATTAATATTATGTTAATGAAGCTCTACACAACATCAAGCCCAATTTCCTTTCGCGTATGACTAATACTGAACCGAAATAAAGCTATATTTTGAACCGGTTCAACTACAATTTTAGTTCCGTTTAAAATAATGTTTTTTTTTTTCTGATTTGAAACTCTATTTGACACCCAGCTGCGAGACTTTCTGATGACGAGGCATCTATTCCTTAAACAGCAAATATCACTTTAAAATAATACCCTCTCATTACAGAGCCCGCCAAGAAGATTGAGCCCATTCAGGCATTTTTTAAATCTGATAATGTAACAAAATTGAAGAGGGAAGAATAAGAAATTTATGCTATAATTCCTCGTATGTCTAACAAAAGTTACTGTATTACCTTAACAATATGTATAGCGTTCCCATGGAAACACAAATGACAAAGATAAGACAGATATATAATAAGCATATTTAAGCCCTTAATAACCAAATCATTTTCATATAAGTGTAGCATTGTTAGTCTGTGTAGATTTAATTTGCCAGATTAACAGCGATATCTTCCGTCTCTCTTCAGACGTAATCTGTCAATTTAATAGCGGGAGGACGTCCTTCCCGCGGCCAGATCTCTTTGATCTCCTTGGGTGCCTCCCAAGAACTCTGCCCTAAGAACGCTCTACACCAGTATGCATCATAAGCATTATTTTTTGACAAGAAACATACATCAAATTGTGCTTGAAAGAAAAATATTTTGTAAATTTTCATCATACTTTTTTTGCTCATGGTATGATTTATAGTTAGTCGGAATATGACTAGCAAATGAGAAATTTGCATATGCTCAATCAAACCAAGGCCAAGACCGACGATTAAGTTTACTTGTCCACCGCCAATCAGTTATGTGGCCATGATTAGCTGAATTTAACACCCCGATTGACAGTAACCAACGCAAGAAGCGAATTGATTATTAAATGTCATTTGTAAACACTCACAGATCCGTGACTAAAGCCATGTAATTATGAGTAATGTTACGAGAATATAAAGCGATTATTGAATTTGTGCTTTTCTTGCCCGACTGAATGTACAATAGAATATCCGGCGAATTGCCTTTCATTCGGCTATTAAATTTATGCATTAAAAAAATTAATAACCCATGGGCAAAGTTGCAAAGTTCAAATTACGACTTTGAATAGTTTCCTGGAAATTTTTGCTCGCTGACTCGCAACTTCGGCCAGGGGCTCAAATAACATCGCTGGAAGTCGCAAGACTGTAATTTTCCCAGATTAAAAATTCACACTTTGAGCATTATCGAAAGGATCCATAGTTTAACATTGGCGTTTTTTCTTCTTTTCGGTCCTGCAAAGTCTCCGTGAATATGTCAAGGAGGATAATTAATTCTGCTTGCCACAAATTTTCCTTTAACCTGATCTTAGTTCAGCCAACCATTATTCCTGAACACAATTCTAAACCATTTAAGCTCATCCGTTGTCGGTGCATTAATTACAGAGCTTAATGCACTATGTATGCATGGGCGTGAAACACGTCCTATCAATTAACAATACATTTAAATTACATACAATAAATAAGATCATCCTGTAGAAAACTTTGTCTGTAAATTCTAAATAAAATTAATATATCATATCTACATTATTATTAGACTATTTAAGAATTAATAAGAATATTTCAGTGCCTAAAAGATAACCCTGAAATGACAATCCATATGGGTCTCGTATAACTCGATTTTATGCTACACGGTTTTGATATAACACCATTGAGTTATGGGATGTTTTTGTATAACGCGCTTTAGATAACATGATTTCAAAAAAAATGTTTTCAAGAAAAGATACCATAACGGAATAGGGGAATACAAAATATTTTGGTCCCATTTGGATCCCATTTAGACAAGTCGTCACCAAAATTTTGGCTTCCCATAAATTTAATAATTCATCTCTACATTCAATGCAATATTACTTATGTGGGTGTTACTCAAAAAAAAATTGGGATTGCTAAAGTTTTGTAAGAACTTCAAACCTCATATTACACGGACTTGTATTACACGACGTTTCTGTTGAACCATATGATCAATAATAAATCTATACAAGGTGAAGCAGATAGACTTTTTACAGATTCTATTGCCACTAAAAGGTGGGCTAGAAACCCGGCAATTACTGATTGGGAATGCAGTTAGTCTGAGTCGCCTCACGGTGGCTAAATGCTGAATTTCTTTGGCTCAGTCTCATCTCGCCTCAAGCTAAAATGGGTTGGCTCCGATCACTGGACTTCCCAGTTCCTGATGGGACACAGCCGTTTTGCGGCATACCTGATAAAAATGAAACTAAATGATAATTCAGACTGGGTGTGCAAGTTAATAAAATAATCCTTTCATGGACGCTGATCACGTTATGTGGTCGTATATGGGCATGTCGGCCGAGAGAGAGGCTCTCCTGTGCCATGTCAGGGGTCCTTTTTCTGGACCTCTTGGCCACAGGGACTTGGTGGCCAGCCCCGGTGCCTTTTCGGCGTTCAAGACCTTCGCCATAGCTTCGGAGGCAAATGTCCGTCCTCTACCATAACATGTCACTACGAGTTGACCATATACTTGTATCAACCTATGTATGAATAATAAAAAATAAAATACAAGATCCAAGTACACTATATTCCAAATGCAGTTTTAGATGATTTCATTATTATAGCGTTTCTACGGAATCCTAAACGACAAACAAGTTTTAAAAAAATTAAGTATTATGTGAAATAATGATCACAACCAATCGAAGCTCACTACTGTACAACAAATCTACGTCTTATAAATTAAGGTTGTTATTTTATATTTTGTTCGAAAACATTAATAATTCTGGATTAAGACAATTGATCACAATTTCAATTGCGCTCCGAAGACCGACTATCTCCCTCTCTCACGTGAGCAGAGATCAACCGCCGTAATGCGCGCGCATCTATCCTCTTACCGTCCCCGCGGCCACGGCTTCACTACTCCAGACTAATGTGCGCCAACATGGTGCATCCGCTTAACATTTCGCAAAACAAATTCCGCCCAAAAATAATGTTTGTGTTCATTTAAAAACCTTCTTGGATACACGCCCAATAACTCATCAAAGTTTTATTGCAATCGAATGAATATTATAGGAACTTACACAGGACAAACGGATCACAGACCACAGACATTCATTTATTTATATATAGATCATTCCAGACAAAGGGATGCAAATATATTTATAAATTTTCACATTTGCATTCAAAGTAAAAGATAAGGGTCTCCGGAATGCAAGTAGATGTTTCATATTCATGTATTCGATATTTTCAGTGAGTTTTGATGCATTAATGCAAGTCTGCGTGCCAATTGTTTTTCGCCATTAAAATATCAACTTTAATAGATTTCATCGTGCGGAAAATTGACTTGCAAATGAATCGTAAAAAAGCCGCTACATATTTATCGCATGCGTCTAGGCGAGGGTGGTTACATTAAGCTAAGGTTTATGGTCGCCGGTCACGCCAGTATCCTTTTAAAGTCCTGACAAACGAACATAATGGCCGGTCCGATAATGTCCAATGGCCAGGTCGATCCTCTATCATTTGTGAGTTAGTATAAATAAGAGTGGCGTGCCTGTGTCAAAGTGCAATATGCGTTTGGGCGGGGTTGGCGCCCACCGCGATAAGCCTCGCAGTTTGCATAGGAACAAGTCTCATTAGTGTCACGACATGGGCGACGTGAGCTTATGATAACTTCGTCAGACTAATTTATGCTGTTAATCGTCGGCTCGAAAGAAATTTTAAAAGCTCTCTTAAAACGCCACCCTTGAGCATTATCTTGCGAAAAGCTTTGTTGTTCTTGTATTTCGTGAAAAACTTGACGTTTTCATAACGTATCTTGGAATTATGGCGCTCGAAAAATCATGAATTTTCCTTCATACGATACGAATTTAATATTAGGGGTCGTATATAAAGTTGGTTAATTCGGATCCATGCATAATCACGTGATTCAAAATGCATTAAATGGATTATCGCACACAATACATCCTGTTTGTGGATTTGATTTTAATACAACGATCCGTGCTGGGGAATAATTGTGTTTGGGGATGATATTAAAAACCGAATATTACGATACCGCCGGATCAAATAATTTTATGAATGCAGTGGTTTTCAGCAATAATTAGCAAATTATAATTATTCACAATATTCAATCACATTTACATATAACGCAAACCAATTTGTTAATAATTAAGCAAACAATCAAATTTAAATTAATCAATGTAGCTTGCCATCAGCTTGGGATTATGATAAATTGATAGCATAATGAAAAACGTCGATTTTTAGCTACCAATATAATATCATCATCATTTAATTTATTATATTATTAATAAATAATAGTATAATATATTTAATCAAGTAATTTACAGATAAGATGATCCTTAACAATATGCGACTTTTTTTAAAATAGAAGAAAACTTAATCATTAACACATCCCGGTCCGCTCACTCAAAAATGCGCGTTTCATATAGTGCTTTTTGCAGATTTATTCAAGCTAAAGCACGCGTTTTATACTTTTATTAATGCTGTATGTTCTTTTAGCTTCTTCAAAAAAATACAATTAATATATTCCCAAAATTTCTAAATCGAAAAAAAATTTTCGTATTTGTATTTATTTTGTATTATACACGCACCATATGTCAAAAATCATTATTAATAAGCTTTTGTAAAGGCACTCATTTCATTTCACCAGACTTATATGCGCCAACATGGTGCATTCATGCAATATTTTTACTACATCTATGTTATTTTCGAAAGTGTAAACAGTATATTGATAAAGTTTTATCGTAATCGGATGAACGGTATGGAAGCGCATTAAATACGGACAAAAAAATGATTTTTATATATTAAATGACTATGCTTATGTTACTCATACAATTCTTAACAATAAGTGGACGAAGTTTCAACGCAATCTGATGAACGGTATTGGAGCGCATTAAATACGGACAAACAAACATTGATTTTTATAAATTAGATATTGAATGAAAATTTTTGCCAATTTTTAACTTTATTTTTTTTTCTTTTTTATTTACACAATATTACAAAACAAAATTTCCTTCATTACTATTTAGTATTTCTCACGGGTTTTTCGAGTTTTTCAATTCTTCTTTTGAAAATTTCTTCTTGTTTTAAGTCGAAATATGTACAAATATGATTTTCGATTTCAGTTTATGTTTCGAAAGCGATTATATTTTAAAGCAGCGATCTTTAAACTAGGATCCATTGACGGAAGTCCGCAGAAATATAAAAAAACAAGTGTTTCGTGGAATTATTTACTGAAAACATTATAAGAAGATCTATTTTGACCAATATTTGAACAAGAAATGTCTGTTTTTTTTTAAATTAAGACTCAAGAATAACGTAAAATATTGGGATTGGGAATAAAAAAATGTTGAAGAGGTGGTTTTTATTTCAGCGAAAGCCATCTATTTTTCCAAAGGAGGACATTATGCAAGTTCTTCAAAATTTATGCGAAGGACAGTGGACTGGAATGTGTTAATCATCATAAACAACGTTTTTATTGGAAAATTATTTCATTTTCGGGGTTTTCTTAAATAGTTTGCCTTTATTTGAGAAATATTTATAAATTTCGATACCTTTTTAGAAGTCCGAATTCAAAATTTAAGCTTTTTTCAATTGAATGACCTTCGTCGTTGTCTTTAAAAAATATAGCTCCAATAGTTCGACCAAGTCTAGACTTCCAAAAATTGTATTTCTTGATTATCCGCAACATTTATATTATCAATGCCTTCACGTTTGCTAAAGACTAAGGAAGTTCTATTGTCTTATTTATATAATGAATGAAATTATAAGATAAATACAATACAAACCAATTTACAATTTTCAATGACATAGATAAATTCATCATTGACTGCCTATAAACAGGTAAAAGCTTTCTTATTTTTGGATTGCATGTACTTTAAATTAATTATATTTAATACAAGAACATGTCTAGTATCAATATTTATAGCTATTGTTACTCGTAGTTCCTTAATAAAAAGTAGCCAAGATCTATTTAACCGTCCTCGGTATTTAAATATACCACACCTAAAATTTGAGCATAGAATGGCAGTACTAGGGTGTGTCCTATTGAATATATTTTTTGTATCAGAATGTTCGTATTCCATTAAGATATCATCACCATAAAACCACAATCAATATAAGGGTTTATCATCATGAAAAAATTCAAATACTTCCCAAAAGACAATGATGTCCGACTTATGATTTTGGTCATATTTTTTGAATACTAAGACATCAAAGCTTTATTACAAACCAAAATCATTTGAATAAGCCAAGTACACTGCATGATCATCAATGAAATTGTAAATCATCGATGTAATTATCTGTTATCGTTTAGAAAGCATACGACTCATTCTTATATAGAAAGTTAATTAACTAGTATCAGATACTCCATGGATCTATTGTATTGTTTCACATCTCTAAGGGTAAATGAAAAGCGAATTTAACAATAGAAAAATCGCATGTTCATTTAATGCATTGTCTATTGAATCAATACATTGATCAATTAATGAGATAAAAATGATTAACGCGAAGATCTTCACAGAAAGAAAACAGTATAGCGCAATGATATTCAAACAAAACATATTTTTTCATCCAATTATGTACCATATAAAGTTATTGTATCGCATAGAGTTATGTATAATATATATTAAATTTATCGTATCGAGCCTAACTGTAATATTTCATTATTGAGTAGAGAAAGGAACGCTTTAAATAGAAACAATACGAATTCAATACAGAGAAGTTTTTTTATACTTGAACGTTATTGACATAGTGAACAGACATACATTTTATCTTAATATTCCAATTATATGCTTACTTTTATATTTGATTAATAAACTGCATTACTTTACAGATGTCATGTTTCTCAAACTTGCTGTAAACTTGCTAATTAGTAGATTTTAAGCACTTCAAGGTTCAAAAGGTATGATATTTTATGATAATAATAATAGAGCTTTAACACTGATTTTCAAGCATTTTGTCTTCTCAGTTAAAATAGTATTGATGTTCTGACAACTTTTCAATAAAAAATAAATGTGATTGATTGAAAGGAATGCTTTTAAATAATTTGGAGCGATGAATGGTCATGAAAAAATAAAGACCTGCTCAGGGCATTATATAGGAAAATGTGAGGCCCGGAGCAATAGCGGAAAATAGTTTTAAATTTCGTTCCACTTTGCCTTTACCCTATATTTTTGTTTAACATATTGAGTTGCCAAGTTGTAGCCCCTAATTTTGCTAGACCTGGAGCAATAGCCCCTCCTCCTTGATAGGTCCTGTACATAGATAAACAGAGGACATCCTAAAAACAAAGGACAACGATGCATATGCTATCAACCAGTAGATATAAAAGATATAAGAGCGATTCAAATATAAACCGGAATTTTGATGTCCAAATTTATTACTGATATCTAATATATAAAAATTAATATTTCTTTGTTCGTATGTAATGCGCTGCCATACCGTTCATCAAAATGCGATAAAAATTCGTCCACTTGTTGTTAAAAATTACGCGAGTAACATAGGCATAGTTTTATATACAAAAATACAAATTTGTTTATTCGTATTTTATACGCTGCCATACCGTTCATTCGATTGCAATAAAACTTTTGCCAAATTATTGTTTGCATGTTTTCAAATAATATAAGTATAATAAAATTAGCTTATAGTAGATCTTATATATAAAAATCAATGTTTGTGTGTTTGTTCATATTTATAATAAAACCAACAAAATAAAATAAATCAATCATTAATACTTTTCCTTTATATATCATTTAATTTCAATACATGTATTCATTATTGTAAAGAATTATTACTTCAGTGGCAGCAATGCGCCGGGTACCAGCTATATATTAGAAAAATACAAATGTTCTTGTTTTTTACAAATTTTTACAGCAAAATTCCGGGTTATATTTGAATCGCCTTCATATTAACCAAAGAATAAAATTATCTTCCATTATCTTCAATATTATTTTGATTTGGCTTATTGAATTGCATGGGTGATACGTACGATGTTGGGATTATATCATGGCAAGTTTAAAAACGATTTTGAGATGCAATATTAAGGCGACATCTGCGAAATTAAATATGCAAAAAGTAGAAAAAAATAATTAGTAGCATTGACTGCGGGAAGACGTTTTCTTCCCGCTGGCTCCCCAACAGTCTCGCAACTGGAATCGCTCTCGATGATTGATTTTATTATATACTCTGACCATCCTTATTCTTCGTGTGAATTAGATGTGATTGTATTCTGATGATGATAAACCAAAACGAAGATAGTTTTTAGCTAAAAACACTCACTCAGGCGGATTTTGTTCATAGATGATTATTGAGGAAATTGTTATATTTTTATGCAAGTTGGCACATGAATGACGAAATGCGTCTCAAGTTAGTACTACACAAGCGTACATCACATCTTGAAAATCCGTGTCAATTGCGACAGTCACCAACCTTGGAGGGTTTCGATATTTCTGACCCAAAAATAATTTCAGAACAATTGTAATAGCGCTCTGCATATATTAAAGATGGTAATCTCGTTGAAGGCTCATCATCACGTCGTGATGCATATCGGATGAAATGCTGGCACGTGAATCCTTATCTGATCCAGATGAAGATCATGCTTGATGCTTTCAAAGCGGCATTTAAAAATGTAGATCCAAGGTCGCTATGGTTCAATTGCAATTGATCGAATTTGTGCGTATGGAGCGGTCAGAAGTTTCAATAAGTCGCACGTGGGCTTTGCTCCAGATCGATCCGGCAGATATCGTTTGGCAGTAATTCACACTGAAAACATGACTTGTAAACCTAAACGCTAAATTAATTATTTCGTGCGGTTTATTTATTGTAGGTGTGATAAGTTTGTCGTGATTCCCTTGCCGGCGATACTATCGCTAAATTATTGTTCGCAATTCGCCGCGACGTAGAGGCGAAAATGCATGATCCTTTTGCAATCGATGCGCATATGAACAAATTGCAAAAGCCCCCTTGCAAGCGCATAAAAACTCATTTTTATATTCATCAGCGCCACAATGCAGTTATGGTGCCATGATCATTCTTCCATTTATGCATCGATGCAACCGGGGTGACCATGCGTTCGAATGCAAATGCCTCTTATTACCAAAGTTCATCCGATAGAGCGTGATCCAGTTGTAGGCCCATGGTGAAGTTATGTGGCCATGACAATAAAAACACGACTGCCTTACTATTGATACGGTCGCTTAATTGTTATGAGTTATGGCTTCGGAACACATCGATAGCCCTTAATAAATATACATCTGAACGCGATCGAGCTCGATACGAATTGTCCGATGTATTTATGAAAATTAATTCAATTTTAATGATCGATTTCCTGCGGTTCAGATATGTGTATAATGGGTTTTATGGCGTAATTTCAGTTTGGTTTCTGTTTATGGTGATATAAAATAATGAAGCACTAAAGTGTTAAAATTGGTTTTAATAATACCGTTCAATAAATACCACAATTATTAACATTCATTCTTATTGGGAAACCATTCAAATATTTTTTTGTTGTATTGTTTGGCTATGATTCGAAATTCCTATTTTTTATCACGGCATTTATCTGACTTCAATATAACCGGAAAAATATTTCAAGTTCAATTTCAAACAGTTTAATGAATAGAAAATAATATTTTTTGACATGTCTAAATAAACCAAATATACCAAATAAAACTTGCTCAATTTATATGCAACATGGGAGACGCAGCCCCACCTTTGGAGCTTACGAAGAAGTGATCCACAGAGGGAGATGAGTTACAGAAAACACCACTATTATCTTTGGGTCAAAAACGATCGTGAGAAGATCAGGCCATTCAGCGGCCAAGACGATTGGTCGGATCCCAAAACATAAATAACAAGAACTGAGCGTCTGTTTTCAGTCTCTTCTTTCAATTACTCTGGAACTTTCCTTCTATGGTCGGCACTTTGAGATATTTAACATCCAATCCAGATTAAATATGATTTATTTTTCTCTGATAAATTAAATATTCAGATCATTAATAAATTTGGTCAAAGCTACCTAGTTATAATATTTTTTTCCAATCACTTATAGATCCCTATCCAAATCATCTTATCCAAATTTAAACATATGTGCAAGGCAATGAAAAATTATTTAAACTAAGTTATTCATCTCTTGATTTTTTTTAACAAAAAATTTAAATACTTAAAATAAGCAATTTTTGATTTATGAATTTCTAATTATTCTCAATTATACAAGGTGTTTTACAAATGGGCATATGTTCTAAGTTTCAAGGTTGTCGAATTAGATTTTTTTTAACATTTTGAAAAAATATCCAAATTTTCATCTTTAAATCGACATAACTTTTTTAAAAAATTTTTCAACATTTTGGCATGTCCCTAGATAAAGAAATCCAGTGGTGTCAGGTTTGAAAACTATGCGAGCTACGGAATAGGGAACATCTCCAGGCAAAAAAATCCAATGGTGTCAGGTCGGGAGACCGTGTGAGCCGTGGAATAGGTGACGTCCCAAGGCAAAGAAATCCAGTGGTGTCAGGTCTAAAAACAGTGCAAGCTACGGAATAGGGCTACCAAAAAAAATAATTTACACAACAGAGGTGCCCACAAAAGAAATCCTAATTGAAGGAATAAGCGCCGCCTTTGCAAAATTGAAAGAGGAAATACTACTTCAGACAACTACAGTTGAAATAAGAAATAGGATTCGTGCGAAGCAGAGGTAGCCAATTTGAAAAAAAAATGTAAAGAACATCATAAGCATAAAAAGTATTTTTTTAAACCTACCCTGGCAAACTGATACATCTTCAAGGTTAAAGACTTATTGAACGATTTTTATGACAAGTAGTATATTAATTGAAGGGTTACAATCTATATAATTTTTTAAAACTAAACTAAGCTCAAAAGAGTTTTTAATTTTATGTTTAAAGAATTTAGAAGTTGACATCTTTTATTCGTACTTTTAAAAAAATGCATAAAATAATTATTTATTTAGATCGAAAACACATTGAAAAATACAAACACAGCTATTTTATGCTATTACAATGACAGATTGATAAGTTATGATAATTTAGCCCCTTAAGTGGATATGACGTATATATCCGTCAAGACCAAAGTCCTTGCAAAGCGGGTATGACGGATATATCCGCATTGTGAAAGTTAAGCAAACCACAATAAAAAAATGACAGATATGTCCGATTGTAGTGTTGTATGCTTTAGATGTAAGAATGATTCATCTCGGAAACTGACTTGTTCGAACTTGATGATATACTATTTTCGTATACTAGATATGACGTACGTATCTGCTAGCGGTGAAAAGATCGTGTCACTACGGATGACACTTTTAACAGTCAGATACGTAACGTTGAAGGGGTTAAAGGTGAAATTTTGGGTATTTTTCAAAGTGTTAAAAAAAATCTTTCGACAACCGATTCCGATACTTATGTTATTCCGATAACATATGCTCTATGTGTGAAACGTAGCAAAACAACCCTAATCCCTAAAAAAAAATGGTCAATCCATGTTTGAAACTTCCTGTATACACTCAAACCTCTTTTTGTGCGATTTCGAAGTTATGCTGTTTTTTTAAGTATTATTTTATTTCGTAAAGAGTACGTATCGAGATATTTTAGATAAAATAGGAAATAAATCATAAACACTAACCGAAATTTGGAAAAAAATTATAATTTGGGACTATGTAAATCATATTGCCTCACAACAATACAAATGTTAACAAAAATGTTATTTTTTATTGCCTGCTTTGCCTGTTTTCCTATTTTTTTACTAACTTTTGAATTATATTAATATCTAATCCAAATGTATAATATTCGATATGTTTAGGGTTAATACTTGGAAAAGTCTAGATCCAATCCATATTTCAGAATAGCATAAATAATTCAAAATCGATTGATTAATCGTTTTATGGAACATATTATTAAAGTTTTATTTAAATTTAGCACATTCATGCTGTAACCTTTCAAAGCCCCTTCGATAGTTTTCATCAATCTTTTGTGTCAAAGAAGGCAATCAATTTGTTTCAACACCGCAAAACGAATCCTCGAACCGAAATTCGATTCAGAGTTCACACATCATAAGATCGGCGCTTTAATATTTAAATAACATTGATGGCTGCATCGTAGATTAATTATGCGAACGTGTTAAACAAGGCAAGTCAATTTAATTTCGTAGGTGTGCTAAGCCTTTAGGGCCATATTAAGATGGAAGATTTGAACCCGACGAGTTATTGGCCGTAATAAATTGGTTTTTAATCTATAAATGTGGGTCAATCACGAGTATTAATTTTTCCGACATTGAATCAATATTTTATCGGTCTTAATAGATTGATCAATTCGGAGCTGTTTGGCTCAATTATAGCGTAATGAACTGTAATGAGTGCTTAATTCATGTAAATAATACGGACTAAAAAAAACATGTAATAGAAATTATATTTTGATCGACACATGTTTTTGAATTGATTAAAAAAAGTTGTCAGGAAAAAAATATTTGTCAGTTTTTGTTGTAGTATTTGGCTGCTCCGTAACTCCCAAGTAAATCCATTTAAACATATGGAAAATCAAAACTACTGATAAAACTGCTAAAAATTATTTCGTAAATATTATATTTTTTAATGTAATTTTAGATTTCAAATTGAAATTTGTAGTCATCTCTTTTTATCCCAAGAAAACAAATTAAAACGACGAAATTAATGCGTCAATAAAAGAAAAATACTGTTTATCTATTTTTTTAATTAAATGAAAATACATAAAACAGATATATTAAAAATTGTATGTGTGTCTGTCTGTTTATCGTTCTGTTCTCCATACAATTTTGTATTTATTAAAATAAGAAAAAAAAAATTAAAGATTTGGCTTTTTGCCAGTCAAAGTCATAAACAAAATTCATAATTCAATATTACATTACCTAAAGTGGAGTCTTCAAAGAGCTTTCAATTAAGTCTTGGGATCCGACCAATCATCTTGGCCGCGGGAAGACTTGTTTCCAACAATATGTTTGTCATTCCCGTCTCCGTCCTATGCGGACTTCAATGAACCGATAGTGAACGTACCCATGGAGGTCGTCCGTTCGGAAACATAAACGCCGAGGGCGGGGTATGATACGTGACTACGCTCATCCCCTTTATTACAATTAGTACTTTAATATTTAATAAATATGCATATTCGATTCATTCAAGCACTTCTCTATTTTTTTAAATTTATACCCGCTATATAGACTATACAAAACTAATTTCCAAACTTGATTTTAATACGTTGTAAAACATGTCTAAAATTAAATCTCATAGTGACACGCTGTTTGACATAATCCCATCTCTCTAATGGGGGATTAATTTGTTTTTTTCCGATTCAATCAAGATCATGAATGGGGATCAGTTGACCTGACCTATAAATTAGCATTTGACTGACACTTTCTATTAACGCCCCGGTGTTAAATTGAACAAAGGGCTTAATTCAACAGCTTATCACATGCGCTTTAATTGGATTAGTCATTTTTTAACGTATTCATCTGAACGTATAGCATTTCAAACTATTACAAAATTTAATGAAGGACTGTATTTTCTCCCTTATGATTTGTTAAGTTCAATCAGAATGAAATATATTTTACATCGTGTCATAAAATATCGCATTAACAAAGTAGCATTGTAGGTCATATTCATTGTAGGTCAGCGAAGGACCCTTGAAGATTTGACGTATTGCGTGTCGAAAGCCTTATGAATACAGAGCCTGCAGATGTACTCGATTGAGGAATTCGGTTATCTTTGTTAAAATCTCATTTTAAAACGTCTTTTGAGCCTTTTGCCATTTCCAATTGTCGGAGGGATCCGAAAGAGCATCCCAAGTACATCGGTGCAAAGGTGACCAACGACGACGATGAATCAGCGTGCAAGCATGTTGAGGGCGCCGACTTCACACGCTGCTCGTTTATAACTCAAAGCCACGACTGTTTACCAGTAATTACGAAGTGCAACTTCATATTCATCTGAGAAGTGAACAACCGGCTCATGTCGTGATGCAGAACTCACAGAAGTAGGTTTAGTGGCTGCGAACAAAAGGGTGATGACATCATCTCGTCATTTGCACTGTATACATTATATAATGATCGATTTACCGAAGACAATGGCACTCGTTAACTAATTCACGACTCGACCGATGAAGATAGCCATCGCAAGACCTGGTCGTGTTTACAGCTGAAGAAGTGGAATGGTACTTTCATCTGAGCCGACGACGAGAACCTACATTCTTAATGGTGAATTGTCATCGCGATGAATAAAACATCGATTGCATTTAACGCATGCATCTAAAACAAAGCTGTGTATATATTATATGGCATAGATTTTAACCATTTGAGCGCTACGGCAAATTTTGAAAACTCTTACTAAAAAAGCGTTGTAATTCAACGTCTACTTATCGCTACGCTGCACTTTTGGCAAAAATGTTATATTGAAAAGATAATCATTAATCGATGACTTTATGTACTCATCTCTCCAATACATTCCTTTTTTATACACAATTTAATTATTAGATTGTCCCATAAGTTCCTTTCGCAAATGAACACGGATTTAATCATAGCCATGGTTGGAGAAAACCTGCGATATACTGTTCGCAAAATAGCTAACAGGTTAGAAATTCCACGAACACTCGTCCATAATCATCTGACAAAATTGGGCTACATCAATCGTTCAGATGTGTGGCTTCCTCATGAACTGACTGACTTCGGGTCTCTATCCAAATCGAGTATTTTGTATAAAATAATCAATTAACAATATCTACCATTATTTATGTTATCATTCTATTAGCTCCAATGGGATGAATTTGGTAAGACTGATCACTGTAACAGATCAAAATATTAATTGAATTTACAGTTCTTTATGTATGGACGATACGTTTCAAAGACCAACATGCAAAAAAATAGAAGGAAAATAGGTTATTTCAAAACCGCGCAAAAATATGATAGGGTGTACTTTCTTGTATGAACAATATTTTGCTTTAAAATTTCATGCAGCATCAAAACTTTATTAAAGACACAGGTTGAAAAATATACTTTTAGAGGGGTTGGAAATACAAAAAACTAAAAATATACTGATTCAAGATTTCCATTCATGTACATATATTTTTAGTTTGTTAGTTAATCTAAATAGAGTGAAAATGTTTAAAAATATGGTCATTGATCACGAATTTCATGAATTAGAACACAATATATTTGATTTTGTGACTCCGACCTTTTTAAATAATAAAAATCTAATCGATTGTAAGACTTTGTGCAGTTCCAAATCCATGACAAATGTAATACAACTTTACGATCTGGTAATACCCTCGTTATCCACGGTGGTATATTCTGTTATTGTCTCGACAACAAAAATAAACTACATACAAGACAAAGCGTCAATACAAAAACAAAGATTGAGAATACAATGACAGTTTTTCTTCAGCTAATGGATTTCACATCTGATTTTGACAGTAATTTTTCGATGCGTTCCTACGGACACAAACATTCGAGATATGTAAAGACTTAATGTAATGCATTTTTAAAATATATATATATATTATAAATATGCAGAGTAAATCACAGAGGGTAAGAATTATCAATTCTTATCAATTCAATTCATTATCAATTCTTTCAACTAATTTCAAACAGTAGTTACTTACTGTCTAAGCGTTTTTGTAATGAATATTACGCAGATATTTTTGTAAAAATAATTTTAATTTCTCCCTTTAAATATTTAATTTTGATCGTTCGCGCTTTGCACTCGCCGGGATTACCCACAATTGTTAGGGATAAATCGCTTGGAGATAAAGATCCCCCTCTACGGAGGTATAATAATGATTTCCGTCGTATGCTGCGGGTCCGTGTCGAGGCTGCGGAGCCCTATCGATACTGAGGGACGAACGCCCCTCTCGTTCTAGTGCAACAGGGGCGTTCGTAGAGGCGAGGTGTCGTGGAGGCGAGAGGGCTAAAACGCAACATTAAATTTAAATTAATTTCTCAGAAAACGGTTGTGATTTTTAAATTAACCTCTTCCTCAAGCATAATCAAAGCAAGCTTGATGGCGGCTGAATGAATACGTCTAGTCTAGGCCAAGACTCTTGGACGACTCTCCTATCAAAAACGCGGAATCTAGTATCCCCCTCCAGCACGAAACTACTTCACCTACTGAGGAGTATTGTGAGGCAATCCCATAATAAAATTCATCCTATATTTTTAATTTGGTAATTTATTTTAATACACATTTTAGGGCTTCGTTGCATTTTTTCATTTTGGTTTTTGTTTCGGTTCAGTTCCTAATATTTATATCGGTTCGGTTAAGGTTTTCCCAGTATTTGGTGATTCATCTCCAGGTCGTTAATTATTACATCTTTCAAATGTTTTTATCTGTTCTCTTCTCTTCTAATTAGAAGAAATAAAATGTTCCATATTATATTATTAGATATTCCAAAGCTGAAAAGAAGCTGGTAAAACAAAATACATAATAATGATTTAAGATTGCAAGCTGGAATTTGGATTGATAACAATATTATCTGAAAAATTGATTTAACAGGATAATTAACAAGTTGAACAAATAGTAAAAATTAAAGTATTATCAGATGAATACAATCATCTGATAATACTTTAATTATTATACATTAATAGTTACAGAAGACGATTGGAAACTTTGGGGTTAATTTTTGTATTCAAATAGGGCTTAAATTTTATCTTAATGCCAATTAATTGTTGTTAAAATACACAAATATTCCATGTGATACATTTCTTATAAAGATAATGGGATCTTTTCTCATAAGGAATTCAAAATCATCGATTCATATGTATGTTATGAAATGGTTCATTTTGTACAATAAAAGCAATGGTGGTCAGTTATGGTATTTTTATTCGTTCGTTAAAAGATATTGACCACTCTCTAAATTCAAGAGAAGTCAAAGACTCATATTTATTTATGAAGTCAATCTTGCGACTTGCAGGACAGCAAAAGATCGGGATTACCTAACGCTAAATCATTGGAAAAACGTACTTTCAAAAGATCGATGCCTCATTACAGTCTGCAATGGGCCCTCGACGAGTTAACACATGATTTATGCATCCTGAGCCGTGTCATTATTTTATTATCGCTGCTACGACTGACGATTATGTTCATAAATATAAGCAAAACTGCTCTTGATTCCAAAGATAAATTCTATTTTGTAAGAGTGTTCAAACAGCCCCCGCGCAGAAGGCATTTAACACGTTAACGCGATTTATTGTTCACGGCTAGCCATTACATCTGTCCATCAGGCATTTAAATGTACTGGAATCACACGATCCAGTTCTGAAGGGCAACAGCAATTCTTGAACCCTATTCGTGTCAAGTTTTTGCCCTTTGCATTAGACGAACACACAACTAATGACATCACGACAATTATGCGACAAATCATGGCGCTCGCCGGCTGACATTTGCTCCCAGATACGAATGTTAGCCAGCCTGATTAAATTGTTTCCTGCTACGTCTCAATAAATTAATTACAAATTGATAACAAAGGCTGTGTTTTAAAATGCGAATTTGAATCACGAGCTTGGCACACGATTTTAAAGCAATTTTGAAAAGCGAGCGGCGAGCTTAGTCCCTAATCCGCAAAGATATACAGCACCCTTGCAACCGAAGCCATTAAAAGTACTATTGTTTGTAATGGATTTTCCATGTTCGATAGTAGGACATACAAAGTAGGACTAAGTACGAATGGAATCAAAATGTTGTACATTTTTTTTTAGAACGAAGGACGTCCCACACCAATGAAAATAAACGTACATCGGACGCTCAAGTATTAAAAAATACAGCCATGAAATTGACTCAAATAACCAAAACCCTTGTATATGCATTTATTTTTTAAAGTACACATTTTGTTATGAGATCAAATATTGGTATAGTGCAGTGGCTCTCAACCTTTTTAAAGTCCACCAGAATTAAGAAGTCGAAAAAAATATGTCAATATAATTTTTATTACAAATGTTTAATATTGAAAATAAATTCAGTTTGTTAATTTTTCCCAAGAAACAATTTTATATGTATACGCGTTATATTGAAAAGGTGACAAATCTAGGGGGGGGGGCATTTTTCTCCCTTTATCCACCCAAAATGACGTCCCTGCTTAACATAATGGAATTTATATGATCATTAAAATATAAATTAATATGATATCTGAGCTTGTTAGCTTTTGTAGATATCAGAAATATTAGGTCGAATATTTGATATAGCTACCCTCAATTCTTCGTCTAAATTCTTAAGTAGTAAGTCTTTCTCGTTTTTTAGTTTTCATATCAGTTATTGTTGAGAAATCAAGCTCACACAAATATGATGTCGAAAACCGTAACAAAACTTTCAGTTCCTTTGTATGAAGAGCTGGATATTCCTCTTGGACAGAAACCCAAAAGTCTTCCATGGTCATTTCAGATAATTTTTAGAGTACAATCAGTCGACAATGAAACTAATTCTTCTTCTTCGGCGTATGAAAAATCACAATATTAATCGTAGCAAATGGTTTTTATATCAAGTTATAATTTTCTATATTTAAGGAAGGAAAGTAATGTGCAATATTTTCTTCCAATACAGTTAAAAGTTCTATTATTACGGAAATAATTTCCTCGTGAATGTTTTGGATCGAGACGGATCCAAATTTAACCTGATTTTTTTAATCTGATAAAATAAATACAATCGGACCTCGTACAACACGGTTATATGGTTCCGTGTTATACGAGGTTTGAAGTACATACAAAATGAGAGTTTACGTTGCAAAAAATATCGAAGATGTTTCATATAGGTATGTACTTTATTTTTTTTAAATAAACACACACATTTAGAAATCAATTGAAAAAAACTTTAATAACATATAATATATCATCACTTATAATTCTATATGTTTTATTATTTTTCGAGATCTGTTGTGGGTTTCTATCATCAGAGAACTCTGGAGTATTTCTGGTTTTAGCCTTCAAAAAATCTGTTAAAAGCGATTGTCTGCTTTTAGTAGAGTATAAATCTTTACGTATTTCATTATAAGATTCCAAAATATGTTTTAATCCTCTTTTAATAATTTTATTTTAAAAAAAAATCTAATTTAATATCCATTTCCATGACAAAATGTTCATCCCTAAAATAAATAAAAGTTCATATGAGTCGTTTTATGATTTTTTCTTTGAGCTTGATTAATTATGAATGATCTTTAAGGGTAAGAACTTGATGAAGAATACTGAAACTCAATAGGTTAACAGTACAAAACCACCAAAAGAAATAAATACACACATATAAATATTTCTTATTATCTAGCCAAATATCTATCTACCTGTTAGACAAATCGTAAGTAAAAATTTAATTGGTAAATATAATAGCATTCAATAAATCCAAAACTGTTCAAGTATAACTTGGGAAAGAAATCATATTTATCATTGCAATACACGTCCCCATACTGTAAGAACATTCATAAATTAGCTTGGGGATTATATGAAAAGTTAAATAGAATTTCTTACCATTCAAAAATCATGACTTCTGGGTTAACATAACTTAATGAAATTGGCCGTTGATGCGCCAATTTATTATTTTATGCATTTAAGATGATAAATCTAATTTTTAAAGATATTATTCGACGATTATCCAATTTGTTTTTAACATCAAAATTAGTGTATCCAAAAGCAATGTCGTTTTATTCAGAGCTTCGAACCGTTATTTTTTTAATTTTGGTTTTCGTTCCGGTTTTCGTTCCACAAAATATAACCTTTTCCCTGTTTTTCGGTTCTGTTCTGGATTATTCATTTTTTAATTTTTCTAATGCTATTTTTATAATTTAATCCTTCTTTCATAATTAGGATTCTACATAGATAATATTGCAGAATTAACTCTGTTTAATTATTGATGATTATTTAGTTATTTTCTATACTATTTTCTATTTCTCCTTTCTGTATCTTGAATTTTTATTTAGTGTTACCATATAGACGACAAATAGAATATAAACGATGAATTGAAAGTATAATATTTAAAGTTAAAATTATAAAAGAAAGGATATTGACTGGTCTGAGTCCCAGTCTGGGTACGTTCCAGATTTCATTCCAGCAAAAATTATGATTTTACCGGTTTACCATATCCAGAAGTCATTTCTTTGATTTAAAAACCAGCCTCAAAGTGTCAGACCAAGTCTGCTTAATAAAAACCTTACACTGTCCGAATTTGAATCTAATCCTGTCATTAATGAATTGTTTAAAACACCAACCATTCGGATTTCTAAAAAGAAAGAGTTTGTGTTCCGCACGACTTATCGAACCTAAACTAGACAACTTTAATTTATACCGGTAGCTCTGTCATAAAACATAATTGCAAACATTGCTTCAGTATTTGATTACTGTAAACAATTAGGTTTAATATTTGAATTTCTTTTTTAAAAAAAACCAGCAATTTTCTTAGCTGTACGAGGCTTCTTAAAAGGAAAAAAAATCATATCGTAGTTTCACATTATTTTCTACATTTGATTAAGTTAGTACAAAACTATTTAAACATACTGAAGCGAATCAAATAAATCCACAACGAAGTGTTCCAATGCAATTTGAAAAAATCCTCTACACATAGGTGCAGTCATTATAAGATATTTGTATCAATATACAACCAATACTTTATGGAAATGGCATTTCTCAATAAAATTCTTCCACGAAGACAAATCCGAGAATCAGGTCGTTAATACAACAAAAGTGAATAAATTATGTCTAATATGCGATTTGAATTTACAAGAGATGCATTCCAGAATCTCACATTGAATAATGAGAATCGAACGTATGAGATGCAAAATTATTCTCAATTCGAAGGCTCTTGATTTATGGTTCAAAGACCCTTCAAGACAACAAGCTTTTTGAATAAAACATTTTTTCGACTTCTCGCAGTTGTTCAGTAAGTGTAAATTCAGAAACAACTCATCCTTAATTAAATTGGAAATGATTGAATGACCATTATTTAATTTCATTTGAAAGGGATTTTAGGTTTTTAAGCTCCTCCAGAACCACACCCCTGTTTGTAAATTTATAGATTTTCAACTTCATAAGGGATTTTTCATGTTCTATGACAGATATAACATCTTACGAAGAAAAATATTTTTGACCTTAAATTTTAATGTATATATTATATTATGTAACTCAATTTACACAAATTATGTATCTTTTTGACTTTTAAGACTTTTTGAAATGTAATATTATGTAAATTAAAATTGAATCCATACAGATTTAATTTTTATATAATAAATTTATGATCATTCCTTCATATCATATAAGATATCGCATAAATTGTACAGAGTATTATTGTTATGTCTTAAAATTATATTTTTTTAAATTATAAAGCATTCCAAATATATTTCACATACTTGTTTAAAAATTGGTCTTCAATATGAAGTGCCATTAATCATTTCAAAAAATTGATATGATCTCGATTTTGATTGCAATTAATTTCGCTATGGACTCTCATATATAATGATTTGATAGGTAAGGGGTGACTTGAGGATAATTTATCGCCATTATCTATCTCAATCTGATTGACCTATTAATTTGTCATAATTATGTTATATTACATAACAATGAAAATTTATTACAATCGCCATTATCTCAGCGGCTATGCACGCGGTTTTCCGAAGAAAAATTCGCATGGTTGGAATAGCTGCCATCACACGTTTTTCTCGCAGATCTCGCATCAAGTTTATTGCTACAACTATTTCAAGGTGAAGAAATAGGTCATTCAAGTGCTCTATCCATACTTTAAAAATGTCTCATTATATTTCTGAACATAAGCTGTTGCACGGAGTCATCTAACAACGAACTCCTTTTACTTCAGCATCTATATCCGTCTCTGCATCAATTTATCGTCGTGCATAAGTATAATAAAATGAGACGTGCTGCACCTCGATTGATTCAACGTCCAAATTCCAGCATCATTTGGCTCAAAATTATAGACCAAAACGTGACAAAATATCGCCGACGATAAACAAGACGATCCTACGCTAAATCCATACAAAAGAGACGTTGATGATCGGAATGGAGTAACATTATACATTAATTAAATTAATTAGCATACTGATATATCGCGATTACGGTAATGTATCTTTCACTGTTTGCCAACAGGCAAAAAACATGAATGATGAGTTTGAACTTGAAGACTTACATCTGCAATATTGCTTGAATTAATTAACGTTTTCGTCGATTTTCGGCATTGATATCAACGAAAACGCTGTTATTTTTAATGAATAGTTGATAATCGAAGACCCGCAATAAAATACTATTTGCCTTTTAACGTGTCAATTAAATATAATTAGATATATACTCCTACAGCGTGACCTCGTTAAGAGCGGATTTATATTAGCGCGAATTTACGCCGTTTCAAGTAAACGCTCCATTGAAAATAGCGTTAAATATTTTAATTATTTTATTGTGTTTGTCACCTTATGGAGAGCTTTATTTCATAACTAGATTCAAGTCATGAATTCAATAAAACGCGATTTGCACAAATGAGGGTGATTTCGAAGCTAAATAGGGTAACAACTTAAGTTATTAACACTTGAGGTTGCATTTAACATCTGATCGAAGATAGAAAGTGAATGGGTACAAACAATCGACTGGTAATTAATCCATTTTTCTATGGAATTTCCGCACTTTCTAGCAAAATTCAACAACATTATAATTCATTGCTGATTATTATCTTGTTCTACATATAACTTTTGCACAAAATACACATCCAATACAAAAGCTGTTTATGGCATTTACGAACACTTAAAACGTGTAAAATATTATCGCAAGAAATTATCGTGGGTAATTTTACAAATGAAAAAGTGCCTTCCAGGTAATATATATTTATCAAATTATGGTAAAAAATTGGCATGGAAGGTCAGTTAACTGAACTCTTATTATGAAAGGTTCGAATTAAAATCCAGATTTTATTCAGGATTTCGCTGCTCATCTCTAAAATACTCTTTTTAAAGCGTTTCCACAAATGAAATACAAATAATAATATAATATAGCTTAAGCGCGGTATTTGTATAGAGGGTTAATTCCTGAAATCTCAACACATAAACTGCGGGGTTACTTTGTACGCCTCTGCCCCCTATCGTGAATAATCTTTCAATGTCCCCGTTAAAACTTTTTGGATTGAGGTTTCATTATTATGAAAAAAATGCTATTTTGGCAAAATTTGCCATAAATATTAAGCATACTTTCAAGACACCACCTTCGAAGTATTTTATCTAATATATAAAAAATAATATTTGTTTGTTCGTATTTAGTGCGCTGCCATGCCGTTCATCTGATTGCAATAAAACTTTATCAACTTATTGTTTATACTTGCGAGAATAACATAGGCTTAGTAAAAATATTGTGTATTTACGCAATGTATTATGCGAGACGTTTAACGGATGCACCATGTTGGCGCATATTGGTCGGATAAAATGAAGCTTGGGCCGCGGAGACTGGGAGAAGAAATGAGTCCATACCTTTGAATCTTAGCCCTTCCGCCCGCACTATATGTAGCCTGAAGCAATAAACCACACGCTACGTTTCTTTTCAAATAATTAATAAGCACGTTTGATATTGCAATGTGTTTCGGGTATTCGCTAGTATTTTATGAATACATGTCGATATTTCATATTTAATCGTGAAGGTTTGACATAAAAACTTTTAGCAATACAGAGATTAAATGTAGTTTTTGGCAACTATATGAAATGTGTATGTGCTTTGTATCATGCTCTAAAGCCATTTTATGTGAAAAAACATCTGCCAATACATAAAATATTAATATGTTACCCGCAGTTAATGTGTTTAAAAAGGCTCAAGTTGAAATCAAGATTGTGATAAACAAAATCAAAATCTGATCCCGCTGTGCGCTCATCTTTGAAATTAATTTTAAAGCTTCTCATGGACACAGATATAGGGTGCGGCAGGAAAACTTCCTTATTTGAAATGCATGTCTTAAAGCAATAATTATTTTGAAAAGAATAAAGTGGCATTTATTCAAAAGAATAAGACCTAACGTTTTTTATCAAGCAAAATTAATTATGGTCATGTAATAAAATGTCTCTCTTTGACTTGGAAAAAAAAAATTAAACTAAAATCCCTTATATTATTTGTTTGCCTGGGGTTACAGATTCTAAAATTTAATAGTGAAATTTTAGCAATAGGTTAAAAATTTCGAAGAAACATAACTTTTCCTGATTTGATTTATGTATTCAAGTTGAAACATTCCTGATGATTACAAAAAAAATAATTTAAGAAAGGTCATATTGACGATCGATTAATCATATCTGGATGCATTTTGAAATTCACACGCATTGTCAATGTGCAATGCCAATCTTCAATCTTCTGCTTGGAGACAGTCATTCAGTAGCGTTTTGAAATAAACCAGTTTGCAGACGAATGATAATTTTTACCGATTTTACACAATATGCAGATTAGTACTAAGCCGAAGACATCATTTGCGTTAGTTTTGTCTTATTTCATATTAAGCCAACCAAGTGAATGAACATCTCTTGCTCTTTGGTCGTCATGATGAAACTCTCCGCTAATGCATAATTCAGACAATGCAATACCGATTACAAACCAAAAAATCATCACGATCTCATCGTGGTTTGCTTGACTTTATTGCAAACAGAAGGCTCCACTGAATATTGCACGTGCATGCAATAAATGATACATAAACGATCTTCGAATGCACAAGAACAGATTGGAGGAAAATCCAAAAATGACATCCTTGTAACGAGATAACTCCATGAAAATGAATACCCTCGCATTCGACCTGTCTGCTTATTAATATTAAAAACATGCGTAAATAATGCGATATTTAATGTAATTCATTGAGTTATTTCGCCAATAAACTTTTGCAAAAAGCTGCAATGGCATCCAGGATGAAGTTCAAAATAATTGCATACGAATCGTTTATTATATTTGTGTCAATCAATTGCGTATTTTGCAGACACTGTATTATTAAGTGTTGTTGTTCTTCCGTGTATGTGACAAGTATATGTTAATGATTGACATTTTGAATAGAAGTGCATATAATTGAATGTATTTTCTAGACCAGCGATCCTTAATATAAAATGTAAGAAATATAAATATTTTAACCCGAACCTAGTTCATAATATAGCCATAAATGTCTAGAAAGCGCCTTATTTTTGAGATTTTCTCAACGCAGTATGTAAAAATATCGTTTCGAGAAAAATGCGTTTAAAGTTAATCGAATTAACTGTAAAGTATTGAAATAATATGAATTTCTTCACCAAAATTATGAAAAACATTCTTAAAGATGTGTATTTTTGAAAAATGAAATATAAAAAAATTGTTTTTTTATTACTCTAAAATCTTTTTTGTGCGACTTTTTTTGTGCGATTCGAAGTTATGCGGTTTTTATTGTATTTTTTCATTTGATAAAGAGTACGTTTCGAGATATTTCAAATAAAATAAAGCATCAAAATAAATCAATTCGAAATTTGGAAAAAAATTATAATTTTGTACTGTTTAAATCATATTGCATCTGCTATCATTCAATTAACAACCTTACTTGGTTTTATTCTTGTCTAGGATCTATTCAGGTCTAGAATTTTGAAAAAAATCGTAGAACATTTGAATATGCTTCCCGCAGTTAATGTGTTGGAAGTTGAAAACAAAAAATCGTTTTTTTTTTCATTTCTTCATTGTTTCGACATTTAAAAATGCACCCTCCAAAGAAATTTCCAAAATTCTAATTACTTACAGAGTTATAGCAATTTTAGTTATGCGGCAAATAAGTCGGTCTTACCAGAATTAAAAACAAGGCCAAAAATGTTTTTTTTTTAACAGTCACCGTTTTGTGAAATTATTGTTAATTTGTAGAAGGGACAATAGTGACATCTTTACTAATTAAGAATTATATTTTTTTAAAGAGAAAATCTACACAGAACAATTATGACATTGACACTGAGCATACTATTTCTTTTAAAAATTTTACCAATAATGTGAGACATCCTTTTACCAATAATGTTATTTTTTAATTGCCCTATTATTTTTCAGATTTTTAAAACTTTTTTTGTGCGATTTAGGGTATAATTTATATAGCTGTTTCAAAGTTATGCGGTTTTTAAAATCCATAGAGTGCATCTTCACTTTTTCTGTGTGGAGTTATAACTTTTTTTTGTGCGATTTTCCGCAGAACGCAGCACAAAAAAGATTTAAGTGTATTACTATAAAGTGAGATAACAAATGAAATGAAAATTCACTGATATGCCTAAAAAAATATACGACAAGACATAGAGTCAAATAGTTTTGACGATTAATCGAAAGGATTTAAAATCACCCTAATAAGTTGCTCAACAGAAAGGCAGACACGTATGCAATGGCAGCCCATTAAAATAGGGCAACAATCGTTAAAATCAGAGCCTGGTGGAAATGATTGGATTTACTATACATATATCTTTAATGAATCTTTACGATTAATAGATCTTAATCACTTTACCAAGGCTTGATTTTTGTTATTCATAATAAATAAGAATTTTGATGGTCCTTGATCACATTGTAACAGTGATCTTTTGTGGTGTGAAAAAATTTAAATGGGGAGTGCACTTACCAAAATCTGACGCCACCCACATCAACCATCCTCGTCACGTACACATTTCTTAGCTACATCTCATTCATGAAGTAAATACCAAAAACGCATTTTATATAATAGTAAAAGCTATTTGTAGCTTTTGCATCATCCGGTATTATATTTTCGGAGACGCTAGATAAATACATGACTACTAAAAAAATCCGTCAAAAGTGCTGAGTGGCGATAAAAAGACGACTAACAAAGTTTAATTTTCTAAATTTGATACAGCACTCAAACGCTTAAAATCTACGTTAATATATTATAAATCGCTGGTACTTTGAATATATTTACTGTTGATAAAGTATTTAATTGAGATATGTATCAAATATATTGTTCTACATAGTCGTATCAAATTGGATGCTTGTATGCATTTATATAAGGCTCAGACGTGAATGCCATGAATCGAAATATCTCATTGCTTCAAATATGCCAGAGTGAACAATTCGACAAACAATGTTTGTTTGGTCCTCGAGGACTTCATGTCTCCAAATATGACAATCTGAATGGGAATCAATGAGCAAGTTATTCGATAGTTTGACGCCAACACAATAGTATACCCCAGTTGCAGATAGAACCGGCTTTGTCTTAGTTAATACATCAATGTTAAAGCAGACTTGCAGTTGCAAAACTTGTGCAATTTTGTTAACAATCCCTCGTAAATAATACGTTGTAGGATTCTATGTTTGCCTTTATTCATGCATCTCGTCAAAACGTATTCCGTTTTGCAACCATCAGGATAAACGCCACCTTTCTTGCGAAACACATCAAAGCATTTAATATATACGTATGATATATAAAAGATCACTTTTAACGTGGAATTGGATTTATATTTTGGTAATAGGGTCGAGTGGAGGTCTATTCCCATATCCATCCCTCTTCGCACAAGGGTAAGGGTCTGAAGCATCTCACCGGTCCCTAATTCCTCGAGGACTATCCACTTGGAAAATAACCCAATTGAGAATCAAACCTTTCGACATGAAAGGGTTAACTGCGATGATGTGCAAAGGGAAGATTTGAAATTCCGTTACAAGGGACTAAACCTCTATTAGAAATAGATTTCATGGGTCTCATCAAATTAATATGGGGATGATTGGTAATTGATTTAGTAACTGATCACGATGCCATATCAAGCGATGCCGGCAAGTTTGCTAGTTTATAATCCTTCACAGAAGCAAACATTTCAATTATTTCCATTACGAACTTCAATAATTTTGTTAGCCCCAAAATCATTTTTATGCGACCCATCCAAGATTTAATCGAAATTACTGAGCCACGTCGGAAAATTTCATACTTGTAACAACCTTTCAACATCATCGTCTAAGGTATCACTTTCACCTCCCAACGGAGTTGATCAATTACATTGTCTATTACTGTCCATCAAATGCATCATTATCGTCAACCACATAATCTGCCAGTTTTGGTATAAAATTACCTTCAACTTTAATATCGCCCTTTATAATGCTTTTCTACTACACTATAAAATACTGTCGAGACTCTCTAATAATACATCAACGTTGACACATTGCACTAATGCTTTAATAAAAACGCAAATTGATGATATTTATAATCTAAAAATATTTATATTATATTGCGGGAATAGGAGCACCGAGTTAAACTTCCAATCGTACGACATCCGTGGGTCCGTTCACTATCGGTTCGTAGAAGAGGTCCGCATAAGAAAGAAATGGGGTGATTAAAATACAAATTCTTGACCCAGATCTATATTCATACGACAATAGGAAGATCAAGTCAAGCCGCGGCCAAGACGATTGGTCGACTCAACTTTTTGATAGCTCGTGCAAAAGCATTTTACTACAAAATCTATTTTACCTAACGTAACGCACAACTTAATACAACTTTTCAAGCGTCGATGCTTTAATTTAATTTATTAAATATGTTGTTGTTAAATTATTTTCAATTTTTATATAATTGAAAGCATTGTTTAAATAAAGATTTGACTGTTTAAATCCAATGAAAGCTCAAGATTGTATGATATCTTTGTCTTTTTTCATTCTCATGTAACCTATCGGTTATCTTATTAAAAAATAACCGCGCGCTACTATGATATGTATTTGGTACACCATATGAAATTCTGAAAAATTTTGAACCCCGTATCTATACTATTTTTATTGATATACTTATTATTAGAGTCAAGTTGTAGAAAATACATTATGATCTAGGAAAGGTTAAAGGATCTTTCATTAGCATATGATTCATGCTTACACAGGTGATGAAACATTTCATGAACTTTTTGCGTAACGGGTTAAGTTTTGGTATTTAACTTAATTAATATTTGAGATTTTTTTGCATAAAACGGCGCTTTAGATTGTATCGGGATGCTTTAAAGAAAATCTAATTGCAATAAAAAATTGAACTTCAAAGTTAAACAAAAGGTACACAGAGTTCGTGCTCAGCATCCGCAAGACATGAGAATATGATCGAATCGTTAATTCTAATCATAGTTTGTTCTTTTTGCGAATCGATTGTAAAAAAATGCCAAAGATGCACACTTCCGCGATAACAAAAGAGATTGTACTCGAATGGCCAAAATGTCATTTTTTGCACGGAAAGCGTCACGTTTTATATGGTACGTTGAAAAAAAATCACGTGAGAAACGTATCTGAAATATTTTCAATGAATATCGCCGGAAATATTTTGAGAAGTGTCGTGGAAGAGTCATAAGAATTTGTCGGTCGCTTTGCTCAAAGGACTAAGGAGGCAGAACCCTTCTTGAGGAGCGGGAGAATGCCTGTGTAGCACACAGACGATGTGGCACATGAGTGAGCAATTATTGGCACATCACTTTGTGTATGAAAGCCTAAGCTCCCGTAAGAAAGTCGTGTAAAAGAGAGAAGTGGCTTTATTTATCGATACTGAGCGAGGAATCCACAGTAGCTTGTATCTACCAGGACTCAAATTGCTGACAAAAGCCTTTTTATGCTATGCACATGCCTTCCGGACAGAAGGGTACATTTCTGAGAATTCTTCGACCTACTCTGGACTTTCCTTTCTATATTTAGTGATTCGTGATTTCAGAACAGCATTAAGGAAGTGGCTATGCTCTCAATGACTTTGATGAACCCTTAAGGGTGTCGGCAAAGAATTCCATCCTTGTATGCGTTTAAAAATATTACCCGTAAGATATCAACAGATGGAATACCTTAGCTACATTTAAATCATTTTAATATAAATCAAATCTATTTGGATGCAAATTTTTAATCAAATCCGTCCTTAACACACTTTAATCGGGTGGTAAATCATGGTAGCATTTGGACGATTTATAATAATTGAGTAAACTTTTTATTACGTCTCTAGTTAAAAGTCTATATTATTTCATTATAATGACGCTCAATATGATATTTTCGATGGAAACTACCCTTGTGAAGATGTATAATTATATTAATTGAAATCAATATGACACATAATATTACAAATTTAGATCAGATGTGAATCAGAATAAAGTGGATATTATATTGTAATATGGGGTAGGGGCGCCGGGCGCATCCCCGAAACTGCCATCCCGCCTCTCCCCAAGTTCGATCATTATCGGTTCGTAAAAGTGATCCACATAGGAAGAAGGCAAAAATTTGACTGTTTGCTCCATGTCTTTATTATTACACCGTGATAAAGATCATAGTTATGAGATCGAGGGAAGATAAGACCTTCTCGCGGCCAAGACGACTGGTCGGATCACACGACTTACCTAGAGACTTTTTTAAGACTCGCTCAGGGCTAACTCTATTAACTTTAACTATTAACTATTCGAGGTCATGACAGCCCGCATAACAAAAGTGTACGCTAGGGTGCAAAACCAAAAAAAAAAATTCATGCCCTGTGAGGACTCGCTCTTTCTCCACTACTTGTGGCCAATTGCGCTCTGAGCGTAGATATACGCAAGGCCCTAGGAATGCATTCTTCTCTAAATTTGTTACAAAAAGCCCTCAATTTCCTAAAGTAGGAGGGAGTGGCCACAAGGTTTCCGTGTCCAACCGGTCCAAACTTTAGACCGCTGACACATCGAAATAACACCTCGCAATCGGATGCCATGCCCGGACATGTAACATTCAATTTAAAAACTGACCCACTGTGATTGTTGAAACGTCTTTTATCCACGATATTTCGAAATATAAAAATTGACAAACTTACACGACAACCCCAGCCTATCCATTTTATTTTCATATGAAGGTCGAAATAGATGATCAGATAGTGATATAAAGCATTTTTGCACAACACATTTTTGTCAAGAAAAATTTTCCTTGGACAAAAAGATTCTTCGCGTCATCCTGCGGTCAAGGCTTTCGGTCGACACTTTCTATCCTGCGCGTCGGTTGGTGTTAATCTTACGAATTGCATCTGACAATATTAACAGCGTAGTCGTTTTTCTATTATAGTACAGGTGTTTATTATAAGAAAATAATCATATTAACATATTGAAAAAAAATGTTTGTATTCCAAAAAGATTATGTTTATGTACGATCACGTTTATCAATAATGGTATTCTCAATACAACTAGGATATTAAATTATCAACAAGTATTTTAGTTAAATGTTACATAATAGCATATAGGGTATCATCAAGGCTTTCACCACATGTCACTCTTTATGTTTTTAACACACATCAAACTACATCACCACGAAGCTGTATTTATTTAAGTATAGTGAAAAATCATAGTGAAATTTTCTTTTACCTTATAAAATACACAATTTATATAACGATGGATCTTTTGGGCATCATGCACATCTAGTCGTAGTATAATAGCGTTCATACAAAGATCACGAATGATCGTTTAACGTCTTTCTCATTGAATCTTCCTCGGGCCCTTGACATGAAATTTGTTGTATTAACGTGTATCGTATATAGCAATTTTCTTAATTAAATTGTATAAATTCATATTATTTGATATGATATAATGTATTTCATTGTCGTAGTTATCTAAGACTATAGACGATGTAACTAATTGTCAAATGCAGACAACCCTTAGGGATGCCGCATTTGAGTACAAGGTAATGACAGATTTGCATTGCTTTACCGCCGTTGAATACATTGAATTATTTCGCTCAAATCTGTTTAGTCATTGATCTATTTAAATTCAATTTGTTAATGCAGAATTGGTTATTTTATTGCATTTTTAGCTGTCGTAACTGTCGAAAAATTTGCAGGCGGAATGTTGATTTATTTTTTATGCCTTGAATGTTATGACCATAAGATCCAGTTTCGTTACCTATCGACCTTTTATTTTTTACTATATTCTTCATCCGGAATTTTTATTTGTTCTCTTAGCGTTCATTGATATTTTTCTGGATTCATTAATCAAAATTCAATAGATTTATCCTCCAGATAATGATACGATATAATTATGGCCGCTGTGGGAGGGATTTGTTTTATTTGTGCTTAAATATCGCCTAATCAAATCTTAACATTTTATTATGAGAACAATAAAGTAGGGATCAGATCGTGCAAATGGTATGATTCAAAATTTATTTTTGCTAAAAAAACTATACGTGCTTGAATTTTTTTGAATCAATCAATCATTTATAAAATTCCAATTCGTGAACAAATTCACTTTGTTCACCATCGGATACATAAACTATTCTATTCGCATTTTGCATGCAAAATTATTGAAAAGCCAGGGTTTTTATTCGTTTTTTTATGTAAACTTTAAAATAATTTATATGGAGTATAATTAATACAAAGACACCTACGATTTTTTTTGCTGTCCAATTTACTATGAAGATGGCGTGCTAACTTATAATATCATTATAATTGGTACAATAACATTTTTTATCGGCCATATTAATTAAGCAGCATATCCTTATAGTTCAAAAAAATTAAATTTCGAAATTAATTCTTACGTATTAATCCATTTTTATATATATTTTTATAATAAGCCCAATTCTTTAAAAACTACAATTACAGATTTATGTCAAATAAATTCAAGATAAACTTGTTATATTTTTTTGTGTTTTTCTAAGAACACCCATAATTTAAAAAAACCTACTTTTACCAATATTTATTTTAAAAATATACATCGAATAGTAAAACACTTCAATAACATCCACCAGAGAGTGTAATATTCGATGAATGAAGAGAATTAAAAAAAATGTTCAAGCAATTCAAAATTAATTAAATATACAAAGAAAATAATATTTTTATTATTATTGATAAGTTATGGGTATAAATAGGTGCATAGCTCGAAAAAAGGCTCCGATTATGATGTCAAATCAGATGTCAAAAGTCACGATTCGCTACAAAAAATAGGTTTCATACTTGAACATGGAAGCACCGATCCTTATTTGCTGTTCTTATACATTTAGCGACGTGTTTCCTGAACCGTGTCTCGATACAAACTCATTGCTAAATAATACATTAATTATTTCAATGTAACATTTTAAGACATATGTATATAGATCAGAGATGACAACTCAAGACCCATCGATCAAACATTGACCTACGAAGACGTAAAAAGTTTCAACCACAAAAAGGATGGAATTGTAATTATACAATCATCATCTAGAAAGTCAGGTTCCAAGAGCTCACCTTGTATGCATGATGAAACCCTAATAGTCAATTTGTTTGATACCGCGTATTTGACGGCCATTTTGTTCAGTCACAGTAAATTCTTCCGATGGAGAGGTCGTCGCGCGCATTCGCCACCTCCGGTCCGTGCTAGAGAAATCCGCGCAGTTATCCGTTTTTTGACTATGCAGAACAATACCGCCACGAATATACATCGGAAGCTCATGGAAGTTCATGGTAGTGATGTGATGAGTCGACAACTTGTTACAAAGTGGATTAGGTTATTCAGATAAGATTTCTGACGAACTTATGCAAAAAATTGAAGAACAAATGCGAAATGACGACCTTCACTAAGTACTCCCTGACATTTCTCGAAATCTCTTCGGTAACTTTGTGCCGGAAAAACTTGGTTACAAGAAGCTATGTGCGAGATGTTACGTTGTGAATAATTTTGTACAAAGAGAAAAGCTTTTCTGAACTCTATATTGTTCAGAGAAGACCATACTGATACTCAGCACGGAACAAAAAAATGAAGAACAATTGCTGAATGACTGTCGTGTGATGCTTGATGATCTTCACGAAGATTTTCCTGATATTTCTCGAAGTCTCCTTGGTGATATTGTGTCGGAAAAACTTGGTTACATAAATTTGTGTGTGAAATGAATATCCAAAATGCTGACACTGAAGCACCAACAAAATCCACACACGTGACCACCGTGTGTGGATTTTTGGATTGTTTTGCACAATGAGATGTGGGTGTTACTACACCCCAGAATCCAAAATCAGATAACAGGAGCGCGCGACGACCCCACCATCGGAAGAATTTACTGTGACTGAACAAAATGGCCGAAAAATAAACGATCAAACAAACTGACCATTAGGATCCCCCCCTACATATAGGAGATAAGGGACCCCCCGAAAATGCATTTCGTCAATTTAATCTGTCCTGAACCTCCTCCCTCCAATTGCCCAGGCTCAAACGTGTGGCGTCTTTTAGCCCAGTATAGCCAAGGTCTTCCGACGGGTCTACTACCATTCGGTCCCGAATCCAAAATGGTTCGAGGTAATCTTATTAGTATTTTTTTTCTGTGGGAGGGAAATCTTGCATAATACACCCTGGGTTTGATTCCAGGGTATTTTCAGATTCTTGCTGACTAAACCCCTCTCTTGTCTTTCTCTGCCCTCCTGGTATTGTTTTCCACATTGCTTCAGGAGGACAGGTAGTCTGGTCTTAGGTATTTGGCCCTATTCTAGTGTTGGAGACCTTACTTTGTAGATGACCCTAGGATTACAAATTTATTTTCTATAAATGCTTCATTTGCGTATTCTTTCTTACCATATTCTGCGTACACCCCGCAGGCCACTGAAATGAGCGTGATGAAGACCAAGCTTTTTCGTTCGATTTTCATTTCGTTCGACTAAAATTATTTTTCACATATGGAATTTGCCATCATTCGCGCTTCGGTTTCAAGGAAACGTTTGTTTTTTTGTCGTACATCAGATACTTCCTTCATAAATATAATAATTGTGGCTTGACCTTAAGTCTTGAAGATTTTTTTACCCGACTTCCAATTACACATTGGTCCTCTGCGGTAGCAAAAATTGGGTTAAGTAGCATTGCTTTGTGTCTTGACCGTAATCAAAAATGATACCTATTCACATGATGGCGTGATTGAAAGCAATCCGTTCAAAGTTAATGGACATAATGAAAAATTGTCTCTACCATACAACCAATGATTAATAACAGGCCAGCCGTGTTGGTCTAAGTGCAGAAATGCTCGTATGACGCTAATGTGTGTATTTGAGGTCTAAATAATGCAATGAGGAATTTATCAAAGCTGCAATTTAATACGACCTTCGCCAAAGCCGCATTCTATTTCCGTCGAAAACACAACCTTGACTCTTTTTCGTCGTGTGATGCCTTATGTGCATTCAAATCGAATTTCCATCGGAAAAAAATCCTATGACAATCCCTCATGATCCGACCTTACAATCGTCCCGCGGACAGAATACAAGCGGCAGGACGATAAGACTCATGTACCCTTACGAACACAAGGACACTGTTAATTATCCCGGGGTAAAATCCTTTCATATGATAACCCTCCGGATTATATTAGCAGCCTTAATTAATTTTAATCAGCGCACTAGCATCCCTTGAGGTGTTTTCTAAAGTTTTTACGCTACTAAATTACACCAGTCGACGTTTTAGCCTCAAGTAAATTTTCAAGCTCTTACTGCATAGCATTGAAAGTAGTGCACCGATTATAAGGAGGAAATCTCTTTTAATTGTTGAACATTATTCCTTATTAATGCACTCGAGTGTATCCATATCGACATTGACTATTCAACAATATCCGCAATGTTATATGATAATCCGAGCAGAAATAGATTTATAAACGCCCAGGGCGTCTGCTTACCCTTTATATAAAAGCTTTTTTTATTCAGCATTGAAATTCAAAAAAATACTCCAGCTTATTTAGCATTGCATATCATTTTTTTGCATTGCTATTCAATATCAATATTTCAATAACTGCATCGGTGGATATTGAATGAATCACCTTTGTTGTAATAGTATGATATACCAATCAATTACATTGAATCAACAAAATGGATTACAAATCCTATTTTTTTGCTATAACAATTAAATCATTTAGTATATAAATGAGAGTGCCATTTATTGAAAACGTTCATTTTATTAATACGAAACACTTACATATTTTTACATCATAAAATTGATTTTTGCGTCGTAGAAGAGCTCCACATATGAGGTAGATATGGCAACGAAAATAGGACAGTTGGTTCCAAATCTTTATTATTATATCGAGATAAAGACCACACATACGAGATCAGATAAATCTACCGCAGGAAGACTAGATCTTCCTGCGGCCAAGACTATCGGTCGGACCCCAAACTGGGTTTTTTTTTACTCATCTCGTTCAAACTGACTTAAACTCAAGCTATCTGCACTTCATTAATAATAAATCACATTAAAAATAAATCAAACATTAGGAAAGATTTATTTCTTTCGGCAATAAAGAAAGCAGACCGCCTAAAAAAGGGACAAATCCCTTTGGGCAATGACGAATTATTTCGGATTGATCCCCAAAAGAAAAGACAGATAATGAAATTATTCCTCCAAAACTGAAAGGAAAAAAATGATCCCGTCGAAAAATTGGTTTCAAAAGTTTTTGTCAAGCAACCAAATCTAATACCATGGAAATATTGATATTTATAAAGAAGAACATATTTTTGGTTATTATTATAGATGTATTACCCATTTCTCATATACTTTTTCTCCTGCCCTTATTTTTACAAATTTCAAATGACTTTATATATTAATTATATTGATAATTCCTATTTATACCACCCTTACTCAGATCTATATAAGATACATGCATATTATGATTGAGGCAGATAATATACAAATTCGTATAGTAAATATTTATTAAAAACACTTTGATAACACCAATAATTCATTATCATGTTTATTCTAACTTTCATCATTTTTTATGAAGAAATCTTCTAATTTATTAGTCAATTCCCAACCTTCATTCATTTGGCAGATTACATGTCAGTCAATACAATTTCTCTTAGAACTTTTGCATCATGCGAATCGCTTCATAGTTTTCTAAATAAGTCTTTTGATGATAACTAAAATTGATGATGAGTTTTAACTTTGTAAGTTTTCATTCAAAGACATGTTTTTGTATAATAGTTGCAGTTTCTTATCCAGATCATGAGAGCCTCCTTCAGATTTTCTATTATTATTGGGCTTATAGGAGCAATATATTTTAAACTGATGGAAAATTCTGTCATTATTAAGAATCTTATCTATTTAATGCTTTTTGTATCGTCCCAATGGTTGTTTTTTTTAAATTCATATCTAACAACAAGATTTTTTTCCATTTCCATACCGTGTTGTATGAGGGTCACGTCACATCTTTTTCTTCAAGCTGGCTATAATTTCATAACACATTTAACTTTACACGAATTTAGCCACTGGATTGATTCAATCATTCCTTCGCAACAAGAATTAACAATGCCGTAACAATTCAAAAAGTTAAAAATCATTCTGCAGACGTGTTCGGGTATGGCGTCCGACTGCGAAGCGCTCATTTGTCATGTCAGCGGTCTGAAAAGCGGACCGGTTGGATACACAGACCTTGTAGCCACTCCGTCCTCTTTTAGGGCTCTTTAGGGCATTTACGGAGATAAATACGTATTCCAGGATCTTTTATGATCTGTAAGACCACGAAAATTTCTTCAGAGGCTAATTTACATAGGTGAGTCGTGCAAATAAGGTCACAAACGAGTCTAGACTTTCCCCAAACCATAAAAAATATATATGTATCTATCTTACTCATTTCCACTGCTTGAATTGATGCAAAAACTCAGCCTTATTACTGGGAAACATCACCAAAAACTCAATTGAAACATCATCACGACGCTGTTTTTGTTTCATTTTGAGCAAACACGGCACCCATCTTGCGCACAGCTTTCTCATATCCAAATTTTCAGTCAATATGCGATATACGGCATTTTTTGAAAGGCCTACCATGTTTATTAGCTCGCGTACTTAGAGTCAATGGTCATCCAATACCTTCTTGTGGATTTTCTTCACCATTCTGAAGTGGTTACCTCATTTGATCGTTATGACAACTCGTATGGCTTCGTTTAAATACTGCCACCTAACATCTTCCCGTTGTAAACGAAGGTGCAGACTTCGTGAGAGTAGAATCTAGCTCGATTTTGATATTAGTTGAACTGAGACCTTTCATATAAAAGTATTGTATCACTTAACAACGATGATAATATTTTTTCATGTTTTCAAACTGAGAACGTTCAATATTTATGACTGCCAAACAAATACTAAACAACGTAGCGTTTTGAAACTTTAAACATGTTAAAACGGATTCTTTTGGTACTATCTTCGTATATTATTGTAAAATATTTAATATATTTCATTTATAATAGTATTATTTAACTTTAAGCAATACGGATTTTTGGGGGGGGGGGTGGCATAAGTTAGATCGCCACGGGCGCTTTATACCTTCGTTCCGGCTCTGTTCTTTCGTATATTAATCAAACATTTAGTATATTCTGTTTGCTTGCAAGTCACAACATTTGATTGTCTAGTGCTGATTTTAAATCATTTTCTATCAACAGTAAATTAAGACCATTAATTCACAGCAGTCTCAATAAATCCTCAAAGTAATGTAATTATACATTTAAGTGCACTCATAGCGTCCACGAAATTTATTGCATTTTGAGAATCGTAAAGTTCAACGTCTCTTTGTCACGTTATCCCGGCATTAATTTAAGACGCAACGAGATTTGCATGCAAAATTGAAATATTTTCGAACGGGCCTCACGTTTTCTTCAAAGACCGAGATTCCGCCACGATACTTGAAATTAAATACCCGAAGCCTAAGCTATGTCTCGGTTGACATTTGAATTGCTATGATTACCTGCACTCTCATAATGCATACAGATTTATTCCCTATTGTAACACTATTGCCTTTGGGGAAATTTTACAATTGGGAACGAACCGTCTGAAGCTCGGAGCCGTGTCCAAAAATCGCCATTGATGAAATGTATCGTAATCCAATATATTCATAACGAGATCACTTTCATTTGCAAAATAATAGCCTGATAATTCGCGTAATCGATTCGCCAATAAAAAATAATAATGTAGCGATATATTGCCATTTTTCGATAAGTATCTGATGATTATACCCTTAGGTAGAAAGTTAATTGTGTTATCAATAAGCCATAAAACGGATTTATATCTAATATAATGGCATCCATTGAGATAATAATCCTGACATAATCATATGGTCCCCTATTTTTCGCCAAAACAATTTAGATTGAACCGTTTTAATGATATTGAATAATCGATCGATCGATGCAAAATCAATGATCGTGATTTGCCTGTCATGCTCGTCAAAATTTCAGTATTAAATCACAGTAATTTTTAATACATTTTTTCTACAGCGAATACTCCAATCAGGATATTTTTTGTATGCGTTTTCTAATTAAATTCGATTGAAAAATGTATTTATAATTCGATCTGTAAATTGAATCTACGTACTTGTCGATTGCACACTTTTTCCGTTGCATGCATTGAGATGAATGTAACATTACATTTAACCTTTGATTATAATTGAATGAACAAAAACGCATCCAATTAATAATTAAAATACATAGGTTATTGTGTAATTCGAATACAATTTATATATGGCGTCTCATAATGGAATGCATATTTCAGTATAAGAAACGGTTGAGCCAGTATGAAAATTTTTAGTATGAATGTACATGATATATATATATGATATATATAAGATAATTGGCGAATGTGCTTTTAAAATGATTAAGAATTGTTCAATGAGGACCTGGATCATTGTTGCAACATTTGGTTACATGATTCAAATAAATCATAAATGTTTTGAGTCCAGATTTAGGAACAGAGAAGTTTTATAATATACTTTTTTTATAAATTTTTTTATAAGACTGAGACAAATAATAAATGGCAGTTAATAAACGTCCCCTATTTCTACTTGATATTATCATTAAAGTTTAGTAAAATAAATATTTTTTCTTTGATTCTTTCTGTATGTGAGGCATATCCTGAAAGTAAGTGTACTAATTGTTTATATTTTTTTAGAAAAAGTTTATTTTAAAAAAATACAAGATATTGTTGGTACATTTCTTAACTGTTTTTCAAAATAATCGCCATCCCGTTCAATGCATCTAGTGAGCTGTGGTACAAGCTTATTTATGCTTTCCTCGAAGAACTCTAACCGTCAACTCCTTCCCCCACTTCAGTACCTCTTTCTGCACCTGCTCATCGGTCCAAATTAATTCCACACATATGTTCTTTTAGGAAGGGGAAAATATAACAATCTGAAGGCGCCAAGTTCAAATTTAAAATTTCAAAGTTCAAAATATCCCAACCAATTAAGTCCAAAAACGCCTTGATGACAAAGACTGTGAAAGGACGGGCGTTGTCGTACAATAAGCATACTCCTCTCGTCAATATTCTCCTCCTTTCCTTAATGCTTCTTTTGCGTTTTTTAGGGTCTCACAATATAATTGTGCATTGATGGTCTCTCCTTGAAGCAGAAATTTGACCAAAATTATGCCCTTTCGGTGGACATTTTTCACGCAACTGGACACTACAGAACAGAAGATTTCCCTCTACCACTCTGTATGGCCAATCCTTAAAAAACACAGGTCATTATTGTTATAGTACACTTACTTTCTGGATATGCCTCGTACTTGTACAGTATATAATCCTTAAATTTAATATCAGTAGCCATCTCCCTGTTTATGAAAATGTAACATTGAGTCGGTGGTGCTCTCGGGGGCAGAGTCTCCGGGCGGCTCTCTGCCCCCGCGAGCTCGTCGGGATGGTCGCGCTAACGCACGAATCCATTATTCTACCTGCACGAATGGATGGGAATAGACGGGCGTCGAATAGAAAGACTCTTTTTCTCTAAATAACTATTTATTTCATACTAGAGAGAGAGAGAGAGAGAGAGAGATGTGGCTGCAGGAGGGACGACCTCCCGCTCCCGTCTCCTGCGCGTCACTACCCAACCGGCAACGGTGCACGCGTAAGAAGCGATCCGCCGGTACAATGCAGTGCAGGTGCAATGTCTCCGTAGGGCCACAAGAGATGGCGCTGCTAAAACAACATAATGCGTCTGAAAAGAGACGGAAGAAGTCGCTGTTAATCTGGCGAATTAAATCTGATCAGATTAACAGCTCTACTATGTGGGGATAGTGAATCGCCCACGCTACAAAAACAATATAAACATCTTTATACGGAACTGTGCACATCACAGTTCCAGTATTGTGCTGTTTGGCTATTGTGCACATGCATATATAAAAAGATGTACGCAAGTCTGCGAGGAAGAGAGAGCACTGTCGCTGCCGCAGTGCTGACAGTTTCATTTTAGCTACGAGAAAATTATTTAAAATGGATAATAATTGCACGACTCACTTAAAGATTACATCCTACTTAAAATCCCCATTCAATTAATAATATCATAAACAGGTCATAACCATCTTAAAAATAATAAATTATCCCTAGAGAAGGACGCGCTTTTTTTTAAAAGACGTTTGAATCGAGGATAAAATCCAGATTTCTGCTATAGAATACTTATTTATTTCTGTCTGTCCATTTTTGGACATCAATAGGCACAACATTTCTTTGTCTTTATCTCATTAGATCCTTTTAAAAATAATAATTGATTACTTTTCAGGAATGTTTTTGTTCCAAATAACCTTTAATTAGTATGAAAAAAATAAAATAAACAAGAGCCGAGCTCTGAAGAATAACAAGGGATCAATAGGTTAAATAGCTCCATACAAAGCTAACATACAAAGTACGAAACAATGACCTTAACCATTTTGTTTTGACATTCAGATATTTCCGAACTAACAATGCGTATACATATTTATGACCTTTTACTGCGACAAACAGAATTTATTCCAAAGCCTTTTATTAGCGTACATGGTTGGTTTTGTCATTTTAAAAAATGAGGTCGCAAACCGAGAAAAACCAAACCGATACGAAAAAAGGTCGCCCATTATCAAATTGATATTTTTTTGCCTATTCCGCTGCGACAACGACGTATCGGGGCCCGCAGTGAGCGTGTTAAATTTTTCGCTTAAAAATTATGTCACATAATACGCCTTTTATGTCGTCCGGTCACAACAATGCCCGTATTAGATTACTCGAAAATCTTATTTGTACATGTATTCCGCACAATGAAAACCTTTCCATTTTTGTATAATTCAATCAAGAATCGGACGAAGAAAAAATATTTGCGAAGCACGTTTTCGCTGGAATCTATGATCACTTAGCAATGAAAAAAAAGTTCTTGTCAAAATATAACAATGCGTTTTTTTGCGCTGTACCAGACTGATTTTTCATTCGTCATTGTTAAAATTGACAGCTATGTCATGCTTATAAAATGTTCATGTGTAATCACGTTCCTGATCAATATTTTTGCGATATGTTCATTGTTCTAACTAATCTATTTTTGTTCCTTATCACTGTACTGGTAAATAAATTATTCCACTATTATAATATAACTACTGTAAATATGATCAATTTTAATGTACTGTGAGCATATCTTGCAACTTTTTTGTACTTAGCAGGTGATGAATCCCATTTTTAAGAAAGTGGCTCGTCATGAAAGTCTCGCAGCTGGGTTTCTTTTTCTCGCTTTTTTCCTCATCCAATAGTGAATGCAGGACCTTTCAGAAATGAGTGGCGGGAGAATCTGCTGTCTGGGGACTTGCCAAACAAAGAACTTCGATTTGGCAACTCGATAAGTTAGAACAAATATAGAGAAAGGCAAAGCGTAACGAAATTTAAAACTGACCATAAGACCGCGAAGATATAAAATAAAACATGTATGTGGAATTACCATGTGATATTGTGAACGTTTGATGTATAGGGTATTTCTTACTCTCAATTTGTTAGGTTAGGTTAGGTTGGATACCGACGACATATGATTCTAACAGGACAGCTCAGCTTATCATACAGCGCATACCACGTTGATTGCAATAAAACTATGTCAACTTATTGTTTGCACTGACGCAAATAACATATAGGATAATACAATTATTGTTTGTGTACTCAATTTGTTGTACGAGACGTTTAGCGGGTGCACCATGTTGGCGCATATCGGTTAGGTGAAATGAAGCTTAGGCCATGAGAATGGGGAGAGGAAAGATGCGCGCGCAATACGATGGTTAAGTCTCGCTCACAAGATAGAGGGAGACAATCGGTTTTCGAAGAGAGAGCTAATATATGCATGCTTTTGGATCCTTGCCCCTCGGCCTGCGCTACA
Source organism: Stenopsyche tienmushanensis (assembly GCA_008973525.1). NCBI lineage: Eukaryota > Metazoa > Arthropoda > Insecta > Trichoptera > Stenopsychidae > Stenopsyche > Stenopsyche tienmushanensis. The sequence continues at coordinate 262,725 of WACJ01000217.1, forward strand.
CGTGACTTGAAGCAATAAACCACGTGCTGCATTTCTTTTCTAAAATTACTAAGCACTTTTGGCATTACAACGCATGCCGGGTATTCGCTAGTATCTTAATAATAATGTTCATCTCTATAAATCAAGATCATTTATTAAAATAAATAGCTATATATTTTTACCAATACCAACGTATGGACAATGATATTATTGAACTATATATAAAGTTTAATAAGAACGACTTAAAATGTTTAGGGTTGGGATGGGGTCTGCAAAAAATGTTGTTTAAGAGGAGTTTTTCCATATTTCACCGAAGTTGAGGGAATGCAGACGTGTAAGAAACAAGAACAGTGAATTGACGCATAGCCTTGACTGCGAGAATATGTATTCTTCCCGCAAGCACGTTTGTTATCTCGTAGTTGTAACCTCTCCTCGTATTTTTTTAAATGCTAATACAGGTGCGTTTTCGTCCAAATCCGATCACCTTTTACTCGATCTCCGTTTGCGTCCTGCATAGCACGTGGAAGCGAGGAATGCCCCTGAATTAACTTAATATAGGTTTTATTTCCTTTCTCACAATTTTATTTTAAAACTTGAAGGATCTCCCAATTATATGTTGCCTTTTACCTCGCATTTACTCTGAAAATCCTTAGATGAATGCATCACGTAGGTTTTCTCAGCTCGGGAACAAACATCAAACTGAGGCCATTCCCTCAGGGGGTCGATCAATCCCGGTGGCGTCCATAAAAGATTTTCCAATGTTTTAAAACTTATTATAAAAAATAGCACTTTAATAATAAAAATAATATGAAATTTAAGTAGACATGCTATATAAATATATTTAAAATTGTATGTCTGTCTGTTCTTCAAATAACTAAAAATTTGAAGTTGGCCCAAACATAACATAGATAGAATGGTTTTCCTAAATAGGATACGTTTATAATATAATTCTCAATAAACCAAGTAATAAATATACTAAAAACGAAACTGATATTAAAATCCGTATATTTGCAATAGAGAGCCAAATAAAATTTATATTAAAGTTTTGAACATTTGATCCTGAATTCGACTCGCTTATAAATGCATATATCAAACCATCTCTGGTATTTAATATTGAGATATTAAATAAGGTATTTATTATACTAAATATGAAATGTATGTCAGTCTGTTCTCTTTAAATTTTGACTAGGTACTTTTTATGGCTTTTAAAATATATATAACCTTCTTCTAACGGCTCTACTTCACAAAATATAATATATGTGTGTGTTATATTTCTATGCGTTTTTCTCCACGGAAAGCTCAAATTTTCCACGTTATAAAAACTTATATATTTGTGGTTTTGTACGAAGACGATGATGAAGATTAATATGGCAAAAAATGAGTATTATATTTAACAAGCGTTGTATCATCAAACAGATCTATATTTTTGCCTGTGATTAAATCAAATTATAGTGTTTGCGTTATTCATAATAATTACACTTAATTGATACATCAAAGAAATGATTTGTTACACTTAAACGCATAAGGTCGATCCCAGGACGTTGAATAAAGCATGTTTATCTCTTTTTTGCAAGAGTTGAATTAAATAATTATTCCCAAGGAGAAACTACTTAATCTGAATGTCTAATACGTCTTAAGTATTTCTTAAATAAATAATTATGCGTCAAAAATGGTTTTAATAACGTTATTTTCGACGTAGGTAAAAAACGCAGCTCCCATTCTTGCGTATGTCTGATTTCAATGGAAAAGTATAATGGATGAAAGAAAAAAAATGGATCGAATGCGACAGCCTTGAACGAAGCTAGCAAAAAATGTGCTAAAATCCTATAATTAAGGCTCATTTGGATACTGAAAGTGAGAACTTGCTGTATATTGAATTTAGGACCAATTAAGGCTAAATAATGCGTCATGCAAAAAAGCTCTGAACTGATGCATAAATGATCCATTACGGACGTGATGCAATTACTTTCACATGAAAATAAACCAAATTAATTGGACTGTTTTGTAACAGTATCGTCAGTTAATTTAATTTAATCGAAATTGATGATAATGATGACCTTCGACGAAAATTGAATATCATTTATACCAAATTATAGAAGCTTGTTTAAGCATTTTTTTCTATAAATTCATGCAAAATACATGGCGAAACAATAAAAAGATTACCAGATAATAATAAAACAGGAGCAGCAACCCTTATGTTGCGTAGTAGATTAGGGGTCAAATTGATAAGACTCTAGTATTATATCTAAATCCAAATGAAGCCAACGAAGATGTTGATAATTTTTTAAGCATGCCATTGTTACGAAGGTTATTTCTTTATAGATTATAGCACTATAAAAAAATTCAAATAAAATATCGCCTAAAGTTTCTTCGTATATTCGTAGAAAAATAGGATTTGTATTCCATCTTTCTTACAGGTAAAAAAAAACTCTGCGAAGAAGATGTAGAACAGCGTTTAAGATCATGCTAGTCTCAGCTATGCTCGAGGCTTCTCGCCATCAGAGTCTCGCAACTGGGATCATTGTCTTTTTTCAATTTGAGCGATCCTACGGAATCGTTTACGACGCCCAGACAGACAACCTAATGTTAGATATTTAAATGTTTTAAAACGATTTATATTTAAATACATACAATATAATAATTAATAGTTTGAATCTTGAATCTACTTGAATCAATAAAATAATCAGCAAATTTACCGCTCGATTCAAAGAACTTAAATAACCATACATCAATCAAGCTTAGACGTGATTATTGTCGTAACTCTTTTTAAATGCAAATATTTTAGAAACAACAACATTTAAATATTTTTTTAAATGCTTAACATGTTTTAAGATCAATAACAGAAAGGTAATAGATCCATTTTAAATTAAGTTTGAAGTTATCAATTATAATACATATCAATTTTAAAAATTAAACTTGTCAACTAATTGGAAAGATCGTTGGAAATCGGGGAAAATCGTTTATATTAGATAAAACGGAAAGAAACGTCATTATTTTTGGTTGCATATTTGCCGTCAGTTTGCCTCCAGTTGCTGACGAGTAAATACGTCAAGGTTGGTGTCATTTTGAAGCGCTGTTGTTTGTCTTACTTTTTCAAATATTTTTATATTTTTTTAGCCATAGTGAAAATGTCCAAGCCAGAAATTGTTGCGATTTGCGATCTTGTTTACTGTTTTTATTCGTTAAAGTATTAAAAGCAAAATAAGCTACCCAGAGCATCTGTAATACATATGGCCACATATTGAATATTCGAAAATGCCAAAGATAGTTCAAAAAATTCGAAAGTGGTGACAGAGATTTGAAATATAAATCAAAATCAGAATGACCTCTAATAATCGACGATGACGCATTTAATTCTCTGGTAGAATCTGATCCTCTAAAAACAATAAAGGAATTATCGCTAGACATCGGCTGTCTCTGGTCGACAGTAAAAGACCATTTGAAGACTCGGGAAAAACATAGACAGGGAATTTGGGTACCGCGCGAGCTTTCATCAACGGTCTTGGAACAACGGATAATCATTTGTTTATCGCTATTGTTCAGGTATGAAACCAATCCATTTTTAAAAAGGATCGTTACTGGGGATGAGATGTGGGTCCTCTTTAACAGTCCAAGAAGGAAAAACAGTGGCTTTCTCCAAATCAAGTATCTGTTTCTACCCCTCGACCGTTATTATCCTTGAAAAAGGTCGTCCTTTGTGTTTAGTGGGATTGTTTTGGCGTAATTTACTACGAATTATTAAAACCTGACCAAACTGTCACAGCAGAGCTATACTGTGCACATTAGATAGGTTAAAAGCGGAAATGCTCAAAAAGCGATCAGTGCCAGTTAAGAACCAAAGAAGAATATTACAGCATGATAATGCAAAACCACAGGCAGCAAGGATTACGCAGATCAAAATGAGGGAGCTAGATTTGGAAGTGCTGCAACATTCACCATATTCTCCTGACATTGCATCTTCAGACTATTATCTTTTCAAGTCATTAGAACAATCGCTTCACGATAAAAAAAAATCACTTCTGTGGAACAAGTGAAAAATCATTTGGATTCTTACTTTAGAGGAAAACCAGCTGAATTTTACGAAAGAGGCATTAAAAAGCTACCTAATATGTGGAGGACAATTATAAATAACAATGGAAATTATTTAATTAAGTAATATTGTACGGCTTTTATTAAAAAAAATTTTTTCTTAAAATAACAAAAAATGACATTTCTTTCCGCTTTAACTAATAAAAGAGGAGCCAAACTTTTTGCAAAAAAGTCTAACATGGGCCAAAATAAAAAGAACTTAAATTTAGGTGGGCCGCAATAAAAAAATATTTTTCATAGAAATGTAAAGAACAGTTTGTATGCAGATTTTGCACTTGAGAGGCCCATGGCGCAATTTTAGTTTGAGGCCCCTGGAACCATTCGACCCTCAATATATGCGGTTTCCTATTAAGATTTCCCTATTACGCTGGCATCAGGGTAAAGTAAGACTTAGTTTTTCAATTGCAGATTTGTATTTCAATAACGATTAAATGGAATCACGTATTTCAACGATGAACATATTTTTAGACAAACTTTAAACTGACTGTCCATGGACTCTTTGTATCTCTTTTCTACCCGGCTTAGTGTTTTAGACATTAAGCCATGTGTATCGTTTTTATTACCCCGGGTCCTTCCCGGTAACTAAGACTTGAGACTAAGCGTTTGTCTTAGAAGTTAAGATACAAACATAATCCTTACTGCTCTGAACTTTTGTTTCTTTGGTCTTGACCTGTGTTTATGTAACACCTTATATATAAGGGAATCCAATCCCGACCCAATTTTTCGATCTCGGGATTTCGGGATTACATTAGACCATCCCAGGATCAGTCCCGAGATCCCGGGACCGAGATTTTCAATCGTTTAAGAAATTACATTAATAAGTGTGGCTGATAAATTCCTTTTTGCTGAGACACGGACTAAAGCTCGCAAAACTCCCAATTTCTCGACAAATTATTTATTTCCGTGGCTGCAGATGAATACTTACATACTCTAATATTTTGATGTGATTTGTAACCATATTGCGGAGGAATACAAAAAATTTGAACCCCGTATCTATTATATTTCATATCGATATTCCCATTATTAGAGTCGAGGTGTAGTAAATACATCACCGGTAGGGAATGGTTAATATAACAATTTGAAAAAAATATATGTACTCATTCAGATTTCAGCGGAAATGTCTCGATTTAGTAGCCTTCATCGTGCTGGTGAGGTAAACGATTTCTGTTTAATAAAAATTTCAATCCCGAATTTTTCGGGATTACGTTTATTAGTCCCGGGATACATAAGCACCTAAAACTATCCGGGATGTCCGGGATTGAATTTCCTACCCGTGTGTATCTCATCTCATCAACACACTCTTTGTTAGTATTATGTTAGTTTTGTTAGTTAAGCCGCTGACCGCATGTTTGACGGCTCTGGTTTATAGTATCTCCGTCTTCATCGCAAATAGCATGAATACACTACGCGCATGCGTGTATACTATATAAAAGTCACTAGACCAGTAGTGTGTCTATTTTGTTATTTATTACACAAATATAGTAATATATTTTATAAATAAAATGAACTTCTTTAAGGAAATAAGAAGTTTCGCTTCTGCCGCGTGAGTCTCACACGTTTTATTTGTTCTACAATCTTTTAACATTTGAGCATTTTCTATATATTTAATTTAGATCAATTACTATTGTTTTTTAAAGCGAAGCTGTAATATCGTTAAAATCTTATTATCCTAACATTTTCAACTCCAAGAATGATTTTTTTGGACATTTTCTTCTCATATGTTCATATATCGTATAATAAATTCCAGATGTAGTTTAATTTAAAATATACCAATCATATCGAGGATTATTTACGTAGATTAAATACTATAGTGACCATTTGCATTGAACTACCCTACACTCCCCATGGCCCTAATTTCCTTAATTTACCCGGTGCTAATGACTCTGGGCATCATAGAAAATTACACTGACTTTTATGACTACAATTATTCAATGTCTCCCAATGCTAAGTTCAGAAATTCGAGCAATTACTCTGTAACACTGTCAGCATCGCACAGAATGTTAACGCCATAACTCAACTTAATATTCTCACATTTTATCCTAATACACTCTATGGGGATATTTATGGCGCTGACCTTTCCTAATTCGGACTCGGAATCAGCGCTTTAATTAAGTCCTCAAAGTTCACCTATGATGGCTGGTACTGATATTTATTATATATTTAGAACCGGAATTGTTTAACGGAACTGTTCGCCGGCACTTTCGGTTTCGCTCGACGAAAAACACCGTCCGACGATAAATTCGGCTTGTTCTTTAATTATAGCTTACATTACCCACAAAGCCTGGAGGCTGAATAAAAAATCGCCATAGGCATTTTTTAATGATAAATTGCATTTAAAAATAATTCCGAAAACAACGCATGTATCAATCATGTAATTTGCCTTCCACTTAGGTTAAGGCCGGTCAAGTTAAAGAAAATTCTATTCCCCGAGAAAAAAATGTGTAAGTAGACTAATACGCATGTATTATATCAACAAAACGTATCAATGATATTTCATAGCCATTATAATAATTGGATCATTCGACATAATAATTAGAGCATTCGATTAACCGGAGTTCGTATTATCCATAATTGATACGAATATTGTCGCAAATTAAGGGTATATTCTGGTCTAGAATTTTAAAAAATCGATTCTGTTTTTTTGCATAATTTCAAATTTTAGACTTTCAAAAATATCTCCTCCAGAGATATTTCCAAAATTTTAATTATTTATGGAGCTATAACTATTTTAGTGATGCGCCAATTAAGCCGCTCCTACTATTTCTAACACGGTTGACATGATATCTCAAGTTCTAATTAATTAATTTACTTTAAATTTACTAAAAATCTTTTTAATAAAACTCTTTATTGTTCCTACCAGATTCATGATAAATTTTATTTTTAAAAAAATCAGTATTTCTTAAGAAAAACGCTCAAAGTTAAATAAAAAAGTGACTATTAGCTGCTACATTTTTTAAACAAATTTATATATATGTATTATATTCAAGTCCGCTTTGTTCAGCGTAATCTAGCAATGTTTCAACATAATTCCATTTTATAACTAATGTATTCACTGGTACTTTAAGCAATTCTAGTATCTTTCTATGTTTTCCTTATCCACGTTCTTAAAACATTTTAAATCGTCCAAAAATCTACATATTTAAGATACAGTAAACCCGCGTTAATCCGGATCCACTCTAATCCGGCGCCCCCTGTAGTCCGACATCTCAATAAAGTATAGCACATGTGTGCGATAAAGTTTCATCTGTGTAAGCCTGTTTCTAAGCCCATATTGGCCATGAAAGCAAAGTTGTTTTACAGGGAGATAAAAAAAAGAAGACTTTATAGCTAGCATGTCATAATGAAAACTCTTCAAAAATTGTCTTGAAATAATACGTTTGATGACGGCAACAGGTTTTCATTTATTATTATTGTGTTTTTGACGTTAATTCTATAAAAATTACAAAATATCCTTACTTAAAAAAATCCGGACTACAAGGGGTCGGGGGCAGTACTCTATAATCCGACAACGCCTTGTAAAACGTTTGTCGGATTACCGCAGGTCTATTATATATTATTTGCTTCATTCTCTTCAAACTTCATTAAATCTTTTTTTCCAGGAATTGATCGAGATGTTATCTTCTTCAGCAATTTTTTTAGAAGATTATGACAATAAAGATATTTCTTTGATGATATTCGTATAACGGTCCATTGAGTGGATCAAAGATATCACATTACGAGGCATCCGTAACGAGGGTATGAAGCGCCCGTGGTAAATATCTAACTTACCCCCCTCCGGAAATCCATTTTTTTTAAAGTTAAATACTCCAATTATAAATACAATATATTCAATACTATTATAATGTTTATTTTAAAATAGATAGAAGACAGTCCTAGTGACAGACATTGTAGACCTTTCAAAAAGCGCTGTAAATTGCATATTGACTGAAAAATTGGACACGAGAAAGCTGTGCGCAAGACGAGTGCCGCGTTTGCTCACAATGAAACATAAACAACGTCTTGATGATGTTTTAATCGAGTGTTTGGTGATTTTTCACAGAAATAAAGTCGAATTATTGCATCAATTCAAGATGAAACATGGATCCATCACTACACATCTTAAACAAACAAGGGAACATAGGGAGCTTAAAACTAAAAGGCTTCCGTGATCGTACAGATCATAGAAAACCCCAGGTATGCATTCATCCCCGAAAATGCCGTAAAAAGTCCCAAATGAGGACGGAGTGGCTACAAGGTCTGTGTATCCAACCGGTCCGCTTTTCGGACTGCTGATATGACGAATGAACGCCCCGCGATCGAACGCCATTCCCGAATATGTCTCTCTCTACTCTCATTACAAAACGAAGTTGTCCGAAGAAGACTGATCGGGTGGGTGTTTAAATTAAATCGGTCGAAAATATTATCTTCATTTTATTGCCAGTTGGGTCAGCCCAAATCATCTGCAACTCCCACTAAAAACACCCAAAAATTATGCCTCTAGATTAGAATATCCCCTTAATTGATGCAAATATTTCCACAACTTAAGCGCGAATTTAATACAAAGGACATAATGAATGCGCCTGTAAATTTATTACAAAATTGGGACCTTTTAACCGTTTCGCAATTGCGTGTCAACGTGAAATAATTTATGCTTTCCTCCGAGTAGATAATATCTGATAACATACGAGAATTTCATATGTGTTGAGCAAAGGTCAAAGTTAGGCACGCGGAGCGACCTCAAGGGTCAGTTCTTTCTCGGGCGAACAGACAGACAGACATCGCGTCATGCATTTTTGCCTAGTAGCAAGTCACGTATTGATGTCGATGGAAGTGGTCGACATTTCCGAATGACAGCTCCGTGTAAATATAATGAAATTAATAACTGGTCTGCAGGACTGTTATACGCGATGAAGTAATTGCATTCATACGCGTGACATGTTTTGAAAATGAATACTGTTAATTTTCAATTAAATGAAAATGTCGCCTTTATGCACTTCCATATTCGAGCCGTGAATGTGCAGCTTTGTCATTTTACGATTTCCTCAAGTGAAACTTGTTACTTAACTTCAACGCCGGCTGTTAATTTTATTAATAGTTCTTGCTAATTGAAACGCTTACGAAAAATGTCATAATGTATTAAAAATTAATATTTATCAAAAGAAAAATGTATATTTATATTCAAACACCGCCAATTACATAATGTAAGGACCTTCATGATGAAGAATTCATCAAGATGTAATAATACATAAATTACGCAATTTAATTAATCCAACAAGGCTTTATTCAAAAAATATTAATTTTCATAATGAAGAAATGTTAAAATATCCAAATAATTGGGAAACACTTTCATTGAAAAGTAAACAGAAGTTTGGCAATAATTGAATATTTTAGGGAGATGTGATAATATCGAAAATGGACAAGGACTACTAGATTGTTAATATTATATAACGTCAAGGGTCGATTATATATTTTAAATAATAACTTAACCCTTTTTGTGCTGGAAAATTAAAATGCTATATTAACTATCATTTACGTTTAAATTTTCATTTTGGAACATTTCAATCATTTTGAATTTAACAACTCGATATTCAAAAATTGATTATATTAAAAAATCGTGCATGGGCAATGGCAATCAAATATTATTGCCCATAAGTCCTAATTTCAAGTACAACGTACTGAATATTTGTGATATTTATTCTTATTTTGATTTCATCATACACAACCTAATTTATTACAATTATGATAATTCAAAATTCTTGCACAATAGATATTTTTATTTTAGTCCTAAGCTCGTTTTTGCTTTGACAAACTTATGTGTCAACATATTATCGTAGTGCTTCTTTCATATAAATTCAACATAAACCAATGACAATATTTTACGCGGTGATTGAAAACTTCGCGCAAAAAAGTCCCAAAATTAATAAATTCAAAATCTTTTCCACAAAATTAATTAGTGTATTTATGTCCTTTAAGGTAAATATATTATATACAGATTTTAATTATAATTTGACGGTGATCCCTCGATAAATAATATGTTTTCATGTTATGGTACACATGTTGTATCATTGGCCATTATACATTTTTATGTATTTAAAATGTATATACAGACATGAATAGTGTATACTTGAGCGTAAAATTAGTTTAAAAAAGCTGTCATTTATAAATGCAGCCTTAAATCTTTCCGATTCACTATTTCACCTGTTTGAGATTTCAATTTTTTTCCGATGGGTCCTATGTCGAACCATTTAAGACAAATTTTTTTTATGTTAAAAATATTAAAACGCACAAATTTGGCAACACGCAAAATAAAAAATCTTCATGAAATATAAACGGGTTTCATTATTTAAAAAAAATATATCATGAATAAAACTATTACACGCATAATAAAATATGTCTTGTGGCAAATTTCTGATTAGTTCAACGTCTTTTTTTAATTTTTTACTGTTTAAGATATAACACTGCTTTGCACTCAAGCATGTGATCATTTTTATACTCCTCGAGGTCAAATAGAAATGTTTATACGATCCTTTGCAATATTTAGTTAGTTTTCTGGAAATAACAGGGGAAGGAAGTAAAAATGATGTTCCTTGCGTAATGCAGAAAACGATAAAAACAACAAATAAAGTTTACACTTAAACCTTTTTTTGTGTGGTTGATCGCACAAAAAAAAGCTATGACTTACATTAAAAAAAAATAAAGATGCGTTCAAAGGATTTTAAAAGCCGCATAACTTTGAAACAGCTATATAAAATATACCCAAAATCGCACAAAAAAGTTAATAAAAAATCAGGAAAACAATAAGGCAATTAAAAAATAACATTTTTGTTAACATATAAAGGACGTCTTGCGTCATAGGTAAAATTTTAAGGATATTTGACATCTGGCATCTCAAATGCCAGACATCCACTAGGAAAGTACTAGTGGATGTAATAACAAACTATCATCGCTGTACAACAATTTTCGTTGCAATTTTCAATATGATTCAAAATCGCTCTCAGTGCCAATGTCATAATTATTCTGTGTAGATTTTTTTTTCTAACAATATTATTGAGAAGTAAGTAGAAAAAAATCATACCCAGTTTGAAATAAATTTAAAAAAAGAAGAATTTCTTTAAAAAAATCGCATAACTTCGAAATCGCACAAAAAGAGGTTTCAGTGTAACCTTTTTTATTGTTATGTTTCTAGACCATCAAAACTCGCCTTGATATTAGAATCTGATGAATAAATTTTGGTTGCTGTAAATGTAACACGAACTTTTAGCGTTTATAGCAACAGTCCACTATGAGAAGATGTTACCAATTATAATGATTATAGTCTAAATTTACATTTTTGGGTTGGTCAAAAATCAGTAAAGTCCCTACTAAACCAACTAACTGGTGGTTAGTCGGGAATAGTGAGGTGATCATTTGTAGTCTCTTCTTCTCCGTCACATACATTATTGATATTCTACGCGCAATCACTAGACCATTAGTTCACTTATTTTATTATATATTACACAAACACAAATTTATCTTTTATCAACTTTTTAGGAGTTATAAAGTTTCATTTCTATCGCGTAAAAGTCTCACGCATTTTTTATAGATTGCAATGGTTTCCTGTTGTATTTGTTCTAATTTAGATGTATACAGTTTACATCCTGAATGATTTCGGGCTCCCATTCTATTGTTCGATTTTAAATAAGACGTGTTTGATTTTATCAATCAACATTACCTAATCTGCAACGTTCGAAAATACTAGCAGAGTCAAGCACCTAGGGCCCAATCAAATGTTCTCCCATTTGATTAATTGTTTCAAGTTTTTTCCTAGTCACGAATGTGTTGACCGTGCTCGTAAAACAATCCACTGAAAAATTTGCGGGTCATATCGCTACCGAAGCCGTGGCCACAGCAGGACCGCGAACAATGGTCGTGACCAACGAGCCAGAGTCGTTAATCGAAGGTCAAAAACTAAGCTAATCGATCGACATAACATATGATACGAATAAAAGTGGCAATAAAAAAAGGTTGGCCGCAAGCCGGGTTGTCCTTAAAAATCACGGATCTTAAATATTGACCTAACCGGGAGATTAATGGTCAAAGCTTGCACAATTAATTAGGGTCAGTTATATCTGGGTTGAATTAAGCTGCCTGTCTCTGCTTTATACGCGCACATTACTTCTGTTCCCCAGCTCAAGCGAACACAAAAGTCTAACAATGCGTGTTGCACAATCTCGAAACCCAACTCTAATTTATTACCTCACCTATATATGACTTCCATTTGTGTATAATTAAAATTTAGAAAAATGACGAACTCACAAAAGAAAATCCATAAACAAAACCAACCAACAATAGTGATTCATCGTTAAAGCAACATGAATCAAGCATTAAAACTATTAATCGATTTATGACCAAATGATGCATCAAACACGTGTATAATACAGAAAAATCTTGAAGGAATGTATTTATATATCATCGAGGCACCAACTGTATAAAGGATGAAATTCATCAATAATATCGTCTTTAGATGTGTTGCAAAATATTTCCAAAAAATTGCTCAATATTAAAAAACTATCAAAACTATTAAACAATCGCTCTTCGATACGTTCATCCTGGTGGCCCGTAGGGTGAACGTTCACAAATTAAGCTAAGTTCATTGAGTATAGGCAATATGGATGTATTCTATAAATTAATTTTAAATAGACCTTATTACCCGTGTACCAGATTATAGGATAGGAGCAAAATATTACAATAAATTTGAGGACGAGTTATTTATTTAGCAACGTATTCTAAAATGGCTATGAATTTTATTTTAAATTTATCCACCATCAAGATTGCATCTTCACTGGTGGTTTCATTATATTATTGTTGCGTGTATATTGAAATTACCAATGATACTATGGTAAAAATATAAGATGCGAACTTTCGAATGAAGAACCCAATTAATGAAGAATTTCATGGCGCAATTTATTAAAATAATTTAAACAATGCCTGATGAAATATTTTATTATTGATTGATTTATAAAAATCAAATAATTTCATCCAATGCTAATCATATGTGAAATTCTATGAAAAATCACAATATAAAAAAACTATCTATCCATAGAAAATTTCCTAAAGAGATTGCTAATATCGGATAACAGTCATAGCAGTTGATTGCCAAAAACGTCTATAGACGCAATTGAGGTAGTTGAAACTTTGATTTTTTTTGAATTTTGAAAAAAGTGATAACTTTGGCTGATTTCAAATCGATTTTCCTGAAAAAGATGCAACTGAAAATGTTTCAAAGCCCTTTAAATGTGGTTTATATACTTTTAATTGTAAATCTATTTTTTTTCTCAATAAAACAGAAAAAGATAAATTCAGTAGCATAGAAGTACAAACGAAAAATTGTCGAGCATTATTAACCTTATGTATAGTGAACTAGCTTTATAACATTATAAGCTTAGATGCTATATTCGTATGTCTACCATTTATCGTTCGTACAAATCCACCTATCTATCAGGAACAACGCAGCGTGTATGAAGCTTGTATATAAATAAACAAACACTGTCGATAGCATTCAATATTTGTTAATTTCTTTGCGTAAACTTAAACAATTCACTTGAAATCGATTCATTTGGGTTATTATTAGTCGATAAATTTGGGTTATCAATTTTACTTAATCGTATGATGTATGCAAAATACTCTTATCGTCTCTTTCTCTTTGTGAATCACTGGAATTTGATCGGAAATACGCGACTGTACTCTTCAAAAGGTTAACACATTTCTATCGGGGGAGTCACCGTGTGGCATTTTTTTTCAACAGCGAGCAAAGAATGACGATTCCACACAAAACATATATGTAACATTTTAAGTACTCAATATATTTTAATAGTTTTTACTATTCATTTAGCTATAAAAAATAATCAACATCAACCGCAAAAATTTAAAAAAATATCTTAATAGTTTAAATATATTTTTGGCAAATCTGCACTTTGTCCAGAGAAAGATATGGATCTAAAAGCTTCTATATTATATAAAATTATTAGAATGCATTTAAAAGGCATCCTAGTATCAAGTCATCGGACATTCTTAGCGTCTAGTCCTCCTCCATCTCGCCCTCTTCTTGGCTCGAAACCTACAACAGCAAACCCACGCTGGCGCAGAGGAGTTCCTTCGGAATTTTCGAATAGATAATCTTTGAATTTGAATAATAAAGTAATTCCTTTAAGGCACGATACTTATCAAATTCAGCTCACGTTAAATCGCCGACTTTTGCCATACATATTAGTAGGAGCAGAGTGTATTCAATTTGCGCTGGTGGACAACATTTAATTCCTGGGGCACGCAAGGTCAGGCAGCGTGTTGGGTGTCGCCATAAGTAATGAGCTCAGATTTTTCACAATCAGTAATAAATATCTACATTTGGCCAACATATGTCTTTGGGGCGATTAATTTTGCTTTCGTGCTAAGGCCCTCACCGAAAGAAATACGCGAGCAGAGAAATGGGCCCTTGTACGCCGCAAACGAGTTGCAAATCGTATCATAGTGTTGTTTCGAAAAAAAAGTTCACCCCTCATAAAATATCGTATATCATCATGTTTGAATTTGCATGTCCAATAATTTAGCAGCAAACCCGCCTCTGATATCCAATGTTCACCGCCCGCTTTAAGGAAAAATTAATTTCATTAAATGCGACATTTCAATATAAATGAGCTTTTTTACGCCATCCGGTCAAAAGCTCGCCCGAGCTTTTTGAAGCCGCACAATGCAAATGTCGCATAATCTTTACAATTTATTTGCGTCATGTATTAACCGCATTCCATGTAGCGTAATCTTTATTTTTATATAACATGAATAATCGTATTGGAAAGCTTTGTGTCACGATAATAAGTATGCGTAAATAAAAATCGTATGAAAAATTAAAATTTTACAGCCATTCTAAAACAAAAATAATTTTTTGTCAACAAGGAGCTTTATTTGTACAATACGGGCAGCCAACGCGTTTCCCCGTATTTAATGTGTTAACATAATCATATTATGTAAAAAAAATTAAGGAATTACAAATATTTTTGCAATAAAATCAATAAGGTCTTCTAACATACTATTTAGTTCCATTATAGGAAAGATATTGTAGAGTGGGCGATTCACCATCCCCACGTAGTAGCGCTGGTAACAGCGACATCTTCCATCTCTCTTCAGGTGCAATGTGTTATTTTAACAGCACCATCTCTTGTGGCCCTATGTTGCCGATTAGGGAATGATGCACAGGAGGCGGGAGTCGGTAAGAGTCATCGGTTAGCCTTGGCTGCGGGAGGTCGTCCTTCCTGCGGCCAGATTTTTCTCTCTATCTCGTGTGGAATAAATAGTTATTTAGAGAAGAGAGTCTTTCTATTCGACGCCCATATATTCCCATCCATTCGTCCAGCAACATCACGGCCCGATAGAAAGAACGGACCCGTGCGCTATCGCGGCCATCTGGGGGGGGAGAATTTATCCCCGAGAGTGCTCCTGCCTCAACGTTACAATATTTAATTAAAAATCAATAGAATTACTTATCAAGAGTTTGTAAAGTATTCTTCGCTACGTTCATCTGGGTGGCCCGCGGGGTAATCGTTCTCAAATAAAATATCTTTTTCTTTCTTAGCATGGTTTTTAAAACATATTTTTATCTAGACTCAAAAAATAATTAAAATTAAAATGTGTGGTACAATATAATATTGCATAGCAAGTTACACATGAAGATTCGGATTTTCAGTTAGTCTAAGATCAGCCGTTATTGAGAAAGATTCTGTATATTATTTTACAAGTTCGACTATTTGAAATTGATAAAAGTACTATAATCTTTCTTTTCTTTAAATATGACTACAACAAAAGATTTCTATATGAGAAATTTGGATATAAAGCAGCGAAAGAAGATAGAAATATCAACAGAGTTTTGGAGAATTAATTGTAAAACAACAATTAAAATGCTACATAAAAAGTCTCTTCGGTAATATGAATCTTGAAGAAGAGCCAAAACCTTCATTAGAGATAAAGTTTCGGATAACCATTTTTAAATTACAAGATTTTACCACATTTAACTTATTTACCAGATCTCTCAGACAGCGGGTTTTCATCTTTTCATCAATCGGAATGTTTCACAAATTCACAATCATATATAAAGTTTCTCGTTGGAAAAAGACTTTTGAAGCCATTGGAGATTATTTTGGTAGAATAAATTAGGAAGGAGTTCTAATTCTCACATATGAATTCCGAACCTTGATGTGATTCGCCCTAATATAAAAAATATGTTAAAGTAATTTTAAAGGAAAACATTGTTTATAGTTATACTCATCAGCGCTGTATGTGCATCCGTGGGAACAGTCAAAACAATTATTAAAATTTTATAAAGAGCCTTATATGCTGTATATTTATTATATAATTATAATAAATACGTTTTAAGATCTTCTGAAGCTTTACCAGCTATTTTTGGTAACACTATCCATTAACCGAGCTCACAGTACATTTTGTTCCACTTCTAGCTCGAATTACCAAGTATGTTTACGATCAAACAAAAAATCATAAATATGAATGACCTCCATAATTACAGCAGTCCTATAATTTAGGAATTCTGAGATAAAACAGTATGATTAACCTTTTCCTCGGTTATTTAAATTAGCCGTCGACCTTTTGCGCAGAAGAGACCGTGTCCTGAAAAAAGTGGCGACCATATTTAAGGTCTACCCTCTTGTAGCACGACTTCAATCTAAGAAAATATTGCGGTGGTATAAAATTACACGAGGATACACACCGCAATATCCAGAAACAAATAAGATTATCAAGGCGTTATCTTCGTATTTATGAGGCTATAAAGTCGCTAATTGTACTTTAGCTCATGGTCTCTAGATTAAGCTCGATATATGCACATATACCGTGCGACAAGTTTATCCCTGCTCGCTGAGCTTTCGATTATGGAGCTTTCGCAGTGTTTATTTTATTATTATGTTCTTCGGTGCTTTTAAAAATTCTAATTTATTTTATTTCTTCATCGTCCCAAGGCTATGGGAATGCTTCGGGTGAAGATATAACAATGTGAGAGTTTAAATCCACAGGCTTCGTGGTATTTAAGTCCAAAGGCAAGGGCTGAATGTCAGAGGTTTATTTCTTCTGAACAATGCAGCAGCAAAGACAAAGTCTAACACCGCACCGAGATCAGCTCAGCCATGAACCAGTGACCCTGTAAATGCAGTTGATCTTCACCTATGCATTCCTGGTTCGAGTCGTTGACTTTCAACTTTTCAAGTCCGTCAACCCTATTAATATGCAACCATAATGGCAAACTAATAGGATTATCATCGCTCTATCTACCTCGACCGTCGAATAAATCATTCAGCATTAATCAAGCCGCAATCACAATATATGAAAAGTCGTTCATTAATATAATACTATCGGGTCACGATACATTTTAATAGTTCTGTATATCGTTCTCACGGATGGAGAGAAATGTTGAATTACCGGCGAACTGGAAACAGACACAAATGGATTGACTTGTATTACAATATCGAAGCCTGGTCGATCATACGCATGTTGCAGATTGAGAACCAATTTGTAAGATTGATCAATATTGAACCATTAGCTAATAAAACTAATACTAGGGATATTTCCATAAGCTATTCATAGCAGTATATTGTCCTCAATTATAATAATGGATAAGTTTTATGTAGGCTTTCGACAACCAAAAATTCAATTGGGCCATCCTTATTAAATTAATGGAGACAGTCTGTTTCTTCGATTTTGTCTAAAATTGTTTAGGGAATTGTCCTCAGATAATGTTCTAAATAGCTTTTTTTTTCATATAATACATCACTCAATAAGTTCGTAGGATAATAATTTTTTTCTCCATTTGGAGTCATTTTCTCGCAATGTTGTCCAAAATAAATCCTATGAACTTATTGAGTGATATGTTATATTTAATTTTACTAAGGAGATATGACATATAGACTTTATTTTTAAAACACATTTGAAGATCTTTTCCTATAGTAGTAGAAACCTTTTATCTCTGAACACAAATCTTCAATAGAGATCGCTTAATTAATATCATAATATCATTTTTACAATCCGATGTTATCACAATTGCTAAAGTAAATAGCTAAAAAACTTATGTTTAATCTAACAATTCAATTTTCATGAATTGGACGGAAATGGAAATGGAAGACATCGAAAGATGCCAACATGCAGCATCCAGTATATTAAAAATTAATGTCTATCATCCTGTTTAAAATAATTAAACTAGTATATGGCCTGATTCAGATAGTAATCAGTATTTGCTGTTATTATAAAGTTTTTTCGACCATAATAAATAATCCAGAAAACGAATCAGCAGAAAGGACACGGGAATAAATAGTTTGGTCATTGAATATATATTCCCGTGTTCTTTCTGCTGTTTTGATGATAACCATGAAAACCTTAAAAAGATAATCAAGACGATAACTTGTATGAATTAAAATAGATAGTATTACTTCGATCGTTATCCTTGAATGGATATTAAATCATAAATGTGTTTGCCAACTATACTGTTGAAATATTTTAATCGAGTATTTAAATAAGAAATTCATCGACTAAATTGCTAAAATGACATTATTTAAATGTTTCATTGAAGCTTTCAAATGGTTATTTATATTAGGGAACGGATACGTAACAAAAAAAAAATTGTCCCAGATTCAAAGTCTCGATTGAATGTCAAACTTTTCCGAAATTTCAAAGAAAGCTTATTATGCTAGTTTTTTTTTCAGTGAATTTTTTTTATAAAATTACATAAATATCATCCAGTTTTGGGTAATATGTAATATGGTATCATCTGATATTTAGGTTGTTAAAATTATTTTAAAGCAGGGATCATAAGTGGATAAAAATAAATATAAAAGGCTATTCCTAAGGGATTAATCTAAGTTATATACAACCTTATTTAAGTTGGCAGACACCGGTGGCTGCCATGGCGTTTGTTAATACTTTGCGTACAGATTACAAACAATAGCTATATATTTTGACTTGTGTTTTCGTAGAATGGAAGAAGAGGTTATAAAGCTCGAAAACTAAGAGACTAAAAACATTATATTGGAACAATGGTCAGATTGTACGAGGGGGATTCAAATATAACCCGGAATCTTGTATGTAGAATGTGACGAGATCAACAAGCTTCCTATCCGATTAAATAAATGTTCAGTCAACCCTTCTATAGCGTCGAGATAGGGACCACGCTATGGAAAATTAGGCACCCGTACAAAATTTGGGACTAGGTTTTTTCAAATGATTTTGTGATTTGAAGCAAATCAAAAAAAAATCCCATTTTTTTTCGTGCTTTGCAAAATTTGTGCTTTTTGTTTTACCGAATTACGTTTCCTTTTCAGTCTTTCAACATAGTTAAGAAAACGTGTACATTGATTTATCTTATCATAATTTCATAAAATACCATAAAAGATCACAAAAGATCACCACAAATGCTATAGGAAAAAACTATATAGAAGTGGAAGCTATAAAAGGGTTAAATGTATTTCTAATGAAGTGAACTATGTAAAAAATAAGATATTCCATTTATATTTTTATATATCTCTAATAAATATTTACAGTATTTTTTAAAAATATGCGTGCATTTTATGCTGAAACACGGTAACAGTCATATCTCATGTTAAAATTTTGTTAACGAGTGATTGGTAGCGCTTGGGGACCTTTTCTTCGAATCGATCATTGGGAATCACTGATGGCTGCCATGGCGTATTGGTAACAATCGATGGCAGTCACCGGTGGATGCCACAGTACGCTACGTAATAAGAACAGCGAATAACTAAATGTTGATAACTTTCCCCTTTCATTGTAAAAAATCAGATAAAACCAGATCTTATTGATATATTAGGGCATACCACATGAACTTTCGGAATCTTTATCTTATTCAATAGTCTTTTTTTATTTAGGGTTTTCTCCTCCTTCTTCCTCCTATAAATCGTTTTTTTTTAAATCTACCTATTTTTGCTGCGTTATATCCCAATTTTAACCCGCATGGCTCCATATTTAAAAACAATTTAAGACTATAACACCTATCGGTCAATTATTGACTGAAATTCCGAATCTTCATATGGTACTTTGTTGTAGCTAAAGCGAATTTTATTTCAAGACAAGTGAGCTTTGGATCAAAAAAATCATGTCGAAATCATGTCAGAATTGAAGTCACTTTTTGCCTCGGATTTAATGCGATTTTTATGGAAAACGATTTTTTGATATCTAATGATAAGATATTAGGCTGCCATTATAGAGCATTAGACATCCCGGAGCAAATTAGATCAAATCACCACATCGATCTAATCTTCCAATTTTCTTCTTTGGGCATGTTTGCTCTTTTTTGCCAAGCGAAAGCAGCACTAATAGACAGATTAGCCGCGAAAGAGTTATTATTTCATAATGCAAGTGTCGAAAATCACCATTGACCATGATGCATATGTGGAACGGCATAAAATTTTATGATCGCCACAATAACTTTCATTTTTCGAGCACATGTTACGAATTGTCAGCGAAGTGATAAAAAGTGAGTTTGTAAATCAGCCTTAGCATACTTTCGTCGATTTTCAAAATGCAATTTTTTCGTTGGAAATCACAATGTAGTTTATTGTTGACAATTTGTCAACCGCAGGCATTTCTTCCGCAATCCACGTGCTTATGGAACTGGTTATTTCTTTTTATGCACGACTGCTTTTTTCATAACTGGCATCCAATCCTCGAATGGTCCATGGAGGCTGCCGTCGCACCAACACCATGAACCACTGAAACGCTTCAGTTTTACTTCGGTACTATGATACAATACGACCACACCTCGTAGACATTCTACCTTATCAATCAATTGTTAATTACATTCTGCTTTACGTGATAATGTGCCTGTATAATCCATAGTTTATCACGTTCTGCACATAGTGGCCTCGCTTTATATAACAGAACACATAAATTTAATGTCCGACTAATAAAACATATTAATATACTTTTTTTAGGTTCAATATAGACTAACAAGGTGAATATGGACCTATTAAGCGTATTACTATAATTATAATGCTGCGTTGTTAACACTGTATTAAAGATAATACGCTTAGAAAATACTTTTTTCATTACGAATATTAATGCATAACCCTGATAAGATTTGCACATATAATTTAAAAATACAATAATACGTGTAACGAATCTTAAGGCAACACATGAGCCTTGATTAGTCCAATTTTTATACAATAATGTCATATAATTTGGCACAGGCAATGATTCGTAAACAAAAAATAAATACGATCATACAGTAACAATCAATTTTGCACAGATATCAAATAATCATACAGGATAAAAGGCTACTGTTGTATAGGCCAAAATCATTGGCAAAAATGAAAAACTGGATGACTTGAATGCCATTTATGTTTTGATGATGTGCAATTATGCATAATTGGTATACGATAGTAAATTTATACCAAAATGATGATAAATCTTACTGTCAAATTTATCTTATGGCTATATATCATACATTTTCAAAAACAAAGTGTTCCTTCTTATGTCCATAAAGCACAATCTAAGAGAAAAACGATTCAAGAATGCAATCGCAATGGAAGTACATTTAAAATCGTTTTTTGCTTTTAGAAGCAAAAGACGGTATTTTTTTATAAAAAAGGGATTAAAGACCTATCAAAATGCTGGGATGACATGTTGAATAATAAACGGAATTATATTTTATAATTTTGTACATAAAATTTTAGTTATTTATTATTTTGAAGTTTTTTTTCTAAATACGCGAATATTTTTGGGTACCCCTAATAAAAGTCTCCATACAAATTACATATTTTAGGATTAAATTATCACTGTGAGTCGTATGGGTGTAATTTTGCACAATGATTCATACAAAAGCAAATACACTCAAACCTCTTTTTGTGCGATTTCGAAGTTATGCGGTTTTTAAAGCAACTTTTTATTTTATTTTTATTTCATAAAGAGTACGTATCGAGATATTTTGAATGAAACAGGAACTAAATTATCAACACTAAACGAAATTTGGAAAAAAAAATCTGCTATCGTTGAATATACGACCAAGCCCTTCATTCTAGTTTAGAATTTTGAAAAAATTGATTTCGTTTTTTTTGTATTTTTCCAAAGCTTCGACTTTTAAAAATACGTTCTGCAAAGGAATTTCTTAAATTTCAATTACTTACGCTATTTTGTTAACTCGGCAATTTGGCCGGTCCTACCAAAAAAGAAATCTTTTAACGCGTTTTTCTCGAAACTATTTTTTTCAACATAGTTGACGTGATATCTCAAGTTTTAATTAATTAATTTACTTCAAACTGGGTATTAATCTTTTCGATGTAACCCTATATTATTCCTACCTGGTTTTTTTATTAACTTTTTTTGTGCGATTTTGGATATATTTTATATAGCTGTTTCAAAGTTATGCGATTTTTAAAAACCCATGGAATGAATCTTCACTTTGTCCATGTAAGTTATAATTTTATTTTGTGCGATTTTTCGCAGAACGCATCTATCTGGATTTTATACTAAAATATGTTTTTAAATACAATTGTTAAAATAATGCACTCCAGATATGTAATCGCTTTTCCTTTTTCCTTTTTGAGACAACCCTCTTTACTTTAACCCAAATTTATTTGAAATCATTTTCTAAAAAATAATAATCAATAGACTTCATGTGAATTTTTAATATCGCCTATAATTGAAAAATAGTTTTTTTTTATTAATAAAATGCATTTCTTTTTGAGACAGTCACATATTATCAGATTTAAATTCCCAAGTATTTTATATTTTAAATGCATAATATATTTAGTGAGAAATAGGCACTATTATTAAGTATACATATTATTTTGACAATTAAGTGAATATATGCTGAAGGTGAAAGCAAGAACATTATATTTAATGGTCGCTAAATATATATTTAGCTTTGTTTTAATTAATATTTCAGCACTTTCATGGTTCAAAACTGTAATACAAGTTTTTATTAATCTCGTTGTAAGTGTAAGCTCCTTCATTGTGCATTGAATCCTTTGCAGTACAAATTTAAATTATTTCGCAGAGCCATAATTACACTGTCTGAAACATGCACATTTTTGTAGTTTGGCGAATCCATTGCTAAAATTATTAATACACATTTTCATTTTCAAGGTGCGGTTTCTGCGAAACCCTTGCATTTTCCGGAAGGAGTGGAACAATTTAATCAGAATGATGGATTACAATCGACCTTGCGTCAAGAACAATAGACGTTGAAGGCTTTGTCTCGTACGACCAGTTTGTTAAATATTTTTTTATAA
This sequence comes from Stenopsyche tienmushanensis, assembly GCA_008973525.1. Lineage (NCBI taxonomy): Eukaryota > Metazoa > Arthropoda > Insecta > Trichoptera > Stenopsychidae > Stenopsyche > Stenopsyche tienmushanensis. Next base: position 286,043 of record WACJ01000217.1, read on the forward strand.
TTTAATTGAACATGTGTGCTCCATTCTATTCGAAGCTTAATTACCATTGAATGAAATATCGCAGAATCGATTGTTTCAATATGCTATCATAGTTTGGGCATGGGTCGTTATTGCCCTCGAAGACAATAGAGACTAGTACGACACACACAAGAATAGCGCACGAGAAGAACAAAGAAAATGTAGGCAATATATAACCTTTCCCAAGGAAAATATCTCCAGAAAATATGCCACAATAACTAAGCAACGCACCTACAAATCGATTAAAATATCCGCAGATAATTGTCACCATCTGGCCATTAATAATTTGATTGTCAATGCTTAACAATTGGATAGAAATGCAAATGCTTTAATGGTCGTTTCAATATTTCAACAAATAATTAACATACCAATTTAGTATTTCATAACCGAATTCCTGCTTATGGTGTTCCCATATTTCGAGAGCAAATCAAAACTTTATTATTGCTAATTAATTGCATTTTAGCCATAAATAAGCTGCACTGTTTATCCGCGGGTCATTTCAAAAGAATATAAAGGAGAGATATGCGTCGCTGGTCTGCACAAATGCAAAGTTGCATTCATTAATCAAATTTAATTGCAGTCAATGAATGTGACCATTATGATTCTAATCGTCGTGCAAAATTTAAATTAGTGCTTTTGTACCATTTATATATATCATTTTGACCTCATCCATCTTGTAGATGATGAATATTCAAGGGCCAAACTTTCAAGAACCACTTACAATCATAGACTTAGGATCTATGCATCAAATATTTCATATGTTCGTTGCTTTATAGATTTAGAAAAATGTAATCAAAGTAACTTTAGTTTAATACAAAATAGTCCAATCCAATTTTTCCAATTTTTGGAAACCAAAATTCAAAGGACGAAAATATAAATAAAAAGATATAGTTGTTATAAGTAATATACCATTTACAGCATATCCGCAATAATCCGACAAACGTTTTGCAAAGGAGTATCAGATTTTTCGGATTATAGAGTACTGTACTCAACCCCTTGTAGTCCGAATTATTTGCAAGGGAGTATTTGTAATCCAAAAAAATATGAAAATGTTGAGATATTCATAAACAATACAAGGTGTTTTATTATAGAATTAACGCCATAAACACAATGGCTATAGCAGTTATAAAAAATAAAAATCTGATACCATCATCAAACGTATTCCATGACGATTTTTAAAGCGTTTTAACTATCTCTTGATAACTACAAAATTTTCCTTTTTATTATCTCCTTGTAAAAAACTTGGCTTTCTTAGTCAATATGGGCCCAGAAATATGCTTGTTTCTTTTCTTAAGAAACCACATATAAAAAGTTTCCTCCGTCTTTGGGTGTTAAGCTTTCTTGAAACGAACATTAACGAAGCTTTACCGTGTATATGTACTATACTTTTATTGGGATGTCGGACTACAGGGGACGCCGGATTATGCCAAGGCCGGATTACCGCGGGTCTGCTATAATGTCAAAATATAAAAAAAGATCTATACTTGATCGAACGAATGAAGTTACATTGTTTTAATAACGATACTTCCATATAATACCGAAGGCAGTCTACCAAGCTTTCAATGTTGAATTTTTGAAACCTAAATAGTTTTGCATACAAGCATTTAATTTTTATATCTACACAGCACCTTTTTTGTCTACAAGTAGTTAAAGCTAATTATTGTTAAATAAACGTCATCTACTTTCGATATAAGGTGGCTAGAGCTTCGGTAGATGTGGCTAAAGTTGTGCCACGGGAACTTTTAGCTTTATTATTAGTGGCTACAACATAGTTTCAATGTTGAAGGAATATGACATTTATATAATATTTATTTACAGATCTCAAAACATTTCAGAAATGTCGGCAACGATATCATTGGAGTTGACTGCCATTTTTTTTACTTACAATATCAAAACACCAAAATAAGAAATAATCTGCAAAAATTTAAATAAGCCACGCAGCTTTGATTTTTTTTTAATAACCATGATTAAAAAAATATAGATTATATTAATATAAATGCTTATTTATACAAAAAAAAAACATTTTGGAAAATCATTTCTTAAAAATAATTTTGTCCAAATGGTCCCTATCTTGTCGCTGGAATTCCTCAAATCTGACCCTTAAATTTTCGAAAACTTAATACAAACAAACAAAATTGTAGATTTTGGAACAAGAAAACACCAAAATTAAAATACCAAAGGCATTCTCCAAAACATTCCCTATTATTTTTGCATTATCTAAAGGTGACAGTTTGGGTGGCAATCTCTTCAAAGAGCTAATTCTGCAAAAGATATTAAAATGTTACGAAATAATTTTTAACCAATTCATTAGTTACAACAATAGGACTTGGATGCAAAAAGATGACACAGCTTGCCATATATTCTGTAGTAAAACTGTAGTGAAAAAGATGTTGCAGAGAACGGTTTGGAGGAGATATTCCATGGCATCTTCGTGCCCAGATCTAGCTCCAGCTGAATTTTGAATGGGGTTATCTTGAAAGTGGAGTCTTCGTTAATAAATCAGTAACTATATTCCAATAAAAGGAAAACATCCATCAAGAAAAGTTCAACATATTCCAAATTTTTCGTCAAAAAGTTTTCGAAAATTCGACAATATTATTAAAAATAAATATTTTTCTGAATATTTTAATTCTTATACATAACTATTTATTTGAAAACATTTGTATTTGGTTTTCATAATTATTTCAAAAAGGCAAAATTTTATGATCCAACCTATATAATGGGACGTAAGCCAAGGGATAATTTGAATACATTATATATTATGATAATTTATTTGGATTTATATTTGACATTGTGTTTTTTCATGGAGTACGTTTTATCTTTAAAATATTAAACGTTAAGAAACTAATAATTTAGAGGTCCTTCAAAATTTAAATAGAATTATAGGCAAGAAAATCGAATCTAGTACAGCAGACCCGCGATAATCCGGCCCCAGTCTATTCCAGCGTCCCCTGTAATCCGACATCTCGATACAAGAATAGTACATATGTATGATAATGCTTCGTCAATGTAAAAGTATGATTGTGTGATGTAAGTTAGCAAGTGAATAGGGCGTAGGACGATCCACAATTTATGATACAAAAATACACCTATATCTGGGCACATATTGGCCATGAAAGCAAAGTTGTTTTACAAGAGATACCAAAAAAGAAGACTTTGTATCTAGCAAATGATACTTTGAACACTCCAAAAATGTCATGGAATGCGTTAATTCTATAATATGAAACCTTTTATTATCCAAGTATATCTCATCATTTTCATAAATATTCGGATTACAAGCACTTCTTTCCAAAAAGTTCTCGACTACAAGGAGTCGGGACAGTACTCTATAGTCCGACAAATTCGATAATCCGACACTGCCTTGCCAAACGTTTGTCAGATTACCGTGGGTCTGCTGTAATAGTAAATAGATGAAAATAACATGCATTTTTACTGGTTACATTTTAATCCAAGGAATAATTTTAATTCGCTCTATATTATGACTAATTCTTTGGATTTATATTTGACATTGATCCGATATACGATATTGACACCAAATGTATTGATACGAGTCGAAAAATAATTGATCTAATGAGCGCTTCAAGTCATTGAATTGAAAATCGAGAACTAAATATACTAATTTTAAGCATTTAAGGTTCATATAAAATTGATACTAATGACCAGTCTTTAATAAAAAATGGCGCTTTAAAAACGCATGAACTTTTTAGTGTTTTTTCTTCGACATTGGTAATAATATATAATATAATACATAGTTATTCAATGCCATCATCGTTAAATGTAATTTAATAAAGTACTGGCAATAAAGCATGTCAGATATGCAGAAACTTGCAATCCGTTCAACATATGACCCATATTTATAATAATTTTCCATGGAATTTTCCTTGAAAGTGTGTATAGAATTATCATTGTGTAGAATTACAAAAGTATTTTCATGCATCTAGATTGAAGAGAAGCAATCGCAAGGTTAGAGTGTATCTCTTAATCCTGAGCCTTAATGCCTCTTTTAACGATGAAGGCATTATTTATTTTATATCGGCTTCGATCTTCGTTCTATAATCCATAAAATATTTATCCGTGATTATTATTATAGATCAAAGCGACTTATTAGTACTAAAGCCTTCGTATAAATCTCTCACTGTGAGTGCGTATACAGCTTAACACTTTGAGACCCGCTGACGCCTTTTGGCGTAAAAATTCCCCAACCGTTATGAACCGCTGACGCCATTTGGCGTAAAAACGTGGGCCTACAGCATCATAAAAAAAAATGTTACCGACACTAATATTTCACTATTCGTTGACAGATTTCTCTACAGATATAAAGGGTATATAAATTTGAGTTTTAAGTTTGAAGAAAGTAAATAAATTTCCTATAAGAATCATATTAGAAATAGATCCTAAGACAATTTTAAATTGAAAAGTAGCTCCCAAGACAAAAAAGGTTGGACGATCCTGAAGTAAAGGATATATACATATCCAGTGGCGGTCCTTCCATAGAATTGCGAAGTATTATCACCCTCATATAGTAAATAAATTTTAAATGAAATATAAATAACAAGTATTATTTATAGAAAGAAAAAAAAATGTATTTCGTTGGTTTGAGAACCACTGGTTGAAAGTTGTAAAATGAAGATCACATATCTATACCTTTGATTATGTAGAATATAACCTGAAAATATCACGTATATACACTCATAGGTTAAAAAGATATGTAAATTATTATAAAGGTCTTGATTTCTTGCGAAATTTGCCTAAAACGAGCGGCCCCCACAGCTTTTTTACACCAAAAAGCGCGGTTCTCAAAGTGTTAATATCCTGCTTTTAGCTTCCTTTGCGTGTTTAAGTACGTATTAAACCGCTTCTCCAGGCAACTAAGCGGCCATAAATATATCATTTTGACACAGTTAAAAGATAAAATCGATAAACTTTGGTTTTGAAGGAAGTGGATATAAAATTAAATACACTTAGTATTTCACCTCAATATCGATAGGATCTCTTCAGCGAAACTCCAAAGAGTCGGGGTCGACCGAAAGCAAACTAATTCGCAAATCTATCCATCGACCCAATAAGATACGAAATTCTCAAGCGGTCGGGAATCCGGTTTTCTTTCATATCGGATTCGAAGATTTCTAACTCGAAACACATAAACAATTCATAAATATGCATTCCGATTAACATATCATTTCAAGCAACAATTCGACCGAATGTTTCTTCACTATATGTAATAATATGACGACGTGCTTTATTGGACGCTAATTATAGGAATCTGCAATAACATCTGCTGTATTGCGACTCGACTGACACCCATAGTTTCAACGATTGTAAGATTCTTCATAGTCGACAAGAGCATATGATTTATTCGCGAAAGGACGTGGGTGAAATTTTGTTGTTTATCAAACAATTGTTTAACTGTTGTTTATCAAACAATCGAATGAGCAAGTGTAAATCTTCATAAAAAGAAGCCAATGCTGTTGCCTATGAAATGTGTGAATAAATTCTGCATTGAAGTTACAAGAAGAAATAAAGATGACGCCAAAAGTTCAACAATGTGTGATCAATATTTTTCCTTATTAACATTGCGTGATTTGATGACCTCTAGATATTATAACGGATCAGCGATCCTTACAGCATCTTCAAATTTATTATGAATAAATACAAATCTGCAGATAATTTATTATAATGTTTTCAAATGTAAATTGTATAAAATTTATGGGGAGGGATGTTGATATTGATTTATAAGAATATAGCAGTTTTAAACTGGTTTTTATATTTTTTTATATGATTTTCTAGGTATTATTTATTTATGATGTATTTAAAAATTTAAATACCAGAAATATTTCACCTAATGCACTATCATAGGCTCGACCGAGTCTGTTGCTCAAACTCTTTTAGATAAGATTTTAGTCAAGATATTTTAGTGTTATTTTTAATGCGTCAGAGTATCAGTCCTTAACCTTCTAATGGAGGACAACCTAAATGATCTTGTGGACCAATTTTGGAAATTATGCATCCCCATCCCCCTGGGCGGCTCCCCGCTCTTACGCATTCGTCAGGATAGAGATGGACGGGCGTCGGACAAAAAAACTCTCTTCTTTGCGTAACTTTTTATTCAGCACGATAGAAAGAGATCTGGCTGCGAGAAGGACGTCCTCCCGCAGCCAAGGCCATCCGACTTTTTCGACTCCCACCGCCTGCACGTCACCACACAATAGGCAACGGTACACGCGCAAGAAGCGATCGGTCGGTAATTCTAGGTGCAATATCCCCGTAGCACCACAGAAGATGGCGCTGTTAATCTAGCGAATTAAATTTACTCAGATTAACAGCGATATTGCATGGGGATATTAAATCGTCCACCAAAAACGCTATAGAAAGCTAAGCACCCATACAAAATTTGTACATGTTAAGTTTGTTAACCGGTTGACGCACACGTCTGGAATAACGATTTTCGCAATTTATAAACGTAAAATTGGAGTAAAACATTACTATTGTTTTGAATCAATCACATTGATTGTTGACAGTAACGCTATCTGTCTCATTTCAATTCTCAGAGAAGTTTGAGTGTTTTTGAGCCTCTTAAATTTGTCTTCGTTTTGATGAGTTACGTCAATGTGAGATAAGATTTGAAATATCCACGAAGACGATATGCATAGACTTATCTGGGGCAAAAAGCAAGTATTATCTGCTGATCCATGACGGGATTTGACGGCTGTGTACGTCAAAGTGTTAACACGGGCTAGTGACTTCTACGAACTTAAGTAAAAGACGCCGTAAACACTATAAGAAAACGTTTATAGAAATAAACGTTTTAGGAGGATTGAGCGTACATTGACACAATCGAACAAGAGAAGAGAAAGATAGCAAACAAATATCCGTTGATAAAAATTCACCGAAGCAGCCAAAGGGATAAAATAGTTGATTATACCCTCCCAAAAAGACTAAGGCCTTAGTAAGTATATTTGCTTATCTATAAGTAGCATAAAGCAACCACTAGACTAGTAGCTTGCCTATGTTATTATATATTACACAAACACAATTTTCCATTAACAAATTAAGTATTTTTTAAATTTGTACAAGAGCCTTTCAAAATTTTAATAAACCTGTTTTTACACAGGACATGTTTTACTCTGAAATGATAGACATGAGAAAAAATATATTTTAGAAGTTTTTCAAAATTTTAAATTGATTATGGGCAAGAAAATCAAGTCTAGAACAGCAGACCCGCAGTAATCCGGCCCAGGTCTAGTCCGGCATCCCCTTTAATCCGACATCCTAATACAAATATAGTACATATGTATGATAAAGCTTCGTCAATGTAAAAAATACAAAAAAAATATTCTGAACCACCTAAATCGAGATTTTTGTAAGTTGGCAAGTGAATACGATGTAGGACGATCCACAGTTTATGATACAAAAATGAACCGCGAGAACATTCGTTGCCATTCATTGCCACAGAAGTAATAATTATAAAAATATCGTTTGACGTTTGAAAGAGTTATCTTGTTTGATTAGGAATGATAGAAAGAATGAAATTTATTTTATTTTGTTGGTTTTATTATAAATATAAACAAACATCGATTTTTATATATAAGATCTACTGTAAGTTAATTGTACTATACTTATATTATTTGAAAAATTACAAACAATAAGCTGGAAAAGTTTTATTGCAATCGAATGAACGGTATGGCAGCGCATAAAATACGAACAAACAAATTTTAATTTTTGTATATTAGACTATACCTATGTTACTTGCGCAATCTTTGACAATAAGTGGACTAAGTTTTATTTCAATTTGATAAATGGTATGGCAACGCATTACATACAAACAAACAAAAATTTATTTTTATATACAAGAAGATATTGCAGGGCCCGGGGGCAACTGCCATTAAATTCTATATAATATGATACATTAAAGCAATATGCAAAATTAGTACAATATTTTGACAGCTCATTTTAAATTTCAATCAATCGATAATAATGCCTTTGAAAATGAAAATAATATGAATTTTTACTGGTATAAGTTTTTTTTAGATCCTAATAACCTAATTTTTTTGCTTTCAATATAAATTAAATTTATTTTCGTGTATTGCCTTACTTTATTGCATTTACTCCAACAATGAAATTAATAATTTAAAATCCTTTATCTGCGATTATATTGAACCTTGATTATTCGAAGGCGTAAAATTGATTCGAAATTATCGCTGCTCAGTGGGACTTTGAATTACGTGCAAAAATGATCGATAAAATAGCGCTGATACTGCAGAAATGATTCATTAATATTATGACTTCGAAAATGGCATTCATATTTTATTTATATACATCCATTGGAATCAGTTTACATCACACCGGGCTGATGATAAAGAGATTTTTTGCTCGACGCCCACACCTCGGGTTGGAAACAATGAAATAAAAATTCCTCAAACGGACTGGCACAATATGGGTAATCGATATTTATGCCAAGGTTCCCGAAAAGTAAAATTTAAAATTTGCCGATTATAAAGTGCGAAATTAATGATGAATATTGACCGTGTTATGCAAGAAGAGTTAACAATGTTGCGGGCATATTGTCTGGCGGTGTTGAACAGCAGTTCGTTTCGAATGTTATTGAAGATATAAAATCATGAAATGATTACACGTGTTTGTGGCACGTTGTACAAAGAGCATTATTTCATTCCTGCCGGTGGATATTGTGGAGGGTTCAAAAGAACATGGTGAATGTTTTGTGTTTGGTAATTAAAATGGAGCTTTAAGCTCTGCTCATTTCCCAGGTATTTTACACATATTGTTTGACGCATTTTGTTCGACGGAAAGCTCATAACGGGGTTTTATAATTTTAATGAGGCATTTGGTTTGAACTAGCGTAATACATGCATTGTTATGAATCCATAGTTGTATTTCAAAAAATGTCAAACAGAACTTATAATGATCTATAAAGTAATTGATATTCCAAAAAGCCTTTCCAAGTAAAATCGACACGGTCGTCTTGAATAGCTTTCTACTGCCTTCCGAGGAAAATTTCTTCGGATCTTCAAACAATAAATGAAATTTATATGCATAGTTCATATATCATTTTTTAAAATGGTTTCAAATACATTAATGGTTTATTTTTGCAACTTTTCAGGTGGATATTCAAGTGTTTTTTTTAATCAATTAGAAATATGTTTTGATCTTGTTCTTAAGGTATCATATTTCTTGTCCATAGGTGATTATTTTTCATCTACATGTGGTTAAATTAGGATAAGATTATTTTAATAGAAATTTTTATAACAAGATCGTTACAAATATACGACAATGGATAAATGTTAAAGAATAGCGTATTTAACAGTTTACAGCCCGGATGTTCCATATTACACTATGCCTGGAGTCTAGGCGAGTTTTACTCAAAATCCATAAAACGCTATATCCTTAAATATAAAAATCAATGTCTCGCGTCCGGCGGCGTCCAGCGGCGTCCGAGTGTCTCGCGTCCGATTCGCTTTGCTAAGGTAAATAATGCCGAGAGGCGGTAATGGCATGCACGGTTTGGTAAGGTAAAATAAGCCTTTAGCCAACTATGCCGACAGACAGTAATAGCATGCCCGATATGGAGCATTTAGTCAAGTTTGTTCTGGTGAAGTGAGGCGCGGCCGCGAGGCGGTTAAGGCATGCCAGGTTTGGTAAGGTAAAATAAGCCTTTAGTCAACTGTGCCGACAGACAGAAATAGCATGCCCGGTATGGAGCATTTAGTCAAGTTTGTTATGGTGAAGTGAGGCGCGGCCGCGTGTCACTGTTCTAAGCGCGTGTGGCTAAGCAACTACATACAAAATATGCCTCTCCAAATCAATCATTAAACATTTCAATCGTTCATGTTTTTTAAAAGCGAAGCAAAGTAATGCCCGACCTTGGATGCATCTTCACACACAACAAATCAATCAATTGCGAAATAAACTCCAGGATTCAACACGATATGAGGTGCTTTCATTGCCTCACAAATATATTAACACTTTACCGACCGCATGATTTCGTCTGAAACCGCATGTTTTTTGAAAGATTTGATTGAAACAATAAATTTCGTAAATTTAGCATAACATTTGAACCTTTTAACCGACTTGAATAAAAATTAGAATTTAGGTTCCTATTGATTTTTAGAACCTTAAATAATTAATTCGCTGTTTTTGGACACGGGTTGCCACATTTTTTACATTTGAAAAGGGAAAATATTCCCATAGCCTTTGGGCTATGTACGGTTGTAAACCTCGAAATATGGAATTTTTCTGGACAGAGTTTGCAAACTTTTTTTTCACATAACCAACTTTTAGACGGAGATAAAATTCTCAAAATATTACCATCGTCTCTAGATTGTGTATAATTGTAAATCTGGAAATATGTTTTTTTCTAAACAGTGATTGCCAACTTTTTTTACAAAATAATTTTTTTAGAAAGATAAAATTCTTAAAATCAGTTTTAATAAATGCGGTCCGATATTTACTTTACAGTCTATGCCAGTGGCGTATAATATTTAACGCATGATTTAACCCTATGTTGCATTGATTTTTCGGACAAAATATTGATAATAATTTAGTATTTGATTAAAAAAATACTGCGAAGGGCCTCTACGACCCGTTGGAGATCGTAGAAAGTCCCAGGGATGCGTTTCCCCCCAAAACTTTTACAAAATCCCTAAATGTCTTAAAATTAGAGGGAGAGACCACAAATTTTGGGTGTCCAACCGGATTGAATTTCGGACCACTGACACAACGAAGAAACGTCTCGCGATCGGATGCCATCCCGAAAATGTCCACAGAACATGGTCGGCGTTCATGAACGGATCTCCGCATGGACACTCCGAAGTTGTTGAAAGCCCAAACCTAACCAACGAGGCCCTAAATTACCCGTGTCCTGTGAGGAACTGAGACGTCCAGTGATCCGGGACGACCCAGCGACATCTCAGGCGTTGCCTAACCGAGAGGAAGAAAGTAAGAGGTGGCGGCCGACGACCGACGCAGACCACCTCTCCTGCCATGTAAATAAAGCCGCTTTTTAGACACGACGACGAAGATCACAGAGGGCGTTTGAGGCATCCGCCTCTATCTGGATTTTTCTGAATCTTTGGGACGGGAGAAAATATAGGAAGTCTTCTGTTCAATAAAAAGAACAAAGTGAAAAACGAAATTCATGGAGCTTACGAGATCGAATGCTCAGCCTGCATCATATCGTACATTGAACAAACCCATAGATACATCACCCACAGGATGACAGTGCATCAGAACGCAGTCTTTGAATTGAATTACAAATCCGCAGTACACAAATATGGTATGAAGAATGATCAATTTTGATGGTAACAAAACCATAGCAATGAATTGCGAGAGAGTGATGGAAATCGAAAAACGAAAAAACTCCACATTCAATGGACGAGACGACGACACTAGCATACCCAGAACTTGGCTACCAGTTTTATCGAAAATTAAGGCATCAAACACCAAGCAAAAAAATCTGAAAGTGCAAACAATCTACCACAAAGCGACGGCAATGCATAGCCCAATATAGCACTGGCTGGAGGATACTCACAAGGAGCATCATCAAGGCGCCGGCAACTATTCCGCATCCACGAGTCCGTCAGGAGACTCGAAGTATCGGAATGATATATATTTGAAATCTTAATGTACCTTTTAAATAATTACTAAGCGCGATCGTATACCCGTTTTATAGTGTAATTAAAAATATCTAAATTCATTCCAATAAACTGAATTAAAATACATACACTTTATATCTTTGAGTGTGGCATTGCAACGCATGCCGGGTATTCGCTAGTCCTTAATAAAATTGATATAACTCTTTATACAGCGTATGGATCAAAATGAAATTTAACTGGTGCCTTCAAAATAGTTTATTGCATTGATATATGTAAACATATTAGTGGCTTATAAGCTATAGCGTGATAGATTGCACAAAACTGTAACTCTTGTTTTAGGAACAACTCAAGGTATAGAAATGTTGTTTTGGCTACTATAAATAATCAAAAATGAGGTATGGATTCCCATCAACTCATTTCTTCTTAGTTCTTATACAGGATGTTTTGCACACGGCCGACGGCACCCATGGATATATATTCCATATAACCTGCGCTGCTGTACGGTCTGTTTCGGGTTACCCCGGACTAGCCACACATGATGTCATCCACTGAATTTTATCCCAGCAGGATGACACTCACGCAAGAGCTTCCAGGTACCCAACCTTTCCACTCCGCGTCCTTCAGAGGAGGCAAGGTCCCTACAAGGAGATCAGCTTCCGATTTTGCATGTACCCGAAAGCACGCTGGACTAAAAGGATTATGGGAATTGGATGGAGACGGGTTATGCTAAGATCAAGGGAAATACTATCCATGAGGAGACCGCCCCCACGAGTCCAACCTCAGTTTGAAGAGGGCTACAGAGTGTACCAAAACTGCAGGGGCTTCAACCCCTTCCCCGTGGTACTCGAGACGAGACTCCGTAACCACGGAGACGAATCGCCGTTCGAATAGCATAGAATAGACAGTTGAAGATAGTGGTGATACCTTTTGCACAGACTCCATACACTTTTGTAATCACAGGGTGAACTCTGTATCACAACTCATGTTAGCTGGGTTCTCCCAGCAGCGCTTATTGAGCCACACGCTGAGGTAACTTTTGTTAGCCTTGTAACATGGGCGATTTATCATCCCCGCATAGTAGCGACACCTTCCATTTCTCTTCAGGTGCAATGTGCTATTTTAACAGCGCCATCTCTTGTGGCCCTGCGGATACATTGCACCTGCTTACCGACCGATCGCTTCTTGCGCGTGTTTCGTTACCGGTTGGGTAGTGACGCGCAGGAAGCGGGAGTCGGGAGAGTCGTCCGTTGGTCTTGGCTGCGGGAGGTCGTCCCTCCTGCAGCCAGACCTCTCTCTCTCTATCTCTCTATCTCCCCAGGGGCTCGACCGTTACCCATATACGTGGGATTGGCACCCCCCCCCCCCCCCCGGGGTTCTATGTGTGAGCACCGTGGAGTCTAGCACTCGCCTTGATGGACGGATTTTTTTTTTGATTAGGGTAGTCTTTTACTACGTTTCACATATAGACTCTAAGTCCTAAGTGTCAGGGTTATTATTCGGCCGCGGAGTTGGGCATGTCCCCAGGCTAAGATATCCAGTAGTGTCGGGCTTGGAAACCGTGCGATTTAGGGTATAGGGCACGTCCCTAGACAAAGAAATTCAGTGGTGTCAGGTCTGGAAACCATGCGAGCTACGGTGTCCAGCCACCACGAGAATAAATTCACACGACAGAAGTACCCACAAAAGAAGTCCTAATTGAATGAGAAGGTGTAGTGTATGTATACGAATCAGAGGTGGCCAATTTGATCAAAGTTTGTAAATATTTTTTTAAAAAACATCTTAAGCATAAAAAGTGTTTTCTTAGCCCTGACCCTGGCAAACTGGTACCTCTTCAAGTTTAACGATTTATTGAATGATATATAGCATATCGTTGGAAATAATATAATCTAGATTTTTTTTTAGAATTATACCAAGTTTAAAATATTTGTTATTTTTTTTTTGTTTAGAGAACATTTTTAATTGGTTTGTACATTTCAAAAATACTTTGCAAAATATTAAAAAAAAACAGTTATTTCATGCTATTACAACCACAGATTGAAAAGTTAGAACTATTTAAAGGTGAAATTTTGGATATTTTTTCAAAATGTTGAAAAAAAATCTATTTCGACAACCTTGATATTTAGGACATAAGGCCTATGTGTGAAACGTAGCAAAAGACCCCCCTTACACCCACCTATGTGCAAAGCACCTTTTACTTACAAAGAAGATTAGCAAAACTGTAGTAAAAACGTATTTATAAAAAGATGGACTTAAATATAAACACGAATGATATTTAAATATATTTAAACGGGTTAAAATATTAACACATGTGTGTACTGTCATCCTTAGAAAGAAATTTATATCTACATCAAGTTTGTTTGGCATTTTTTTCAAGCTAAAGTCATTTTCATGATGCGTAAACGCAGGGCACGAACTATAAAGTGTTGATCAAGGCTGCTTCTTTATTCAAGGAATTTACAATAAAGTGCCTGATATATATTCAATTACACAACTGCAGATCTTAAATTCATATTTTTTAGAGTTAGATTCTCAAATTGGCGCTCGTTAGCAATAGACGTGCGTCATTAGAGCTGTTCATATTTTGTGAAAACTTCCAAAGACGATCGAATTGCGACATCGCTTCGATCCCTACAACCAAAGGCTAGCCGCGGTCATAGCCGCGAGCAGCTACAGCCTCCCCGGATCCACCATCCGGGATCATCACAATCAAACTCCATACAACAATAAACGCAGGTTGGTCGACTCGATCAATATCATTAATTAGTGATTACCGTGCTGGAATCATTAGCACGTTTATGCAGTCTCCGCGTAATATCAATGAATCACCTTTGTCCGGGCGACGACCAATCACAAGACTGCAATTAAAAAATGCAATGAATTTAGCCGATGCAACTCTTATCGCCTCATTAGAAGCCCCCCCGCCCCCCCTCGGGCTGAGTTCTATGGGCCCTCATCGAGCAAATACTGCACAATCATCATCATCAAAAATCAAAACAAACAACATTAACTTAATGAGGACAGACAGCATGGACTCGCTCTCAAGTAACCTCTCGGACTCGAGCAACAGCTCCACTAACAAAAACAAACTCAACCGAGATAATCTAGACTTGGAAAAACAACTCATCAATCAGGAGCAAAAATTTTTCGAGTCGGACGAGGGTAAACTAATCCACGTAGACTCTCAAAAACACATAAAAAACATTATGCAACAACAACGCTTCATCATTTACGAAGCTCTACGCACGGAGATGGAAAATCTCCGTGCGACCTTTGAGTTCCAACTGAAGCAACTGCAGAAGGAGCTTTCCCCCACCCAGAGCCAGAGGAAAGGAAGCCCAAGCCGCAGCCCCGATTCTCATCCCCCCCCGGTTGGGAATGATTCAAATATAATCAAACTATTACATGAAAACCAAGCCCTTCGCGCGGTGATCAAAGCTGCTCCCGCTCCCATCCCTATCCCCGCCAAAAAACAAAAGACACTAAGCACACATAAAAATTCTGAACAAGCTGCCGATAAATTCACTCTGGTTTCGAGCAGGAAAAAAAAAACAACACCATCTGCCGATCTTCCGACAGGAAATGGAATCACTCCATTAACTTCTTCTTTTCCTCAGTTCCCGGGAGCTGCTGGAAAACTGCCGCCTCCATTAATTATTCCCTATATGTCAGGTTATCAAAATCTTATAAAACTATTGCGTGATGCTAAGGTCCGCATAACTTCAACCGTTATTAAAGGGAATAATATTGTAATTAAGGTGGAGTCAAGTGACTGTCACCGTACTGCCTCAAAACTGCTTAAGGCCTCCAATATCGGATTCATATCATTCGATCTCCCCGAGGACAAGGCCTTAAAGGCCGTGATCCGTGGTCTCCATCAAGACACTTCAATTGACGAGTTGACCGCCGCCATTGAAGCTAACGGTTTCTCTCCCACCAGAGTCGCACAGATGAGCGGAACGGGAAAGAAAAAAATACCACTATTTCTAATCACTCTAGCCCGCACCGATTCAAACAAGCGGTTTTATCAACTCGACAGCTTGTTAGACGTTAATATCGAAGTTGAACCCCTAAAGCGAAAGCCAAGGGGGGGTCAATGTTTCCGATGCCAAGGTTTCCACCACGCCAGTAGAAACTGTAACATACAGGCACACTGCGTCAAATGCGGACAAGATCATCTGACCAGCGAATGTTCTAAGCCCCCGGACACACCGGCTACCTGTGCAAACTGCAGAGGACCACACCCAGCCAACTATCACGGCTGCCCCTCATTTCCGAGAAAACTGGCTGAACAAAGAGCTGCAGCACTAGCGGCTAAAACGGAACGTTCATCGGCTCGCGCTCCCAGCCCCCGTGACCACCGAAACTTCCCTTCATTAAACAGGAAAGCTTCACCTCCCTCAAATCCAACCCAAGCCCCTTCCTGGGGTCCAGCTCCTCCCGTAATGACAGCGCCAGCTCCCTCTGCTTCACAGGGGAATCAGGTAAGTCAAATCACAGCGATTATAGCTCATCTGCTTCCTTCTATAATCGCCCAACTCAACGCCACAAACTAGTAATGGCTAACGTCACCCCTCGGTCTGCTCTCCGCAACATATCCAATATAAGAATCGTCGCGTGGAATGCTAACGGTGTAAAGGGTAAAATTGGCGAGCTCATTGATTTTATAAAACGATACGACGCAGATGTCGTCTGCGTTGGTGAAACACATTTAAAATATGAGCCCCCAAAAATTATTAACTTCTCACACATTCACTCCAACCGACACTACGGCAGTCATGGAGGCACTCTCATCTACATTAAAAATAACATAAAACACTACAAAATTAACATTCCACAGCTTATCAACGTCGAAGCATCTGCGGCGGATCTGGTGCTGGGAAATACTGCGCTTCTCAGAATAATATCGGTCTATCATCCCCCAAATAGGCTCAAATTGCCCACAGGTGATCTAGACATTCTCTTCAATGACTCCCAAATCCCCACGATCATTGCGGGAGATATGAACGCCAAACATCACAGCTGGAATTGCATACGCGAAAACTCTAACGGCAAAATCTTATACGACTACGTGCAAAGTAATCCCGCAATAGAAATCTGGGATCCTGGCGCCCCCACTCATTTCGGACACCGTGGAGTCCATGATATCTTAGACATAGCTATAGTTAAAAATTTCAAAAATAAATGGAACTACAATATTCAAGTTGTCAGCGATCTCTCCTCAGACCACGACCCTATCATTATTGATATCTCTTTAGACGCAAATATCTTCTTTATGGAACCTAAAAAATCCATCAATTGGGAAACATATAAAAAGGCTATATCTACAACCATCAAACTTCCTGAAGCATTGCACTCAATATCAGATATTGAGACTGCAGTTAATAAATTCACTTATCAAATCAATTCCGCCATTCAAAGTGCTTCACACGATTCCACCCCAAACTATAGGGACCGTCTAGATCTTCCACATAACATAAAATCCCTTATCAGGGAAAAAAACAGAGCTAGAAAAATTTGGCAAATATATCGTGACCCTCAGTCTAAAGTTCTGCTCAATAACTTAGAATTTAAAGTCAAAACGGCTGTTCTCAACTTCAGGAATGCCAGATGGGATAAAAAAATCTCCCGATTGTCCACCCAAGACAACTCCATCTGGAAACTCGCTAAGTCCCTCAAAAGACCACATAGCAAAATTGCTCCTCTCAAAGATCCGCAAGGTAACTTTGTTTACTCTGAGCAAGACATTGCGAACGTCTTCGCGGATAGTCTGCAAGCGCAGTGCTCACCACTAGATTCGCCGACAGACCCGGATACTGATCGTGTCGTCTACGAGACGGTTCGCTCCTTCCGATTCTCCCCTCTATCTACACAAATTCCTTATTCCTCCCCCGGGGAGCTTGCGCGATTTATAAAAACACTAAATAATAAAAAATCCCCTGGCCCAGATAATATTCCCCCTTTAGCAGTTAAACTTCTCCCCAATACCGGCTTCTCCGCACTGCTTAGGATAATCAACTCTTGCCTACGATTTAATCACTTCCCGACCGGCTGGAAGACTGCCAATACAATTTTTATACGCAAGCCACATTCGTGTGATTATGATCCAACCTCCTACCGACCCATTAGTCTGTTGTCCATTCCAGGCAAAATCCTCGAAGCTACAATTCTGTCACGCATTGAATCTGAAGCAAAATCCCTCAATGTCCTCCCCTGCGAACAATTCGGCTTCCGCAGGGCTCACTCCTCCGTACACCAGCTCCTCCGTGTCACCGAATTCATACACGAGGGCATGGAGACGAAAATGGGTACGGGTATCGTCTTCCTAGACGTAGCCAAAGCCTTCGATAAGGTCTGGCACGAAGGACTGCTGTACAAACTCCTCTCCGCCGGATTCCGCGACTCCACAATCCGCATAATTGATAGTTACCTCTCCGAACGTTCTTTTCGCGCCAAAAATGTCTCCATCCTTTCAAATATCCGTCCCATATCCGCGGGTGTCCCCCAAGGATCCATTCTCGCCCCTATATTATTTTCCATATACACCAGCGATATTCCCAAATCCGATCATCCTTCTGATTCGATCGCTCTCTACGCGGACGACACCGCCATAATGTCGCAGTCGACCGATATGAACTTGATTTGCAGGCGCTTGCAATCTCAATTAGACTTGCTAAGCGTCTGGAACTCTAGGTGGAGAATAACGGTAAATGCCAAAAAGAGCGCGGCGGTGCTGTTCGCCATGGGGTTGTCGAAGAAGAAAAAATCCCATCAAATTCCTCTCACCCTCCCATCAGGAACCATCCCATGGGTCAAACAGACCAAATACCTCGGAGCAATTTTCGACTCAAGACTCACTTGGGCTCCGCACATTGACAGTGTCACCAAAAAAGCTCGCGGAGCCTTAGCCGCCTTAAAGCCCATCCTATGTATTAAGAGCAAGTTGTCCATCAGGAACAAATTGCTCTTATACAAATCCCTCATACGTCCCATCATGACCTACGCCTCTCCAGTCTGGGGATACCAGCAGAGCGACAATCGCAAATTGAAAACATTACAAAGCATTGCTATAAGACGAGCGTTTGGAGCTCCCTGGTATCTCCGGAACTCCCAACTTCAATACGAAGCAAACATCCCTCCCATCAAAGATCACATTGAGTACCTTTCTACCAATTTCTTTGATTCCCTAAAAAAGGTACCAAATCCCATCATAAATTCCCTATCTTCCTACTCGAGCAGCTTGAATCGCCGCCCGAAGGCGATACTTGGTGTTAAGGTCACAAGGAACATACGCAGATTCCGATACCCAAAAAAGGGTATCGGTTAGTCTAAACTACGTATCAAAATTCCAAAATAATGTTATCTTTAAATCTTTTATTATTATCTTTACATATGTTTTTATTTTTATTACTTTATTATATTTTTATATATTCTTTACATGCATGTTTTATTCTTTTAATATTTCATTTTTATATTTTATTTGTATAATCTTTTTTTGTATATATTTTCTATTGTATCTTTAAGACGCTGTATTATATAGCTTTTTCAAAATAATGTAAATAATAACAATTGTGGTCATTAATAACAATTGTGGTCATTAATGACCAACCATGTACAATCAGGGAGGCATTGGCCCTAAGGTCACAACCTCCAACAAAAATAAATAAAAAAAAAAAAAAAAAGTATACTCCCATACAAAATATTAAAAAATGTGTTTCGTGGGATTTTTACTTATTTTTAGTAAAAAACAACAAGTCGATCGCCACAACTCCAACAAATTGTCAAATGCATTTTTTGTGACATAGATCATTTATCGCGTTAAAATTATACGATACACTATTTGTAATGGGGCACTAAAAAACGCGAATTGTCATATTCACAAAGGCTAATGTGTATGACACGAGTACCTAAAATAAAATTAATGAAAGGCATAATGTCCATGACAAATTGTTTGGCGTTTTGACACGCACGTTCACGAATGATGCATTTACGATTCGAAATAATTTATGTCGACGACTGCCTTATAAGTTGCCTCATAGAAGGAAACATGTAGGAAGTTGATTCATCACACCTGTTCGAGTCGGCAAAATAAGAGATTTTGCAACCGTTGGCTTCGCAGAACGCATCCACGAGATCCTAATGCACCTTGCTCGTTTCTGCACCTCGGCTAAGTTGCGAATCGCAAGAAATGCGGAAAATGTCCGATCGAGATATAAATAATATTCGTGATTCAATGCCAGCTATGGAAAACGTTGAGAAACGTGAACGTTTCGAAATCGATATTAGTATCTTCATCAAGATGAAAATAATATTGCGCAAACGAAATTGACATCGGCGCATAGCTGCAGATACTTTGGTATCGCATTATTGGTTTTATTCCTCATTTGCATACGTTTATGCTGAATTGTATTTCGCCACTTTTAAATTAATGATAGAACAATATTTATACGCAATGAAAGCGTTCATATTTTACTTAATGCTTAATAATATTAAATTATACCGTTGTAAATGTTACATTTTATATAGTAAATCCGTTACATGATCGCGAATATTTTTTTAAAAATAGTTTTAATAAATTCTCATAAGCCAAATCACAGACATTAAGTCCATAAAACATACATTTCCCGCGTGTAACTATCATCCGACATAGAATATATTGATATGCTTCCCGCAGTTAATGTGTTTAAGTTAGAGACAAAAAATCTTTAGAGACAAATTTCGAATACACTATCTGATAACTATTTCATTGGTATTTCAAAAGTTCCATACTGTTCAAAAGCCTAAATTAATATTTCGGGAAAAGAAAATCGATTTTCCTTGTGGATAGAATTGATTTTTTTCGAATTTCGATAAGATTTTAATTTTTTCGATAACTTCTTAAGCGATTAAACTGTAGATGACGATTTTACGTTTAACTAATTGTATAAAATATATTTTATCCAATTATTGATCAGTTAAAATAGTAAATCATGGCAAACTTTTTATGATTAATGGTTATAAAATATCATAGAATACATTAAATATTACAAACTTAAGACGGTATTCTAGTCTAGAATTTTAAATAAATCGATTTTGTTTCTTGCATTTTTTCAAAGCTTAAACGTTTAAAAATATATTCTCCAAAGAAATTTCCAAAATTCTAATTATTTACGGAGTTATAGCTATTTTAGTGACGCAGCAACTATTCCGCTCCTACCAGAATGAAATATTTAAATGCATTTTTCTCAAAACTACTTTTTTTAACACGGTTGACATGATATCTCAAGTTTTAATTAATTAATACACATCAAAATTAATATAAATATTTTATCATATAATTGTCTATTGTCTCTACCATATTTATATGAAAAATTTATTTTAAACTATTTTAAAAAAAATTTAAACTGAATACACAAGGCAAAAAAATGTTTTTTTTAAAAACAGTCACCATTTTATGAAAACAAAATATATTTTTTTATTTAAGGTATAAACTATAGCAACATTTTTACTTAATAAGACTATTTTTATTTTTTTTATTTTAGATAACTAGAAGGGTTAAAATTCTGTCAACCAAAATACGCCCCATTTTTTACCTAACAAAACTTTTTTCTTTTTTATATATTCTGAAAATGTCAATAAACATCTGTAAATTTAAATCCCCTAGTTAATAAGTCCATTTATATTAATTGCATAAGTACGTTTACGCGGTAATTACATTCAGCGCGCAAAAGTATCCCATAGCTGGTGGTCATTGCTGACCACTTCTGATATGGCTTGGAAAGCATATACACGAAAGTTAACCACATTTTTAATATATTTATGTCCATGATATTGAAATTACGAGTCCAAACATTTCTATGTACAGATATGAAGGATATACCCTTGAAAGATATACACTTAAAATTAATTATTTTTCCACACTCATTAAGCATATTTATTAAAGAAAATAGTACTTTTTCAAATGTTTAAGTACCTTTTTGAAACAATTCATGGACAATCTACATACTGGAAAATCCACAATCCGATCAAAAAACATACATTGCATGCGTTCCTATAAATTTATCACATTACATAAGAGTTTTATGTAAAACAATAAAATCAATAATGGCAATGTAAGATCGAAATTTTGCAACGCAACCCTGAATAAATCGTTATGAATAAAATTTGCCATAAACAATTCAACATGTTATATCAATCGATTAATAATATTTTTCAATATGGTAAAGTGTCGAAACTAATCACATAATTTCTCATAATCAAAGGACAAGTATACTTAGCATTCAAGGAAATAGAACATAAAGATAATTTAACTTGATTTATACAAATCGATCATTATTGAAATCGTTTCGAAGCAATATATCAAATAAATTGGGTTGTTCAGGTAAACTTAACATGAATCAAAGATCATCATCACCTTTGTCATGATATCCATTGCGATCGAATTCAATTTAAAATATGTTCTTCCGATCCAAAAAAAAACAAATATTGGCCATATATCAAAATTTCAAATTCTATCGTCGATGTAATATTTAAGGCAAGGGGGAATAAATCAAGACGGAGAACCATTACACCCAATGGATGATATCACCTAATGGATTTGGGACTGGAGAATGCTGCTCCTCCACCCTATATGGTCACAGGGGGCACTGGACTCACAAAATCACAAGGATGCTCTCATCACGTGTGCTTGAACTTGATCAGAGGTTACTCGAGGACACAACGTCCTTCTCTTTATTTTTGAATCGAGAGCAAGACATCTTCGAGCCAATGTATCCATAATTGGCTTTTTTATATTCTCCAATCATATCATATAAATATATATTGACGTTTCCTCATTGAAACTAGATTAATTTTTGTGTTTGTATCTCTTTTAGTAATGATATTTTTGAGTGACCAATTTCCTGTCATTTGATCAGCCTTGTTATATACGATAATTGAGGATGACTGTTATAACAATTTAGATTTATTGATTATCCTGACTATAGTCAAAGTTGGTGGATTGCTATAAATTAATAGTTTTTAGATCAATTAATATCAATGTCAATTAATAACCTAGCAATTTTATTAGGTTATACCATTAAATATACATGTTTTTCTAACCTCATTGACCCAAATCTATAACATGTCGAAGGATAAAGGAAAGCTTAATCTGTCCACATATCAAATATAATATTGCTTCGAAGTGCATAGAATAGCATGATTTTCCAGGATGTAGTATTTTTACTACTATTAATATTTTTAAAGTTTAATTTAAGGTCCATTACAAAGTCTTATCTTATCGTCATAAATCAAATAATTTATTATCACATATGCAAACTAATATATGCATTTTTCGGTTTGGTACACGTTCAGTTGATTTTTATATTGACATAATATGTGACATTCTAGAAGCCATCTTAATGATATGATTTTTAAAACATAATAATTATAAAACTTTAAATGTTTTTCTATAAGATGAAAAAATAATTAAAATAATATCTTTTATAGTGTTTGTATTATTCATTTTTAAAATAAGGTGGTTTCCTTGCTGCACCCCATACTTTCATTTGATAAATTATATGATTATATACTTCTAATTGAAAATATTATAACTTCCACTAACTATATATATTGGTATTATCTTCTACATGATGACACTAATTTTCTATAGATAAAATAAAATTAAATTAATAACCCTTACGTAGAAGCAAAAATTGCAACGAATCATTGGTAATTAAAGAGAGTAAATTCTAAAACCCAAAAAAAAAGAAAAAACCGTTATTTTTCCCGAAACGAAATCCGTAACCAAACCGATATATATGTTTGGAGCTGAACCGAGATGAAAACTGAAATTTAAAAAAAAAAACAGTTCGAAGTCTCAAAACTCTGTGCATACTGAAGAGTTCATGTACTCCAAAAGTTCCATGAACTCTAGAAAGCCTTTTTCAGTCAAATCAATGCGATTGTCTCAAGAAGAAATACTTACTTAAATGATATGGTATCCTTCGATAAGTTTACCCTAGTGGCTCGCTGGGTTAGCTTATAAATGCTTTCAACATTGAGCGCCCGAGGGGATGAATTTTTGATATAGACAATATGGATATAATATTTTGCTATGAATGAATATTGAAGAGGCATTAATTCTACAGTGGAAATTTTAATCAAAAGCAAATCATTAAAAATAATAGATATGTCTTTTGATCATCATTGTTAACACTTTACGGTCCGCACCCGCATTTTTGCGTGAAAGCCGAAATAACGTATTAAGGCGTCTTCTCACTTTACAAATTTAAAAAAATCGATTTTTATTTTATTTTAAATTTTGAAAGTATACATCTTCAAAAATGTTATATCGAAATTTCATAAAGATCAGATGAGTCTAACTATATTTTTAGGCGACTGTTAGGTGACTACCTGAGAGCAACCGGCTGCATACGTATTGTTCAGACTAATGGTGCAAGTACAAGAAAGTGGTGAAAAACAATCAGATAGAAACTTTTAAACATCTTCCTGCTCTAGCTGAGAATGTTCACGAGGTTTTGAAACCAATTTATGAAGATCTTCGGAGGATATACCTAAAATAACAACGAGTGTTTCAACAGCTGTGTCTGGGCAATTTTTCTGTAACCAAAACTTTAAACGCGTTTATCTCAAAACAAGGTTTTTCGGTGGCTTGTTGATAAAATTTCGGAAACTATCCAGCCGTTATTTTCATAGTTATGGCTATAGCGCATATCATCAAATTTTTGAAATTTTGATTTTAAGTAATTTTTTTTTACAAAAAACTGCAAAAAAACGCGTTTTTTTTTTACATTTTCGAAAAACGTGCGCCATTTTGTTATTTTCGCGAATATCAAAAATCTGATGATATGCGCTATAGCCATTAATATACTGAATCTAAAACAGTTTTATTTTTTTGTTTCAAATGACCCATCTCGGAGATACCATCAACAAGCCACGAACATAACATTTCTACACGGGTTTTTCGATGCTACTGTTTTATTATAATAATTGTTCAAAAAAATAAAAATATTTTTTTTCATGTACTTGAAAGATGTGTTTATTACATAAGATCCATTTTATCTCATAATTTTTAACGAAAATCCTCGAAAAAAAATCACGAAAATAGCCTATTTTTGAGGCGCCTAAAGTGAGAAGACGCCTTAAGGTAATTTTATAAGTAGAACCCAAAACAGTCTTCATTTTATTGCATGACCGTTTTTGGGGATTATTTGCACTTAGGTTGCTGCACTTTCAAGTCATATTTTGTGTTTTTTTAGTGAGTATTCTCATTAAGAATAAATTGAGATTTTTAAAATTCATGTTTAACAACCCATGATGTTTTATGACAGAGGTATTAAAATATTATAAGATAGGTGGACAGAAGTTACATCTAACGATAGAAATTACATTTTTTAATAATATGTTAAAAACAAGATATATATTTTGCTTAGATTATAATGTATTTTTTATTGTTTTTGTCTAGAAACAAATCCAACACGCTATGATTTTCTTCAATGCTGCTTTCAGCGCTTTCGTTCCGCCCATAAATCATCGCCGTAATTGCACACAATGTGCATATTTTTTTACATAAACGCCTTCAGAAGGAAAGACATTGCTCCAAAAATCACAGCCAGTTTCAAGATCACTAGAGCACCCGAATCGCACAAAATCGATCCGATCGAAATCGGTCGAAACCGACGATAGCAATGTCGCCGGCGGCTTCCGTATTTTTCGATTATCCATTGTTGGATCGTTTTATTTTAAATAGTTTCGCGTTGTAAACGCCGTATAATTTATTTGTTATCCATCGACAAGGACATAAGGAACTTCCTTCATGTAAAATATACACCGTTTGCTAAGAAAAAACCGAGTGTTTTCTTTAATGACCGGCCCGGAGGCCGAATGTTAGCTGCTCCACTTCCTTGAATATTTAAACATACCGCCAGCCGGACACAATTATTTTATTACCTATATAATATATATGCACAGAGGAGATAAATCGAACAAATAAAGTGTAATTACGACACGCAACTTGCAAATGTGCATGTTGACTCGCTAATTCCGGACTGGGACACCCAAAAAAAGAGATTAAATTTTTACACGATCCTATCTAGTAAATCACGAGTAGCTTGTCTCAATTCATGCATTTTGCAAAATCATTCAAGCGCTAATTGACGAATGACTTACAGCTTACCGATGGATAAAAAATATTGCTAATAATTGCATTATTAGTATTATAAAATAGTGCAATTATACATAAAGAGTACGTAAAAAATCTCTTCATAGATAACAGATTTGCCATACAAATTAATTTAAATAGTCAATCATATCAACAGATCTCATATCTTAAGATATTTTTTATTAATGTCTTATCTATACGGAAAATATATTTTAAAAAATAATCACAAACAAAATCAAAACTTCTATAATTGTAGTGTACTCTTAGTATAGTGGGCTACATACTGATCACCTTTTGATTTTGTTTTTAATTTTGGTAACCTTTTTTTTTTTAAACTAAAAAAAATGTAATTTCTGACTACATTCTAGTCTAGAATTTTGAAAAAATTGATTTTATTATTTTTACATATTTTCAAATTTTAGATTTTTAGAAATACATCCTCCTAAATATTTTACAAAATTCCAATTATTTACGGAGTTATAGCAACTAAGCCGCTTCTACCAGAATGAAATCTTTAAACGCCTTTCTCTCGAAGCTCCTTTTTTCAACACGGTTGACTTAATATCTCAAGTTCTTATTAATTAATTTGCATTGAATTTAGTAAAAACCTTTTTTTATACAACCTTCTATCGTTCCTACCGGATTTATGTCAAAATTTTATTTTAAACTATTTTTAGAAAAATTAAATCTCTATAATCAACTTTTTTTAAAAGTATTTATTTTCTCTAATTTTTTTATTATTTACGAATGTTTTTTTTTTAGATGACCAAAAATTGTGTCAAACAGGATACATCTTCTTTTTACCCCTTACACTTTACCAGCCCAAATTTTTTTCGTATATTCTGAGAATGTCAATAAACATCTATTAAAAAAATGTATAAAAAGGTCTAAAATTTGTGCCTTTACCCTTGAATATCCCTCTTAAAGGTCTCCAAAAACATTACAGATTAAAGTTTTTGATGCTTTTTTTATAGGAATATGATTATCGTTATTGTAGTTCTTTTTTTGATGTCAACTACATTTAAATCATTATCAATAAAAATGAGAAAATTTACTCGGAAAATGATAAAAATTTCGCCCATTTTCACATTTAATGCTTTTTTAAGTAAAATACGTACATAACGGCGTGAATATATGTGCTTCTATAGTAAATTGGATTTATAGTATATATACAGTGATATATAGCAAAAATAATGGCTAGATTATAATACATGGTATGTACATGAGTTTAAAATTATGGCGACATAATGTCGACATACGAATGGAACGGTTAAAATATAATTTTAATAAATTACAAATTTCATTCTCACTTATACTATATGTACATCTTTTCCGATTTAAAAATCCTATTAAAATAATGTTATCAAACCACATGGAATATCTTTGTCTTTGAAAAAAAATCCTATGAAGATCACCTGTAATCGATAAGAATCTTAAATAAATAATTATAATAGTGAACGAGAATATTCGAAAATGAAGACGTGGATCGAAAATAATTAATTTAACCTTTTTGGCCTCGGTGCGCCGATATATCGACGCACCTATGATGTGCTAAAAGGACCTCGGTGCCGATATTTCGGCGCACACTTGACAATAGGAAATAACTTAAGCACCAATATAGGAAATAACTTGGACCAAAACAAATATAACATAGTAAGCCTTTATCAACACTGCGCACTGAGTTTTTTCGCAAAATTCTTAAAAAATGACTGAGGTTAAAAGGGTTAAAAACAATCAAAAAAATTTATCAAAATCAACTAAAAATCATGAACATAAGCTACATTGTAATGTTGATTTCGCAGTTAAAAATCGCGATGGATCAACACCATTAGCAAATACGTGCCATTTATAAACACACTATCGTACATCAAGATCGAACGTACCCACTGAAACATACAATCACACTCAAAAAACGGATTTATAAGAGAAAAATATATCCGTATTGAAAACTTTAAATATCGATTAGTTTTGGTTTTACGCGGTTTTTCACTGGACGTATACCGCGTAAATTGTGCTAAGGATATAATTGAAAACAGGCTTATTCGAATTTAATCATTATCTTTGAAACATTGATACAAAAAAAGAGAATCTTAAGATATATTATATCAAGAATCTGATATATGTTAAATTAACCTAAAATACTTTTACATACCATATTTGATTCTCACAGATAAAAAGACTAAATGATAGATAGTTTAATAGTGTTATATATCTCTTTCGTCTTCGACGGTATTCATGCGGTTAAGAAAGTAACAAAATGAATGGTTAAACAAATTTTATTAACGACATTAACGCGACCGTACACAGCAAATAATATATCTCATAAAATCAAATCTAGTCTAATGTTTAATAGCCATTAAAACCAGATTGTTTGGTCATCAATATTATTAGAATTTAATTTTCTTTCATCGACTTTGACGTTTTGTGATTTTATCTAACTGTTGTTTGATTTATTTGAACAAACATTTTTTTACGGATCATAAGACAGGCTTGATATAGCCATTTATATTAAAAATCAATTATCGAAATCGATTCGGTTTCAAATTGGAATTTCACACTTTTTTACAAAAATATTGTATTTTTAACAAGTAAGAGACCCGTGCAAAAATCAATTTTCGTTTTGTACTGCCTTATTTCAGTTAACAAGAGTTATTATCAGTTTTTGCGGACAATATTTCTCAACCAGTAACTGTAGAGCTTGGGTCCATATTTTTTTTGTCCCGTGACATAAAGTCATTTTTTAATTGTGCTATATATCGGTTTAATGAGCATGAACATATCCGCATATTATGCACTTTGGTTGACCAAAAATAAAATGAAACCTCCACCGGCATGTAATGGGTTCCTGATATCCATTATGCCACCATAAAAATTGTGAATTGCCATTATCAAACCGCAAATACACCATACATTTTAAGTTAATTTTAGAGCGATAGTTAATGAGATTTTCGCAGTATAATAACGTTCGATTGATACGAGTCACATGCCAGACAATAACATTTGACATGATAATAATCAAAGAATGTAAACAATGTCTTCCTATGCGGAAAAATATCAGAGCGAATTATTAAAGCCTGCAAAGCCTTCCTCAATTCACTTTTGATATGAAAGCCTCCCCTGCTCTATGGCATTGTGTAGTTAATGGCTTTGGCTATCAAAAAATTGTGTCATCGTCGATTTGTATTGCTTACACACGTTCTACGTTCATAAATATCGCTGTCAGTACAATCATCTAACAAAAAAATCGAATGTAAAGCCTTTTTTAAGTTGCAGCATTGACTTTTACTTAAATATTTCCTCTTTATTGTTTGAATCAAATGTATATTATTGTGCTCTCAAAAAAATGCAATTTTGAATTAAGTTCAAGCACGAACTCCAATCTGATAACAGCACCATGGAATTTTCTCATGCTTGTATCATCATTCAAGCACCTTTGAAGTTCAGCTATAAATTCTTGGAACTACGTGGGATATAAATGGCAATATTTAAATGCAACCAATGAAATAATTCATAATCATTATATTAATGATCAAGCCTTGATATAATGGCTTAGATCTTAAACTCTCACTATAAAGATTTGGGTTCAAATCCAAATCGGGCAAAAAATTTCATCGTACCAAAAAATTTGGGTGATCAGAAATATCCATATTTTTGATTGATCGTCTCGATCCAGGCTTACCCTGATTTCCTGTATTTGAAAAAGTAAATACTAAGGCGATTAATAAAGTCGTACAAGGACGCCTGGGGGTGAGTTATTAAAATTTGCAACAATAATTAAACTGTCATTCAAATATAATGATATGATTGAGTTTACTTCTCCTACTTAAATTATAATTATTATCCAAATGATCCTATCCTTACTTTATCATGTTTGGAAGACAATTGAGAAACGGATACTTAGCACTTTAAGAAGAATATCATAATAATTGGGGTCCAAATAGTGTCCATCAATCGCTTGTAATTTCAATGATATGTTACAAAACTGACCACACTAAATCTGGATCAAGATTATTGGTTAGAAATATCTTATTTCAAAATTATTCACCAACATTTATTGAAGAAAGCAACAATTTTTTAACACTTCCACTTTCATCCTCGGGATGATTTTAAATGAAATTAGTGTGTGTTGGAATTACGCTTTTTAATATACGAAAAATAGCATAATAGTAGTCGATTCGACTAACATCAAATGTATTTTTTTATACTTCTATTATTATAATAATAATTACGTTGATCATGTAATAATAACTCATATTTGTAATACTACTAAAAATATACAAGATCTTTCAATAAGAACGCTCAACATTTATTAGATTATAACAGCCATGTTATTAAAGCAGTATATATTAAACTTATTGTGAAATGTTTAGTAGTATTGGGCAAATTATTATAAAAAGTTATAGCGTTAAACAATGTGTGTAAATTATCAAATTTTATTTTCAAAATCAGAGCTACGTTCAAGAAACGTTAAAAAATCACCTTTAACCCCTACGGGAGTACTGACGGAGACCATGCGTCCCCCCCTCCACTATTCAGAAAGAACACTCTTGTACATTGAAGCTCGGAGACAGACAGAGACAGAGAGAGAACGTAGCGCAGTTCGGGGGACAAAAACGGAGAGCTTCCACGCATACATCGCACGATTGTATAGATCGCTAGCCCAAATTTTTGAAATGTGCTATTTGTTTACGCAAAGAAATTACCGAATATTTTGTGCTATCGACGGTGTTTATTTATTTAATTGCTTGCTGTTCGTCGCTGCTTGTTGAATGAGTCTTTGTCCAATTATAATTTCCTTGTAAAGCAGGAGCAAATGAACCGATTTTTTGTGAATTGTTTATGTAAAGAAATGAAGTGGTCTTGTATGCTATCAACAGTGTTTATTTATAATTGACTCTGCCTTGAATTGAAGATTGTCTTACGCTGATAGGAGATGACAGAAAGTAATCGGTATATAGCAATTGTGGCATCAATGACTTCATCGATTTTAAATTTGCTTACTCCTCAAAAGGTTAATAACTAAATATAATATTTTTTCATAATTATCTGATTTCATGACTTATTTAGTTAAATAGATTAAAATAGAACGTTTCATTGCTAATAATGCTGACTTATAAATAAATTATGCTATTGCTACAAATGGTCAAAATTTCAAGTTCAAATAACAGCAAGCCAAATAATTTTTATTTGATGATGATGATGACTCAAAAATATTATAAGAACATTATTCATTGAGCGTTCAATCGATCGATTGAAACTTTTATATCGATCTAAATTATGTACTGCGACGGCTTTCAAACATTTTTTTATAAATAATAACCTTCCATGTCTCAGACAACATTAAATATACATTTAGAATGATCAATTTAATGACAATGGTGCACTTAAGGTAACACTATTAAATGTCATGATTGCACATTTCGATTTCCGGGTGAATTCCAATCATTTGTTGAAATTACTCTTTCATAAATCACGACAAAACACTTCATGAGCATTTCATATTTCTCCAATTTTATTGAATCAATGATTACAGATGATTTTGAGATATAAAGCAACGCCATTTGGTAAATGCACTAAATGCTTCCTTATTGATCGACGTGCAATCGACTTGTCATTATTTGGCGGGAAAAATTTCGCGCAAAGGCGCTACACACACGACATGTTAAATATGTATATTTTTTGATACGCTTGCGAGATTGGCTCTAGATCAAATTCAAGTCTAAATTTTGAAGTCTCAAGGCTGATCAAATGCATTATATGGCGCATGTATAATTTAATTACCGGTCATAGCTATAACGAAGTTATTAATTAATGATTAATGGCGTCGATTTTTTCCTCGACATATTAGCATTGTAATTTTTCTCCATAACATCAAAGTCGCATTGTTCTGTCATTCATAAATATGAAAAATATTATTTGCTCAACGATTGTTATTAATATTCAGGTGAATATTCAACCGTGAACTTAACTTTGTTCCATATGTAATTATCCGCATTCATTCTCTGATCATGTTTTTTTTACGTCGAATCGGTAACTAATTACCGGTTGAGTAATAATTGCCGGTTTTTTGGTCGAGGCGTAAGCAATACTTTGGACTTCACCTTGCAGTCCTCCAAAATTGCCTGGTTTTCTTCAAAAAAGCGGAAAAAATCATAAATTCATAACGATCGACGATGATGATTTCCAACGTGGAAGTCTATGTTTTTGATTGATTATGCGGATTTTTTGTTGTTTAATGAGATATTAATTACATATAGACACATGATTCGAGTCTATGACAACAAGTCACGAATGCAAACGGCTCATATGATGCTCGTAAAGACCCTTGAATTATTTAATAATATGGTGGTCAAGGCTGTTCGTTTGTGGAATACGAGGTCGACTAACGCCTAAAGCACTTTCCTATGAGTATTTCTCTAATACTCGGTTTTGTATTTTTTACACATCTTAAAGTACCACGCTTTTTAAAACAATGAACTTTTAATCACTTAAGTTAAAAACTAAGACAAAGAATTTTTTTGGAACATCTAAACATGTCTTAAGACAGATTCCACACGCTTAATGCATTTGTATGATTTAAGTCCTTAGAATACTTATGTATGATCAATTAACGTTTCAATCACATTTTCACAATTTATTTCAACAATTGTATTGTCAATATTAACACTTTTAGACCAGATGACAGCGTTGAGTCTAGTGATGAACGTATCGCACATTGCATAAGCAATACTTTCTTTATTGCATATTAAATTTAGTAAAAACTTGTATCCATATATGTGTTATTGGATTGCAAAAATTGTACAATAGAAAATCTTGTATCCATTTTTTAAACATATATTAGGTAAAAAAAATAATCAGGAATCTTATGGGGTCAGACAATGCACGACCCCATAAGATGAAGAAGACGTCTGAAAAAATCAAAGAATTAAAATGGAAAGAACTTTCACACCATCCATATTCATCAGATCTGACTCCAATGGATTATCATCTGTTTCGATCTTTGTAAATAATATTTGTACATAATTTGGCTCAAAACTAAAAGAATTTTTCAAAAGGAGAATTGAAAAACTCAAACACTTGTTGGAAATAGTAAGTATTAATGAAAGAAATTATATTTTATACGATTTTATAAATAAAAATTAAATAATGAAATAAACTCTTTCGTTGTTAAACAATCGGTAAAGACTTTTCGATACACTTAATATAAAGAAAAAGCGTGTAAAAATAATTACTATATCAAATATTTCATTATAAAAAATTATATACGTTCAAAATAAAAGTCAGTGGTAATGCTACTGTAGCGTGGGCAATTTACCATCCCCACGTAGTAGCGCTGTTAACAGCGACATCTTCCATCTCTCTTCAGGTGCAATGTGTTATTTTAACAACGCCATCTCTTGTGGCCCTGCGGAGACATTGCACCTGCATACCGACTGATTGCTTCTTGCGCGTGCATCGTTGCCGGTTGGGTAGTGACGCGCAGGAGGCTGGAGTCGTCGATTGGCCTTGGCTGCGAGAGGACGTCCTTCTCGTAGTCAGATCTTTCTTTTTCGTGCTGCATAAAAAGTTACCTAGAAAAGAGTCTTTTTGTCCGATGCCCGTCCACCCCCATTCATCTGTCTGGCCACATATGATCCAAAAGAATAACAAACCCATTTGTTAGCGTGATCATCCTGTCGAGCGCGTGTATGTATGATACAGACAAGATGGATACAACCCCCTTCCTGTGAATGGATATTGAAGAGGTTCATAGTTCTGCAGTGGACTGTTTGTGGCTGCACTATGATGATGATGATCGAATGATTCATGGCTTGAACATTCATCAATCATCAAAATATTATATTTCAAACAATGCTGAATTGATGATAAATATATTAATTAAAAATATTGAATATGGGGTGATCGTAAAATTTTTAATTAGATGTTTTTAGATGTTTCAAACCAAAAAAATACATTCAAAGCAATTTTTTATAAAATAGTTTTTTTTTGAGTGTTCCTACATATAAACAAGCGACAAATATTTTGTATCAAATCAAATACTAAACTAAACCAAGACTTATTCATTTTTAGAAGATATAAAGAAGCGAATAAGATATCTTATTGACTTTTTTTTTGCAAACATTCAATATCAACAAAATCATCATATCTCTTTTTTCTAACCATAATATTTCATAAAAATATGTTTTATTTAAGTTTCCATATTTAACACTTTGAAGCACACAGCCGTCAAATCTCGTCGCATGATTGATTAATCCGTTTCTCTACAAAGGTGATCATTCTTTTTTGGACAAAAATTACAAATAAACAAGGCGTAAAATTATTTTTATCTAAGATTGTAAATGTGCCTTTTTATGAAAATATTAATGTAATTTTCGCAAATTTGTAAATCCCACCTCTCACATACACAAGTTGAATATAATACAATAAAAATTGAATAGTCTGCAATAATAAAAAGGTTGAGAACAAGTGTTTCACAACCCCATTACTCTGAGAATTGACATGAGGCAGATAACGCTACTGATAACAATCAATATCAATGACTTAAAACAATACAAAGGAATAATAATTGTGTTTTTAAGCTATGGTTTAACTTCAATTTTACGTTCATATATATTTAAAAAAAATGTAATATAATCAAAATTTTAAGTGGATTTAAAAAAAATACAGAGGGTCAAGTCGTCCTCAAGAGTCTCGTGTACCGGTGATTTGGTACGATGATCTAAGCGTCTTTAATGCTTTTTTTAAAACCATCTTATTGAATTGGTCTTAATCAGGGTGACGATAGATAGAATTCTGACCAATCTAAAAAATCATAGGATTTAATGGAGTTTTGACAACTTTTTATCGTAGTTATAATTAAAAAGTTGTCCAATAAATGTCCATAAATATCGCTGACTTTTCAGCAATAAAAAATGGTCAATTATTATACCACTCACTATGGACATCGTATATTATTTGAAAGTATTTTTTCCATCGTCGCATTAAATCACGTTCCGATCAAATTGAACTTCCCGTTTCCTAAGAAACAATTATTACACATTCCTTATCCGCCAGTCATTATTGTCTTACGTATATGCAAAACGCTAAATTATTCAGTTTTTTTGCTCTTCGTTTAGCTTTGTTGTTTGTCGTTTTTTTTTTCGTTTTAAATACAACCTTTAATTTGCACATTAAAAATAATGTCTTTTAAATGTCAAACGGATTCGACTGGCTCCAAAGCCTACATCGGTATTAAATATATGGAGCAGATTCTAATTTTCATATCATTAAAATTTGAAAAAAAATGCAAAACGAAGGCAGGTGTCCTGAAAAAAATCGGAAAAATGATCCAGTTATGAATGCATGTATAATTAAACAAAAAATGTAATTTATTTTTATTTCACCATTGCAAAAATAATTGTGCACTCTAATTATATATTACCAGCAAAGAAAAATCCTAAATATTTGAATGGCACGATTTTTTTTTTTTTTCTCGATCGTCGATCAATCTATCCTTCCGTTTTTGCGTCTCTTCGTAATTAAATTGTTTTTCTTGTTTGGAATGAAAACAACAAAAAAACAATTATAAAAATGAAACATTTCGGGGGGGAAAAAATCTGTATTTTTCCCAATTATTTTTCACTGATTAATAACTTTGATCTCGCTTATGAATATCTTTAACAAATTCGTTCGCCCCCCCGAAAAGAAAATAAATTGTTTCCATCCCACCCTCAACAAAAAGAAGGAATACAATTTCAATTAACGGGACAAAAAGAAATCGGTTAACCTCCCTTACTTGTTCGCGCTTTGAATCAATTCCCACCTAAAATTTCATACTTCAAAGAATCCCCATTCTGGCATCCTCTCGTGCAAAAAATGATTGATCGCGGTTACTTTATTTTGAAAACACAAACAGTATCAAGCGAAGGAAAAGTTGGAAAAATGAGTTGGAAATTAATCTTGATTTCAGAAACATTTTAATCTCTCCCATGCGAACATTATACAGTCATCTGTTAGTATGACTCTGCATCTGACAACACCATAATTAATTTCTGTACGTATTCTTACATATCATATTAAAATACATATTTTGGTCTCTAAATAGGACTTGAATACGAGTACAACGTTTTTATATATCTTAAAAATTGTATAAAGGCTGAAAATAGTTTTGTTGCCGCGTGGATTGCAAGGCGCTCTAACATCTGCCGTCGCCCGCATCAACTAAACAAACTCGTGTAAAATACACCATTTTATAACTTACGAGATTTGTTTCCAAAAACAAATAAATAAAATGATTCCTATTACTACTTTAGCCTGTATGATAGGATGATCGCGTATTTGCGAGCGAATTCCAGTGATCCAGAAAGAGCACTCTTTCTATAATGTCTTCCAAATGACAACTGTCTAAATATCTCTCGAGTACGACCTCCAAATCTGCATCCCTACCCTTGTCTATTCACACTTGCTTATCTTCACTTTGTTTTTGTTAATTTGACTAATGACATAGTCAAGCTTATCGATCTAAGATAAAACTAAACCTGAGAGAAAACGCGCCACATGTCGTCCATGTTTATCCCGTGCATTATAACATCGCATCACTATTCATTTTGTTTACGCTCCGACTATCGAATTTGGACCCCATGAGAAACAACACCGATTCATGTTTGGCGACGAGAGTGTTAAATTTAAGCTTCGTACGCACTGCTGCAGTCCTGACAGATAAGTGGATTTGTACGGATGATAAGTGCCGGACAAGCAAATATAGCATCTAAGACTATAAAGACTTTAAATTTGATCACTACTCAAAGGGTTAAAAACAAATCAATATAGTATTATCAAGTTAATCAAAAAACAGCATAATTTACAAAGATATACTTCCCACACATAATGTTTTAACCCTTAATGAGTAATAACGCGTATTTGCATTCTGATTCGAGTGATAAAGAAAGAGCATTTTCGCACATTGAGTGCGGAAATTAGTGAAACGGAGACAGATACGAGCGTCTTGCGTCTCATCATACACTCGTACATCGACGGAAAGATCGTACTGTAAAGGTACCCCTACATATCTCAATATTCTCAAACTGCGAAAGGCAATCCATAGCAATTAATTTTCGGTGCCGTTCATCTATTTATAATACGATATTCTTATTTATTGAGATCATTACTTCAAACATTACATTTACGATCTCTTTTTGAGTACAAAATAGAGAGTTATCATATCAATTGTCAAAAGATGACAACAAAATAAACATTAAAATTATAATGAATGTGTCCGTATCCGGTTGAAAACGTGAGTGGTCTTTTTACAATTATAATAAATAATAGAAAGCCACATAAATCAATTATACATATTTTTTTACTAAAACTGAAGACACGATTATGTTTATGCGAATAAATTAATATTGTGCGCTATCGACAGTGTTAAGGTTCATTTATCGATATACAAGCTTCACTCACGCTGCACGGTCCTGAGAGAAAAGTGGATTTGTGTAGACGACATTTGATGGACATACGAATATAGCATCTGTATTTAACTCAATCCGGCCAATCCGCGAACATGAGCCCGGCAGGAGGTTCGAAATATCGCATCCGCATGAAAAGGACACATTTATATGATCCCTGTCATGTGTGCACCTCTACGTGCACTTGATATTGAAGGTAGCATGATCTCCGATATCGGAATATGAAATATTTACGAAGTTGCTTGGAGTCAAAGATGCTTGGGTGGCAATACCCAAAATACCAATGAATGTTTTAACTCAACCGCTTGGCGACTGGCTCCAAAGCATTCTGTTGTAAAAATAATTGAAATATCAACATAAATTATTGCTGGGATATTTAATAACAACTACAGCTTCATTTTGAAGATGATGAATACATTAAATATAATTATTAGCACCTACTGTAAAGTCTTTGCTGAAAATACAGATGAAGCGCGGGTAGCGAGATAGAACCGTAAGAGTCTTTCTAAGACAAAAGCAGCTCGTATAGCCCGAAAACAACAGTTAGTCGAAGATAATCAATTTTTTTAGAAAGCTGAAAATCTATTATATGCACCTGGAAACATTGGTTGATCGGTAAGTCACTAAAATTGATAGTTTTATCGCATTGAAACTTTAAACGAGATTATCTCGCAACTGCATTTTCAAAATGTTCGCCAGTTGTAGCTTAAAAAGTTGTTGATCGATCTGATTAAAATTTTAAGATGTTTCTCACTATAATATTATCTACTCAACTAAGCTAAAGTTTTAAGGCTTTCGCGTAAATAAATGATTTTTTAGGGTAAAAATTATCAAGAAAATGGTGAAAAATATGAAAGTTTAACTAAAAAGCCTACTAAATTTTTTATTTAATTTTTTTTTTAATTTTTATAAATTAGTTGACTGCCTACACATATTAAAAATCAAAAAATATTTCCATTTTCGTTTTTAGTTTAACAGGAAACCTTCGACAAATGACGAGCCGTTTAATATCACGAGAAAAGGTGCCTATTTTATAACCATGAAAAATAACTCATTTTCGAGCGTCTAAAGGTATTGCCCCCCCTTAAGGAATTGATTATTAAAACGAAACAGCTTTATTTGTAAAATTATTTTATTAATCAATAAAAAAATTTAATTTACATTGGAAAATGTTAGTATGGTTTTAAGTAATTACAATTATTTATTCGTTCCATTAGCAACAATAAAACCATTTATTGCCTCAACGAGTCATATGCTCAAATTCCAAATAAGTATCCATCCAATTATGGAGCTATACTGCGAATAACAAGGTGTGGTCATCTACGGTTTATAATTATGGGCAGGTCACATACCACTGCCAACAGATGATCGTAATATATCCAAATTTTATTAATATATATATCAATTTTAAATTATGCATATAGTTTTTGTTAGTGTTGTTTGACGATTCAATGTAATAATATTCATCCAAATTCTCTGCCAAATGACATTGACATTATTGATGTGTTCGAATCGCTCCGCTATTCAAATTCGTTTCATATGGCACATTATCGTAGCTAATATATACGAATTGCTCTAAATCTTAAAAATAGCATATTCTTCTTAGATCATACACAAGTGTTGCACTTGAACAATAAATTACATGTAACGATGTCACCTAGATTTGAATCTAACATTGAACTTTAGAATTTATGAGATGATGACTCGGCACACTATAAGAGAATAAATTCTGCCATAAGCAACGTGAACGTTCACAATTGATTTATTCAATTTAAAATGCTATAATCATTACTCCTTTATCACCAACAATTGATTAATTCTGTTCACCTTGCGTCGTTGACAGAATAAAAGCAAAAAAATATTTATCTATATCTTAATACTGAGTTGGAAGATTTATACGGGCAACGCCTATGTGTTAATACTTCGATAAATCAATTAGATAAATTATGTTCTTTCGTTCGTAAGTCTGAAATGCAATTTGCTATTGCATAAATCGAACGCAAAAAATGAATATTTCAGGAATTATTCGAATGAGGAAATGGCCTTTTTGTATGTATACTTTCAGATGAAAATAATTTATCAACGTCTGTTCCAGTGCAAAATCGCTTATTTGCAGTGTAATTTAATTACAAAATAATCTACGGGATTCACTTTCCAACTTATCTACAGAATGAGGATGATGCAAAAGTTCAAATCTAATTATCCATATCACGTCCACCCATAGAACATAACAGGGAACGATTTCATGTTGCATTTGTGGATTACAAACCGTATCATTCGCTTTGGCTTGCTACAAGCACGTAAAAGCCAATTTAAACTTAGCTGTGCTTATTACAACACAAATAATGTATTAATATCAATCTCAAATTTATTAAATATTGTAACAATCCAAGAAAATCTGTACAAATTTGATTTGAACTAATTATTGACATTGTTAAATTTACACCATCTTTATACCACAAATATCTATAAAAATCAATATTATATAATATATATAATAAGATTGATTGTTATATTGCCTTAACCTTTTGAAGAGTACAGTCGTGTATTTGCGATCGAATTCCAGTGATTCGACTAATAGTGATAACTCAAATTTATCGTTTTTTAGTGTAATACTTATATTTACGCGGAGAAATGAACAAATATAGTGTTCTATCAATAGCATTTATTTATTTATACACTTGGGTCAATTTTTATGCAGATCTTTTTTATGCGATTTTGAAGTTATGCGTTTTTTAAAAATAACGAAACCTATCCTTCAGGTTTCTATGTAGTTTAAGTCTTTTTTTATGCAAATTTTATATTTGCGACTCCCCGTGTAATGTATCTATCGCATAAAAACAGACCCAAGTGTATACAAGTCTAATACACGCTGCGCGGTCTTGAGAGATAAGTGGATTTGTACGGATGATAAATGGTGGACATAAAAATATAGCATCTACGTTTAACCCATTGCTCAAAGGGTTAAGAGAGCAATATCGAGAATAGTTTGACAATCAGTTTATAAATTTAACACCAGTGACCTTACTTTTCTGCAGTGCATTCTATGCTAATCTAAGAATAAACTCTATGAAATGCCATATAAATTCCGTAGAGCCTCCAGAGTGAATATATGATACCTGAAATGCTTATAATATATCCTTTTATGTAAAAGCAATGAAAAATACTCAATAATTTTATCAATAAGATAAGCAATATAATTATTATTTATCCTACTAAAGACTTTTTTGTTTGGACTAAAGCTTTAAAAAAATACATGAATCCTTCATATAAGATAAAATCTTTTTTCGATTTGACTTTAATGTACAAGGACGTCCAAAAACAAGGATATGAGTAGCCTTTGTTAATGGAGATATAGCAGCAAAAATAACAATTTGTTTGGTCCCACATATTTGTCGGCCATTTTGTTCAGTTACAGTAAATTCTTCCGATGGAGAAGTCGTCGCGCGCTCCCACCTCCTACTATCAATGCGAGATCCGCGCAGTCATTCATTTTTTAGCTTTGCAGAACAATATCACTGGAATATCCATCGGAAGCTCGTGAAAGTTTATGGTAGTGATGTGATGAGTCGATTATATATCACCACTTGATTGAAAAACTATGTCAAAATCGCATGATCACCGCGCGTGAATTTTTGAATTGTTTTGCATGGGATGGGGAAACTTTTCTGGACTTCATCGTAATGTGGGATGAGACGTGGGTGTGTCACTATACTCCAGAATCTAAAAGACAATCCAAAAAGAACTGGTGGCTACATGCTCGCTTATAAACATCATCACAAAAATGAAGCGGTGATGACCTGATTTGGTGAGCAACCAGAAGATTTTTTCCTATGGTTTTAAAGTAGTATTTCCAAGTAGAAAATATTACTCTTCGATGTCCACTGCTTATCATCTTTCCATTTATGAATAAGATGGCAATATTTTAACTTGAATGAAGTTAGATCATTTCTATCGGATGCTCCAATGATATAAATAGCTACGACGGTTATGAAGACATGCGGTTTTGGAACAATAGGAAGCAAATTTTGGTTCAAGCAAGCCGATTTCATATGACGCAAAATACGACCTTTAGCAGAGAGCTAAATTTTGTTACAAGTCAAAGAATTTGCCACGCTCGTGTGTATATCAAAGGTAATGAACGTTTGGGTCGTTGAGTTGCGACTCTAAAATAGCTTCTCTTGTGAGTTCTTGCTCCACGGGCCCATTACGCACCTCGGGTCAACATTAAACCTAATGCCCCATGATGTCTGTCTTTTATGCGTCCAACATTATCTGTGATCTGGCTGTGCGAACGCAAACCGACTTTATATACGCATAAAAAAGAACCAAGATGTATTAAGTGTCTCGCCTGGGGTTAAAAAACTGGTGTCATAATAAAGCATAATAAAAATCGTTATGCGCCCGAATTTTTTCGGACGAGCAATCTTTAATGGCCAGATAACAGAATGATACTAAACGACGCACAGAGTAATCGATATTTTTTTATAATATTAAGAAATATATTATTTTCAATTGTAAAAAAATTATTTAGATCAAAAATATATTGCAAAATACAAAAAACAAACTATTTCGTGCTATTACGACCACAAACTAATTCATTAAGACGATTTAAAAGTATTATAGAAATTTGGATATTTTTCCAAAATGTTGGGGAAAAAAATCTATTTCGAAAACCCGGACACTTCTTTATATTCTTCATTATAATAATCAACCATTTGAATAGGGGGTTAATTTTAAAATTACGTAAAAGTTGATGCTATATTCGTATACACTCAAACCTCTTTTTGTGCGACTTTTTTTTGTGCGATTTTGAAGTTATGCGGTTTTTTTAAAGTTTTTTTTTGTTTCATACAGAGTACGAATCGAGATATTTTGGATAAAATAGGAAATAAATCATCAACACTAACCGAAATTTGAAAAACCAATCACGCCCTTGCTTTTAGTTTAGAATTTTGAAAAAATTGATTTCGTTTTTTTTTGCATTTTTCCAATTTTTTTACTTTTAAAAATATATTCTCCAACGGAATTTCCTAAATTCCAATGACTTACGGGGTTATAGCTATTTTAGTGAGGCGGCAACTTGGCCGGTCCTACCATAATGAAATCTTTTAACGCGTTTTTCTCGAAACTACTACTAACAATCGCCATTTTGTGATTTATTTATTTTTTGAGTTAGGGATTATAGTGACGTCTTTACTAGTTATGAATAATATTGTTGGAAAGAAAAAATCTACACACAATAATTATGAGCGATTTTGGGGCATTTGAGTCGAAAATTATCATACAGCAATTTACTTTGATATAAAGATAATTAGTATTTTTCTGGTGGATGTCTATCATTTGAGATGCCAGATCTCAGACATCCTTAAAATTTTACCAATGATGCAAGACGTCTTTTAAATTATACCAAAAATGTTATTTTTAATTGCCTTGTTGTTTTTCTGTTTTTTATTAACTTTTTTGTGCAATTTTGGATATATTTTATATAGCTGTTTCAAAGTTATGCGGTTTTTAAAATCCATGGAACGCATCTTTACTTTTTCTATACAAGTCATAGCTTTTTTGTGCGATTTTACGCGGAATGCATCTACCGCACAAAAAAAAAGTTTATAGTCCATACAAACCCACTCA
The DNA here is from genome assembly GCA_008973525.1 of Stenopsyche tienmushanensis. Classification (NCBI taxonomy): domain Eukaryota; kingdom Metazoa; phylum Arthropoda; class Insecta; order Trichoptera; family Stenopsychidae; genus Stenopsyche; species Stenopsyche tienmushanensis. The sequence goes on from WACJ01000217.1 coordinate 328,885, forward strand.
TCTCTCAGCCCCGCTCAGTGTGAGTCAATCTTGTATATCAATAAATGAACCTTAACACTGTTGATATCACACAATATTCGTTAATTTCTTCGCATAAACATAAACAAAACACATATGCGTCTTTACTTTTAGCAATAAAATAATGCATTTTTTTCAAGCTTGAAATCGATAAATTTGGGTTATCGATCTATACAGTCGTGCGACGTATGCAAAACACTCTCACCATCTCTGTCTCTCTCCCAACTCAATGTGCAAGAATGCTTTTTTGTATTGCTTGAATCCGAACGCTAATACGCGAAAATACTCATCAAAGGGTTAAAAAAAAATCACCTCAACGGTATCATGTCACGTCAAGTGTCATATCAAAAATATATAAATGATGAATTATATTGTTGCAGTTCAGCGGGTTTAATTAAACTCAACTATATGCAAAATCACAAAAATGTGGGATTGATTGTCTTTTTGTTAAAAATACTCATTCTAAAATTTTTGAGGTCGATTTTCATTGTTTTTGTTGTTTTAAAATTTTGAATTTTACCTCTTTTTGGCAATGTATTCATAATTATACTTGGTTTTCAATTGATTGAAAATATTAACTTAAGGATATAGGGCACAACTGAACAAATTCTGATTGATCTTCAAATCCCAATTGCAAAATCTGATTATTAAAAGTTTAAAAACATTAATTGTGATTTATTATAAATATGATTTATAGCACAAAAGTTTTAAAATATTTTTTTATCATGTATACCGTATATGTATAATTAAAAATTTGTGCCAATTGACTAAAAAAAAATTCCGGACCAATCTGAGGTCACCAATCCGCCCCTGGATATAATTGATGTATCATAGCAAAATATTCCAATTAAGAAACGTAAATGGAACAATTTATAAATCATCGATACGTCAAGACTTACAATATGACTAAGGGAAAAATTATTAATTAAAATTGCATACTGTTCGTAGTTTAATTAGCGATCATAAATCATCAGTGTGTGTTATATAATAAAGGTAATATAGAATGAGTCAACTGATAATAATATAGCATTTTTAAATACAAACACGAATAATGAAATGACGTAAACTCTCAACAGTGCGTCTAATGAAGCCATGCACCCTAAAACACCCCTGACATATATGAATATATCTTATCGTCAGTTTTCAGAGACTTGTTGATAAAATATGAAAAGCAATATATTGACATTTTTATACACAGGTTTTATAGTCATCGTCAATTTCTTTGTATTTTCAGGGTTATTTTCCATCAAAAATGTCAAGGAATTATAGGCATCATTACCAGAAAATCAGGCTGTACTAGTTACCCGTTTGATTAGCCACGTAAACGGCTTATATTCAGTCATTCGAGTAAAAAAGGCTTATTCAATTTCGATGAAAGATCAATCATTGAAGCGAATAAATCACATGAGTAATCACACGTAACCTTAGCATACTTAACGAACCCTTTGCTTTAAATATTTCGTTGCAAAAAAATATATACATATTTCACTATATGAATTCAAAGCGGATTTAGATTAAAATTATTGTTCATAGTCCATTGGATGCTGTCAAATAGAGAAGTTACTTAGACGATGTAAATAGTTAATGTAATCAACGCTATCGCGTTTGGACAATTGTCTGAATGACAATCCTATACTATTAAATATTGATTATTGAAAATTCTGCCAAGGATAAGTTGAGCAACAATTCTGTAAATTGTGGATGTAAATCTCTTTGACTCGATTGAGGTACGTTTACAATTGGAAACGGTTTTGTAACGACAGATGATGTTCTTTAACGATAATGAATTCTTCTTGATTATGCAATCAATTATTTAACATTTCATTCAACCAAGATAACAATTTAAAGCTTGTGATTAATAATTAAGCACTTCTTTACCCCATAAGCTTATCTTTGTATAAATTCGAATAAAACCTTACTAATTTATAGGATTTACTAACATATCAGGACTATAGATAAATATTATCTGTGGGTTCTTTAATATATAATCTTATATTTGAAGCAAATTCTATAAATAAGAAAACTTCAGCAGTTCGATTCCTATTGGTATTTTTTTGTAAATAATCTTCCAAAGATAATAAATCCATTACTATGACAATTGTTAAAAATGATCTATATTTATACAAAAAATATTTTATATTTACATTGATAAAAGGGATGCTCATACATGTGCCGCCGCCCGCACCAACTAACCCAAGTTATATCAATATTTAAATATTTGCGATATGAATTCACAGTCTTGTAAATCCGGTTAACTGTAGTAAATATCCGGAATGTGAGAGGCTGTTTGATTTAATTTCAATCGGAGTACATTTTAATAATTTGAAAAGAAATGCAGTAATACAGTTACGCGGTGTATTGCTGTGGGCCACGCGTAGAGCGAGCTAAGGGTTAAGATCTCACTCTCGCTTAAGCCTCAAAGATCGACTGTCTTCTTCTCTCCCGTGAGCGGAACTCAAACACCATATTGCGCGCGCATCCTTCATCTCAGACTAATATGCGCCAACATGGTGCATCCGTTAAACGTCTCGCTAAACAAATTTTACATACAAATAATAGTTGTGCTAATTTAGAAACCTTCTTGAATATATGCCCAATAATTCACTTAAAAATGAATAGACATTTATATATTAGAAATTAACCTGCGGTATATTAGTAGAAATGGTTATTTTAAAAAATGTAAATCTGTTCTCTAGCATTAATAAAATAATTAATACTTATTAATAAAATCATCTCCGATTATAATATTTTTCGTTCAAATTTATAGTAGTGAGCGACCACATTTTAATTCTTTCCGGTCTTCTGTTTCACGCGTTGAGAATTGAGTCCTGTGCTAAATTTCGCAAATTCTTATCAAAAATGTGACGCAAATGAAAAAAAGGCAAATTTAGTAACAAGTAACAGTAAACAATTTCTGACTCATAATCAACGTCTATATATCGCCGGTCCGCACTTTTGAAGAAAATTTCTCGCCAAGCTATAACGTCGCCTTTGTACTCAAACGGTTAAATATCAGGTGATTTTTTTTACTCCTCGTATTCAAATAGCTTAGTCTGCTTTCTAAAAACAATAAGGAAGAGGGGGCTGTTGACCAGATTAGGATTTGAAAGATTTAATTTGACTCTTGATACATGCACTTGATGACAACTTAGTGTTTTTTGATGGAAGTAAATACGATGTTTCTAAATAAGACTATAGCTATGCTTCCGAAACAATAAATACCAACCTAAAATTTAAAAAAAGCTTAAGTTTAAGTGGACCGCAAAAAATATTTTTTCATAGAAACGTACAGAATAGTATGTTTGCGGATTTGGCACTTTAGTGGTCCAACTGGGCTTGCGCCCCAAGCCCAGTGATGCAACTGGGCTTGGGGCGCAAAACCCAGAATACCGACTCGGACGAGAGTTGTCTAATCCCTCGTCTCTTTGTTATCGCTTAAAAATTGGGCCGAATCAGCCGCCATAAGCCCGCGTAAAAGATATGGCGTCCGATCGCGAGGCGCTCATCAGTGATCCGAAAAGCGGACCAATTGGACATGGCGTGGCGTCCGGGAGCCGCGAGTTTGACAACTCTAAACTGCACCATTTACACAAAAAAATTACAACCAAAATTAATGTATGCAGTTACAATAATATACATATATATATTTACTTTTATCTTTTTAGATTAATGTATCCATTGTGCATAATTAAATATCCATGTTTAATCTATCCAAGTGACAAATGAATGCAATGTATTGACTCGTCCGTTCCACATTATCTATTAACACTCCCACTCCCGGCATTCATTATCGTGATTTACACAGCAGAATAATTGAACTTATTGCAAATTTATTTAAATACTATTAAGATGTGTATCTTAAGGCGAGCGTTCATAAATCGATTCTATTTTTACGCAGCAAGCGTTGCTCCAAAAGCGTGCGTCGATCATACGTTCGCTTCAGATGGCAATAACCACAATCATTTGCACGAATTCGTAATGATTTTAATTCCAATATCACATTTTGACCCGTGAACTACCCACGACCAAACCATTGTTACGCCATACATTTTTTTCATACCTAATTGATGTGAAGGTCGGTCAAAATAGGGGTCAACATCAATCTGTTTGACAGTAGATGTCGCGCTTTTGGCACTGCGCTCCCATCCGCACCACCCACCGACAAAAGAGTTACACCACGTAAATAAACACACCCACAAATCGATCCTCCGAACATTAAATATTAAAATCGCACATTGTGCTCAGGCTGTATTTCTCATCCCGAGGTGTATCCTTCTGCATTAAAGTCCAAAAGCAAACAGCAATGCGGCCATAAAACCAGTACATTAACACGGAATCACTCCGGACAAAAGACGCGTATATCGATTTAATGGTCGGTTATTATCAATAAAATATTTCGACAATAAATTAAGCCCCGAGTCCCATGGCCTTAATCCTAATAAATTGAAATTACATACGCCGATGTAAATCTTATGGCGTATTTGTTTTACGGCCGCAATAAAAGCGTATCTTAAATATGTATCTAATAAAGTATGTGGCGTATGCCATTAAATATTCATTTCAATTATGTGAAAACTACTCAAAAATGTTGCTATGCTTGCAAACAGTGCTGATATTTACGACCCGACACCCATACGTCTATTAAGATGTCTTCATTCCATTTCGATGCTTATTTTTTGCTCCATATATTTTATGGAAAATTCAAGATTGGCACGCAATGAATTTTGTAGATGATAAATCATTTCGCGGATACGCATGGACATGTGTGCGTGGATGTCAGCGTGCTTGAATAGCGTGTGTGGGGTGCTTGTGAGAAGCGGGTGGTAAGATCAATACAGAGATATTTCGACATTTTAATGATCAATTACACATTATCATATAATATAATTTGGGTATTTTCATCAATGTTCTTAAACATATTTTCAACCAAATCTTCCCACTGCCAAGACGCTTGGTCGGATCCCAAAGCTGATTTATCAATCTGAAATCATACAAGCAATGAATCAAATATATTTACTAAGACTTGTATCGGGAATATCAAGTCTGATACTAATTTCATAATAGTTTGAAGAGCACAAAGTACACCTTCAATATTATATCCGTATGTAACGTCCATCGCATATATATATTTATTTCCATTGATATATCAAGGGTTTAAAATCTCTGCAAATTTAAGCCCTCGGCAATTCAAATCATGCGAAAGCCACTCTTAAATAAAGAAAAGGGCTTTCCTGGCTGAACGTCGCCACCAACGACTCGAGAGTGTTTTCATACGGAATTTATGGTGGTTTTGAAATGAATGTCTTTTTTTCACCTATTGTAAATATGGACAATACAAAGGGTCGTAATTGGCCGCATTTAGTTCTCATTCATCGGCATCCGCAATTAAAACGGTCCGCACCACTGCTTCACAAATGACTGTGAAAGGTCCAGGAATATTCGCCCAAATACTCCCGATTTACCTGAGCTGCCATCGAGCGAGCTTTCGTCCGCCGGAGCTTTCATTCAAAGTAGAGAATACTCGAACAGGAAGCTTGGGGAAATATATCGGGAATATTTTCAGCATTTTAGCTCGACTTATGTCGAACTACCCGATAAATCCCATTTTTATTTATCAAATACTCTGAATGTACCCACGACATACAAAATTTTACTCGAGTCTAAAAGCTCGGTGCTTTAACTTCTAAAATATACTATTTACATGTAAATGGATATTTATAGATAAGCATTTTTGATTTTACATTAAAAAGTATATTATTAAAAATGTTTTGCTACATATTTTATGGCGCAAAAATACGGTTATACGAGGAACATCCAGAAATTAAGGTTACAACATTTATGTAGAATTGAAAAATGCTTCTATTTAATATTTTAAACTATTTTTCAACGCAATTTGTATGCCATTGTCATAGAGATACTTTCTAAGTGGTCCTCATACTTTTTTACATTATGTTTTTCAGTCCCAATCAATGACAAAGTGACATTTTAAGCACAGGTAAATTAATTATATTTTGATCAATAGTTGATGCGGGCGACGGCAGATATAAGAGCGAGAAGGCTCTATGCTGTTATTGTATATCTTATCATACACTTGTCTTATATAACATATTCAATCTGAAAAATTCCTAATTCTTTATGAACATTTCTTGCTCAAATTTATTAATATATGTCTTAGAAATAGATTAAAAAAAAAAATGCTTACACAATATATCTATCCTAAATATCTAGCAAAAATAGGAGGAAGTCCTATTAACGACATCGAAAATATTAGGAATGCTAAGTGAATTTACAATAGCAATTCCAATCAAGTAGATTTAAGCTTAAAATATTAAATTAAAGTCCAGATTTGGATCATAAATTTGGAAATTATTCCATGGAAAGCGATTTTTTGACCTAAATTTAAAAATGTATTTTAGACCCAAGTTTAATTTAAACTTTAATAAATAAAAATTGATATTTAGTTTAAGTAATAAAATGGTTGGAAGTTCCAATAAACCAATAAAAAATATTATGATCCCTTAAATTTTAATTGAACCGAATTCTATCAAATTATTTATTTCAAAATTCTCATCTATGAATAATTAATATCAATTCTGAATTTTTTAAAAAAGTGCAGTTTCATTACTTGAACCTTTTTTGTGCGATAGATGCATTCCGCGGAAAACCGCATTAAAAAAAATCGCACAAAAAAGCTATGACTTACATAAAAAAAAAGTGAAAATGCGTTCCATGAATTTTAAAAATCGCATAACTTTGAAACAGCTATAGCGTGGGCGATTTATCATCCCCGCATAGTAGCGAAATCTTCCATTTCTCTTCAGGTGCAATGTGCTATTTTAACAGCGCCATCTCTTGTGGCCCTGCGGAGACATTGCATCTGCTTACCGACCGATCGCTTCTTGCGCGTGCTTCGTTACCGGTTGAGTAGTGACGCGCAGGAAGCGGGAATACAGAGAGTCGTCGGTTGGCCTTGGCTGCGGGAAGCCGTCCTTCCTGCAGCCAGACCTCTTTCTCTCTATCTGTAGTGCGGAATAAATAGTTATCTTGTGAAGAGAGTATTTCCTTTCGACGCCCTTCGTATTCCCATCCATTCGTCCAGCAGCATCATAGCCCGATAGAAGAACGGACCCGTGCATTAGCGCGGCCATCCCGATGAGCACGTGGAGACGAGGAGCCGCTCGGGGACTCTGCCCTGAGAGCGCCCCCGCCTCAAACGTTACACAGCTATATTAAATATATCTTAAATCGTACAAAAATAAGGCAATTAAAAAATAATATTTTAAGGATGTCTTGCATCATTGGTAAAATTTTAAGGATGTCTAGCATCTATTATCTCAAATGCCAGACTTCCACTAGAGAAATAGGAATTATTTTAATTACAAACTATCATTGTTGTATGATAGTTTTCGTTGCAATTTTCGATGACTCAAAATCGCTCTCTTCTTTGGAAGAAATAGTAAGTGCGGGTATCATTATTGTTCTGTATATATTTTTTTTCTTTCTAACAATATAATTCTTTATACGTAAAGATGTCGCTATAGTTCCCTACCTTAAAAAAAATATATTTTCACAAAATGGCGACTGTTTAAAAAAGTCTCTTTTTGATCTTATTTTGTCACAGTTTTAAGTTTTTTTTAAAATAGTTAAAAATTATATTTTGACATAAATCTGGTAGGAACATTATAAGGTTATATATAAAAAGTTTGTACCCAGTTTGAAGTAAATCAATCAATTAAAACTTAAGATATGATCTCAACCGTGTTGAAAAAATATTTTATTCTGATATTCTGATAGCTTAGTTGTTGCATTACTAAAACAGCTATAACTCCTTAAATAATTGAAATTTTAGAAATTTCTTTGAAAGATGTGTTTTTAAAAGTCTAAATATTGAAAAAATGCAAAGAAATCAAAATTATTTTATTTTAAATTCCAAACTAAAGTGGTTGATAGTAGATACAATATGATTTAAACAGACCATTTTTTTCCAAGTGTTGATGATTTATTTTACATTTTATCCAAAATATCTCGATACGCACCCTTTATGAAATAAATAAAATACTTAATAAAAAAATCGCATAACTTCAAAATCGCACAAAAAAAAGTCGCAGAAAAAGAGGTTAAATTGTATATCTATTATCATTTATGTATTTACATTTATTCATAGAATCGTTTCAACTTTATACATCTCCATCGCGTACTTCAGGTAGCTGAAAATTGAAACGAATCTATTTACATATCCCAACAAAATATTTTTTGTGCTTATAAAAATATCAGCATCAAATAAATTCATAATTTTTGTACATAATAATTTAAATAAATTTTTATTTTGATGATGAACGAAGGCTTTCATGAAATGAAGCCCGAAACGAATTACTTGGCTATGATAATGACTGTTTCGACAGTTGAAAAAAATCATAAACAAATAAAATATTTTTTAGTTATAAACCTGATTAATTTAAGAATAAGTCTAGTCTAAGAAGAGGAATACTTTATTAAGCTGTTGATAAATTCTTGAATGAGTTAAAACACTCCTTATCCGAGAACAAGTGCCTCAGATCTTCACCACGCTGTTGATTTACATTGAAGAAAATATATTTTTTTACACTCTCTAAAAATAATATTTTATTACAATATTACGAGGATGTTATTTGACAAGGACCCCATACGAGGATGAAATTTATTTAATTTTTCACCCCCGCGAAAATAGCGTGCTTACATGGTGCTCGCCCACGCAGCACTGATTTCATTCATAGCCGATTTCATTGTGCGCGTGCTTTAATGGCTCAGCACGATCGACATTTTTAGCAAGACGTGGAACGATGTCATTCAACCAAAACTAGTTTTTTTAGCAAGAAAATTTTCTTTATTATCATACAATATTCTGTTAGTAATGATCCAAATCGCTTTTTGCCGAGAAGAAAAAATCGTACTGTAAAATATCCGGGTGTATTAAATTAAGCATTATTAATATGCGATCTGTTGCAATGTGACAGCCGAATTACCTTCACTGAGCTCACTGAAGGACTATGAACATCCTTAATCAAATAAATTAATAACTTAAAAAAACACAGTCACAATGAGGCAAATCTCACAATGAATTAATGATCGCATGACTAATCTTCGCCGCTTATTAGCCAATAAAATACTTATTTAAATGAAAAATATTCGTAATTATGATCGTATTATCAATCAATGCCTTATGAACATTATTTTAACCAGAAAGGAGATAAAGACACAGATGAAATATGAGAGGAAGTGTTCCGTTCATAATAATGACTCAATGACAACATCATTATCACTAAGTTGTTATAAGCGTGTATACGGGCGCTGTGAGAGTTGGTTGGTAAGTTCATCTCATTGACATTGATGTAAAAATATATTGCACCCAGACAGTGAGAGGCTATTGCTATGAGCAAATATATTTTTTTCGTTGTCATCGAAAAAATCATGTTCTTTTCAAATATCGCAAAAATAGTTTACATACTGTTGAAGGCGTCTCCATACCCCCAAAAATACATTCCCGCACCCCTAGGCGTGTGCTCACCCCCGACTAATAACCAATGATTTAGATCGATGCAACATTAATTATCGGGAGAAAAAAATATAAATATAGAAGAGGTGAAGAAATGAATCGAAAAATATTTTATATCAAAACCTGTTGAATTTTATTCTTTTGGAATAAAAAAAATATTGAATAAATGCGAAAAGGTTGTATCTACTGAAGGATGTATCGATGAAAATAACTAATACATATTTTGTTTGAATTTAACGCTTTCATTTAAAAAACGACATTTTCGACTGGACATTCTAATACGTTAACGCCTATAGAATATCGGGCGCAATGCAACAAATTAACAGTGATATTCTGTCTTCCTGCGGAATCATCGCGTCTTATTAATGACACCAATCTAGAAGTACTATGGTGACGCGTAGGAAATAAGGAAATGTCGGATATACATGGCTGCGGGAAGACGTCCTTCCCGATGTAACACATCTCTCCGTAAATAAAAGAGTTTCCATCAGCACTCGATGATTTAACGCCGGGTAACTTACTCCGAGAGCACTCCTGCTCAACGTTACACAATTGCCGATGAATAACCTTGATCGCAGGAAGATGTATTCTTTCCGCGGCTTGCCTGTTTATGGAGGCACAATAAAGATGATTTGATACTACAATGTTAATGATGATATATAGGATATTGGTAAATTTAGGAAATCCAATTCCGGGATCCCGGACAGTTTTTGGTGTTCATAAATCCCGGATTAGTTAACGTAATCCCGAAAAATTTGGGATTGAAATTTTTATCTAACAGAAATCGTACACCTCACCAGCACAATGAAGGCTACTAAATCGAGACATTCCCACCGAAATCTGGATGAGTACATATATTTTTTTCAAATTGTTATATTAACCTCTCCCTACCGGTGATGTATTTACTACACCTCGACGCTAATATTGGGAATAACGATATGAAATATAATAGATACGGGGTTCAAAATTTTTGTATTCCTCCATAATATAATTACGAATCACATCAAAGTATTATAGTATATAAGTATTCATCTGCAGCGACGGAAATAAATAATTTGTCGGGAAAACGGGAATTTTGCGAGTTTTAGTGCGTGTCTCGGCAGAAAGGGATTTGATCAGTCACATTGAAGATATTATATGAAAATGAAGACTCACGTGGTCATCAACTCCAACAAGTATGGAGGCTGAGCGTACATTTTCAATAGCAAGTTGCCTGTCTACCAAAATGAGATCCAGACTAAATGACGAAACACTCATATTTTTTTGTGTTTTGAGATTTTTTAATTGTATTTTTGTCTTTTCTTAAATAAATAAAATTATTTCGCCTTCAAATTATTCCATAATTTATATAAGTTTGTCATATTAGAAGCAAACCCATTGTCGATTCGGCCTGTTATATATTGCATCTGCTATGAAGGGTTCCGCCATTTGTCGGGGCTGTTTTCGTTTATCTATCCGAATCCTCATTTATCGCAGCGGTTCTTGGAGCGAAACAAACTTCGTTTTTAATTACGGCAAGACAGATAATGAAAATCAAGATAAAAGTTAAGGTTTGGCTAGATTAATGGTTATCGAGTGTGATGGAGGAAAGCGGATCTCAATCTAATTGCTCTACTTGACCGGTAACGAGCAACCATAAGGATTTATTGGGCTGTCTTCTGCAGAATTAATGCGACCGAATCGGGAGGAAATAAAGGTAAACCTGATCGATGGATGAGTCTAGCGAAACGAAACTTGACTCATTCACCTCATATAAATAAAAGTACTCGGACATAAATGGAATTTAGATAAGACTTTGAAATGGCCGTATTTCAGAGCGACATGGCTGGGGGGGGGGGGGGGGTGTGAGAGACGTTGAAAAATAGGTTGATCGTTGGATTGCTCAAATAATGCCCGATGATTGACACAGTCTTGGAACCGGATTTGCATGAGCAATATTGAACCGGATGACCGCCCGTGGCTATCGTGCCAATAATAAAAATGATTGATCCTTTTCGGGCGTCATTTGAACGAGTGCCGTAAGTCCTTCGAACACTTTTATCTTCGAATATATTTCAATTTATGTTAATTGTTGTCCGTCAACGGGATAAGCGCTGATGAATGTATGACTCGTTGTGCGCCGATGGCAGCGCCATCTGCCGCCGCCGCCGGCACTAAGTAATTGCATCGACATAAAAACGATAAATTGCACACTTTCAAGCGCCCGGATAAAAAACGAATTGCATTTGAATCAATTTACAATGCATTTAAAATGTATGATATTGTTTGTTTAACTTGTTCATTGTAAACGTGTCTCGAATGAAAGCTTTTTTGCAGGCCGTTTCAATAAACTTTTACTGCAATATTCTCATACTGTGTCGCACAAAGACATTTTACAAGTGCTGAAAGGTTTTTTAGCCGATCTGAATTCCAATCCACTTGAAATCGATCAGTTTTTTCCCAGTCTATCTGCATCGTGACTAATTTTGGATAATTCAGAACAAAAACATTATGACAAGTTATCCGCACGTTTTTCTAGGAAAAATATTCCAATAATTTCACGGTTGACATTTTGTACATACTAGTGCTTTGTCATTGACCTCGGTTAGTTTTTGTCTGCCGTCATGCGGATTTATGCTTCATTGTATTCTTATTTTGCTATCAATATTTAATATTCCCAATTGCAAAAAATCATTCTGGGACCGCATGCATCTATGTCAAGTATGCAACGATCTAACGGCTGCGATTAAATGACCTAGACTTAATGATCCTTTTTGACTTCCTTGATTGAATTATTTATTATCCTTAAGCGAAGTGTTCGAATTGAAGCACAAAAAATATCAATATTTTCACTCATATTTCCATTTCCTTAATATTGAGCAACACAATTAATTTCAATATTTCGTGTATTTGTAACAAACGCTTTTAGATAATCGATTGTCGGGATTTCCTTATTTTTTTATCATCATTCAATATTTAAGAAGAAATTTATCAATATCCTTACCATTATGGTTTTATAACATCCTTATATCAACACCTCCGAAACTATTTATGCGATAGATTAACATATTATAATAACTAAGCTTTTCAGCCTCATACCTACACCCACCCCTTTGTGTACACCCCACTATGAGATTCAAAACATTCAATAGATTTATTTTTACATTTATTATTTATAATTTCATATAATACCATTATTTAATGAACACAATTTGAGCTGATTTTTAAATTACCGACCCTAAATTTCAATAGAATTTTTAATATCCAAAAAAATCAAATTAAATTGAGAGATCAAAAAAATTGTATTTTTATATGCGTTCTACACAAAAATAGAGACAATACACAATACATTACAAAAAACACTCTAATGCCGTTCAATGTATTAATTCAGAATTGCTAAGAATGAGTACCCAATATAGTATGTATATTTGGAAATAATTGTAAATCTCTTTTCTTTTATATTATATATATAAAAATTAAAATCTGTTTGTTTGTGAACTATACATTCCTATACCATTCTTTCGATTGCAATGAAACTTTGAAGGGTTATTGTGCGCATTCCCATGAATGTTTATAAATTAGAACAAGCATTATTTATGTACGCAATTTGTTTCGCGAGACATTTAGCGGATGCACCATGTTAGCGCATTTTGGTCCGGTGAAGTGAAGTGAAGCCGCGGGGGCGGAGAGAGGAATAAATCACGTAACTACAGTACTGTGTCTATTTTCAATATCCTGTCGGTGATCAAATGTCGGTGGCTTCGAACCATTTTTTTTTTAAATGTCGGTTTTCGTTCCGAGAAAAATAACTTTAACGTAGGGACTATGAATTTATAACGTTTTTATTGATATTTGTTTCTAAAAAAATATCTAGAATTTTAAAGTTATCATGTCTGTGACAAATATAATATTAATAATCAATCGAAGGTACCCGTAGGTAGTCCCACGGTTAAGCGGTTGGACTCGTAACTCAATCATCTTGAGTTCAAATCTACAGGATATGATGCTGGCAACCATATTTCTAAAAAAATATGCACGCCATGAAAAACCATGTCAAAATGGTTGGAAATAAAAAAGGTAGCTAAAAGCCACCTCAAATTGGATGCAGCAGGGAAATTTCATTATTTGAAATGTGCGCCCTAAATAAAGCTAAAAGCGATAAGCTAAACAAGATACAGAAGAAATAGACTTCGGTAAAGGAATAGTGATATTTGGATAATGACGTTAGATTGTCAAAAGGGCGGCAGGTTTTCAAAAAAGACCCATCGGTAATCAAAGCAAGTAATGAAGCTTAATTATCAAAACAAAAGACTGCCAAAGACTATGCATTCTAAGCATATTCCGTCGTTCATCGCAGCCGACTCGCAGATCGGGACCGTCATCTGCGCGTCGGTCGATCTTGCATCGCACCGGAGTGCTCACCGTACGAACCGAAAAAACCTATATTTTCGTACCGATTCATTTCTGGTTCGAAGCTCTGACACTTACATAAAATAATTGGAGTCCAAGAACTAGTCCTCAAAATAAGAATGCCTTATTTTATATACTCTAGGGTTTTTTTTATGCGATAGATACGTTCCACGGGAAGTCGCATGTAAAAATCTGCATAAAAAATACTTAAAATACATATAAAATGGGATAGGTTGCGTTATTTTTAAAAACCGCATAGCTTCAAATCAATGTGATGAAATGTAGCAAAAATCGCATAAAAAAACTTTGCGAAGATTAACCAATATTTTTTTTTTGCAGTTTGTGATATGAAGACATGCAATTTTTAAGCTCACGCTAGAATTTGAAAGCTGTATAATAAATAGATTTTCTAATTTATTGCAAAGTTAACTAGCTTCTTGTAAAATCGTTATAATAAAGGAGGCAAGAGTTTCTTTCATTTCAATATCGTCTTCTGATTTTATGCTGCCATATAATATCTAACCAATAATGACTTGAACGATTGTAACTTGCATTGGTGTTCATTTTAGATTTTTTTAATGCGTATTAGCATAAAAAAATCTTTGTGCTCTATAGAAAAATAAGGTATAGATTCCATTATTTTTAAAAACCGCATAAAAACAAATCCAGGTGTATTATAGCTTTTTTTTATTCACAATAGAAAAGCAAATTATACCACAAAAGATAATTATAGGGTACCAGACCATAAAGGATGTCTGTAAATTGTCCTGCATTCTAGATATACAATGCATAGCCAAAAAAATAGTGATAGTATCTCCGTGATCATCCAAAATATGATGATGTAAATTTTGAAGGATTTCCCTCGATTATAAACAGATTTGGTTTTTTTTTTTTCAGAAATAAATTGATATTTAAATGCATTATGATAATATATTTCAGTTGTCTTTTCAATTATTTTTGTCATTTGTAAGTCTAATAGCATTTCCTAGGTCTCACGTACGTCGATGATCTTGAAACGTTATGGGGATTAAGAGAGCCAATTTCTCATTGCAAATCACCAGGAAGATGTATTCAAATATTTTGGATCCATACTTCAACAATTCTATAAATATTCAAATCCATTACAAGAAATCCTTTCACGTTGTAATCTCACAACCTTGAGTGACTCATCCAAAATCAGCTTTGCATAGACGAACTCCATCTTCCATCCGAAACCAAATAATGAATCATTTATAACGGTTTACTATTATCTCCTCTTCTCGTCCAGAGCCGTTTTCAAAGCCAATCAAAATCAGCATTGTTGTGAATCAATCAAAGTTCACAGGTCTGATTTTAGTACGAAAAGTGTCGAAATGGTCTTCCACCCACGTACGATCCAAAAGAGATCCCAACAAAAGTTCAACACAAAAGATGTCTATTACTATTGGGCTCATTCCGTGAACAAAAAAGAGGCTGGTATGCAACACGGATTCGATTCTTACACAACCAAAATTATAGGTAACGCCGTAAAACAAAACTACTGAAGCGATTTTGGGCAATGATAATGTTTAATAATTGAAAAAAAAATCACAAGTTACCGAAGATAGCCGTGGTATTACTCGCCCAAATAAACACTTTTTAAGGTCAAATCTGGAAAATCGTGATAAAACACACTTATAAATCAAGTTTATTCGATACTCCAACTGAAATAGATACGATCTTTGCGAATATAAATTTTTAGCACACCGCATACAAGAGGGTTCATTCAAAAGTTTCTGATAGTCGACCAATAGACCATTCATGAAAGTCTGATATTGTTACGAAATGGAATTTCGCAAATGCGACCATAAGGAAGAAATTGTGTAGAATTTATCAAAGATCACCATTCAGTCGAAGAATTTCACATTTTGCAAAAATACATCAATCTATTCCGATGGCTAATGACTGACTCACGGTTCATCGTGTGTTGAACGCAATCGCAGGAAATCAACACAAATTGAAAACCATTATGCATTTTTACTCAGCAGCTAATTCGCTTAAATATGGGCTAAAATGATTAAAATCCCCAAAACTATCGATATGCTATTCAATGTATCTATATCATAAATCTTTATGGTAAGTATAGCGTCAAAATCAACGATATAACAGCCTAAATAAGCCAAAATTACCATGTTATGACGCTAGAAATAATTTTAAATCCAAGCATGCTTTGTTGCGTTAAAATGTGTATTTATTTACGATTTTATTTCTGTACATGTAAATGGAAATTCGCATTTATATTGACATCACGCTGACAGACAGAGATATATAAAATCGTAAAAAAATATAAATGCTCATACATGTGCCGCCGTCCGCATCAACTAACCAATACAAGTACAATCAGCAAAAATATTAATTTCATTGCGCTCCAAATAATACATACAAGCATCAAATTTACGAAACAAAAAGTCATTATATAAGGTAATAATTCATGTAATAATAGTTTAAAAAAAACATCATAATATTTTTTTAATCCATTGATGAGGAATCACGCATATGGTACGATATTAGTGAATTGGAGACAGAGACGGAGAGAGTGTATTGTATCTCATCATACACTCGAACATTGACGGTAAGATCGTCCTGTACATGTCTAAATATTCTCAAATTCTCCAAAAAGCAATACATATCCCTTCCAAAAAAAAAACATTTACGATCTCTTTTATTATTTTGTCACGTTTCATAGAGTAAAAAATAGAGAGTTATAACATCAATTATAAAGGGTGTTTTGTACATGGACCATGTGATACAATGGTGTCAGGTCTGAAGACCGTGCGAGCCACGGAATAGGGCATGTCCCCAGGCAAAGAAATCCACTGGTGTCTAGTCTGATGACCGTATGAGCCACGGAATAGGATTGCCTAAATAATTGATTTACACGACAAAGGTGCTCACAAAAAAAATCCTAATTGAAGAAATACACCCTACAAAACTCGATAAAAATTTACTCACTAATCAAATGATTTCATTCACAAATGAAAGAGAAAGAATCATTTGCAGTATCTCCGTCTCCATCGCATTTACAATTGAGACGCTACATGCATGTGCCACGCCGCTTCTGCTGTGTGCTATTTTATTATATATTATACAAACACAACTTAATATTTTGGCTTATAATTTCCGTTAATGATTGATAAAAATAAAACAATGCATAAAATCAACTTTTCCTTCGAGCCAAGAAGATTCACTTCTATGGAGCAAAAATTTCATGATATTTTAAAAAATATTTTTAATATTCATTAATAAATTTGTAACATGTGTAAATAATGCTTAGGCTTAGATTGTTTTATTTTAAATTAAATATATTTTAGAATTTATTAAAGATATAAGCACGTGGAATGCCATGAAAATTCTCATTCTCGTAAGTATTTGAATTTGTTTTATATGGGTTAAAAAGTGTAAACATTCTTCAATAAACGGACTAACAAATAGACAGACATACACTTAATACAAATATATTTTTTTGGGTGTTTTTTAAAAAAAAAATTTTTCGCTATGAATTAAACGTATAAACCGCACGACTTTAAAGTGGTTCTGCTGGAAAAATTTTAACCACAAAGACGTTGTCTGAATACCTTGGTGAAATATCTCATGCATTAGACATTCTTTCTGAAAACGATCTCAACTATGAAAGGGGCTGCTTACTGAAGACGGGTTTATTAAATGCTGGAGAATGCTACAAAGAAATGCTGCACAAAAAATGAAGTCAAATAGAAAACAGATTTATATGCATAATTTAAGATCAATCCTTCGAATCCAAGTGAAAAATTATATCATATTAAATTATATAATATCGTATAGCATATATGACATATAAGACATGTCACTATGTCCGCCATTTTGAACAATGTACCACAGAGCCCTCTAGTGACAAAATTAATTATCCACGTCAAATGCACACATGTAACTGCACTCGAATGCGAAAAAAACATTACCTCACCCATTGTCTATGGGGTTAATGCTGCATTAATTTATCATATTCCGCAATTGTTGATTGATATTTCTTTGTCGAAGATCGATCGCTGATTAAAAACGACATGGATGAGTACAACACCCACGCAGAATTCTTAACCGCGTCCCAGTTTCGCGATTGAGATAACGCTCTCAGTGAATCTGACTCGCTGGGAGCTGCGACGAACTGTGAATCATCGAATTTTATGAGCTTTTATGTTCGGAATTCATCATTATTCAATCCCGAATATCCACACGTACTTGAACTTTCGGCTGAAGTATACGACCTTTGATTACCCCTAAAATGTCATGCAATACGATTTTATGCCTGCTATTTTCGCGCCTCGGTTTATGATACAAAAAAGTGTTAACGGCAAATAAAAGAAGCGACCATAATCTTGCCGTTTAATGGCTGACCTCTTTGAGATTTGGGTTAAATTCACAATGTGTGCACTTTTACTGCACGATATGCAAATTTATAGTTCCATCATTCTCGGAGTTGGACGATATGGGTGCATTGGAGTCATTAGTTTATATTTGATGTCGTTAGATTTATAGTCTTCGATTGCTTATCGATCTGCCCATCTTATCTCTGTGTTCATCTATTGAAATACTTTTGCTTGCGGGTTAGAATGTCTTTGGATACATATCCTTGCACTATAATGCATAATGAACATTCACCCAATTATCCATGTTTGAAAATGTTCAGAATCCCCGAAAAGACCTTCAGATTTACAGTTAATCCATGTTTTAGAATGTTACTTTTAAAATAGTTTCTTGAGTTGCTTTTGAAGATTTACATGATAGTGTTAAAAATATGATTTTATGAATATCATATTAAATCTCTAAGTTGAATGTAGATTTATAAGTGCTTTAATAGATCATTGATTGCAAATAATCTTAACGAAAATGAAGAACATCTGAAAATTGACCCAAAATATTTCCTTGCCAATCAAAGAAAAGAAGAAGATTTTTTATAAGGAACATCATCATCATAGTGCAGCCACAAACAGTCGCGCGAACGTCTCGATAGGGACTATGGGAAATTTGTAAAGCCTGAGTAGTTTTCTTCAGGAGAGTGTGAAACTACTCTAGACAACCTTGTTGATTTTACTGAAAAGGGCTTTCTGGAGTAGAATAAGTCAAAGTATATATTTTAATAGATTCTTCGTAAATCGAGTCTTTTAACCCGTTGATTAGTAATCACGCACATATGCGCTCGAACTCGAGTGAACAAAAAATGCACTATCGCATATTGAGTGCGAAGATTACTGAATCGGAAGCCAGAGAAGGAGAGAGCATCTTGCGTCTCATCACACACGCGTACATCGATGGCATGGTCTGTAAAGGCACCCCTACATGTCTAAATAAATCTAAAAATATTCTCAATCATTATTACAAACATTTACGATCAATTTTATACTTCTGTCACGTTTCAATTAAATTTTGGGACAGTTTTACGAACACAGAAAAATCACTTTAAAGAATACAATATCTATTGGCCCAAATTTATCGATTTCAAGCTTCAACAAATACATTAATTCGTTATTAAAACTAAAGACACACGTGTTTGCTGTTTATGATAAATTAATATATATTATGTGCTATCAACAATGTTAATATTAATATTTGGTATTATTGATACAAGCTTCACTCACGCTGCGCGGTCCTGAGAGAAAAGTGGAATTGTATGGACGATAAGTGGTGGACATACGAATATAGCATCTATGTTTAGCACAATTTAAAATTAGCTCATTAATCAAAGGGTTAACAATGATTAGACCAATTTAAATCGACATACATACTAATTGGCGAGCAAAATGCACCAATTCAAGTGTTACTATTTTAACCAGCTATAAAATTTAATCTTAGTTATATTTAGAACATTTTATCAGAGTATTGTTAGCATGGATTTTTGTTGCCTCAATCTATATAACCTCAAAACAAAAATAACACTCAAAAATGTTTATGTTGAATTGTTAATAATCCGCAGATGCCAATGATGCTTCTAATAATTTAAATCAGATGCGACTTTGAAATTTAGATCCACGGCAAACAATAGATGATTTTTCGCAGGCTAGGACAGAGAAGACTAGGATCCCTTTACTCCACTACTGTGCAAATACATTTATAACTCATCGGCAAAAGGAATAGGATGGGCGTTATGGAGTAGGATGGGTACCGCACACGTTGACAAAAAAATTAATGGCTTTCTCGAAAATAGTCCCAAATTCCAATGCCTATTCCGGATTGGTTCTGAAGTAAAAGTACATTTAAGATGTTTTTTTTTCTTTTTAACTGGAAAGATTTACAAAAAGGGATCGAATGACTTCCAAAGTGATACTGTGTTGAATATATAATATTTGGAACACTATAATATTTTCAAGTTTGTGTGTCAATTTGGTCAAAAATTGTGTCAATTTAGTAACACTTGATCTGGTTTTTGTCATGTTTCTAAATTTGAAAAAAAAAGTTGCAAAAATACCATTATTTTTCCATAACATAAAAAAAGCATTTGACTGTTATACTATACACATTTGATAGAATAAATAACAACATTTTGCAGCATCCAGTTTTATGTAGATCAAATAAAAAATATAAATACACAGAATAAGAATTCATAGTAAGCCTAGATATTCTTCAATGTCTTCAATTCATGGACAAATTTGGAAAACGCATGAAAAAATATTTCCATAGAAATGTCTATAATAAAAATATAGTTTAAGGTTCAAAAAAAGTTTTCTCACCACTGATTTAGCTTTCAAACATCGATCGTTTATTAAGTTCTTGATGGTTTTATGAAATATAAATCCTTCGATGTGACGAAATACATTTTTCTTAAAACATTGAGCACAAAAGATTGATGATAATAAAAATACGAATTCTTTGGCAACACTTGTTGTTCAATTCCGATTCAAAAATTCGAAAGCCACGCCTTACACCAACAATGGGAAAAATAATGATCTCCTTTGATTGTGCACAAATGTTTACTTGGATGGCGATTTATTGCAATAGTGAAATTGCTTGCGATTTTAAAATATTTAAAAATATAAATCATGCATTATGTCGTACGTGTATGGTTCGAAAATTTCCAAACTCAAAGAATATAATTTAAGAACGTCTGAAGGAAGAAATCCGAGCACAATAATTGATCATTAATCAAACATTTCGTATAAGGACAGCCGACAGGTTATTTACAGCCTTCGTTTAGCGCCGAATTTATTGTCCCTGTAAAAATATAAAACGTTTAATCAAACCATTATTAAGGCAGAAATACGAAGTAAAATCCGAATTTTGATGTCTTTGATGTACGAAGGCACGGCCTCGACCTGACTTCTTATGGAGTTCTTGTACAGAAATCACCTGATGCGATTTACTTTGTCAGATGTATGCAAATATCTCTCGGATTCAGCTGTGACGCAATTTTTTGTTCGTAAACAATCATATAAATTAATTGTGAAATTCTGAAGGAATTTCGCATTTATCCGGAGTAAATAAATATCAAGGATGAAAGACGTTTCGCTTTTAAAAAGCTCCGAGAATATGATATGAATTTTTTCGACGTTAATATATGATTCAATGTCTTTCGTATCTAATAAAACAATCGCCCGAAAAAACCTTGCAATAATTACATCCTATATACATTTGCAGATAAAGCAGCATTTTGAAAGTCTCAATACCAAATGTTGAATTTCGGAAATTATCAATTTTTTACATCGCTAATAAAAGAGCTTTAAATGGGGCTATGCAACGTTTTCGCAGGTGATTTGCAAAAGCGCTCATATTAGAAACACCACAGTGCTTATACTCATTTGAACGCTTAAATTGCGCCATTCTTCCCATTGAGTCACGTTTGATGACTGAAATGAAATCGGAATAAGCCTAAATCGCAAATGATGGAATAATGCAATATTTCTCTAATGTTCCCATAACGAAAAAACCGTAACGCTCCATGATAATCAGCATTCATCTTTGACAGACGATGATGACAAGGCATCGGACACATGATCGCAAAAAGATTGATAAAAACCTATTTTTTAGAAAGTAATTTATAAATTTAAACAAATTTGTTGTGCTAAGTCCGAAAGCATTTTGTAAATTTTATGATTCATCACTAAAATATTGCATCATAATATTTGGCACACCTTTGCTATGCACATTGACCATTTTAATTTCTAAGCACGATATTGATAAAATTGGTCAAAAACGTCAATGATACTCAAGCGATTTAACGCCATAAATTTAAACCGGCTCGCAGAGCCGGTTGCATGTATTTAGTATTGTATTTAGTATGTATTTAGTTTGTAATTTATTTTTAAGCGCTAAATTTATTTTTTATGGAATTAAACCAATTAAACCACAAACTTTTATATGAAACCATACATTATATTATTCTATAAATAGTGCTTCGAATATGTTTTTTTTTTTGCTTATAATTGGACAATATTTTTGCATGATGCCTTGAAACATCATGTAATTATTTTTTTTAAGTTCCGATTCAAGTGATACAAAAAGAGCGTTCTCGCACATTGAGTGCGGAGATTGTGAATCAGAGACAGAGACGGAGAGTCTTGCGTCTCATCATATGGCAACCTGTAAAGGTACCCATACACGTCTAAATATTAGCAAATATTACCAAAATACATATCGCTTTTCTTTTAAGAACATAACAAGAATCCCATCATACAAAATAATACAATATCGATCGGCCCAAATTTATCAATTCCAAGCTTCAATAAATTCATTATTTCGTTACTAAAACTGAAGGCTATTGTTTATATTTATTTTTTACTATCAATAGTGTTAAGGTTCATTTATTGATATACGAGAATGACTTACGCTGCCCGGTCCTGAGAGAAAAGTGGATTTGTATGATCGATAAGTGGTGGACATACGAATATAGCATCTATGTTTGACTCAATTTAACCCTTTGCGATCCTAAAAAAAAGTTCCAGTAGGTCCCTAAATATTTAAGACATTTTTAAGAAAAAAATAATTTTGTGTATCCGTTAGTTTCAAGCAAAAATATTATATGATTACGAAAAAAATATCGTAAGTTTAATCGGATATGCTCACGAGAGCGCGCATCAAGAGTCGACAAAGGACCCACCGGAATAAAATCGATGTCGAATCAGATTCGACATAGGACCGTAAAGGATTAATATTGTCTCGCCAATCAAAGGGTTTACAACGGTTATGCAAGCAAATTCACCAATTCAAGTGTTACTATTTTAAATTGCCACAACATTCCATCTTAATTATTTAGAATTGATGATTTAGAATGATGCACTAAAATCCTTAATCGAGTCAGATCCATGGCAAACAATCGAGGATTTGTAGCAAACTGGGACGGAGAAGATTAAGATCCGTATGGACTACTGTATAAATACGTTTAAAACTCATCGATATAACGAATAGGATGGGTGTTATGGAGTAGGATGGATACCGCAAGCCTTGGCAAAAATAATATACGTCCTGAGAGAAAAATGGATTTGTGTGGACAATAAGCTATATAGCATCTACGTTTACGTCAATTTAAAATTAACTTTAATGACTTTAATGATGAAAAAATGTTTGCCAACATAACTGATATAAAGTACTTTTTGAAAATCTGAAATTATAAGTATATTAGATCAGGTGGTGATATAAATGTTTTAAACAGAGATCCCAGCTGCGAGACTCCGATGACGAACCTCTTCTTTGATTGAAGTCAAAACCAATTTGATCATATAGGTTTCGTACTGGAGCATTTTTGCTTTGTGTTACATATCATCATCATCATAGCGCAGCCACTAACAGTCCACTACAGAACTATGGGCCTCTTCAATATCCATTCATAGGAAAGGGGTTACATCCATTTCGTCTGTATCATACATTCACCTCCTCATTCGCTCGATATTGAAGGTAGCATTACCACCGAGTTTTATTTTGAACGCTCACCCAACGGGTATCCTGAGTGAACGTATTGACGAACACTTTCGCGAACGTCTCGATAAGGAGTTTGGGGAGTTTGTAAAGACTGCGTAGTTTTCATAGGGAGGTGGTGGAAAACTACTCTAGACGACCTTTTTGACTCTACTGGAAAGGGCTTTCTGGAGTACAAGGAGTCCAGTCCCCCCTTTCCTCGCTAGGGCGCTGCCGGGGTAGGGTGAAGACATACGTGACGCTTAAGTGCATCTCGGATTCGCTCCTACACCAACTGAGGGTGTCTCCCCGTCACCGTACAACTTACCCGAGCGAATTCGAAACTGAGTGGTTTCGCCATTTTTTCAGGTTGCCCCTCTCAGTTCGGCGATTACAAAACGATATAGAAGTCAACGGAAGACAATGTTGTTTTTCGTTGCAAAGTAAAGATCATCAAATGCATCTCCTCGAGGCCGTCTTCTTGGTGTTCTTCTTGTTCCTGCTCCGTTCCTAGAGCCTCTCGGATCCGAACCGGTGAGGTTCCTCGAGTTCCATACTGCTAAGTAGGGAAGATCATGCAAGAGACAACGAGCGACATGCAAGTTAAAATTCGTATAAAAAGCAATGAATAGTATATAAACTGGGTATCAGCTTGCTGTTAGAAGAGTATTTAAGTATCTACTCTGTAAAAAGGTACTAGTCAAGTGGCCAATAGTTAAAATACATAAAATCGTATAAGTATAATAGTTAGGAGTAGTCAAATGTGGTTAGGCCGCAAAAGTATTAGTCAAATTGTATTAGCAAGGGGTAGTTATGTCGCATCACAGTATTCGAACTTTGACGTTTAGTGTCTACCGGGCACAATCAAATAATATTTAATCGGTCAGACTGGGAGTAACTGGAAACAAATATTCGTGTTACATATCTTTACATAAATAGTAAATATTAGAACGACGAAAAATACACCATGAATTGAATTTAAATATTAAAACTATTGCGCGGTGTATTCAATTGTCGTGCAAAAATAGTACATGTCATGCCTATGGACATATTGAATATGCACAAATAATATATTTGGATAGTGTTCGGCCATACTATATTTAAATTCAATATTTATAGATTTGAACCAGTGGATTTATATATAATTTAAATATTCTTCAAACTATAATTTTGTATTAAACAGTGTGTTTTTCCATGTTTCGGGGATTTTTTTGCGCAAGTCATTATATATGTCTATACGCAATTATATAATATTTTTGGTGGTCTCTTCGATGGTAATACAGTTTAAAAAAATCAAAATTTGATATAATTTTTTAAAATTAATATTTGATATCCACTGCTTGCAAGCATTTTTTATTCAATCTCGAATCGGTGTTTTTAATAAGGTTGCAGTTATGGTTTGCGTGAAGTCACGATCATTCATACTTCACATCTCATAAAGAGTTCTATTCGTCGATAAAAGATAATAACACGATTCATGAGTCTCTTAAGAATTATGTCGGTGTGTAGAATATTATTTAGAAAATTAAAAAAATACAAATCGCCATATTTTATCCTTAAATTGGCTCGAAAGCCGACCTCAATTTTCTCAGACAGGAAAGTCAATATTTTACAGAGCGTATTTGATTTTTTAAAAAATACCCATTCTTGCATTCAAATGTCCGTTATTTTTTACAAGGAATAATTGAAGACACGCAATAAATACAAATATACGGCGTTCGTTAGAGTTTTATGGCTTAATTGGTGTTTATACGCTAATAACTCAAGGTGTGGGTTAATAAGAAGGTTAATAAAAGGTTATTTTCGACGCATTCTCATAGAAGATTGTTTTAAATGCTTCAGATGTATCATAAAGTTTTATGGGTGTTCGAATGAGATCAGAGCTAATCAATGGTGAAACTGATCAAACTTCAGCCTTGATTGTCTCCGCGGCTGTTCCTCATTCCACCCTACTTCATGATTTTTTTGGATCATTAAAAAAGAGTTATTAATGATTTGTGACGCTCTCGAATCGTAAAAATGAGGAAAAATCCATACGGGGAGGAACATATGTGAATAATATTTGTATCGCTTTGGATATCCTTCGATTGATTCAGCGAGGTCGAAAAAAATCATCACTACCGTCTTCATGATTTGCAATCAAGGAACGGGAAGAGCTTTTATCATTCTGCTTAAAGTTCAAGGGAAATAACTGATGCATTATTTTATGTCGTCGTCATTATTTTACCCAAATTCAAATTAAATTCTCGACATAAAACTATTTTTACGCTCCGTTTGAAAGCATTATGTGCAGAATCGATGCAAAAAAAATAGATTTGTGTTTGTGAAAAAACGCACGTTTTCTTCATTTAATTCTCACGATTGCATGTAAAGGAGGTTATCATTTGATCGAAATTAAAGTATACCGTCTAAGGATGTTCTAGGATCAGTAGGTCAAGGATTTTCTTGCAAAAAATCCAATTGAAGGTCCCGAACGTAATCAAACATAAAACATGTAATTTATCTAATGTATAATTATGTAATAATTCGAAACACCATATTACTATAATAAAACCAGAGCTTCAAATCGGAACTAAATCGATCTCAGTTGAAATCGTTATTTATACCGGAACGAAAACCGGAAATTGATCCGATTCGAAAATATCGGTTTTAACGGTTCATTGTATGTTTTACGCGAAAGAAAGTTTGATTGAATTTCGTTTATTGTCAATAATTAAAGAAGGTAAATTCGACAATATTTTTTGCGCTGTATATAATGTTTCTAAATTATTCTAGAAAATAATTTTTGAACCCAAATGAAAATCGGAACCGATATAAATGTTTGAAAACTGAACCAGATCGAAACCATTAATGGAAAAAAGCGGTTCGAGGCCGTGATTAAAACTAATATGAAAATAGATAATAATAGATTCGTATTCTTTATTATATTGCCTAGCTCCCATAAAAGTCTGACCAGATTTAAGGGATTGAAATGGTTGTATATTTTCAAAATAATCACTATATTTTGTGTTTAAAAATAGCATAAATTGCCAATTTATTGCCTCAGTTACAATATGTTGATTAAATAAATGTATTGGCTGTTTTCAAATTAAAAATTAGCTTGTATTTAAGAAATATTATTTTCTATAATTTTGAAAAAATCGATATTTTTTTATGATAATTTCGTCACTCATTCATAAGTCCTCCCCTATCTAAAATTACAATTAAAATAATCTCTATTTTAGATGTATTGAAAGCATATTTTGATCTGCTTTGTTCATATAGATTTATCATTCAAATGTCTTTAATCCCTAAAAAAGTACTATCGCTGGGTCTGCGATCCCCCTCCACTTATTCAGAAAGAGCACTCTTGTACATTGAGCTCGGAGATAGACAGAGACAGAGAGAGAACGTAGCGCAGTTCGGGAGACAGAGACGGAGAGCTTCCCCGCATACATTGCATGATTGTATAGATCGTTAGCCCAAATATATCGACTAATTCGATTTCAAGTGTGTTATTTGTTTACGCAAAGAAATGATCAAATATTTTGTGCCATTGACAATGTTTATTTATTTAATTACTTGCTGTTTGTCGCTGCTTTGTTGAATGAATCTTTGTCCAATTATCATTTCCTTGTAAAGAAGGAGCAAATGAATCGATTTTTTGTATTGTTTATGTAAAGAAATGAAGTGGTCTTGTGTGCTATCAACAGTGTTTATTTACAATTGGCTCACGCTGATAGGAGCTGACAGACAATAATTGGTGTAAAGCGATTATGGCATCAAAAACTTCATCGATTTTATAATTTGCTCACTCTTCAAAAGGTTATATAAATAATCGCCGCAGAAAAAATGAAGAAACATTAATACTTTCTTGTAAAAACAATTATAAATTGTACATCATATGTATGTATAATGACACTATTAATTAGATTTTAATGCAAATTTACCGTATCCATCATTTGAAGGAAAACTATTGATGATTTCTAATCTCCAAAAAATACTTCCTAGCGATTAAAACCAAATTGTCAATGTTATCCACATTTTTAGTAATCAATAAACATTAAAATTTATGAAAAATTATCATCCATCATCTTATTTAATATAGCTTTTAGTCAGATAAAAAATGCTTTAAAATTTAATTAGAAGAAAAGGGAGCGAAAAATGCACGAGTAATAGATAATTGATGCGGTTTAATCCGACGCCCCCTGTAATCCGACATCCCAAAACAAATATAGTACATATCTACAGTAAAGCTTCATTAATGTAAAAAATGCAAAAATTTGATCCTGGGCCGCCTAAATCGAGAATTTTGTAAGTTGGCAAGTGAATATCGCGTAGGACCATTGATTGTGGGCCTGATAAGAGACAAACTTTCAATAAAACTAAACATCCAAAGGTAAAGGAAGCTTTGTATATGTAGTTTATGTAAGTAAGAAATAGTCAGAAATTGTGTACTATTATATTATATAAGTGTCCATCGTGTAGTCCAAATTTTTAGACATTGAAACAAATTGGAACTTGTTCTCTACAATCTGAATAACTCTTATAGCATCAATCCTTTTAAATTAGTTTTACATATGTTCAAAATATTAAATTGTTTAATGCTTGAAGATTTCTAAGAGTTTTCTATGTTGTAAACCGAATCAAATCTTCAATGTTTCAGAGTAGATACAGAATATATTTCATATTACCACACAGAATAATAGCCTCAACATACCAAAAATATATATCCTGTCAGTGTGATATAGTGATTATGATTTTTGGCAAACATTTTTGAACCTTTCACGACAAACCAAAAAGTCGGACATCTGTCAAGAGCTTTTTATAGGTCAAAAGAACTAGACTGATCAAACGTCCATTTCACAATAGTAAAACACAAATACGACTATTTTTTTGGGCTGCACGACATTTATAATCCTCAAATATTACATGGCGGACAATTGGTACCGTGGAAAAGGTCAAATGGAAACTGCCAAGAATCCTGACGCATAATTGGGTCCGCACCAAAGTGCGATGAGTCGAAAGTGGACCAGATAGTTCTTCTTCTTCAAATGTCGAGGACATCTTCGCATTGTTGACAACGATCTTCTTCATTGTTAAAATCGTAATTATTCATATTGACTGCCAGTGAAAAAAATAGAAAGATGAATCGAGGTCTCCGACGGATCTTCGCTTACTATCCATAGCACTTTCATAGAGAACGTGCAATAATAATGGCGTAATGACTACGCCTAGAAATTCTACTACAAGGTTGATAGTAGTTTTTTAAGCTCATTAATTTTTGTCACGTTTAAATATTCTTGAATTGAGCTTCGCGGGCGCAAAAAACGATCTCTAAGTGTATTACACCAATATTCGATCATTCATGTCTGCAATAAATTCTACATCCTTGACAATAACCAAAAATATTACTTATAAATTATGCCGAGGCTAAGGTCATACGCGATGAGAAAAAATGGCTATTTTGACTATTGTAAAGCACGACAAATAAAAAAAATCGAATCGGATCTTCTTAATTTATGAAGACCTTTGTTTATATTGTAGCAACGGTATCGAAATTTCCCATCGTATTGCCCACAATGCATATTACAACATCCATAATTTACACCTGCGCCAGTGAAGGTCTTTAGCATATCCGTTTCAGTTTTTTGCGGGAAAAAGTGCAATAAATAAGTTTGAATAAGCTTATAAAATAGATTATCATCCTAGCCTGTTAAGGCTCTTTCGATGAAAAAAATGGACTGAACTTTATGCACTCAAGAAAGCTTTTTTCATAAAATCAACATGGAAAACTTAACCATTCGTTTTCAAGGAAAACTGTTCAATTTTTCGAAAACCACCCATGCTACCTATCGATATTGCCGCAAAAGCGCTCTTCGATACACTCACTCAGATGGCCCGCTGGGTGATTGCATGAGATTAAATTAAAATAAAAAATGTTTACTTGCGAAAATGTTTCATAGATGTCGCACAAATATTTAGTCAGCTTTACATTTTTTATCAAAATAATTTACAGAAGATTGTTAACTGAAATATTAAGCAGTGTTTGTGTAATATATAATAAAATCCGCCAGCGTCTACTGGTTGTTTCATATAATGCGCGTGGCCGATTGGACGATTGTTCTTTTCTTTCCAACCAACTGCCAGTTGGAATACAACTTTTCGTAATATTCAAGCCAATTTGCCCTACTGCATAAAAAGGAATCGCACAAAAAAAGCATTGACTCACATAGAAAAAGTGAAGATGCGTTCTATGAATTTTAATAACCGCATAACTTTGAAACAGCTAAACCAAATATATCCTAAATCGCATAAAAAAAACAGGAAAACAATAAAGCAATTAAAAAATGACATTTTTGGTCTTGTATCATTGGTAAAATTTTAAGAATATCTGACATCTGGCATCTCAAATGTATCGCTGTATAATTTCTATTTTATCAAAAATATCTCTATACGTACTCTTTATGAAATTAAAAAAAAACTTTAAAAAAATGCATAACTTCGAACTCGCACAAAAAAAAGTCGCACAAAAATAGATTTGAGTGTATTGCTGTTTTTCGATCAGGGGTTTAAAACCACTAAGACCACAGAATCCATAAATGAAATGTATGGAGAAGTGTTAGCATTATGATTTTGCGATTATGGTTTTCAAAATTTAAATCAGGTAACCGATTTTTAAAATACGCCCTAGAACTGGAAAATTTTGATGTCGACATTTGAGAGCCATAGTAGAAACTGGAAATGAATATGGAAATAACGCGAAAACCTGTAGAAAATAGTAAGTAGTAATGAAAGAAATTATGTTTTGTAAGATCTTGTGAATAAAAATGAAAAAATAAATTAATTCCTTCATTGTTAAACAATCGGCAAAGACTTTTCAGGAAGAAGGTAATATGTAAGTTAATGATAAATAATATGTAAGTTAATGATAAATAATATGTAAATTAATGAAAAACAGTATGTAATTTAATGATCCGAGACGGTTCATTCTTAAGTCGGGGGGAGTGTAGCGTGGACCGCGAGGAGGGGGAAGAAAGGGTGCGCGCGCAACGCGGCGGTGGAGCTCTGCTCACGAGGAGGAGGGAGATCCAGTTCCGCAAGGAGAGAGCGAGCGCGCGTACTGTTGATGAACTCTGCCTTGCGGCTCCGCGACACGTGGTCCCTAAAATAAAGATCGCGTATTCCCAGTATCGCATTTCATTTCTCTACCTCGTTCATTCCGTCCTACCACGTCTCACCGGGTCCGATAAGGAACGGACCGGTAATCGCCCGGGAATCTGCGGGAAGAGGCCACCTTCTCGCCTACCGCCGGTATCTGTGCGGCTGGACCGTAACCGGCGAAGGTGACGTACCTAAGAAAACGTTACACATATTATATCTCCTCCATCAGTATTCTCTCAGAATTATCTAAAGCTGTTTGTCAGCTCATAAAAAGCTAAAATAAAATTTTAAACTCACTAACTATTATACTTCAGCAAGTTAAAATTTGCAGGATGTGTCCCCTATTTTAACCCTTTAAGTAGTGAACTTATTTATGCTATATTTGCATGTCCGCCATTTATCATCCGTACAAATCCAGTTATCTGTTAGGATCGTCGCAGCGTGTACGAAGCTTGTACATGAATAAATAAACACTGTCGATAGCTCACAATATTCGGTCATTTCTTTGCGTAAACAAATAACACACTTGAAAACGAAATCATTATAAGTCGATAAATTTAGGCTCAACAATCTATACAATCATGCGATGCATGCGAGGAAACTCTCCGTCTCAGTCTCCCGAACTGCGCTAAGTTCTCTCTGTCTCTGTCTGCCTCCGAACTTCAATGTGCAAGAGTGTTCTATCTGGCACATAAGAATTCGGACATACATGTATGTCCATACTAATCAAGGGGTTAAAATGGTTCATGAATGTCATTTGAATGCCAATTTTGTATTAATGCAAATTATTAATTAAATAAATTAACCACAAAAAGTCATTTTAATTGCTGCATATACCAGTGTAAAAAAATAACTTCAGATATTAATTATATTAGATTTGTTATCATAATCGATAAGCTTAATAGAAATCATCGATATTGGCTCAATAAATAAGTACCGCTATCTTTCGTTTGAAATATTAGCTACTTCGCCTTATCTCTACATTGTGTTCTAACAATGAATTGATCAATCGTTCAACGATTATATTGAGTCTTTCGGTGATATTTTATGAGATGACGCATATGCTACAGGATGTAATCGTACACTATCATTATTTTCTTCTTAATGACTTGAAAGCGTATTGTTCGCGAGGCGATCGGAACGATTGTTCTGCTCTTAGACGGATGAGATCCACCTACATCGTGTCTCGGACTTGAAAGACCGATTTATCGGCCCCCGACACTTCTCCGCAGGAACGCGATATTTTTAATTGTTGGAATAAATCAGAGCTAAGGCGAGTAGCGAATCAAATCCCACCACTTTCAATGCTAATATTTCACAACTCGGAGTTTATGCATTCTCGTTCGTGCTCTCGTATTTATTGCCTAATCGGCTCTGGGCCATGCACCGAACGGCCAATTCTGCAATTGTATTGGAAAATCTGCACTCTATCCGGACATTTGTCATTTGTCACGAAACAATGTCGGCAGCCTTAAAGCCTTCGGCTGAAAATCAGGATACATTCAGCAATAAAGCCATACTGCTGACAAATCACCTGGTCGACGTCGTTATCCAACGCTTCGTATCACACAAGCGATAACATGTTCATCTGAATGCGACTAAAACTGATACGGCTTTCAATTTTTAAATACATGTACACATTTATTGCAGCCACCTTTTAAGCGCAACCTGTGCATTCCTGTTGCGTGGTATGCATTTAAATGCAATAAATATGCATTACACCTTGCGATGTGGATATATCCACCAAATGACATTTCAATCAAGCTTCGATGAAAATACGCACGAACTAGTTCGTTTATATTCATAATATAAAGACATAAATCTCCATGCAGTGCAACTGCATTTATTCGAAATTAATAATAAAAAAATCGTTTCATATGGAACAAATTATATAAAAATGCTTTTATAGATCATTTTGCACGAAGAATTCAATTATTGACACCAATTGTATAAATTTAGAAAGTGCTTAATATTTTAAATTCAATTTCATACTCATTTAAAAACAAAGTAACTTATACAGGTTGCTCGTATATTTAGCTGCAACCAAATCCAACTGCGAGACTTGTATTGTATTGACTTATATTGTACTATACTTATATTATTTGAAAAAGTATAAATAATAACTTGGCAAAGTTTTATTGCAATCGAATGAACGGTATGGCAGCGCATTAAATACGGACAAACAAACATGCATTTTTATATATTAAATTATGCCTATGTTAGTCGCGCAATCTTTTACATAAGTGGACGGAGTTTCATTGCAATCCGATGAACGGTATGATAGCGCATTTTGAACGAACATAACCCATAGAAGAAGATCAATTCTAAAATAGTGTTCTAAAAACCTCCCCCTCCCATAATCGGCTTTTATAACGTCTAAGAGGACTTTATAATTTTTTAAGAAGAATTTAGTGTTATTTTTATAAAATTTTAATTTTTTTGTTCATGAAATTTGGTATACATTTTATTTAGGGTTTCGAATCGTTATTTTAATTTCTGTTTTCGTTTCACTGACTCATAGCTGTAGCCTCTCTGTCCCAAAATAAAAGATAATAGTTAGGACCAAAGTTAATCTGTCAGCATCGTCCGTACAAATCCATTTATCTCTCAGGACAGCGCAGAGTGTATAAATCTTGTATATCAATAAATAAACACTGTTCATGGCACACAATATTCGTTCATTTTTACGTGTAAACATGAACAATACACGTGTGTCTTCACTTTTAGTAACAAAATAATTTCGTTTGGGATTGCTCGCTACAATCGTAAAACGTGCAAGAATTTTCTATCTTTATCGCTTGAATTCGAGCGCCAATACGCGAAGATACTAATCAAAGGGTTAATATCAATAATTAATTGGAAGCACAATAATTAGAATTAGAAGTACAATTAAAATATAATTTATTAAACTGAAATGTACTGAACCGAAATAAACCGATATTTTTCCTGGTTTTAAATATTTTGGTTTGAAGTCCTGTTTTTTGTATCCTTTAAAATTATAATCAATATTTTTATAAGCTTCGTAAATATAATCTGCATCCAATCTAATCATATTTTTCTTATAGAATTCATAATTGCCAATATGAAAATCAATGTGTGATTTACTCCCAAATTCTTATCTTATCATGCAAAGGATCAACCAAAGAATTGCGTCATAGATCATAAGAAAGTCTTCGATAAAATGAAACGTACAATATAATTTACCACAAAAACGCAATACGGCAGACCCGCGGTAATCCGGCCCTGGTCTAATCCGGCACCCCCTGTAGTCCGACATACAAGCGTAGTAGATTGTATTTGTAACGCTAATTTTATAATACGAAACCTTGTATTGTTTATGTATAGCTCATCATTTTCATACGTTTTCGTATTAGAAGGACTCCTTTCTAATAAATTCTGGTCTACAAGGGATCGGGGGCAGTAGTCTATAGTCCGACAAATTGGACATTCCAACACTGCCTTGCAAAACATTTGTCGGATTACCGTAGGTCCGCTTTAAAAAATGTACATTAGAACTGTTTTATTAACCTTTAATTACAATGCAATGAAGACAAATCGATTTTGAGTACGTTTATTTATTAATATACAAAAATATATCGACCTTAATATCCGGCTGCCATTGCAGACATATCTGCCAAAAATACCAACATGATTTGAAGCAATATTCATATTCGTTTATATTTGTATAATAGATTTGGAGCTATTGTTTCGACTCTATTTTAGCTGTTATTGAATAAAATTACCATCTTTCAATTTGAAAATACATGAGGAAAAATCAAAAAGTGAGTCCATAAATTAATACTTTGATGTCTTTGATGTAATCGGCGTGGTCTTAATTAAATTTAAATTGATATTTGTATCGGTCTTGGGAAACATTCTTAATTGCTCTTCAATAATAGAACATTTTGTTCGTCACGATGTCGAAAAGCTTATAAGAACAGTGCTGCAGTTGATAAATTATTATCACGATTAATTTTGCAATAACTCACCCAGGATCGAATTAAAGTTTTCCCACTGTTTAATAATCTGCAAAATTAATAGTGCACTCGATCGATTACAACAATATTCATAACTCATCATAAATTAAATGCGGCAATGATTAATTTGCGGCGATTGTCACGGATTACTTTGATTGTCGAAAGAAAAGCGCCAACTTGAAGTATTATATATATTTACAAACATATTAATATGATTTATTTGCAGGACAAAATCGGGAGACAGTTTCGCATCTTCCAATTTCGCAACAATCAATCTTTGGGCGATTCGAGTGGTGGAAGATGAAATGTAAGATTGAGCGAACCTTTTTAGTTTAATATAAAAAGGCCATTGTCGAGCGTCTTCTTGGCTTAAAAGGTTATATTATTGTAAGTTCAAAGGCATTATTAAGTAATCGGGCGCTTAACCACTCCTATTGTACAGCAAAATTTTGGGTTTCTTCGCTAATTTTGTGCTGCTGGGCAAAAAATATTTCCTCAAAGCCACATCAGTATTTTGATAAATTGCTTTTTCAAAAGGAAAAAATGAACCGAGCACTCCTCTTCCTCTATTCAAACCCTTTATTTAAAATTTTCCTTTATATCCTTTTTTAGTCAAAGCAATAGCTATGAATTATTTATCAGGTTAAAATATTCTTATTTATTGTTCAATTTACGCTCACCCCCGACGGAGCCTTTTTATGGCATTATCCTTTTTAAGTGGATTTCCTTTTATCTTTGCATTAAAAGGAAATACATTTCGAAACGCGTACAAGGAGGAATATAAAAATGCTCACATTCAACATCGAAATATTTCACATGAGATAAAAACAATACAATTAAGCTGCTTTATCTGCAATGATAAAAAATTTAGAATAAAAATGACTCAATCAATCGATAATTTCCAAAAAAAATAAGAAACTCATGAGTATTTGATCGAATTTTCTATGATGAGAGTTTTCCGCGTGTATTCATCATATAGGATGACATCATAAATGTACACGATCATCGAAAATGATGTTTGTAAATGAAACAAATAATCAAGATCAGAGATAAATACTATCGTCTTTACTGTCTGCTTTATCTTTTAATGTATTTTATTTTGATCTTATCGAATATAAATTCCGCAATAAATTTATTACACCTTTTATAACCCATGATGACACATGATGTTGGCGAAATTATATTTATTTTAAGTATAAATTTCGTACAAAATCATTAATCGGCGTTAATTATGGAATGCAAAAACTGCGTAAATCGAATGAATTGAATGATTTTGGGGACAAATTTGAGACAAACAATGGATCTGTTGATCAAACAGGAAGAATGCTATTAGATTGTCTATGTCAAAATATTGATATAGATTATCAGAAAATGCCATCTCAAATCGGAGGATAAGCATTTATTGGATATGGATTATTGCAAGGAAGACTCATAAGGAAAATTGATATTGATCAAATGATGAAACTGCATGAAATGCTTCAAGAAATTAGGTCATATTTTGGATATAGCGGACAAATGATCATTTTTCTGGATGATGATCAGACTTGGCCGCTTCGTATTGCTTTAAGGCAGACTTAAAACGAAATTCTAAAATCCTTTACAGGATATTTATTTAACGCCTTTAATACTAAATTTATCTGTGAGACGATGAAGATGATGATATTCTTTCTCAAGCACACTCAAAGCAAGTTTGCGTAAAGTTGAAGGCGTAGAAAATCTTTTCTCAACGTTGGCTAATGGTTCACTTATTCGCTCTTGAAGGTGTCAGATCTCAAGTCCTCCTCAGAAGACTATTTCGCCTGCTGAGAAGAAGGAAGAAGAAAGATGCATCGTGTCACGTCTAATCAGGAAGTCATGGACAAGTATGACGTAACGTCGATTGTTACCTTTATCTGAAGCAACCAGCAAGTTAAAGAGACGCCGAATGTTCAGGTCTGAGTATTTGAAAGGAAACGACTCAAGACAAACGGAAAATGGGAATATATTAGGGATACTGGATAAAAAATTCGTTTTTGAAATCGTCCTTTTTAGCGGTAAGTTGTGTTTCATTGGCGATCTGATAACATGTATTTCTTTTGCTATTAATAGGCATCTAAAGCACACTTTCCAAAATATTTTTTAATACTCTGTAACTTGGAAAAAAAGTAAATCTTGGCAGAATTGCAAGCATATCAGTTTTGGATTTTTTATTTTCAAGAAAAGTTTCCTGCAAAGGAAAAGTAATAAACGTGTTCCGTCGTTCATCGTAGCCGACTCATGGGTCGGGACTATTGTTATAGATTACGCTGCGACCGATCACGCATCGCACCAGGGTATTCTCGACAACTCCATTTCAAATGGAAGGACTTTTTTTTACGAATTTATATATTATACGAATTTACTAAAAATGAGTGATAAAAATATCACATTTTCATGAATAAATTGACTATTCGATAGTGTCAGGCGTGGTTTAAAATATTTTGAAGTGGAAATTTTGATTTAAACAATAAATCTCGAAGTTAGAGGGTAGTGAAAATGGGCAATGAAATAAATCTGACCAAATCTATTCAACAAATACCAGATTCTCTTAGCTTAGTATATAATAATATTCAAAAATAATCGGCAATATTAATAATCATCAATAAAGTGTATGGATACCGCATCATTTAACTCCTAAAGGAGTACTATCCCAGGCCCTGCGACCCACCCCTTCCACTTATCAGAAAGAGCACTCTTGTACACTGAGCTCGGAGACAGACAGAGAAAGAGAGAGAACGTAGCGCAGCTCGTGAGACAGAGACGGAGAGCTTCCCCGCATACATCGCATGATTATATAGATCGTTAGACGAAATTTATCGACTAATTCGATTTCATGTGTGTTATTTGTTTACGCAAAGAAATGACCGAATATTGTGTGCTATCGACAGTGTTTATTTATCTAATTGCTTGCTTTTCGTCACTGCTTCTTGAATGAGTCTTTGTCCGATTACCATGTCCTTCTAAAGCAGGAGCAAATGAATCGATTTCTTGTGTATTGTTTATGTAAAAAAAAATAACGTGTTCTTGTATACTATCAACAGTGCTTATTGACAATTGACTCTGCCTCAAATTGAAGATTGTCTTATGCTGATAGGAGCTGACAGAAAGTAATCGGTGTAAAGCGATTAAGGTTTCAACGACTTCATCGATTTTATATTTGCTCACTCCTCATCATCCACTATATTCACCCAATTTTGCTCCATCTGATTACCATTTAAAAATATCAAATAAGCAAAAATGGATTTCAATGTTATTTTTTCATACAAAACCAAAGGTTTTTATGCAAATGGCATATTAATATTACTAGAAAGATGAAAGAAAATTGTAGCTATCGAAGGAGAACATATACTCAATAATTAAAATGTTAATATATCTATATAAATATGTATTGAATTGAATTTTTATTTAAAAAAAACGAAGTTTTCGTCCGGTACCCCTCTAAAGGGTATTAAATTCTATCATGGATGTGAAAATATTGCCAACCGATACCAAATTGGATCGTACCCAAAGTGACGAAAGCCATATGAATTTCGTCAAATAAAATATCCTCAAAATCGACACCGAACCATCGTCCTTTTAAATCTGGGCGTATCAACAGTGTGGGACTAATTTATTATCACCCAGATGTTGAAAATGTTATTATTAAAACGCCATTTATACCATTAAGAATGAGAAGTGGCGTAAGAAGGTTTACGTGATTCTGTCGAGGACCTTTCGGATGTTGGATGCAAGTGGGATGAATGGTGAAGATCTTGGGTCGACCTGGGCGGGGTTATGACGCACGTTTTATGGCCCAGCCGAAACCCATATTGGGTGATGAAACGTGCAAGGTTACACTGGGTGATGATGCACCGTGACCGCAAAATTTAGACCTGATATAACCGAAGCAGTTGCATGTTGAAGCTTCAACCTCAATTAGTATTACGAATGTGCGCAATACATAACAATAAAAATTTGAAATGAAGTAATAGGGCATGGTATTAAAGCCATAGTAGAGGGAAGAATATCCGCTGGATTATTATATTTTATCAACGCCTATTAAGTGAGGACATTCCACATAACTAGGACAAAGCAATGATTACACTGATGCACAAGAAAGGCAAAAGGCGAACATCAAAAGAACAACCCATTTGTCTCCTGTCAGTTTTCTAAAAGTCATTAGATTATTAATTTCTTAAGCGATCAACAAAACAAGTATACGTGATCATATAATATATTTAATTAGATCAATAGAAAATTACAAATTAATATTTTATCCCATTGATTAGTAATCACGCATATGTGCGTTCGAACACGAGTGATACAGAAAGAGCATTCTCGCATGTTGAATGCGGAAATTGTGAATCAAAGACAGAGACGGAAATAATATCATGCGTCTTATCATACACTCGTACATTGATGGCAAGGTCCTGCTGTAAAGGTACCCCTACACGTTTAAATATTCTTAACATTGCATATACAATTTTTATTCTTTTATCACGTTTCAATTAAATTTCCGACCAATGTTTTACAAACACAAATAATCACTTGTATTTCTATAAAGATATACAATATTTAAAAGAACTTTTTTCATTTCATACGTTAATAGTTAATTACGAGGTATATTCAGAAAGTAAGTGTACTTTGACCATACCGGGCTATGGCTTTGTATTTTTTGAAAGTTGGCAATACTGAATGGTAGAAGGATGTCTTTTGGCAGAGCGAGCATCTTGGGAACACGGTAGTACTGAAACTCACGTTGTAGTGTCTAGTTGAGTGAAACATTGCGGTAAAAAATTCCGCCAAGTGCAAGGCACGTCCTGTCATCCCTTTGACTTGAAGCGACTTGAATTGGAAGGTGAGAATTTTCTGAGCTCTATTGTAACTGGATATGAAATTTGGGTGGCTCATTACATGCCTGAGTCAAAAAACAGTCGTCACAGTGACGTCACACCAATTCCTCATCTGCCAAAAAATTCAAAAGCACAGTTTGGTTGGGATATTTTATATCCCCGTATTTCCCTAACTTGGCGCTTTCAGATTGTCATATTTTCACCTCCCTGAAGGCACACATGCATTGAACGGAATGGCAATTAGGTGGAAAAATAGTCATTAAGGGTACCAAAAATATTTTGCCTTTTTTTATATACGCTTTTTCTAAAAATATATAAATTCTAGTACACTTAATTTCTGAACATGTGTCGTAATATTTTCCTTCACTTAAATTTTTCGCGTATTTTACAGTTGCGTTAAATTATGTTATTTGGGAATCAATAGGTGGTTAAAAAAATCTGTACCTCTTTGGCCATAATACACTACTTAAATATATGGAAAGATGCTTAAATATATGAAATTAAAACTATTGTTATGTTCACATAATTTTCGCCTTTCTTACCGACATAGCGACATAATTTTTCATAAATACGCCTCGTGTTAGGAAAACGACAATGCTAAGTGTAACCCGACCGGATTGTGTTAATCTACAGATAACTAGAAAAATAAGTAAATGCTTGATCATTTATAGATAATTGACTTATTTAAAAGGTTATATTCATCAAATATATCTCATTCTGAGCATTGCCATGGATGCACGATAGATATCTGATAAATTATACAATTTATGAATGAAAACTTCCAGTTGACAAACCCATGATGATATAATATTATTGTTAATATTATTTAAAATCACATTATATTTAAATGAACCAAAAGAGCTCGGAATGGAATGGAATCCCATATAAATAACGAAGCAAATTCAAAAGAATTATAGGGACATTAAGGTAATATCTAATAAATAACAGGGATGCGACACCAGAAGTAAGAGCAAAAAGGTCGGCTAAGTGTGTTAATGATTTATGGCGTGCACGTTTGCTGCTGAACAGAATGTGGTATTCACATAAGAGCTCCGCGGCCGCGCATGCGCACATGTGAGCATTTATAATTGCAGATCATGTGGCAAGTCGAACGAACGAAAAATCAATCTAAAAGCCTCTAGGAAAAGTCTATTGTAATCATTACTTTTTTTCCATTTGTTAGCATATTTTTTCAGCTAATAAAATGACAGCGCTATTCGTCTAGTGATTGCCGGTTGGGGTTTCACTTTTCGTGACGTTTAAACCAGTCTGCTTTACTGCGTCTAAAGAAGTTTCATTTCAAAATAGAATCTATCTTCAACTTCAAAGGGGAATAAATTGACAAATATTATTTATATTTTGTATTGTTTTTAGCATGCTTGTATTTGTATGTACAAATTCTCAATTCATTAGCATTATTGCGAAAGTTGTACATCCTATTAAAGGTAATTTAACTTCTATTATCAATTTAAACTTTATTTTATCTACGAAGTCGAAATATCTTTATAGAAGCCCTTTCTTCGTACAACATATTAGCTCGGGGAAATTTAAGTGAATTAAGAATACTTGAGTGAGTTTGTAAGTATATTATATTTAAGCGTGTCCCACGGGAGACTGTGGGCTTAAGGGAAAATTAAGCCCCTGGCGTTCCACGGATATGATTTGCTTAATATCGGCTTTAGATAAGGTACACACGAAATCTTTTCAATCAAAATCGTAATATCGGACCAGAAAGAAAATTGTAGAATTGAAAAGATTAGGGGGGCCTTTTGCGATTAATGCCTTTGACTCGTGATTGACGTCCTTTGTGCCCGTACCACTTATGTTAACTTTGAAGCCCTGTATTGATCGATGACGTGACCATTTTTTCACGACCTTTGTTTGAAATTGAATCAATCCGACGACGGATGAAAAACATTTGTGGGTCAACAATGTTATTGCTTGAGAGACGTTTGTAAGAGTAATAAATAAGATTTGCAACAGCCGATTAACTTTAGGATCGTACAATGGAAGAAAATCGTCTGTCAGTGATAAATATCACCTGGTGGATTGCATAACGGGTTGTTTTAAAACTGATGAGAAATAGTTACAATAAATCGACCAAAATAAAACACCAAATCGCTCTCCTACATTTTTTACTCATTTAAACCACAATTATTTGAGGAATAATGCTAATAAAATGAATGTATTATGAAAACCGGAAAGAAATCAAAAAATTGAGTCTTATCCTTTTACAATCGATTTGTATCGAGACACGGTTCAAGAAACACATTTTTAATGGCAATATAAAATGAGAACTATAGCTTATTTTTTTATGATTTAAATTATTTT
Source organism: Stenopsyche tienmushanensis (assembly GCA_008973525.1). Taxonomy (NCBI): domain Eukaryota; kingdom Metazoa; phylum Arthropoda; class Insecta; order Trichoptera; family Stenopsychidae; genus Stenopsyche; species Stenopsyche tienmushanensis. The sequence goes on from WACJ01000217.1 coordinate 370,998, forward strand.
GTATCGTTATTTATAAACAATTTCAAGTCCAAAAAGCAATGAAAAACAAGTCAAATAAACCCTCCATATGGATGTCCTTAAAACGGGAATGTCTCATAAATTGGATGACGTTGCTGACATCATTAGTGGAAACAGATCCTTGTCAAGCAATCAGAGAATTGTCGTTGATCAATATTTCAAAAGCGACTTTATCTTACAAATATAATAAATAAACAAGGAATTTGGACATTCCATAAATTGTCGCTAATCGCACAAAAACAACGACGAATAAACTGCGCATCGCTCTTGTCCATATTTTAAACTGATGCGTTTTTGCGACAAAAAAGAATGAGAAAATAATGGCTTTCATCGGAGTATAAAACTATTTCTACCCTTAAATCATTATTTAATATATAAAAAGAAATATATGTTTGTCTGTATTTAATGCGCTGCCATACCGTTCATCCGATTGCAATAAAACTTTGTTAACTTATTGTTTACACTTGCGGAAATAACATAGGCATGGTAAAATATTGTTTGTGTACGCAGTTTGTTATGTGAGACGTATCAATAAAAAAATATTATTTGTGTATGGTGGTATATAATTAATGTAATTCTTTTTAATTAGCTTGAACCTGAGTACTAGTCACGCTACGCGCATTGGCTCCGCCGCCTCTACAGTTTGTGTGTGTGTGTATATATATAGTGCAAAGCAACCTCTAAACCAGTAGCTTGCCTATTTTATTATATATTACTCAAACACAATTACATCTTTTAGCTAACAATTTCCATTTAAAATCAGCAGAGGTTCCATTTATAAATTCTATATACACACTTAAAATGAAGGCTCGCAAAATGTATCCCTATTACAATATTGCAGCAAATTCAATTTAAAAAAATATTGTGCACGTCAACGCTACTGTAACATGATTATGATACCTTATACGCTATACCTGTTATTAGATTACATTTTGGCTGATCAATCGTGTAACTACATATTCAGAACATCCATTGGATAATTGTGTTATACGCCAGCATCCGGGGGATGCACGCAAATAACTTTAAACTGTAATATATAAATTAATAATATATTTCCGAGTGATCTTCAAATTGTTTTTCGTATTTATGTTGGGAGTGTATGTATAAATGTGTATAGGCGCCCTAATGTTCATTTTCGGTTCGTCGCGGAAAATGGCGAAATTTTCCACGATTTCTCTATAAATATTCATAAAGTTTAATAATTTTTGATTTACGTGAATGTTTTCAGAACCGAAAGTTTGAAAATTAAATTTCAGACTGAACCTCTCCACGTGAGCCTAAGCTTTTTGATTTTATTTGCATTCATTAACATAAAAATTACTTTCGTTAAATACCACCTAGTTAAAACCAATGACTGCTTGCGAACGAGCCCGGCCTTAATATTAATACATTTTTTTTCTTTCGACTTTGGCTTTTCTTCGCTCCAACGCTTTGATCAATACCTTTCTGGGTGTTTTAAGATTTTGAATTTAATTCTTGAACTTTGAGATTTCTGATTATGCCGTATTTTTCAAACAACTTAAGTGAAATAATTCATCATCGTCGCTGACGGCAAATCCTGATAAACCAATTTAACCGAAAACCTATTCAATTGTGAAATAAATACAGATCGATGATCTTCAGCTTTATTTTAATATAGATATCAAATACAATATTCGCTAGATAAATAGATGCTAATTTAGAACGCAATACGAACTTGTTGTCTCATATTGACGCCTTTGACTTGTATGATAGCGTTGAATCTGATTATGAACGTTTGGCACGCTTTACGAACATTCTTGTTCAAGTCAAGCACTTTTATGGTCACTCACTGTTCCAAACTCATGGTTTACTCTATTTTCAATCAATAATTGTAGCTTATTAATGATAATGGAAAAGGCGTGTCCATCGGGACAACATTTGCGGAGTTGTAAAACCTCAGCAACTGCCCGTCAGCGACTGATTGTACACATAAACTTTTTTTTGTGCGACTTTTTATTGTGCGATTTCGAAGTTATGCGGTTTTTTTTAAGCTTTTTTTTTCTTTTTTTTTAATTTCATAAAGAGGACGTATAGAGATATTTAGGATAAAATGGGAAATAAATCATCAACGCTAACCAAAATTTTGAAAAAAAATTGAGTTAGAGACTATAGGGACATTTTTACTAATTATGAATTATATTGTTGGAAAGAGAAAATCTACATAGAACAATGATGACATTGACACTGGGTATACTATTTTTTCGAAGAAGAGAGCGATTTGGAGTCATATCGAAAATGGCAACGAAAATTATCATACAACGATGATAGTTTGTAATTAAAATAATTAATATTTCTCTAATGGTATTCTCTAATAATTATTAAAATTTTCCAATGAACCAAGACGTCCTTTAAATGTTATCAAAAATGTTATTGTTAATTGCTTTGTTATTTTCCTATTTTTTTTTATGCGATTTTGGATATATTTTATATAGCTGTTTCAATGTTATGTGGTTTTTTTAATCCATGGAATGCATATTACTTTACTTTTTCTAATAAGTCGGAACGCATCTACCGCACAAAAAAAGGTTTTAGTGTATTTTGAAATACACCGGTGTTTATATACTTTAATATTGCATCTCCCTTTCTTTCTATTAAAATAAATAAATTAATACATTTTATTTTGCGTATTGAAACAGAAAGAGAAAGCAGAAGAAGAGAAATAAAATGGCAATATAAGAGTACATAAATGTCGGTGCATTTTAAAGCACAATCAGTCGCCAACGGGCGCCCGACCTGTACAGATGTACCTGCGCCTACCGAGCTCGTCGCCGCCCCTCAGCGATTATCTATTGAATTGTTAATATTTTTTTATTTACGATGAAAATCTTCAAGAAGATCGTCGTACAACCTTCGTCGTAATAAAAAAAATATTCAATATATTTGATTACACAAAAATTTTGACAATGATTATATTATTATTTTCATAGATTTTCAAGCATGCTTTCATATAATGGAATTATTAAAGAAGCTACTGGATGGTTTATGAAAATTTCTACCCCAACATAAAACATTTCACCGCACAACCATATTTTCCAAGAGCGCAAATCGGTTTTTAGCTTGAAATACGCTCGAATATTTGTATCCAAAAGAGCTATAGATTTTTTTCGAAATAAAAAAGATTTTTCTTCACATTCTGCCACTGAATAATAATTTTTGCCGAATCGCAATGCAAGATTAAAATCGAGTATTATTCCTCTTCGAGCCGTGATTCTTTCTCTCTCTGCTTATCTTTCCCTAACGAAGTACTCAAAAGGGCACAGGTTTATCGACGGGGGATTTTGTTAGGAAATTGAACCCATCTTTGTTTAGTCACGAATCCCATATCGTATAGCAAGTGCATGTCCGTATACCATCGTGCCTACCAATACCGTCATTTAATTCGATTTGGGATTAATTGAATATTCTCTGCTGTGCTGAGTTGATATTGGATTTGGCCTCGGGCTGAGGATCACTCAGCGAAATGTGCAACTATGGATAGTACTTCAGGATACGACAGGATATAAGCATCTGTTTATTTCGATTATTAACTGCATATATGCCACGATTACTTATTGGATTGAATATCGATAAGGACTTAATTATTTTTAATGAACAAAATTAAATTAAGCCTATTGAAAATATTGATAGAAATGAATTATTTTTATGCGGGGGGTTTTCTTTAAATTTAGTTCAAAAAGTTCAAAAAAATCTCTTTATAAGCGAGCCGCGTTAAGGATAAGATGCTTCGTTCACTAAAAATATGCACAGTTATAAATTATGTATGTATTATATTCATATAATACTACATGTTTGTAATATCATATATAAGTAATGTATAATATAAGAGAATATTTTATTGTTCCATATTCGTTTATCGGACGTCGGCTATCCTCATAGAAGATTTCCCTGGGGATGGGGGATTTTTAATGTGGCGGTTTCCGGTTGTCTCACATATGATATAACTATCAAAATAAAACTACCAGAAAATGTGAATATTATCAAAATAGCATAACCTTTAAACGATGCAACATTAGAATATATCAAGAAACTATACGAAAAATGTAATAGATGTAGTAGTAATGAGCATTATATGGATTAATATTATACTTGTATTCGATAATTTGATGCTGATACAACTTTCTTTGTAGAGCGACAATAATAGCACAAGTAAATAGCACAACTGACACCAGTGAAATCCATGAAAAATACGAAAATCCATATGCAGATTATGTTTTGACGTAGGGTAGGGCTTTATTTGTGCAGTAGATGCGTTCCGCGAAAAATCGCACAAAAAAAGACTATGACTTCCATAGAAAAAGTGAAGATGCGTTTTATAGATTTTAAAAACCGCATAACTTTGAAACGGCTATATAAAATGTATCCAAAAACGCATAAAAAAAACAGGAAAACAATAAGGCAATTAAAAATAATATTTTGGTGACATTTAAAGGACGTCTTGCATCATTGGTAAAATTTTAAGGATGTCTGACATCTGGCATTACAAATGCCAGACATCTACTAGAGAAATTCTAATTATTTTAATTACAATTTTATTATGATAATTTTCGTTGCGATTTTCGATATGAACCAAAATCGCTCTCTTCTTCTGAAGAAATAGTATACCCATTGTCAATGTCATCATTGTTCTGTGTAAATTTTCTCTTTCCAACAATATAATTCATAATTAGTAAAAATGTCACTATAGTCTCTAACTCAATTTTTTTTTCCAAATGTCGATTAGTGTTGATGATTTATTTCCTATTTTATACAAAATATTTCGATACGTACTCTTTATGAAATAAAAAAAATATTTTTAAAAAAACCGCATAACTTCGAAATCGCACAAAAAAAAGTCGCATAAAAAGAGGTTCGAGTGTACACAAATCGACCACCACATCAAATGTGCCAATATCAAAACCCTAGCTACCGTAAGAAAATTGGCATTATTTTTAGAATAATTATTCAGAAATTATAAAAAATCGCAATTAACTCGTTGCTCAAAGAATCGGAAAGAGGTTTGAGGAACCAGAAGGAAGAATCGGAAGAGACAATTTAACAGACATTCAATTTGATAATCTGTGCATATAAACTAACCTTGATGTGAAGCGTCGCCACGTATTTAGAGCCGATCTCCGCTTAATACAGACTCCCGCTTCGGCTCACCCAGATGAAGCCGCCACGTCATCCACGTGCTCGATCCTTATGTAATAATAAACCACGAACCGTATTCATAATTTACAGGTAATAATGAGACTTTGGTGACGAAAATAATAAAATGTCAATAAGTATGTCGGTAATCCAAAAATAACTGATCCAAAAATAAATTACGTGTTTTCGTTGACCGCCAAATGGGGTGCTTCTTATTTGTCATGTACTTTGATGCGCAACAAAATGTTTGAGGAATCAAAACCGTCTATGGCAATCTTCCCTCATGATACAATCATTTTTTCTGGAAGTTAAACAATATATAATATTCATTAGTACATTACACTTTTTCCCCATTAATGCTATTCGCTCTTATCTCCGCGTCCTTTAAATAATTAAATCGCTTCATATACGTTGCTTCAAAAAGCGAACAAGTCCCTTGAACTGTAGATGGGAGCATTGTGGTGTACCGAGATACCTCCTGCTTCTCTGCAATAGATGCAAAACCAAGATCCTCTTTCGCGAGACCCAAATTCGCTTGTCTCACATAAGAGACCCAACAGATTAGAGAGGTGCAAGATAATAAGATAACGGTTTCAATCTGAATCTCATTAGCAGACAGATGTTTGTTCCCAAAATTGAAGCACATTACCGTCTCGTCTCGAACCTCGTGTGGTGAAAGCCCCGAAATCATTACGTAACAATATTTCGATTAATTGCGTCTTAAAATTTATGAGTCTCCTTAAAGTTTTCCAATTTTAAGTTCCCGTTGGCAGATAATTTGATTTGCATAATGAAATCTCTCGGTCGGCCATATTTCGCAGAACCGGAATAACTTTACCCGAACGCAGTCTACTCTATAATTTAGTTCAGGTCCTGTCTATTCATTAATTTTCTATTTATTTACGAAAGGTCCTTAGGGGTGTCCAGGTAAATTGTGCACTAGATACGCAAGGTAGACATCGACTTTATCCCACTGGACGATCAAAGGCTCGCATTTGGCTTATTTGCTAGACATAATACAATTTCCAGCAAAAAATATTATTGCTCTGCTGAAACATTTATGTTTAATAGAGAAGCCAAATTATATTAAAAATCTGAATTGAAATTTTAAACAACAGCATAATTACAAACTCATATCATAATTATACTATATTTAATTAATCAAAGCCTAGCTTTGTTGTAGACCATCTATTCTGTGTTTCCATGGGATTGCTTGATAAAAATTGATCAAAACTGGATAACACTACAAAAATGAGCTTCATTGATCGATACACGATGCACGTGATCTGATAGCGTAATTAATGATGGTCGTCTTGTGCGCAGGCGCATAAAAATTAGATACGGACGCCCAGATAGATAGTTCTGACACCATCAGGAACGTAAGAGTGTACCATACCCCATAATCGATCGGTTATTAAAGTACGACGACGAATAGACGCTAAGAGGTTGGCTATCTTCGTCACTGCGACTTGACTGGTCAACCCGCTGTTGAGAGCATCTCGGCGCAATCCACACCAATGGTCCCGACCCGCGAATCGGCTACGATGAACGACGGAACACATTTATGGTTTCATTAACTCAGTGATAGAGGTCGAGATGAGGCAGGCGCTGCAGGTGATCAATATAATGTCGAACAATCGACACAACGTATTTATTCCGTTAATCTTCCCCGCGGAGATCTTCCTCCGTTGGGAGTGGGATCGAAGAGCTGATTGTTCGAGGAGATCCTTATCTGTCGGGTTCTGGTAATCTACTCTGTTATCCGAAGAGGTGATTCTTCATCGAGATCTGCTCGACGATTCCCTCGTACCCGTACTTATACTGGGCACCTTTTCTTCCCGGCGTCACAAAATCTCGGCGTTTGATTTGGCAGCCATTTGTTTTGATAATTAGGTATATTTTTGAAAAGCACGTTATGTTGTGAAAAGCACGTGACAGTTGGCTGCTGTTTTGATAATAATATATATAAAAAATACACTTGGTACAAAAATACACTTGGTCTGTTTTTATACGATAGATACGTTCTACGGGGAGTCGCGTATAAAAAAATCGCATAAAAAAAGACTTAAACTACATAGAAAACTGAGGGATAGGTTCCATTATTTTTAAAAACCGCATAACTTCAAATCATTGTGATATAATGTACCAAAACTCTCATAAAAAATCATATAAATAAAAACACTACATAATTATCGTAGAATTGCTTTATTAAAGTATATTTTACAGTCTAGTCAGCACACATTAATTCGTTATCCTTTTGTGTTAAAATCGTCTTTTTTAAAATGTAATCGCTGATTAACCCCTTGGAAAGGCAAGACACAGAGTTGTGTCCGAATTCCAATGATTCTAAAAGAGAATTCTTGCATTCTTGCTTTATGGGATCTAAGTTTATTATGATTTTATATTAGCTCACTACTCAAAGGGTTAAACTCTGCACTAAAATTTAACCATTCATTTTTTACGTCATGATATGGAGACTTTTTTACGCAGATCGTGATTTTTTTTAATGCGTATTCGCATAAAAAAACAGCTTTGTTCTCTATGGAAAAATAAGGGATTGGTTCAATTATTTTTGTAAACCGCATAACTTTAAAATCGCATAAAAAAGATCCGCATAAAAACAGAGTCAAGTGTAATGGCTTAAGAACATGATTAAATCTATAATGTAATACTGTTAGTATTTTTATATTAATAATTTATTTTAATCAATTTACTATTTTTGAAAAACATATATAAACTAAACCCAACCCAATCTTTCCTATTATCATTTTAATTCATATTTTCATAGGACCGGTAGTGGTTTACAGGGGGTGAAACATAACTGATGATTTTACGAATAATTTTCAATTTTGGAGTAATGAGGTCCAGTCGAGAGGTCATGGACATGTTCGGCGAAGCATCAATTACCAGCATTGTCCACGCCATTGGGTAGCATGAATACCGACTCAAATTTATTACAGTCAGGAGATTGAATATTGATTATAATTTGAACTGATTAATAATGCTGTTTAAAAAAGAATATGCCCGCGGAAGGGCTAGTTGGTACGGGTAGCGGCAGATATATGAACGATTATTTTAAATAAGTATTTTTTTATTGAATTATATATTCTTCACTTGCTTTAATATGCTTTGTATGACTTAACAATATTCATATGTTCAGATTTAAAAAGAAGCACACGGCTTTTCAAAACATCGGTTATAAAATATACATTGTCTCGTGTAAAATGATACTCGGAAAAATCAGGATAAATTTCCTCGAACATGTTATTTCATTTCAATATATGAGAAATTTGCACGATTTTGGGGTTGTCGACTTTTTGCCCCAGAGCGAGCGGGAAATTTCGTTTCGAATAAAGGATTTGAGCCACGGTGGGCTATAAAAATAAAAGTAACATCGTCTCCAGTTTTTCTCCTATAATTTGAAGCAAATATACCTAAACGCCTTAGATATCGAAGAACGGAATATCCTTGAATGGTAATTTTCGCCGATCGGTGGAAAACTGTTGAGCGTCCCCGAGTGAAAATTGAAAATGCGACAGTTTCCATCTCTCATGAATAAATAATAAATTTTGTATTGCCACACGGAAAAAATATAAATTTGGCGGAGAGAAAAAGGGTCGCCAACACGGATGGCATCCACGATAAGGGTGTTTTTCGGGATTTTCGCTATTGAAATATATAGAGTTTTCATGTCGTCGCTGCTAAAAATACTCGCAACGCGAATGTTGCATGTGAAACTTTACAATATTTTTGAATCGCGCTATCAAATTTTAAGCCTGGATTTTATCCAATAATAGTATTTTTATCCTTAAATCTCAATTCCCGCAAATAAATATTTGAGGCTTCAGCGTCACTTTAATAAAAATATCAATATTATCAAGGAATCAGCCATACCAAGTGTTACCAATTTAAAGCAATATTCTTCATTTTTATACAAAAATTGTATAAAAATATGTAATATTTTTAATATTAAATTTCTATTATCTATATTGGTATACTCTTCTAGCAACAACTATAAACTTTAAAGGGTTTCGACTACCAGGATTATATAAACCAATTTTCAACAGTGCTGGCTTTGTATGTCGGCAAAATGATAATATCAATAGATGACCAGGTTAAACTACAAGCTTTATGCTGAGCCCTGATGGACGTCGGCCTTTACTTTAAACGCTTGGTTTATGCCCGTGGGCCTCTCTATAATATTACATAGTACGTATACTTTAACATTTGAAATTAGCATTGAGCATTTGAAAAATATCTATAGATGGAAGATTTCATTCGATTTAGTATTTTCTCGAAGGAAGGTTTCCAGCTTTGCATGAAAATTTTATGGAACGAGTTGAATAACCGGAAGGGCCAAAATGGAGATTCCCGTCTTCACGACTAAAGGTCGCTGAACCAAAAATGCTTGCAAGACGAAAAATAAGCGACGCTGGTTGCAAATTGCGACGCCGTAGCCATTTTCGCAGGTAATGTATTTTGTGATTTATTTGCAGTTTTACAGGATTGCAAGGTGTAGGAGGGTCGAATATACAACTACCCCCATTTAAGCTCATAAAAATATATTATATTGCCCCGCGTATCACATCAACATCTACATTTTTGTCGGCGAAAAAAAATTATTCAAGTACCACACTTGCTCCTGTTACATAAAACGAGTGGGATATATTTTTTCCATTAGTGATCGATACTGATCATGTTTAAATGATTCTTGATTGAACTTGGTTGACTACTAAATGCATAGAGCTGAAAATGTCGACCAATCCCATTCACCGCATACTGCAAAATTAGCCCTTAATTTGAACCAGCGAGCTGCTATGAAAAAATAATACCCGCTCAGATCATGCTAAAGACCACCGTTAATCATTTTCTGGATCATGTGAAAAAAATACTCAAATGTACTGCTATAAATAACGTTAAAAGAATTATTCATAACAAAACTTCAATCAAATGTAACATAAAGTCTGTAAATATTAGGTCCTCTCGAAAGAAATCCATTATTTTCGCACGTCCTCGTTTGAGTTTATCTTGTATATAGACACGTTCAAGGAACTCATTCCACAAGCAGCGATGAACAGCAAGCAATTAAATAGATAAACACTGTCGATAACACAAAATATTCGATAATTTCTTTGCGTAAACAAATAACACACTTAAAATCGAAATCATTATTAGTCGATAAATTTCTCTCTTCGTCTCTGTCTCCCAAGCTTCACTGCGTTCTCTCTGTCTCTGTCTATCTCCGAGCTCAATCTACAAGAGAATGCTCTTTCTGAATAAGTGGAGGGGGATCACAGGGTCTCCGATAGTACTCCTTTTGGGGTTAAGGATAAGCATAGCTAAGCCCAAAACCAACGAAGAACGTATTCTACACCGTATTAACACTTTTCACTCGAGGGGTGACTCTTATTCACCATATTATTTGATGCCGCAACTCGAGGAGTGACTCTCGCTCACCACTCGATTTGATGCAGAAACTCGATGCACGGCAATAACTGTTTACTTTTAGATCCTTTGAAGCGAGTTCCTACGCTCTTAATATCATACACAGCAAAATTACAGACTTATATGTTTAAAAAATATATGTAAAAAAGTGTTAAAATATATAAAATGTTAGAATATAAAAGTTTTACCCATTAATGTGTGTGTGTAATGATTTTAAGTTAGGAGTAAGAAATTCGCACAAAAATGCCGCGAAGCGTCTCGAATTATTGGTTCGCCGCGCGAAAAAAGCGTCTCGAGTGCAAAGGGTTATTTAGGTTTAAGTTTAGGAAAATTAAACATAAAAATGAAACAATACCTTTGTAAGAAACAACCCCCACATTTTCAACGTCCAAGCCATGATGATTGATACTTCGGATGGGTATTTTATGTGTTTGGTGCAATGTAACTGAAGTTATTTACTATGAACTTATTAACAATAACTGCGAAAATGTATTATCGACAATTAGACAAGCTCAGACAAATCTATAAGAAAAACAATCGGATTTTTTCAATTGAAAAGAAGTTATTTTAAAGCATTATAGCACAAAATTTAAGATGAAAAAAATAATGGATTTCTTTCGGGATAACCTAATATTAGAATTTTCTCAATTGCAATTTTTTAGCTTCATTTCGATGGTCTCCATATTTATCAAATCCCATTATTTTTTTCATTTGATATATCGCATTGGATGAATCCTTTTAAAAAAAAACTCTTACATTAGGGCCTCAACTCATGATTACCCTGCAATCAGATGGCGTAAGCGATTAATTAAAATATTGTATCAGAGAAAAATTTGGGAAATGGATAAAGAGTCACTACAATCTAGTTTATCCACATTATTTATTATAATTTTAGACATATAGTGATCACAGATTTCCAATGATAAGAATCTTCATCGGGCATAGTTAAGGTTACTAAATCATATGACCCGATGGAGATAGCAGATAGCCCGAGGTTACATTTTTCCCCAAAACTCTTACAAAAAGCTCTAAATGTCCTAAAATCGCAGGAAGTGTCCACAAGGTTTCCGTGTTCAGCCGGTCCGAATTTCGGACCACTGACACATCGAAAGAGCGCCTCACAATCGGACGCCATGCCTGAACATGTCCACAGATCATGGTCTGCGTTTATGAACGGATCTCTGCATGGACACTTCGGTGAAAGCCCAGTCGGTAAAAGCCCAAACCTAAGCAACGAGGCCCTAAATTACTCGCATGCGCATGGCTCTTCCCTTATCAGGAAAAAAGGATCACGACTAGTTTTCTCAATTTAAATTTAAAAAAACAATTCTAAGCTTTTATCACAAATAAATGAAGAAATCCAAAAGAGATGATATCTTCGAGCACGATGGATCACTTTTTATAAAGGCCAGCATAACAAAAACAATCATCACATCGATAATAAAGGATATATTCGAGGATATTTGATGACATGACGATGACGAGCACATTCAAAGCACATTGCATTCAAATCGAATCCTTTTGGTTTTATTGCGTTCGATGTTGAGGCATTGTTCTTGTCGAAGCTCTAAATGTTGAAAATCGGAGTGGAACATTTGTATTACAATCATTACAACTCATCGGCATGCTGTGTCTAAACTTCATGCATAAAAGGTTCGTCACGATGTTTCGATTGTAAATTTAAAAGAAAAAGGATGTAGCACCTTCACCACGACACTTGATTCATCGATTCCCCTTTGTTTGGCAATATTTTGATCGTGATTCTGCCGAATGGACCCAAATCATCTGTGGAAATGTTGATTACAAAATTGCATCGGGCGTATCTGAATAAAGATCGATTTTGGATTATTTTCATAGATTAAAATCGTGAAATGTCACCGAATTTTAACGTCGCTTGGGTGCTTTGAATGTGGATAAACATGTGATGTAGCGTTGTTCTTTGGTTAAAATTTCTTGATGCGGTTCGATATGATCGTTCAGTTATGGCATTTCTTCACGGTCAATTCCCAATTGAGAAATATTATATTTACAATGGTTCAACATCGATCATTCTATTCAGTTTATATACTTCTAATTCATCAATCTAACAACTAATATAAATAAGCTTGGAGCAATTGTCAAGTCAATCCAACGCTTAGAGAGACTTAATCTCTCAGCTGCAATATGCATCAAAATTGGCACATTGTGTCTGTCCGTCAATTTTCTCATTAGTCCTTTGTAACCACATGGCTGAATTCCATTATTCAAATGCATTCCTCTTTGTTCTATGAGTTGATCCATTTCTTCTAGCAGGATCCGGTTATGATCTGTCAATCAGCTTTGTGTTTGCAATGGACAGTTTCGGTTGACGGCGAACGTTAACAATCACTTCGACTAATGAAATGCACTTTAACACCATGTCTTTTATTTTGATCCCACAAAGGACATTTATAAAAAATATTAAGCAAAGCTAAAACGAACGTCAAAAATCAAATATCAATCAATTTTCAGATTTTTCAAATCATTGCCTTAGTTGTCAGACAGCTTAATAGACTTGAGTCCAAATTTATCCATACGCAAATCGATTGGACATGTCTTGAAAACCGTACTAATTTTATGATATTAAGATTATGTAAGAATTGTAAAACTATTGTTTGAATGTATAATTTAATCTGGATCTGATTTTGGAAATCAGGCAACTTGCTGCTGAAAATGAACTCGTTGGAAGTATCGTCATCAGATTAAATGCCAGTTCGACAGTTCGTTGATGACCGCGTATTTTCGTATAACACCATCAATGTAACTGATAAAATTCCTTTCTGCTGAGACACGGACTAAAACTCGCAAAATTCCCGATTTCCCGACAAATTATTTATTTCCGTCGCTGCAGATGAATACTAATATACTATAATACTTTGATTTGATTCGTTATTATATTACGGAGGAATACAAAAAATTTGAACCCCGTATCTATTATATTTCATATCAATATTTCCATTATTAAAGTCGAGGTGTACTAAATACATCACCGGTAGGAAGAGGTTAATATAACAATTTGAAAGACATATATGTAATCTATATATTTATATGCATGGTAGTACGGTCGCCTATTTACGAGCGAATTCCAGTGATTCAGAAAAAGAATTCTTACACGTTGAGCTCGAAGACAGAGAGTGAGACGGAGAATGTATTGCACGTTAAGTTTGGAAAGAAGCAGAGACGGAGAGATTATTTTGCAGATCGGAGATTCTGAATGAGAGACGGAGCGAATATCTTGCTTTTAAATTAGCTCACTGCTCAGAAGGCTAAACCTTGAGTCTAAGACGACGAAAAGGAATCTGCGCAGAGCCATCTGCATGTCCATGACTTCCCGGCTTAATCTCATTACGAACAGGACATCAAATATGTTTCATCACTGTACATTTAGAATGAATTCTGAGGCAATAATTTACTATAATGACCCATTCTGACAAGAAAATCCTCCACAGTCGTACCGGTTTGCTCGAAATACCCATCTTTAATATGGTTCTTCAGAGTTTTTTCCAATCGACGCTTTCATAACCTCTGCAGAAATATATGAGTATGTGTTGATTATAGACACAATATTCCCTGGGAATTTCTCTTTCTTATCTTCTTCTGGATGTGTAATCTTAAATTTTTTAAAATGACCCACGGCACAATCTGAAACTGCATTGATATTCCATAAAATGTTATTCCAAGCAGTGCTTCGAACCGTTATTTCCTCCATTTCGATTTTCGTTCCGATTATTTTTTTAGTTTTTAATTGTATAAAAAATAATTTTCTATCATAAGTTAGGACAAATAATCATACACAAATAAATTCTGCACAAGAATGGTGAATATCACATATTAACACAAAAATCAACCAAACTCTCTTTCGCGTAAAACGTCTACTAAACCGAAAACATCTACATTTTCGAATAGGTTCAGTTTCGGTTTTCGTTCCAAAAATAACGGTTTTATCGGTTATCAATTTTTTATTCAATGCCGATTCGAAAGCGAAACTCAAAGATTTAAGGAATAATTTATACACAATGTTCAAATGGGTTATAACCAACATAAAAAGGTATAATAATATAATAATTTTTAGAGCAATCTATCCTGATTTTGTATAAATTTACTCGATTTTTTATATCCTTGAGTTCATTTCAACCCAATTTTTTTTTACAATCGTCCTCTTCTACATTTTAATGAGAAGTAATCTTGTTTAAAAGCATATTTTAATATCGACCTTCTGCACATTTATTATGTATGCTAATGCTAAAATCTGGAGTATTGTTTTGCTAACTATTTAAATTATAAAACCATTGGCGCCTCAAGCAGATAATGTCATTTCAAAGCATTTCAATTTTAAATTGAATTTAATAACATTGAACACAATGGATGTCCTTGCATGGATTAAGCCCACGAGGGTTTTATGTCGTCCAAGAAACTGCAATTGAGACAATTCCAACAAAATTTTCCATAATAGTATTTTATACGATAGCAAAGCATTGTAGCATACTAATGGTGTGCCATTGTACATCTGTTATTCACACTTGGGCGAACAATGGGCATTGATAAGATAGCAAACATATAATTGTGAACTTTGCTGAAAACAATTCAAATGCATGTGGATACAAAAATGCCGACAAAATGAGTCTACATACGTCAGCAGTTTGATAGATATCAATCAGTGACCTTTTCCAAAGTATTCACGTAAGAATCCCGGGTTGATTCATAAAATCGATGCTCTGTCTGACTTTTCGTCCATACTGTTCAATTACTTTTTCTACACAAAGAAGCTTCCACGAAGGCACCGGCGAAACCTCATTTTGAAAGCCATTCAAAGACATTTAAGGTACGTGCTGCAATTTATCTTGCACCAGCAAGCAATGGTACATGGTTGCAAATCTTCAAACGTTTCCCCTGGAGCCTTTGGTCACGCCCTAGTCGAGCCATTTGAAAGAGTTCAATCCGGCAATATGCTTCGTCCTCAGGACTATTCTCATTTCTAGTGCACTCCATTCAATTGAATGTCAAATATTTGAACTCATAAATATTTCCAATTTCGCCTTATTGCTGTAAAATTAATTTAAAAAACAGCTGATATATATTAGGGACTGCCACATGAACGTTCGGAGTCATTGGTCACGTCTGGTAATATGTTTCGTCCTTAACCCTTTGAATAGTGAACTAATTTAAAAACATCAAAATCTTAGATGCTATATTTGTATGTTCGCCACTTATCATCATACAAATCCATTTATCTATCAGGACCGTCGCAGCGTATATGAAGCTTGTATATAAATAAGTAAGCACTGTCGATAGCACACATTATTTGGTCATTTCTTCAAGTAAACATAAACAATGCACTTGAAATCGATTTATTATATCATTCACATATCATTAGTCGATAAATTTGGATTGACGATCTATACAATCGTACGATGTACGCAAAATATTTTCTCCGTTTCTTTTTCTCTTCAAACTCAACATGCTAGACACTCTCCATCTCTGTCTGTCTTCGAGCTCAATGTGTAAGAATGCTCTTTCTGAATCCCTGGAATTCGCTCGCAAATATGCGATCGTACTACCATACATGTTAATATACCCTCAGTTGGTGTAGCAGCGAATCCGAGATACAATTTGGCGTCACGTTGGACTTCACTCAGCCTAGCTCAGCAGCGCCCTCACGGGAAATAAGGGACTGGACTATTTGTACTCCAGAAAGCTTTTCCAGTAAAATCAGCGAAGTCGCCAAGAGTAGTTTTTCACTATCTCCTGAGGAAAACTACTCAGTCTTTACAAATTTCCCACACTCTCCATCGAGATGATCGCGAAAACTTCCTTCGACACGATCATCCTGGTGGTCCGCTGGGTGAGCGTTCTAAATGAAGCTCTGAGATCATGCTACCTTCAATATCGCGCGAACTAAGAGGTGAATGTATGATACAGATGAACTGGATTCAACCTCTTTCTGTGAATGGATATTGAAGAGACCCTAGCTCTGCAGTGAACCGTTTGTGGCACTCTCTCCGTCTCTTTCTGCCTCCGAGCTCAGCGTGTAAGAATGCTGCTTCTGAATCACTGGAATTCGCTCGCAAATAGGCGACCGTACTACTATACACGTTAATAATTAACGAAAGAATTGCCTATTTACTCTTTAATTCAATGGAAAACAAAGACAATATTTCCGAAAACCGTTATTTTTCCGGAATAAAAACCGTAACCGAACCGATATAAATGTTATATTACATTGGGCGTTGGACTCTTTTGCAAGTATAATCACAAACAATTAAATTTAAAAAATAGCTGATGTGTACTAGGGTGTACCACATGAACGTTCGGAATTCGCAAGTGAAAGTTAAATTCGCAAATTAAAGTATCTTTTGGTGACGCCACCGTGTTAAGTCATAGAAAATAATTTTAAAAAAGTAAGACAATTGAAGACTGGAGTAACCTTTGTCAATTTTAAATAGTCCAATTTGTAAAATATTGCATAAAACCTTTCTCAAATACGGTTGATCTTTGACTAATTGAAATCTTCATATGATACTATGATAATAGATGCATTTGTAAACTTATTTAACTCAAACTTTACAAAGGTAGATTGAATATTTGTAATGCTAAAATAGCTTAATTATTAAAATAATTTGAGTAAAAAATTTGAAAAGATTTGATAAAATCAAGATAATTTTATTGGAATGAAATTTAAAGAAATTATAAAAGTATATACAAATGTAGCATCACCTAACTCTATTAACATAATACATTCATTAAATATAGAATAGCTAACATAATGATGTTAAACAATGAACGATGAAGATAAATATGAGAATTCTAACAAAATTATTTGATCGCCATATTAATACAGTAACAACCATCAAATTAAAAATGCAGAATATAAATAATAGTGTCTCAAATCAATAAATTCACATAATCGGCGGATCTGCCTATTGAAATTGCATATCAAGTTCTCCATAAAAGCTTTATACGTGTACGCTACATAAATTGACAAGTTCTCAAATTCATTCAAAAGTAGAACGACAAACATTTTACGTATGAATCAAATTTCAGCAAAACAAATAAGTTATTTATACTTACACATTAAATAACATGCTCACATATATACCATAAAGAAATAGTTTTCGTTATGATTCGTATCCATTGTTTTACACAATTGTATCAGTTCGGTATAATCTGATCTGATAATATATTTCCGGCAAACATTGATGGCAATTCAATACAATTATGTATTTTAAAAAAATGCACGTTCAAGCAAAATCCTCAAACAAACAGTTTAACATCAATAAAGACATGTATTTGCAGCACAAAATTGCATTAAATTTCTAAACATCGAATAATAAAATCACTGGTTATATTTAGACATTGAGAATACGATACTTTTGCGAGTGTTTTTATTAAAACTGCTAACATTATTTGGGCAAATTGTTACACTTAATAATGAGATGGTTGAATTTAATAAAAACAAAGCATACAAATAATTGAGATGTTCATGAACATGAGCGGAATTTTATTCTTTCGTCTTCAATTTAAAATTAAATTTGTAATTTTCTGGCCCCCATTTGTAATTATCAAGAAGAAAGTCAAAAGTAGTAGTGATGTCATGGCATTTCTCGTCGCTGAACTGCACGGTTGTTGTCCTGGCAAAATTGTTCGACAAATACAAACTTCGGTTTCCCTATTCCCTCGCACCTCCGTATAGCATCCTGAAGTAATACTCACATCGTCATCCGTGAGCACTTTTGTGCACATGTACGTAACGTTTTGAACTAAAATTAAGAAGCACAAGATAAATAAGATCAAATATTAGATTCGAGTGTTTAAATTCGTCGTATATATAAAACTATTTACCAAATCCATCAAATTTGAAAGAATATTTGGCACAAACTTCACCCTGTATCAAATTACAAGAAGACTGATTGGGATAATTCGTCCATAAGTAATCTAAATCCGGTAGACTTCCATCATCTAGGGAAGATATAAACATGTCAAAAATACAATATAGCGTTAATATAATCAAACGTAATAGCTTTGAGAGACTATTCAACCTGTAATAATCAGTGGATGTCTGCACGGTATCCGGCCGTTCAACTGCGTCACCTCATCGCAGGTACCGTTAAATTCAGTTTCGTTATTAAACCTTGGTCCTAGCCATGAAAAATTATAGCAAAAACGTTGATTGGCTGAATTTTGTGCATCTACGAAAACTATAATAGGAAAAATAAATCAATATCTCAACATGTATTCACAAAAGAATAATCGTTGCAAGTCTCGTTAAAAGTAAATATGCATGTGTAAACTTATTATATATAATGGAAATCACGTACATCTTTGTTTATAATGTAAATATAAAAAGATGTACGTGGTGTGTGGATGGAATTAGCCCTTTATTAGACGGCGAGTTATCCTTATTACACAATGTTTGTACTAATTCAAAAATGTTCATGGAAGTGCGCACAACTCTCCAAAGTTTCATCGCAGTCGGAAGAACGGTATAGGAACATATACAGGACAAACTAACAAACGGGCCACAGACATTCATTTTTAAATATATAGATGTTTTAAATATTATATCATTAAGGTGGCTTCCGTTCTAGTATATTGATGACGATGTTTTTATCGTTCTTTAGTTGAGCCAGGGTCCTTGGACAGTCAGTGTAAATTAGGGATTTCAGATAGATGTGAAAAATCACATGGGGCTAAAACGGATGAGCGCACTGACCACTGAAGATCACCCAGTAAGATGATGAAGCATTCAGGGAAGTTTTGGTGAAAAAACCTCCTCAATCTTTATAAAGTTTTCTTCAAAAAATCCATGGTCCAATGTTGCCTATTTTAGACAATGTATACCAAAAAATAGCAGGTTAGGTTCCGCTTTATGGTGCACGTTTTAAATAAGGAAGATTCCCTGTCACACCCTGGTAAGAAGCTTCAAAGCTCGATTATCTCAATACATTGACCAGAACCGATGCCACCTTAGGATTGTTCAACGGATTTCATGAATGCGTTATGAATGAAAATCGATATTAGCAATAATCTTTATCAATAAATGTTACAAAATTAAACAAAAATGCTGATAATCTTCTTATTCGGTTCTATTTACATGTTCAGACCTCATTTAACGCTTGCACAAATACTTTCAAATCTTTTCTATTTGGAAATATATCATTTTTACACTCATCTTGAATTTTAGATACAGAAAAAATATATGATAAAAGAAGCACTAGTCACAAAAATCACTAATAATTATTGAGAGTGCTTACAAAAGATTGTTCCTACGACTAGAAATGCAAGAAATATTTTGTGACCGTTCTTCATTTTCACAAATAATTCAGAACAACAGACGTCACAGCATATTAAATATCGTACACGCACTAACAGATAATAATGCACAGCATTTTTCCAAGATTATCGATTAATCTTTATAATATTCTATTAAGACTTTATAAGATAAAACTCTTTATCAGCAAGGCTTTATCTTGATTATCTTCATATTGGTATTCCGTGGAATTTATAGATATCAGTTTATAATAGGATGTCAATAATGAAAATACTGAAAAGGCGAAAGTAAATACCCCAATAAACAGTCTAATTGTAACGGATAACAGGACAAACATGCACCTTATATTTATATAATAATATAATATTGGGTGTGAATACGTTCCTGCCATTTCACCGTCAGATGACGGTATAACAATTGTCTGAGTAAAGTGGTGACGCACCTATATTGAAGTACTATAATTTAGCTTTATTGTGGAGAACTATGGTGATCATAGTCTGGCGAAAAGAGCATGCAGATATTGGATTAATCACTTCAAAAATAATGATTTTTGACACAGGAAGGCAATTGATGCGTTTTAGTTGAGCATTGAAAGAAAAATGGCCACGATATGCCCCCTTGATTACTACTTTACTGATCGATGACTCATAGCCTGGCATGAATGAATTCTTGGATAGCCTCAAAAGACGTGTCCTTTTATCGACGTGGAATTTTCAAGTGAAACGGCGAGAACTTATTCACACGCCGAATAGAAAAATATTTAAAGAAATATTGTGCAATATAAATATAAAATGTTAATATATCCAAGTTTTATCTTAACGGCTATATGTATGATCAAATATATTTACCAATCTTCGTTAATTTTATCTGATCGCAACCACATTGATGGGATCGTTAACAACCCCTTCGACATGGTTTTCTTATTGTATATATGTTTAGAAATATGAAGGCTAAATACACCTCCTATAGACTTGCACCCAAGATGTGCCAGTTATCTGAAATCACGAGACTACCTATGAGCTCTTATCGTTCATCTAATTGTTCAAATCATATCATATTCAGTTTTATTCTGCTTACTGATTTTTGCTGCAAGCAGCATTTCGTTCATGTGACGGCTGCACATAAACAGATTTGATTATGATCAAGTGAGTTCACGTCAGGGTTAATTATCGATCGTTTCAATATTTTGACCAGCTACATTCATAAAAATGTTCATCATAGGCATATATTAACGACAAATATACCATATCTGCATACAACTCTTGATTTTATGATGGAATCTCATCTATTAATAATAACACCGATGAACAAATTCAAACTTTTCTTTTGATCCTTTGAACGAAAATAGGTGATTATTTATAATTCGACGCAAATGAATCCAAATCTGAAAGTAGAAATGCTGTTTTCATTTTTAGACTGAGAGCTGGCAGCATAAATTGAAGATCATCAAACACACGTAAATAATTTAATTGTTGTATTCTGGCGTGTTTCTGGAATATCATTATGACAGTCTGGCGACTGAGTGTTGTTGGATTTGGGAGGGGAAAAGTCGCCAGACTATTACCAGCATATTAAAATAGTACCAGACTGGTTAAAACTTGCTGAAACTAACTAGAAAATAACGTCAATTTTAAAAAGTTGGAATAAATTATTTTTAATCTAATACATAAAAATGAATGTTTGTTCGTATGTAATGCGCTGCCATATCGTTCATCAGATTGCGATAAAACTTCGTCTACTTATTGCTAAGGATTGTGCGAGTAACATAGGCATAGTCTAATATACAAAAATAAAAATTTGTTTGTTCGTATTTTATGCGCTGCCATACTGTTCATTCAATTGCGATAAAACTTTTCCAACTTATTGTTTGCATCTTCTAAAATAATATAGGCATAGTACAATTAACTTACAGTAGATCTCATATAGCCTTAACAACGCTTATAAATGACTGCTTATTTTACTCATTTATAGAAAATGTAAAAAAAATACTAATATAGTATTACTTATGTTGAATTTTCATTAGATTTCAACCCCCTCCCCTCCCAAACCCAACAGCACTCAGTTGCCAGACTGTAATAACGATATTCCGGAAACATGCCAGAACCCAACTATTGAATTATTCACATGTTAGATGTCCTTCAACTTACTGCTGCCAGCTCTTGATATATTTTTCTGGTCGAATACATTTAACTGCTCATAAAATAAGATTTAAATATTGAAGTGAATAACTATGAAATGAAAAAAAAATATGTAAGACCAATTTTGACTATTCAATGTAAAAATTTCATGCAAAATAAAGCACATTATTACGCACATTTTCAAAATTTCTTTCGTGAACGCTGCCGTTTGTAGCTGCCACCAGAAACCTCATCCTCGAGGCTTGATCTTGATGAAATCTCTCATCACATTCGTCACTAGCCTCACCCAAGTTCGGGGGGAAAACATCCAAATGCAAATGAAAAAAGTGAGTATCCAAGAACATATTGCACCCCATGTGCTATTAACACTTCAAAAAGTTTTTAACAAGTCCTTGTAATTATCAGCTTTAACATTTTCAAAAAAAAAAATAACTTAGTAGTCTGAAAGCCAATCATGCGCATTTCTCTTTTTCTTTTAGCAATTCCATAGTTATCATCGTGAACGATCTCACGAATTTGCAGCACAACAAATATGCCTTCTTTTAAGTTATCACTGAGTTTAGGAAATGTTTGTCTCAAGTGTCCAAAAATTTTCACATCATAATTTATCACCTTGAATATTGTATCCACATTTTCATATGTTTCTCTCGTGGTGAAAGAATAGGCGAGCGATACTGATGGGTATATATTCCCATTATGCAACATGGTGTGATCGGACAACAGCGACTTACTGGTGCGACTGCACTACTGTGCAGTCTGACCTGGATGCCCCCAGACTAATCGCATAGGAGTGTCTTACATCAGTCTTTTGATCCTGGGGTGCGATCAGATTCCCTTTCACTCCTTAACATATAACACAGAATACTAGCGGAAGATCACTGCCTCCCCAATTCCAACCTCAGCTTGAAGGGGGCTGCAGCAGATAACAGATCTCCATTCCCCATGATATTCGTATCGGTTTCAGTCATTTGTAGTACTTAGCCGTTTGGCAATTCCACATTCCACAGTCCAACTCATATTAGCTAGGATACCTCTACTCTATATCATTACCTTAGGCGTTTGACTATTACCCAAGAATATAGGATTGACCTCCCTTCCTGAGGTTTTATGGGTGGGCATCATAAAATGAAACACCCATCCAAATCCCATTATGCAACAATACTACTTTTAAACTTTTCTTCTTCTTCTTAATGTGCCATATCCGATATTGGACGTAGGCGATCTCCATAAGAGATTTTAATAGGGAAAGGATTTTTCATCCGGTGGTTTCCCATTTGCCTTGAGGAGAGAATTTATAAGTGAGTAGCGAAATTATCATTATATATAAATGATAATTTCATTATTGTTGCAAATTCAATCAAAGGCGTCCCTGCACAACTTTATTAATTACCTCAAAATTTACTTTTTCAAATCCAGGAAATCAAGGTAAACCTGGATCGATACGATAGATCGGAAATATTAATAATTCCGGTCGCCCAAATTTTTCAGTATAGTGAATTTTTTTCCACAATCTGAATTTAAATCCGAACCTTCATAATAAGAGGCCAGGATCTAAACCACTATACCGACATTTGATTCAACTTTACTTGGATGAACTTAAAAACAGTGTTCACTCATTTGAGATGTGACTCCTAAATTCTTGCAGAAGGCCTTCTACATCGTTGCAGTTAGTTAACTCATTGCTGACGGAAAAAAAATGTGTCAGTGATTGTTGGCGTCTCCGATTTAACACCTTAACACCATCTTGCATTAAATTCCAGCCTCGAAGACGAGAACCTAATGATTCCGCTTGAACTTTAGAAAGGTTGAGATCTCTGACTAAATCATTCAGTTCAGATTGGGAAATAAAGTGAGGTGTATTTGAAATGGGAAAATTTAGATCGCTGGTTGAATACGATGACCCGAGTTTGTAATATAGAGAAACACTTCCTGATTCTGTTTCATCCACCGTCCATTCTTTAGGAGGCTTAGGAATTGGTATAAAATCATGACTCACAGGTTTCTTGACCGAAAGAATGTCAGGATAAAATATAGGATCTGAACTATATTCGTCTATTTTTGTTAAACAGAAGTAACAATCCGTAGTGTGATCTTTCTGTTCTGTCCATATTACAGGGCATCCGAAGGGCATTGATTTGTGTGTGCCTTTAAGCCAACCACATAAAATTCGCGAACAATAACAACAAATTTTACGCGGTGCCCAGCTTTTTCCCTCGTCTACTTTTCTTCCAAAATATAACTCATATGCTTTTTTCACCATTGGAGAGATAGTGTTTCTCTGCAATTTTGAAGTATATTCCCCGCAAACATAGCAAAAAATGTTCGGGTTATTCGCACATCTGTGTGACATGGCGAACTCATTAATTGAGTTATAATTCTGATGAGTGCTCTTATTGTTTAAAATACAAAAAACCCACGTGCAGAGACCTGAAACCATCAAACTATGAAATTTGTATGATAAAGGTTTTTCAGCACAAATTCAGACATTTGGCCCTCGATATGCGCAGTTTTTCCTACTGCGATTTCATTATTACTCGGCATATAGGCAGAGGACGATCTAGTTTTTATATAGTATAAAAATGAAACCATGTATTTCAAAATATGAGCATATTTTTTAAGCGATCTCTTGAATCCCTTGAATTACATAGTGGGTCAAAAACATTTTGAGACCCGAGGCCTTCTGCGCCTATGGATAACTCCATATATGATATCAAATTCCTTAGACAGATATTATTCCATGAAATTTAGATTCTGCTAGATCTGAAATAAAAAATTAAATTATTAGTAAAATCGCAATTATCTATGACTTTTAATTTTATATGGAACTCTAGATTTGTTTCGTATTATTTCGTTTTAGAAGTATAAATGAAAGTTTTATAGACAAACATTCTTTTGTCACATTTCAATTAAGTGACGTTTCTACCTTGTTGGTTCCAAAAAATTATTTTTTTATCTTTGTGTATCAGAAAGAGCCAACATTTAAGAATACTTTCAGTAAATTTCAAGTCGATATAAATAAAATTCGCAAAGTTATAGTCCGACAAAGAGAAGCTGGAGCAGGAATGAAATTCAGAGCGCTTGCTTGGGTCAGCGCGACGCTATATGCGGGCTAGGATCGCATCCTTTTTAACAAAATTTTAGGAATTTGCATTGTCTGTGTTCATTGGATATACTTAATTGCCCAATAAAAGATCTATTATGGAAGTAACTGTCTCACGAAGCGTCCTCAGTACGATTGTAAGCTTGAAGAGTAACAGAGTAATGATTTTCAAAGTTAAAACCAAGGTGCAAAATATTTAAAACAAGAAAATTTAATTGCTGGATGCGGGAAAAGATAAGTGACCTGGTCACATGGGAAAGCACACATAGAAGCCCTAGAAGAATGAAAGTCGATGGTATTATCGAAACGTTTACACAATCCGAGGAACTTTCACCGTGTAAAATATGCCAACTACAAAGGTGACGAGGATATAAAAACCTTCAAATCACATGGTTTCAAACACGAACAAACACTTGCAACTGAGCTTCATAAACTCCTTCGTCCTATAATTAGATCTGTTGTAAGACGATATGCTGCAATGTTGTTTAAGCGGACATACGCAAAATAATAACCAAAGTTTCAACGCCGCCCTCTGGTGCTTGGCTCCAAAATATCTTTTTCTCGAATAAAAGTATCGAGCTGGCAACTTTTATTGCCGCATGTATTTTCAACAAAGGTATCACCTTCCAGCTGCATATGATGGAAATGATGGACATCACAATTGGACCGCAAGCAAACATATCAAGCGCAACAAGCACCATATCCCTTTTGCCAACAAAATGGCAAAGCTGAAAAAAGCTGATGCTGCATCAAAAGAGGCAAAATTGATCCCAAGACTGGAACAGTCAGCATAAGAAGACTTTTTTGAAGAAACGGAAGGTATTCTCTATTCTCCTGCTACTGAAGATTGAGTGTAAATATTAAACTTTTCATTATATTCGCATTTAAACTTCGGTTCAACTTTAAACTTTTTCAAGCTCGTGGAAGTGCTCCCACATGTGCTAGATGAGAATTCTTTATGAAATTTTGCAGGCACATATACAATAAACATCTTCATCGTATAAACTACGATTATCTTAAAATATTTAAATGTTTTTTTTTAACGAACAAAAACACATTTTTCTTCAATCGCTCACTATTTTCTATTTTTTAATATTTCTTCCCAATTATAGTCAAATGTGTCAATGTGGTCAGCAACCTACTATCCGTGGGTAATTATATTACTACCTGACATTTTGAATTACTCACTAAGAAAAGTATAAATGTTATTTATTTTATTTTGTTGGTTTTATTTTATAAGATCTACTTTAAGTTAACTGTACTTTACTTATATTATTTAAGAAAGTGTAAGCAATAAGTTGGCAAAGTTTTATCGCAATTGAATGAACGATATGGCAGCGCATAAAATACGAACAAACAAACATTGATTTTTATATATTAAAAGACTATGCCTATGTTACTCGCGCAATCCTTAACAATAAGTGGACGAAGTTTTATCGCAATCTGATGAACAGTATAGCAGCGCATTACATACGAACAAAGATTAATTTTTATATATTAGAAGATTTATTCATCTATGCAAGGGAAAAACGTTGGTTTCGTAAAATTATTAGAAGAAGAACTGGGGAGACTTATATTATCATTTCATTGCATAATTCATCAAGAAAATTTATGTGTGAAGGCATCGTCAAAACAGTTACATGAAGTAATGAATATTGTTATTAAAATCGTCAATAAAATTGTAGAAAGTTCAGCTTTGCATCATTGGCAGTTTAAGTGTTTTTTAGAGGAAATTGAATTGGAATATGGCGACTTATTAATGCATACAGACATTCGCCGGCTAACTAGAGGACAAGTTCTAGGTTTTAATGTTTTTAGTCTGTATAGAAGCAATTCAATTACTATAAAAAGTAAAAATATGTTTAATATTTTTGCTGCAAATCACCTGTCCTGGACTTAAGACTTCCATAGTGAAGAATGTCATCGCTTACCCATCGACATATGGGATTCCCCCCCACTCCCACTACCATAATTTGTCTAATTTTAAAAAATATTTTTATGTTCAATAAAGATCGCCTAGTCAACATACTAAATATCAATATTCTATATTTAATACTTTTCGTAAAAAAAAATTGTTAAAAAATATTTTAGGCCCAACAAAGTAGAAACGTCCCTTAAATCTCCGATCAAGTTTTACAAACACAAAGAACCACTTGTATTTCTATAAAAGAATACAATATTTAAACAATTTATTTAGAGTACAAAATAGAGAATCATCACATCAATTATCGACAGATGATGACAAAATAAACATTAAAATTATAGTGGAATTTGTCTGTTGTGTTAACTAACAAAGGCTCGCATTTAAGTCCCTCAGACCACTGCGTTTGTTCCGCGAAGACACACATGCGAGTCCTCCGAATTTCAACCTGTTGAGGTTCATTTATTGATATACAAGCTCAACAGAAACGCGAATTTGTGTGGAAAAGTGATGATCATACGAATATAGCACTTTTGCTTAACTCAATTTAAAATCAACTCACTAATCAAACGATTAATCATACAGCAATATTTAACAAGCCGACCATACTGAAATGTCAAAAAAGGAACGTCATATGAAATGTTGCCATATATAATAAATGAGATAATTTTTAACGACTGTGCATAATTATATTTAAATAAATATATTTATTTGAATAAACGATAAAATAATATGTGCACATAATATTTAAGATATTTATTAACATTCTCAAATGTCTATTTTTAATAAATGATATTATTATATTTTTTTCAATTTAATCTAAAATTAGTTATGAATGTATCTATTTATTGGAAAAAATGTTTATAATATGTAATTAAATTACTTGTTAATACTTCGATTTTGTTTTAAATTATTAAATGAATTTATTGAATAAAAATATTTATAAAATATTCGTTAGTAATATGATTCTTACAAATTTTATCCAATTTAATTTTTTTCATCGTATTTTAAAATATTGGCGTTTACACGGCTAGGAAATAATTTAATCCAAATAAAAATATTCGTTAACACATCACAATGAATAAGGACATGGCTGATTTTTACCGTTTCTTTTTGCCAAAAGTTTTGGAAGGCTAAGCCGATGACGCTAGCAGACGTGTACTTATAGATTTTGAAATGTATTCTGTATTGACAAGAGGGAATGCTGTTCTTGCATTTACACTCAGTGCTTTGGCAGGACTTACTTTCTGTTGCTTCATTTCAACAGTCTTCAATGATTACCGGACGGATGCTTCTATGAATACAGTCAAAGTAGTGGTGTAAGTAATTCCATCTTCATCATTAGTGCATGAAAACATGACAAATTATTATGAACCTTAGTTAATTTTAATCATAAGAGACAATGTAGATTTCGAGTGTAAAATAACGAATCTTTATTTGCCGCTTAATTCAGATCTCCGGTATTTAGTTCCATTGATCAGCACATATTCTTTATTCCTTTTATATTGTGAATTAAATAACAATTATAATTGTCTTTATGTCACATGTTAATTCATTCTCCTCATATTGTATGATTTTTCTTCTTTTAGAAAAAATGTTCCAGACTATGGTGCCTCCAGGGAAATGAACGACTTAGGGTTCCTTACGTTTGACTTAAAGACAGATTTAACCCATTTGTTCGATTGGAATGTTAAACAGTTATTTTTATATTTAACCGCCGAATACGTCACAGAAAAAAATGAACTCAATCAGATCGTGCTTTGGGATAAAATTATTTTAAGGGGTGAAAACGCTTTGTTGGATTTTAAGAACATGAATACAAAATATTATTTCTGGGATGATGGAAATGGTCTAAAGTAAGTATAATAGAATTCAAAAATTATATTAATATATAGGGTGCGACATTACCAGTTTTCCTAAAGCTGATCACCCCATAAAAACATCAATTTCCAATCAGGAACACTGCCAACGGGCGCGATATTAAAGCTATTCCTGAATACACGTTGTGTAGTGATGATTAAAAGGCCGCTTGAGGGAAACGTACCGCTCTTTCCTTGTCCATTGCATGATCGTTATTAAACGTTACTTTTCGGAATAGCTCG
This sequence comes from Stenopsyche tienmushanensis, assembly GCA_008973525.1. Taxonomy (NCBI): domain Eukaryota; kingdom Metazoa; phylum Arthropoda; class Insecta; order Trichoptera; family Stenopsychidae; genus Stenopsyche; species Stenopsyche tienmushanensis. The sequence continues at coordinate 400,156 of WACJ01000217.1, forward strand.
CTTTGGGGCACGCATTTTAAATAGGAAAGTTTCTGTGCCGCACCCTGTACAATAAATTATATTTTGATTATAAAAGCAATTAAATGTGGAATATAGACATAATCTAATGCAATATTTATATTTTCAGGGGACATAAAAATGTGACTCTGAGCCTCTCCTGGAATATCATACCGAATGCTGGATTTTTACCCAGTTTCTTTGCTCACGGTCAGCACGCGTTCCGTTTTCCAGTAGAATACACACATTCTAAAGTTTAAAGTCACATTTGTGTAGTACATCTCAACCAATCTACTGGAGAGTTTAAATAAAGTCCGAGCTGAATAAGCTCACTCTAATTGCCCAAGATTCTACGCAAAAAAAACAATAAATTTTCTTATTGTTATACATTTAAGGTCACGATGAATTACAAGCCATCTTGGGACAATAAAGGGTTTATAAATTGGTACGTATTTATTTCCGGACGCTCCGTCAATCTTTTTCACTAGCAAAATAAGTTTTGTCACACAAAAAATTGATATGGTTTAACGTATCTAATATGTTTGATAAAAAAATACTTGTATAAAAAAAAATAATAAAACCATTATTGTTTTTCATAACGTGTTATTACCTTCGAATCCTATGAACCACTATTTTATTATAATAATCGGGTTGGTTGAAATTAACGACTACCAGCTTGGTTGTAAAACGAACAAACTCTGCAATTAACTGTATTAAAATGGTTGAAATCCTTTATAGCGTTGCATATATGCGAGGGTGATTCAGATGCAGTCTGGAATTTTACTGTACAAATTTACTACATGGATCATTAGAAATATATTTATTCCATCGGATAGAAAGCTTTTTGATTCCGACCCTGAAGAAAAAAGGCGGCTGCTTCGAAAAACAGTTGTGACGTACTATTCAAACGCAGCCAATATAATTGGGTATATGGCTGCGCGTTGTCATGCAGAAGAACAGCTCGAATCGGTTTTCTTTGTATTTTGTTACAATAAGCAACCTCAGCGTCGGCTGTATTCACCATCTTTCAAGTTGCAAAATACCGTAACATCAACAAACTGTGCCTCAAGTCTCCTCAAAATTTTACTTGTTTTCATATCATCGTTTACGAGAAACCAAATACGCGTTGTGCAACTTTCGTCAGATTTTTAAATTTCACTAATAAATTTGTACAATAAAATTCCAGGTCATATTTGAATGCCCCTCGTGCATTCATTATAATATGTGTTGCTTTTACTTCTCAATGTTTGTACTAAAAAAATACATCTGTATTTATTATTAGAACTAGACATTATCATAATGCAGCCAGCCACATGCAGTTCATTCCACTACTAGGGTATCTTCAATATCCATTCATGCGGAAAGGTCGCGTGCGTATCAACTGTGTTATATATTCGCCTCCTCGCGCGCTTGATTTTGAAGGTGACCTCCAAGTTTTATTTATGAATGTTAATCCGGCAGATCACCTGAATGATTTGAAGCCTATTTCACTATTTATATAATGCTTCTTTGCTCTGATGGTTGTGGAGCCTTGTAACTTATGTATAATATATCTTTATCTAGATAACTACCGTATATGTATTTGCAGAGAAGTGCGCTGATAATCATTACAAAAGACTATAGGACAGTCTCAGCTGCGGCGCTGCCTATTTTGGTGAGTCTTCTATCCCTGGACTTGCAGCTGCAGCTGAGTGTGGTTCCCTATATATTCGCAAATAGCTTGCCGATTTACATTGAAAATGTTCCCTTTTGGATGATCTCTAACCCTCGTCAGCTCCCGATATAAGAGTTAAAAAGGAGGATACTTGTTGTTTGGTTTGGCAAAAATGATGGATGAATGACGTCAATGGTAGGCATTTGTTCAAATATTTCAGTATGCTAAATATCGTTTGTCGTGTTGGGTGGTTCCATATTATTGGACTTCCCAGTTCTTCACAGGACGCGGACAATTCAAGGCATTTCTCCTTTGATTCGGTATAGACAATCTCTCGGAGTGTTCTTGCATATATATACGAACATGACAGCGGATCATGTTCGGGCATGGAGACCGATTGGAAAATTCTCCTGCGTTGTGTCAGAGGTTCTGCTTCAGAACAACAAAAAGTTTTGTGCGGATGGAGGATTCTACGGATGGTTGTTAAATTTAGAATCTTATAGACAGCATCTGGACTTAATAATAGACTTCTAATTTCCGGACTAAACTAGCTCCTTCCAGAATTGGTAGTGAATTGTCCAAACTCCCTTATTCAAGTAAGTGCATGTCTGCGATGACTGGTGTAACACAACAGCCCACCTGCTGGTGGTTTTATGCGAATATTTCTACGAATTTCAGACTTAACTTTATAATGAAAAATGTAATTCTACAAAAACTCTGCTCATGAAGACTAATTTGCTTTTTATGATGAAGTTGTCTTTTTCGATGCTTATACTGCCGTTCTCATCAACAAGTGCTTGAATTCGATGAGTTGATGGAATTGCTTGGAGACAAGTCGACTGCTTTATATTACATCATACATTTTTGTTACGTTTAAAGTTTCTACTATCTAAGGCTCAACCGTCGGTCAGAGTTCAAACAATCATCACACAACAACAACAATCGAACTCCCTGATAGCTTAGAGGCGACGTTCAAAGGGTTTGTTTTAAAGCTAACACTCGATGCAATGCATCGTCGCATCTAGAAAAAATTGGACGCATCACTTGACAAGCTTTACACTAAGAACCAATTACAAGAATCAATCAACACCCAAAACGCATTTTGGAATTGTTACAAGGAATGATTAAGGTTAATCTGAGGATAGTTAGATGAGGAAGTTAAAAAAAACTTATTTTCTGACGTGTATTTATACATAAAAGTACAATTACCTTAACAAGTTTATTACAAAAACAGAACAGTTTAGGATTTTAGTAAAATTATTATATAAAATGTACACCGGGAACAAATTTATTACTTGCATTTCATTAATGAGGTATATTAAAATTAAAAGTTCCCAATCACCTAAATAGATAATTTTCTATGTAGACAGTAAAATTTGATTACATAGATCTCTTTACGTTAATCTTATAAATCAACCAGAGTTACACGATTTTTATTTTGATAGAGAGCATTCTCTTATAGGTAAAGTAACATATATTATTTAGTCTTATTATTTACGGGTTAATGATATATTCAGAGACAGAAGAGAATGAATTTCTATTGCGGCGTCGATATTTTTTAATGCAACAGACGGCTATAATGTGAGCGGCGGAAAGTGGCTACAAAAAATAGTACATATTTATTAATAGTAAACATTTAACTAACTTTATCTCTTAAAGGTTATATACTTCGAATTCACAATACAGATCAAAAATTTTAGAGCTTACTTATTTTACAGCACTAAAAATAATAATGTCTATTATATACTGATTTAACATTAATTTTCTATAAGACGCCATATTAACATACATATGCAAAGAAAATTGATATTGAAAAATATAACGTTATGATAAATACTTTATAGTAGTATCATTTTGCTGGGAATATGAAATATTTCAATTAACGAAAATTAATGTTATAATTATAATTAAAAATGTTTAATTTTGCATATTTTTATTATCGATCATTGGACTAATTCAGAGGAAATTGTCTACATTTTTTTAATAAACATGTTGATTAATTCATAGGATCTAATACAGGTTAGGCCTAAATTCTAATTATGGATTTCTTTAGAAATCAATTTTTCAAATGAAAATTTTGAATATGACAATATTACTTACGTTTATTTCATGCACATTTAAATCTAATGGATAAATCGCAGCATTAAAAAAGTATTGATATTACATTTTAAAATGATTCTTCCTCGACAAATTTATTCAACTAAGATTTATTGCGATACATAGCACAATACTTAAAAATCAATTTTGCTATCGTAGACTACTTAAGTCTATCAAATTTATCGATGCGGTGCCCAGCACCTTGCTAGATTTAGCAAAAGCTACACTAAAACTTTATATTCAAAAGAACTATTACCATATTATTATAAGAACTTATACGTTTAAAGTAATGCTGTAAATTTCATTTTAATTATTATTACAACTGTTGCGATGTAAATTAAAAATAATACATTAAGAAAATAATAATGATGCAAATTCTGAACAGTGGTTATAGAACGTACATTTGTTGAATACTATATTCGAATAACTACAACACAACACTTATACCAATAAAAAAAAGTATGTTAAGCAATTGTTCAATACATTAATTCCAATTGAAATACGCTATATATATGCTATGCAATTCATGAAGTAATTTATAAGAATTTAAAAAAAGTGCCACCAAACACATTTTAAAGTAAAACATGCCTACGATAGAGTTTATAAAAACAGGTTATTTAGTGAGAGATCAATTTTCTTAAAGCTCCCTCCTTGTGAAATAGTGAACCTGTTTCGATAGCTCGCAAATAGATACAAAGAAGTAACTGCAAATATACTCGAAACCTTCAATCTATCGATATATAACAAATAGAACAGTAGCCACAGAGTATCACATTAAATAATGATTATTGCAATAGGAATCTCCTTAGTCAACAAAATTGAAAGCTTTTACAACGCCCGATGACGGCGGCATTGAAAGAACCAGATATATTGGGTAGGAAAAGAAAGGACACCCTAGAGCTGGCAAGAGCTCGATGGGTTATGCTTGCGTCACGTACTGGTACCCGCTACAGCATCAGTCTGAACGTCCTTATCCTGAGTTGGAATAGATGGATTAAGCAGTTCACCACCAGTACCATACTTACGCGATAATTCAAGCATCTCCCTTAAACCCTGAAAACAAAATTGTAAATCAATATCTCTTATTCTTCACCATATTTCATACATTGCATATTGAAATAATCACTAAATTAACAATATTTATGGATATTATGCAAAACAACTATAAGTGGTACCGGTAAAGATAATCGTTTTTTAAATGAAAGAATTAAATTCAAACAGAAAATTTATTAAATCATTTCATCAATACATTGTATTCTCCTTCGGTAGAAGCAACCTTTTCCCATCTATTGAATATTCTTATTAATTCCGGAAGATTAAAATTCAACGGGTTTTGACATAAAATATGTTTCGATTCCGGCGGTGGTTGACTACACCTGACCTCTTCGTACTTGACTCCACTTTTAAACTTCCTAATTTTGAACAATAAATCTCCCTCTTTATAGTTTGAAAATATAGAAGGACTTCATGATAGATTATCTTTTTGGAGTGCCACAAAAGAACTGACAATTATATTTATTCTTGACAATTATAATCACCGAAGAGCACAAAACGCGACTCGAAAATGCAGCAGCCGAAGCGCAACTAATCCTAGAAAACGATTACCATTTCCAGTTCCCCTTATATATGTACGCGTCTTTAGTAATACTAAACCTGTCGCCTTACAATAATAACCCGCACTACTATGTTTTGCTTACAACCAGATTTAGGTACATCTGATGCATGTTAAATTTAACTCATACATAAATAATCACAAAATAGACACGGAGACAACGCACGTGCGATGTATTTCCATTGAGCGATACTTATATAAAATGGAAGCCTTATATACTTACAGCAAAAAAATAATATCACATTTGAGCCAAAGATAAACAAATCTGGAACGAAGGCGATTGTGGAGGTCAAGTATTTCAAGCAACCTTTTCACACTTTTATGAATAATTCCAAATTTAATTCACAAGGGAATTTAAAAATATTTACATTATACATTCTAAGAATTTTAAAAACACAAGCTACAAAATATTGTGATTATTTATTACAAAATAAGCGTCTTTAAATCATCATTTTATTAATTTTATGGTTGTTAGAAAGAATTAATTCCAATTTAGTAAAATTATATGAAAGCTTGATGTTTCACAACACATAAATTATTCAGGGAAAAGCGAGTGCTTAAGCGACGATACAGACTTAATACTGAATACTTAATCAGAATAAATTTTTATAATATATGTTAAATAAAAACCTTGTTTTCAAGCACGAGTCGAGATAAGAGTTCTTTTTCCTTGGGTTCATTTTCATCATCTATATAAGCAGCTCGATGCATAACTGAAGCCATTTCATTTATTTTGTCAGCCTGTTGTTGGATTACCTGCAAGAATAATATAATTAACATATGGATTGTTTGCATTTAAAACGAGTTTTTTTAAAGCATTCTATTAGTGGTATATCCAATATCAATCATGACATAAACATATTACGCTCTTACCAAGATTAATATATTTATTAAACTGAATTTATTATAAGCCGCATGTTTTATGATAATGGAACATAAAATATACCTCTTGTTGCCGTCTATTGATTATTCCTTGGAAATCAATACGAGAGTTCCAGATCTGCCATTGCACGTGCTGTCTATATTTGCTCATAATGTATTCTAGGGCTTTTCGATGTTCATCCAATGCAATCTGTAGACGCTGGTTCTCCTGTTGCATCTCTCGTAGTTCTCGGCTGTTTGCTATGAGTACTGAATGAGGCTGCCGAGAAGCCACTTCATTTAGCGCTTGAATATCTTCTTGATACTGTTAAAAATCACATGCACATATTAATCAGAGTGACATTTAATCGAAATTTTAAAAATAAATATCAGTCCGCGGTGACATTAATGAGATTAGAAATGTACGTATGACAAAGAACTATAATCACAAACCAGACATATCGACGAGGTACAACCAATATAGATTTATAATCCATTTAGAAAACATTAAATAATAAGAAGACATTCTCTTTTAAAATATGCAAACCTGATTGTGCATAATAATAAAAACGCATTGCGTGTTTTCAACGAGCTTTTAGAACCTTTTTTGATTATGAATCATGTGTATACATTAAATTGCATGTGAAAACTTATGTTGCAGCTGTAAAGTATGGTAAACAGAGTTGCCACTGTTAAACGGAATCTCCATGGAAGAATACCCGTCACTCGCGTCTGGGTGACGTACGTATTAAACAACAATTGTAGTCGATGAATTAAATAAATGTATTTTTAGTTTAGCTTGTTTAGATTTTGGCAGATGTTGGGAGTGAATGCACGACGCTTCTTAGTTTACGTAAACAAAAACTTAGAACGTTTTATCAAACAATAAACACAATGCGTAAATCTGAGCATCTTTTTTCTCATGAGAAGCTATTGTTATCTTCAACGATTTGATAAAAGCCTTCTTTAATTATTATCTCCTTGTTTACTTTATATTTACAATATTGAAGCTGTTTTGCAAAGTTTAAAATTTACATTTTTTGACTGTTGTTATTTTTTAGTTTGTAACAAAATAGAAACAATCGTTAATAAAATTCAATTGAAATAACCAATAAATCGTCTTTGCTATTTCTTCTCGCGTAAACAGAACCACATCTATTTAAATACAACAAAATATTTACTTTATCCTCTATATTCATCTACGATGCTGCAGCAATACAGGAATTTCAAGCGTTCCAAATTGAATTTACCTATTTTAATTCTCCCTTCTGCCATTTGATTGATGTTCATAAGATGATGAAGCAAAGTAAAATGTAATTATTTTAAAAGAACATATTGGTAAGTATCTTTATCATGGTACATGATTATTTTCCTTATTTGCAAACTTTTATGTATGATAAAATTTGATTAGATATACATTTTTTAGCATTCGAAAGCAATTAGTAGTTAACTTACACACTTCCTAAAAATATTGCAACTCCCATTTATTGCGAGTGCAGATGATTCATTATAATACAATATTTTGTAATTTTTTTTCTTTCAGTACTTTTGTTGCATCCATTTATAAATTATCAGAAATCAATGATAAATGATAATAATCAGAGATATGATGAAGAAAGTAAACATATTTTTGATACTGTTCAATATGAAAACCTATGGCAAAATGCTTCCATTGTATCCAAATATGTGGAAAATGATATTCAATTTATTGATACCTTTCCCTAGCTCATATCTTGTAGAATCAAGCTTTAATCCTGTTAATCATATTATGACCAAACAGAAAAACCACTTTTCCAATCGATGGCCTGCGGCGCTTAGATATGACAGAAACATGAAGAAGCTAGCAAAGGTCCAGTGGCAAGGGGCGCTCCGAGTCACCACGGCATATAGAATAGTATCTAAAAATGCGGCACTCGTAATCACTGGAATTCCCCTGATACACCTTCAAGCAAAGAAGAGGGCCTTGGACTTTGAAGATCCCAAAAAACGTGCAGAGCACAAGCAGAAACTGAGAGAAGCCTGACAACAGAGATGGGATCAGTCCAGCAAAGGAAGGTAGACCCACTGACTTAAACCGGTCATAAGCCAGTGGAGGTTCCGGAAACAAGGAGAGACGATCTTCTGTTTAACCCAAGTACTGACGGGCCACGGCTGCTTCAGAGCGTACTTGAAGCGGATTTGCAAGGAGACATCCACAGTGTAGCACCACTGTCAAGCGAAAGTTGACAACACTCAGCACACCATTGATAACTGAGTGAGGCTTGGACGCCCCAGAGAAATACGCTGAAACAAGCACTCGGGGTAGCTGAGCTCAAAATCGAAGATATTTATAGATGAAAGTGATGACCACCAAAGAAAGCAGTGAGAGAGAGCGACGCAGAACGCAACTAGCTGTCTCCCTGAAGCAATATAATAAAGAATACCAAGGGAACAGAGAAGAACAAAGGAGGGGTTTAGTCAGTAAGAATCTGACACTACCCTGGAGCCGTCAACCTCCAGGGTGTCTTATGCATGATTCCAAGTACTCATTTCAGTCATCTAAAGTTCTTTTTTCCTACCTTCCAAGGAAAGCTGTTCTCTTCCAAGGAAATGCTATTTGAGGAAAGCAAATAGTGACTTATTAATCTCTTTTTGATAAGCTCACCAAAGCTTACTGATTAATATCGATGGACTTGGTGGTTTATAAATTTTTGACATGAATTTGCATCAAAAAATTCACAAGACGAGAAGTCAAATCAGTCATAATAAAGTCAAATCAACAATAAGCGGCTGTGAAACCAATACACAGGTTCTTTGATAGAATCCACAAGGACTTAGAAGATAGAAAATATTGCTCGGCAGCATTCCTGGACGTAACTCAGGCTTTTGACAAAGTGTGGCATCCGGACTTGCTACATAAAATTGGAAAACAACTACCCACGAATTACTTCTTCATACCCAAATCATAACTAACAAATAGAACATTCTACATCAAATATGAAGATGGAGCCACCACACGACTTGGTATAAAATCCGGCGTCCTTCAAGGCAGTGTATTTGGTCCGGTTCTATACCTTCTATATATCTGCCACTTTCGCCAACAACACAGCTCTTCTGACCTCACATAATACATCTCAACTACTCCAGCTTCATCTCAACAACATACAAAAATGGCTCAAGAAATGGCACATAAAGACCAATGAAAACAAATCTACCCATGTCACTTTCACCAACAGAAAAGAGACATGTCCTCCTGTCTCACTAAATGACTGTGCACTGCCACAAACAGACGAAGTCAAGTATTTCAGTATGCACTTGGATAGACGCACATCACTAACAAAAGAAAGCAACTCGAAATTAAAACGAGAATGCTATATTGGCTGATGGGCCGAAAATCGGAACTGTCCCTAGAAAATAAAACACTTATAAATACAAAACCATATTAAAACCTATTTGAACGTACGGAATACAGCTCTGGGGTACCGCATCGACCTTCAAAATTGACACTCGCCGACGCTTCGTGGTACATGACAAATAACATCATACACAGGGAACTAAACATATCCACAGTGAAACGGGAGATTGAAAGCTACAGTCAAAAATATAAACAAAGACTAAGCACACACTCCAACCGCCTGGTCGAAGAGCTAACCAACCAACCTCCGGGACGCGTAGACTGAAAAGATATAAGGCCCATGAACTAGAAAAAAAGATTCAAATAAATGAACATATGGTCCTCGTTAATGAATGAAGACCTACATGAGTCAGCAACATAAATGTCAAAATCCAACAACGTCTTTGGTAGCAAAATGGCGTTATAACGCATATCATACAAAGAAGGTTAAGTAGTCTGCGCTTCTATAATGCATTTATTAGGTCATAAATCGTCATCGTTTGCTCCGTCGCAAATTAATAAGCACAATTTGATTCGTTCTCAAATTTGCAGATAAGATTTTTAGCAATGCGTATCATAACAAAGACTTCTAAAATTAAACCGCATCCACCATCTTAACGTTGTTCTTATATGAAATTTAATTGATTCATGTATGAAATATTACACGGCATTTTTACAGAATTAAATAATTATACAGGGGCGAATGTGCATTTATTGTCCTTGAGAATTATTCACTGCGCTGTGATATTGATATATTATAGGTATATCAATATCACAGCTACTTTCGCTGCTTTCAATTTTATGTAATAAAAATTACTACGGCTGATGGATAGAATACATTTATATGATTGACGAGTGTCACAGATCAACGTGTAGTAATTGACGGTATAAAATGTATTTGGTGATTTAATTGTGCCGTTTCTTATAGAGCTTCTTTTAAACCGGCCAAGCCTACGAATATTGTAATGATTGAAACCGCATTTTATCTGAGAGATTTGCCTGTATATTACATGAAAATGCATTAGTCACACTTTCATTATGAGAAATTTTGGGTAGGGCTCTGATGCATTAAATGAGATCATGGTCGCTCTTATTGCTGTCGGGACCAAAAAATAATTTAATGCTTGGATATTTTAATTGAATTTAGTTATGTAAGGGCGAATTTAATTGATGAAAGAATAAGATATTCGATTTAAAAAAAATCTGTCATTTTTAGGGAATTTATTTTAGGCTTCTAAATGTGTATGCATTTTATAGTAAGGGGGCGCTTACGTGTTTCATGGACTCGATGCGGCGGTTGATGGCGTGCGTCTCGGCGAGCAGCGAATCGGCGGCGGCCTCGCGCTCCTTGAGGCGGCCGGCGAGCCGCTTGGCGTCCAGGATGACCTGGTGCACGGACAGCGACATGGGGGCGGCTAGCGCGCCCGCGCCCGCCACCCTATCGACCCCATCCGTCAGCTGTTGGCGCTGCGCTGACACGCGCCACAAGTGCTCGCGAACCGACCCGACACCCGCCTCTCCGCCCGACAGCCCGCCGCGCGACGCTCGCGAACTCCCGACCAGCACTCCCACTCATCGACCCTCAATATTTACACAAATCTCACCAAAAACATCCCTGTTCAACATATATAAAATAATAATGCGTAAAATTCCAGATTAAATGCAATCAAATACAACACGAGCGCGTGCAAAATTTCACTATAAATTTAATTTTAATTTAAAAAAAATATATTTACGCCTCATTAAAAAATATGAATACAGATTTAATCCATCAAAATAAATCTTATTACAAAAAATATATTAATTTAAATTTTAAAAAATTATAATGATTTATGAATATAAATTATATCCAATTTAAAATTAAAACACATACCAACATAATTGATGTAAATAGTTTATTTATTTAATATCGAAGCCAATTTTTAATAAAATATTTTTTTAATTATTAATATTTATATTAAATTCATAAAAAATTATTATGCTATTTTAAGCAATATATTAAATTGAATTTCGTTAATTTCGATTAATTTGTCATACACAGTTACAATAATATTATTTATTAAGCAAAAACAATTTTATTCGCAATTATAAAGTACATGGTCATAATGCAGTTTGTTTGGAGTGATTTAAAAATAATTTCGATTGATTCGATTGAAAAGCTTTGTTTGCATTTAATTTTAAATTTAAATTATTTGACGCTTTAAATAAATTGGATTTGCATTTAAATAATTTAAAAATCAACAAATGCACGTTATACATTATAAAAGCAATAATTTAACTAGTATTTAAGCAAATATTCGAACTGTAAAGGTTCGAATATTTGCTAAAATATGTCAAAATGTATAGATGTCATTAAATTTATAACTTCATCATCATCATCATTATTATGATGATCCATATTACTATTAATACATAAACTATTGCTTAAATAATCAATTTGAATGAGAAATATTTAATTTTTCATATTGAATGTTTATTTTTCAGATTTGCTTTTCATTTTGATCTGGTTGGGGGAGGGGGGGTCGTTGTATTTGAATTTTGAGACAAAAATATATTTATTATTTTTTTTAATTTTATAATATACATTTATATAATTTTTTAAAAAACGAAATACCTACATCCTAAGAATTAATTTAAAATAATTTACAAATACTTAAATGGTAAAATTTATAAAATGCATCTATTTTTTTGTCCTGTTGAATAAATGCAAAAACAATATGAACATTTGAGATTTCTTCAAAAAAAAAAAAGCATCACAATTTCATCTACGCCTAAAATTAGATGTAAAATTAAAACTAATTTAGTGACTATTTACTCCGTAAGTAAAAATTATCAAAAATATCACAAATGACATGATTATAATTTAGCATCCTGATTCAGTACGTGGGCTGAAGGGGTTTATCTTCAAAAAAATGCCTCATTGCTTTGTTCACTTCCATCGGCCGGTCTTGTTGGACGAAATGGATTGCATCTTTGATTGTACAAGTCTGTAGATGGCTGACTTCTCGTTTGGCCATATCCAAGAAATCCATCTTCATATATACATCTTTCTCAGCAAAAATTAGTACACCCGGAGGGTGTTTCTCCAAGGGTTCTTTTTTTACATAGAGCTGACAACAATTTGCTCGGTAATAGTTGATGGCATGCTTTAAAGCGTCTATAAAAAAACAATTTAAAAGTTCAATTTTTTATTTAAATCCATCAATTGGATGAATCTTAACGCCGAACGTCGATTGAATGATTACCTGGTTTTGAAAAAGTATATTTGTACACTTCTAAATCTTCTTCTGTTATATTTTTATTTGGACTAGTAGCTTTTATAGCGTCAAACTTTGCAAAATCATCGAACTTCAGAGCAAATTCGGGCAAACACGGCATTTGGAAAAAGAAGCAATACCTAAAATTATATTAAAAGTATACTATTACGAATTAATTTCCATGTATAATCCAACGATTAATTTATTAACTGGTTCCTGTATTCTCAAACGCGACCTAATGAACTATTAATTGATGTAAATCGACGTGACAAATGCCGTTTATTTGAATAATGCATACATCTGTTATAAAACGGTATTCGATATTGTAAATTTTATATGATAACGATACAAAAAAATCAAATTATACTAAAAAAACTAAATACATAGCATATTATAAGCATATTTAGAATGAACATAAGCTTACCATGATACCATAAGTTGTTTTATATCCGTAGCAATTAATTTTGCCCACGATCTATGATACGGACAATCCAAAACGACGTATTTTTCAATCATTTCCGGATAGAAATCCAAAAAATTCCACGTGATAAGGCCGCCCCAATCATGACCGACCATAATAAACTTGTCTCGTCCTATTCAAAATTTAAATACACATCAAATTCATGAAATAAATACACACACAATGAATTGACGTGGAAAATATTTACCTAGGGTGAGCACAAATTGCCGTATTTCATCGATCACGTTAACTATTTTATACGCGGATCGCTTCTGTAATTTATCCGATTCTCCGTATCCTCTCAGATCTATTGCCACGGTCCTTTATAAACAAAAAATGCACGCGTTATGATTTAAATTCATTTAGACGTGGCGATATTTTAAGGTTTATGCTCACCAATAGTCGCGGGAGAACTCTCTCAGTTGATGCCGCCAAGAATACCAAAACTCTGGAAATCCATGAACGAACAGTATCAACGGCTTGTTTCTATCTCCGTCTTCCACGTAGTGAATCCTCGCATCCTGCAAATTTAATCGTGGAACGTTTGAGACTCGGTATCGATTCAAACGCATGCAAATCGTCGACGTATAACATTTGATATAGCGAATGCATCTTTAATGAACGATACCGATTTCAAATTTATTACATCCTGCTTAATTAAATATGATACTTTTTTAAATAGATGTGGTTATTAATTATTTATATTAATATAACATTTTTTTTTTTTTTATGTATCTAATAAATCAAATTGGATATTTGGATGTGGATTTATTTAGTTGTTATAAATTTTCAAAATGTAGTGGTAAATATCAAAATTATAAATTTAAAAAAAAAAATCATAATATTTATTATTCTTTTTGAATAAATCATACCTTCAAATGATCGATGATGAATAGATCAAAATTGATTTTATATGGGCATTAATAAATATGATGTAATTTATGAAGTTCATCTAATTCAACTTATCAATTTTTCGAAAAAAATGTGATTTGATCCAATTATAGACACGATAAGAATTTTTTTTTTGTTTTTATCATCCCATAATGATATAATTTTGCTTAAAAAATATGCCTCTTTGGCCTTATTGATTGCTGCAATTTGACATTATTTTAAACATTGATAAGCCTATGAATATTTCGACATTTTTATTTCCCCCCTTGTCATCAAAAGTAGTATTTTCATTGCAAATATCAAAAAGACGATCGATATTAAAATCGTGATGGAAGCAAAGACTCAGATCCAAAGATCGACAACATCTGCAGATCGATCCGATGAACATTGCCTGCAGAGCAAAAATAAATCTGCATCGCTGCAGAATTATTTATGGCGCGTTTTTTAAAATTATTTTTACGAGAGCGTTGTTAATTTTCGTCGGATTTATTCGGACGGACGATTGAATAGGATGATTTTGGCGTTTTTGTTTTGTATTCGAATGTCTAAAATTATTCTCGCAGATTGCGTGAATTTTCAATGCAAAGTTTGACCAGTTTGCAGCGGTCATTTTTAAGTTGTTTAGTCTGGGGCGTCCAAAAACAACTATGAAATATCATCATAACTATTCCAAAGCCATCATTGCAGCTGTCCAAATTATATAAAATCATTTTGTCGTCATCAATTTTTGGCAATTTGGAAATTGCAGTCGCACAATAGAACATTCGTATGAACACTCCATAGCAAAAAATTGATGCGATGTATGTAAATTTTGTGCGTTTGTCTTATCGGATGTACATAATAAAATCGATGCGATGCAATTGTGATTAATGCATTTTTTTTTGCATATTTGCATTCAATCAGATCGATTGGATGATGCTCGTTAGGGGATGCGTTCGATTTACGTGCACGAATGGATCTTTGTTTGAATTTAATGCAATTGTTTGACATAATCTTTCAATGTTTTTGTTTTGTCAGATGAGATTAGATTAGATGAGAGATTTCGAGCACAATTAAGACAATGGATCGAAATTACGAACCGCACAATTATCGATTCGAGCAGATTATGTCCGATTCTGTGAATATTGTCCAATGCACCGAATGCAATTCGGAACCAGTTTCTCATGAAATTTTGAAACATCCGACGAAATTATGCAAGCACAAAGTCAGACATAACAATTTAAAGATGTCACCAACGAGGTTAATTTTTTTCTGTGGACCAAATTGTTCTGCTGAAGGCACGTCTGGTCTTGATTCAATTCGCAAATAGTCATCGGATCGAACGCCAAAAAATCGTTTGTCACTTACTTTTAATTGAAGAAATCCGTGTTTGCCCCAGGATGGATCCACGAGGCACTGCGGTGGTTTCTCCCGATTTACAGCCCTCCACTTAACACGCCCGATGTTCCTCAGGGTGTAGAACAACCACCATATCAAATAGCCGATGCTGCACAAAATCCCGAACGGATAAGTGAAACACTTGAATAAAAACAGGCTTATCGGATTCATTATGACCTAAATTTCATGAGTTTACGACATCCATTAAAAAAAAACTCGGAACACGTCTATATATCACACATCGGGTTAAGAGTTCACCGCAATCTTCGAATTTTTCGTGAGTGCTAAAAATGCATTCGGCCGGAATTTCGACTGTTATACGAATCGTCTACTGTTTTAAATGCCTGACGACTGATAAACAGACGTCATTTGTCAATAACAGTTTGAAATTGAATTGAATAACGAATTCACATGGGGTGATGTTGGTCGAGAGGAGTGCAATTGACAAGATCCAAGAGTCAAATAGCGGCTCAGCAGTAAAACGTCATATGCAGGGCTAACTACGCCCCGCCACCTGTTGCAGACATTTGCTAATCTCAGTATAGGTTTAAACCAGGGATCCTCAACCTTTTTATTTTTGGACGACGTACAAATACGACCCAATAGGCCGTAACGCATCCATGAAGGCATAACCACTCCACAACTGAAATGCCCACGAACATGAACACGAATAATGATCTAAATATGCTAAAAACTATTAAAATAATTCATTCATAATATTTAAAATTTAAATACATTTATATACATATATTCCAGTACGAATTTATAAATTTCCACATCAAATCCCGTAGGGAATAAATTTAAGATCGATAAACACCAAGCCATTTAAATTTTTTCGGCATCAAATTTACACAATTTTAAATGATTTTATAAACGCTTTGTACGCATCAGAGTTTCGGCAAAATTTACAGCGCAAAAATGTTCAATTTATCCGATCAAATACGATTCAAATATAACCAGGAATTTTGCTGGACAAATTTATTAGTGATTGTTGCTTTCGCGATCATAGAAAATGCCTGAAAAAGCCATAAAATGGGACGGAGTTGCCATAAGATGCATATGTTCAATCGGTCCGCTTTTCGGACTGCTGATGTGACAAATGAGCGCACATACAGAATGATCGCAAACTATTATTATAAAACGAAGTTTTTTAAATGTTTATTTTATTTTATTATATATAGCAGCATAATTTAGTAAAATTCGGCGCGAGCCACTTATGTGAATTAGCTTCCGAAGGGGATTCCGTAATCGTACAGATCATAGAAGGCCCCGAATACGCATTTATCTCCGAAAATGCTGCAAAAATCCCTAAAAGAGGACACAAGATCTGTGTGTCCATCCGGTCCGTTTTTCGGACCGCTGACTTTACGAATGAGCGCCTCGTGATCGAAACATGTCTACAGAACTATTACAAACTCTCATTACAAAACGAAGCTGTTTAAATTTTACAATCGGTTGAAAATATTTTTGTCTTTATTTTATTACGGACTTATGCCTGCTGGGTCAGGGCGATAACGAAGAAAAGAGGGATTATAATTCTTGACCGGTTCGATGTTCTGCGTTTTGCGCCCCAAGACCAGTTACGCCCATGACGGGCGCCTATTTTGTCACGCCCTTATTACAGCCCTGGATTTGAAACTCGAAAAACTGCTGAAAAAGTGATGGGAATTATAAAAGGAATCATTTGAACACCCACCTTGCAGTCCAGATTTATCCCCATGCGACTACCATATGTTTTGGTACTAGGAGAGCAACGATTTCAAGACGACGCTGCGGTCGAACAACACAATACAAACAACCGCCTTCTTTTTTCAGTTGCGGGATCAAGCAGCTTCCTATACGACGAAGAGAACTATGTAGAAAAATAAGATACTCCATTTGTATAATGAATTTGTACAGCATAATTCCGGTTTACATTTGAATCGCCCTTTTAAGGAAATTTAAGCGCATTTCCTCCCTTATAAAATGAATGAATGAATGTTGCATATTTTGAATATGGTTTTATAAAACGTTATGCAGAACTTCGAACCGGAGCTGAACCGAAAACCGATAACCGGTAAAATCGTTATGTTTGCCGGAACGATAATCCGGATAAGATCGGTTTTATCGGTACGGTATACGCCTCACACGAAAAAAAATATTATGTTTATATAATATATGGACTTCATCATTCATATCTAGAATTTGATTAGTTTGTATTAATCCAAAAATACTATAATCTTCACTCTATGTTCATCCTGTTTATTGACCTCTTAAATCAACAAATCAGATAATATTGTTATAAACCTTAAATCAAAAACCGTAACAGAATCGATATAAATGTTTGAAACTGAACGAAAACCGAAATCGAATACATAACGGTTCGAAGCCTTGTCGTTATGAAAACATCATAATGAATTATGTTAGACTAAAAGCTTGAATATTTCTTCATTTAGCAATTTATATCGCCATTTCGAAGAAATTGCCATATCTTCAACGTTTTTGCGAGAGTTGAGATAAAATGTAGATTGAGACTTCAAAAATAGATATCAAAATGATTTTTTTTAATTATTCGATTGGACCGAGAGCTTAAATTATAATAAAAAAATATTATTACATCGATTACGCGTAACATGTTGCAGATCCATGAACGCCTAATGTTTATTGGCATTTAAGTGCTTTCATGTCATCGATTATGTTCGATTGAATGCATAAAACAAAGATGTGTGATAGGGTATTAATTGCAGGGTGAAAATTCATCCCTTGTCTTACAAGCATTGTATGTATCATCATATCATGAGGATGCAATGGTAAATTTATGCAATGTAACTAGGACTTATACAAATATCAACATTTTTCAAAACCGGTTTTCAGTTTTCGAACAAAACCGGTTTGTACCGATTTTCGGTTTTAAGAAATACACTCATCCCTTTTCATCAGAATATCTCATCCCATCAGAAAATTTTTGTGTTTGTGTTTTGTGGCACGCGTCATACAAACGCGTATATTGCATCAGATTACTCCCATTTTTAGGACCAGACGTCTGTAACCCCCTCCAAGAAGTCTCGATTTACGCGTTTTCTCTCGGAACGTATCTACCGCGTAAATCAAGGGATGAGTGTATATGAAATATAAAATTAAAATAACGGGTTTATCAAAAATATCCAATTTTATTTAATGTTAAAAGCATTATATCTCTTATTTATGAATGTGAGTACAAAAAAAGAGAGAACGAACACTTAAAAAGCTGATGATATTGAAATCTAATAAGATGTCTGTGAAGCTGAATGTTAAAGAAAGGCTGAAGGCAAATAATTCCACAATATAAAAAAAAATAGGGTGTCCCATAAGTTTCTTTCGTTTTTATATTAAGAAAAAAATAAACAATAATTTGTATTACATCAAAATTTATTGAATAATATATGATCGATTCTGTTCTATTACCCTTCTTCGTCTCTTCGGAAGCCACATAATGTCTTCTTGCCGAAATTTCCCAGGTTTGTTGGTAAAATATTGATCAAGGTACATTTTTATATGATTTTTTGAATTAAAATTTTTACCACGTAAAGAATTTTTCAATGAAAGAAATAACTGATAATCTGAAGGGGCAAAATCCTGAGAGTATGGAGGATGAGGTAAAACATCCCAGTCAGATTTTTTTTTTTGACGAGCAAAGACAACGCCTCATCTGTTCGCTAATTCTGACCGTTTTCTGGCAATTGATTCCTTTAGATTGTCTAGTTGGAAACAATATTTTGTTGAATTGATCGTTTCACTTTGCAGAAGTAGCTCAAAATAAACTACCCCCTTCCAGTTCCACCAAATGCATTGCAAAGCTTCTTTTGCATGTAGGCCAGGTTTAGCTACAGTTAAAGCTTATGTACCCTTGGTCCAAGACCGTTTACGTTGGATATTCTCATAGAGTATCCAACTTTCATCTCCAGTGACAAGTCTCTTCAAAAAAAGGTTGGCTACTATGTCGTTGGAGAAGACGATCGCATGTTGAAATACGCTGAAGTTTATTTGAGTAAGTCAGTTCATGAACGATTGATGTAGTCCAATTTTGCCAGATGATTATGAACGGATGTTCATGGATATTCTAACTTGTTAGCTATTTCGCGAACAGTATATCGTGGGTTTTCTTCAACCATGGCTATGATTAGATCTGTGTTCATTTGCGAAAGAGACTTATGGGACAACCTAATAATTAATTTCGAAAAAGATTCAAAACATTTCTTCTGAGAAGAACCTTTTTTTTGACCTAAATCAACGTGGGCCCCTCATCAATATTTTAGGGAATAACAATATTTTTTCTTTTTGTTTAAATAATCCAATGAAATATGTTATTGAGTCGATTGTTTTTCCTGTGCTTGTTAATTTTAGATGTTTTATTTTTCAAGCGTTCCTACGGAAAAACCAACGACAAAATACGAACATCGTTTAACAAAGTTTTTTGTTTTATACACAAAAATTAATGACTTTTTATTTGCCATAGCTTGCAAAAAAAATATTCAATTAATCTCATATTTTTTTTCCTGTTGTAAATGCCTAATAAAACTTCCAATTAAATCATGATTTCATCCCTTTTTTTCCCTTTAATATGAGAAAATATGTACAAATCTTAATTTAGGATCTTATTAAATTAAATTTCATAGTTCAAGACAAAAACAATTCCAAATAATTGTTTTTGTTGGCATAATATGATGTGTTGCAAATTTATGCATTTATATTTATCAGTTAACCCTTTTTGGGTCAATTCGAGTCGGTTCACAGAAGAACATTTTTACCGACGACGTTGTTGACTGTTATTCAATATCAATCATGACGTCAAGCACGTGTAACATGTGTCAGAAATTGCTTGAAATTGTTCAAAATATTTGAATCGACTAAGATCTTGCACAGTTTGCTAATACAGAACAAAATATGAGCGCGGAAATGTTAGTTTGCACGGGCGGCGGTGGATGTTAATATAAATGCACTACCGCGCTTGGATTTCATCTCTCGATTGCAAATAATTTTATGAGATACAAAAATAATTTCAGTTTCTTTGAAAGCACGATTCTATGTCTAGGAGTTTGTTTTAAGCGTGCTAAAAATTATATTACGTCTGCGATGAACTGTTGACCTTAATGCAAGTATTATGCAGCGTCAAATAATTGCACATCGCATGCAAACAAATCGATTAGAAGGCCATTAGAGTTTTTGTTGCTAAATTGCAGAACTATTCGAATGACGAATGCGTGTGTATACGCGTGATAAAGTGCATACGAATGCAGTTGCACATGATAATTTTCAGTGAAAGTGATGGGGACTTATTAGCATCGCATGCAGTTTTAATCGACCGCAAGATTCGAGGAAGCGCTTCAAATAATTGCTCAAATGACATAACGACAGAGTTCAAATTCACTATCGTCCCTTGATTGTTGAAAGTGAATGCATTATTTTTTTTAATGATCGGTAAATCATTTTGATCGACAACTATATCTGTAATAAATTTACCTGATCGTTAACATATTTCTCTAATGATCTATTTGTCTTCTGTATCAATTCTCGATGAATAAAATGAAGATTTATCAGGAAATTATTAAATAATTTTGCATGTTATGACGAATGATAATTGGTTTTAATAATGCAATGTGGTGGTGTGTCAACATTTTATGACATTTCCTGTAAATAGATCAATTATCATTATACGATATCTGTAATATTCAATAAAAAATAATTATGAATCAGCTATTGTTAGGGCTTTTTATGTTTTTTTTTTATGAATGTTTTGATTGAATTGAATAATTGAATTAATTTATGTTATCTAATGCCTAATTTTGAATTTAATATATGTAATACTAATGTAGTACTAAATTTACCAAAAAATATCTACTCTTTTATACGAGGATTAACTATGATAGAATGATAGAAAATAAGGTAACAAGGGCTCCTGATGCCGAAGATTTCTTTGTTTGTTTTGAAGTTGGCGGTTTGTCGGCCATTTTGTTCAGTTACAGTAAATTCTTCCGATGGAGAGGTCGTCGCGCGTTCACGCCACCTCCTGTCCATGTGAGATCCGCACGGTCATGCGTTTTTTGACTTTGCAGAACAATATCGCCGCAAATATCCATCGAAAGCTCGTAAAAAATTATGGTAGTGATGTGATGAGTCAACAACATGTCATGAAGTGGATGAGTTTGTTCAGAGAAGGCCGTACTGATACTCACGACGAGGCAAGGAGTGGAAGACCATCAGAGATTTCTGGCGAACTTACGCAAAAAATTGAAGAACAAGTGCGAAATGACCAACACCATCAAAATCATGTGATTGCCCCGCGTGAATTTTTGGATATTTTTTCACAGGAGGGAGAAGCTTTTCTGGACTTTATCGCGACAGGAGTTGAAATGCATGGGTGTGTTACTATATCTCAGAATCCAAAAGACAATTAAAAAAGAACTGACGGCAAAGATCTATTATATCTATTATACGAGGCATATCCCGAAAGTAAGTGTACTGTGTGACAATAACGGGCTGTTTTTTTTAAGGTTTAGCCATATTGAGTGGTAAAGGAGGATCTCTTGACAAAGCGATCATAACAGAAATACACGTAAATTCACGCTGTAGTGTCCAGGTGCGTGAAAGATATCGGTAAGAAATCTTGCCAAGTGCGAGCAGGTCAATAGTGCCCTCGAGTTTCTTGCGCAACTTGAATTGGAAGGTGAGGATTTTTTGAGTTCTATTATGACTGGATATAAAAAGTGGGTGACTCATTACACGTCCGAGTCAAAAAGACAGCCGTCACATTAATTTCTCATCTGCCAAAAAATTCAAAACCACATTTTCGAGTAAAAAACCATGGGACGATCAATGCACAACGATATTGTGAGACCCTAAAAAAACTCAAAAGAAACATTCAAAACAAAATGAGGGGTATGCTAGCGAGAGGAGTGTGTTTGTTGCACGACAACACCCGTCCTTACACAACCTTAGCCACCAAGGCACTCTTGGACTTATTTGGTTGGGATGTTTTGAACCACATCCCGTATTCCCCTGACTTGGAATTATCATATTTCCCCCTTCATGAAAGAACACATGGGTGGAATTAAATTTTCAACCGACGAGCAGGTGCAGAAAGAGGTTATGAATTGGGGGAAGGAGCTGGTGGGAGAGATCTTCGAAGAGGGCATAAAGAAGCTTGCTCCATGGCGATTATATTAAAAAAACAGTTAATCCTGTTTTTTTTTTCAAATACACTTTTTTAAAAAAATATAAAAAATGAGTACACTTACTTTCGGGATATGCCTCGTATATAATATATTTGTGAAGTATCCTGTGAATTTAATTTAAAATACAAGCATTTTTCGATCCTATATAAATGTTGTAGCCTAACTTTCTGGATGACCTTTGAATATTTAATTGAAGTACTGTATAGTACTTATGATTTATAGTTTTTATCATCCCTCATAATTTTATCTTGGAAAAAATTAATATTAAATAATATTTCATTTACATAAAAAAAAATAATTCAAATTTACCCCAATAGACTTCAATAAAGCAGTGTTTTATAAACATTTAAACCCCTTGTGTAAAAATTGTTAGAAAAATCAAATCGTTGAAACTTTAATTGTTGGAATTTTATTCTTAAAAATAAAGGGATGTAGTGACTAGCATTCTGCCCTCGATATACGCGATTTCCTGTTATGATTTCACTATTACGCGGCATGTAGACAGAAAACAACCTAATTCCCTGGACTATGCGGTGGATCAAAATTTTGACTCACCCCCCCCCCCTAATTTTTTTAAGCCCCAGCGCTTATAAATCTCATCCTCCTTCTAAGCCTCAAATGAATCAATACAAAGAATTTATGTATATTAATGACATAATAACGCAAAATTTATTCATTTTTGGAGAGATTTTATTACTATTTTTGATTCAATTTTATCAACTAATTTCCTGGCATTCATCAAGTCTTAATGGTAAAACCGACAGTTCGAAAACGAATAATTATATTTCAACAGTATTTAATTAGTTTAAAAAAACATCAATGCATAAGTTCATACCCATGTCCATTATAATCAAGACGGTATTGAAACCACGGTTATAGCGAGCAATTGTATACGAAAAATTTAGATTGGACTCATTTCGATCATGAAAGATATCATTTCAATGTACTATAACGCGTATTTAACGAGCAATAAATGTAAAAAAAATCAAAAGCCGAAGCCAAATTCTATTTATTTTTATCAAAGCCATAAACATCCTTTAAATAATTTCAACGATCGCTTAAGATCATCGATTTATTTTAGAATTTCAATTTAAATGTTAATAATAAGATGATGAAAACCCTCGAAACTTGTTTTTATACAGTCTTAATCGACGCGTGTATGCTCGTTATAACCGTGCTCGGCCGATTTTACATGTAATTATATGCACAATCGGGTTTTTTCAACTGTATATTTTACAATCTTATATCGTTGCGTTTATTTGAAAGCAAGTGTATCATGATTTTAAGAATTATACATCCGCGTATAATAAATGGTTCTTTTTTAAGCACGCTGTTGGTATGAATATTTCTCAAATGACGGATTGAAGATATCATTTATTATGTTGTAAATAGATTATAAGCAATTTAAAATCTAACTGTCAGAGAAGGTATTGCAATAAGTTGAGGTACGATTTCCAAAGAACGTGCTTGCGTGATGACTTTTTAGATTCTAAAAGAATGTTTTGTAATTCATTTCCTACACGTGTATTCGAATTATTTATCAAGGCAATGATAATAAATTATTGAGCTACCTTGACCACAAATCTCGTCAGTCTCGTGCGTGATCTCATTTTGAATAAATTAATTAGTTTAAATTAATTTCAGACCGATTATTTGTGCTATGGTCCAGAAAACAAATAGAAAGCAACGATAATCGTGGTACCTGAATACACGTGTTAAAACGTTTGTACATATGTTTCTATGCAATTTATATTAGGAATGATTCATGATTACTTGTCGGTCTGCAAAGACTGGCAAGCAAAGATAGATAAATAATTATTTAGTTATATAGAATTATGTTCTATTAAGCTTTGATTAGCATGATGGTAAGATTAGTGAAACACAAGGCTTTTTGTATAAAAGAGCTAACAATTCATTAATACAATTGACTGGTGAGATCATTATATGTTGATTTTCAACATATAATGATGTTGATCATTATATGTTGAGAATATGACAATAGATTTTAATTGCTTGAGTAAGTTTATAAGCATTCTATTCTCAAGTTAACTATAAAATTGCATTGCAAACAATCAAATTCGATTAAAAACGTTCACTAATAATTTGGAGCAGTGAGTGACCATGTAAGAGTAAGGACCTGCTCAAGTCATAATTGAAAATGAGATCATATATCAACGCGCGTGCAACACGTTCATTATATAATTCAACGGCTTCATTCAGGTCAAAGACAGATAACGCATAATAGATTCAATGTTTATAATACAATATGATTATAATCTATCATTAAGGATACATTGACTTATCTATTGATAGCTCCAAATGTTCATATAAATTCTAAACGATATAAGATTGTTATAAATTCTCCTTTATTTGTGTTATTTTTTGCAAGATATTTAGATAATATTCAAGCCAGATAGATTTTATTTATTTCCGACAAATTATTTATTTCCGTCGCTGCAGATGAATACTAATATACTATAACACTTTGATGTGATTTGTTATTATATTACGGAGGAATACAAAATTTTTGAACCTCGTATCTATTATATTTCATATCGATAATCCCACTATTAGATTCGTGGTGTAGTAAATACATCACCGGTAGGGAAAGGTTAATATAATAATTTGAAAAACAGATTAGACAGTTACTTACGAGCTTAGGCGTCGCCTAAGCTCGCCAACTAGTAGTTACGCCATTGTTTCCAAGCGTTCAGATTTCAGCGGGAATGTCTCGATTTAATAGCCTTCATTATGCTGGCGAGATGTACGATTTCTGTTAAATAAAAATTTCAATCCCGATTTTTTCGGGATTACGTTTACTAATCCCGTGATTCATGAGCACTTAAAACTGTCCGGTATCCCGGGATTGGATTCCCTACCCTAGTTTTTATTTATTATAACTTAAAAATTATATCATTAAGTGTAAACTAGGAATTTCAAATAGCCCCACAATAAAACACTGCCAAAAAATTCATCAACGTTGGCGTCGTATGGACAGTGGTGTTATCCTGCTGAAAGCAGACATCCCCACATCTATTTCTAGTATATAGTTTTGGTAAAAAACAATTCCTTAATCAGGGAGATCCTACTCATGCAGATCGCTTATGATATCGTAAAATTGACTGCCTAATCTGCTTATTGTTTTCAGATATCCTGATGGTTTTTAAACCTTCAGGTTATTTTTAGTATATTATCGGTTTTCATATATATAATAATCGATTTCCGATTCGAAAAATAGCCCATGGGCGCGATATTAAAGTGATTCTTGAATGCGCGTAGCGTGGTCACTTGAAAAGTACGCCTCTAAGGCGAACGCGTGCTCCTCCCTCGCTCGTTATAAGATCATTAATAAATTTACACAATCAAAAATATTAGATTTTGTCCTTTTAAATAAATGCCATTTTACTCGTTTCAAAATAAATATCGTTTCAGGGCGCGCATTTTAAATAAGGAAGTTTCCCTGCCGCATCCTGTACAAGTCGTTTATTTTTGCAATCGGCATATTTTTAAATTTAGCATCCGTCAAAATCGACACACTCGTAAATCTTCTTAATCGTCATTATTAATAGCATACACGTGTAATGGATTGTATACAAAGGTTGAAAAGCCATCGTCTGTGTCTCGTTTTATTGAGTGTTAAACACAAGAATTAGTCCATGACACGTGTATACCAATGCCATTACTGGCGAGTGCTTTTGTACGCTGAAAGCAGTTGAACTTTTCGTATTTAAAATTTAAATTCAACACCATTCAACGTGGAATACCTTCTTTGCAAAATGCACGTGAACTCTACAACGAGCGCCATTAGATAAATACACCATATTAGCCACATTTATCTATTTCAGCTTCTAATGATGCACGGTCCATTGTAATTTTTTACTCTTTGGATAAATCAATCTGTCAATGTTTCGTGAATATAAAGCATGTTGTATCATTACGCAGCCATGTCGAGTTTGACAAAAGCTCCTGTTTGATTTGGGTAAGTGGGTCATGGTATATAACACATTTTATGCGGGGGGGGTTTAATCAAATATTGCACTAAGAGCGGTCATCTCAGCGTTTTTCGCGCAATACGGTACTTGAACGTGCGATATTTTATACGGAAACATTTTTTTTTCGAATTTATATTTGCGAAAGTGTTTTGATGTTCGAGAGGGACATTTTTTTGCCATTGCGTTGACGTTGATGGCTGTAAACTTGTCAAAATTTGAGTTGTAACCATTTGTATTGTTCCAGATGTATCAGATGTGTCACCCATTGCCAAATATCTAAATAAATAAACGCATTTCGATGTATGAAATGTTAAATATTTATTCATAATCGCCTAAAAATACGAATATTTTAAATGCATTAAAATAAACAGCATTGTGGACCACAGTTGAGTTTACAGTCTCCTGCATACGGCAAGTAGCGCGCCAAGGACTGCGTTCCAAGTTTCCCGCAAAATATGTGTTAATTATTTCATCGCCTTCAAAGATATTGGTGATTGATAAAAAAATCGCTGAAGTCAGCAAAGAACGAAGAAATCTATGATATGTTTCATACATTTAGACCAATACAGTATCAACGAGAAACATTCACAAATTATCTGATTTTACATATTAAATGCCGAATAAGTTGGATGATAATGAAATCTATACTAATATTTGATGCGTGCGCATCTTATAATTAACCCGAATTGTCCGGCACGTGTGCAGCTATTAGTACGCAATGCTGTATTTATAATTGTTAAATGAACAAATATTGTGTTATTGATACTGTGTGCATGCGTAACAGCCGCTATAATTTATGATCAGCTGTCCAATCATCATCCATATTGTGCCAAATTGTTGATATAGTGGGAGATCAGAAATATTTCTGTTTTCTGCTTGTGTTCCTGATTCTGTAAAACTAAATACTCGAGTGATTAATTGGCGTCTTGCACTATAATATGCACGAATCTCGACGGCTAGGACACGATCACAGTGTCGCCGGTGATACGTCAATCGAGCAAATAACGACAATGTTAATTAAAATGTCGATAAAATGCTTCTGACGTTCATTTTCTATTGACTGACATCTGTTTGTCGACTTTGTATCCGTGGAAACGCTCGACAATAAAAAAAGAACAGTTATTAACCCTTGGAATAGCGAGTTAATTTTTATAGCGCATCCGTTCCCGGAGTATGCTTAATATGCACATATTGTGTTCTTATGCAAATCTAATTTTCTCTCAGGACCGCGCAGCGTGAATAAAGCTTGTATATCACCAAATGCACCTTAACTTTTGGTATCGCACTAATTTTGAAGTATAAAATTGATTTATGCGGCTTTCTACTATTTTTTAAGTGTCTAAGAAGATCACCAACGATTCAAGAAGATCCCGAACTAGATGGTTTTTAACCGGATACGGACAAATCATGTCTGAAAGACTTATTTGAATAAATCATAATATTGTATTGGAAATAGAAGCACAACATTGAAAATGAAGCGCTATAGATCGCTTTTCGCAGTATTTGACAATATTTAGACGTGTAGGGGTACCTTTACAACGCGTCCTTGTCATCGATGAAAGAGTGTATGAGACGCAAGACAACCATCTCTGTCTCCGTACTCAACGAGTATCTTTCTGTAGCACTTGAGTTCAGGGCCGTAACAAGGGTGTGGAAAAGCAGCCGCCCGCCATGGGCACAAAACGTAGAATACCGACCCAATCGAGAGTTGCACATGGTTTTTATCTTACTTGCTCATTCGTATTGTCAGTGGTCCGAAAAGCGGACCGGATGGACACACAGACCTTGCGGCCACTCTGTCCATTTTTAGGGGGCACTTTTGTTGAGTTGGTTGGCATGGTCCTGAATAGCGGGACCAATAAACAGCTCGGATCAGTGGAGAGTCCCCATGTTCCTTTGTCTCAAATGTGAAGTCATGGACCCGTGCTTCATTTTGAATTGATACAAAAACTTGGCCTTATTGCTGTGATACATCGCCAAACACTCGATTAAAACATCATCACGACGCTGTTTTTGTTCTACTGTGAGCAAACGCGGCATTCATCTTGCGCACAGCTTTCTCATATTCAAATTTTCAGTTAATACAGCTTACAGCATTTTTGAAAGGCCTACCATGTCTGCTAGCTCGCGCAGCTTACAGTAGACGGTCATCCAATAATCATTTTGTGGATTTTCTTCAGCCATTTCTGGGGTGGTAACCTCATTTGGTCGACCATTGCGCTATTCGTCTTGGCAGCTCGTACGGCCTCGTTTAAAATTTACCACCCGACATCTTATTGTTGTAAACGAAGGAGCATGACTCCCCGAGAGTATAATCTAGCTTGGATTTGATATTGGTTAGGCTGTGATCTTTTAAAATAAAAGTATTGTATTACTTAACAATAACTATGTTTTTCCATGTATATAAATTCACCGAGAACGTTCACTATTGATGGCTGCTAAACGAATACTAAACAGCATCTTGAAACTTAAGGTTTATAAGGCAGATACTTTCTATCATAGTATTTTTTTTAAAAAAACAACAACCGCTAGGGGGGTGGGCAAGTTAAATAATTTCCACGGGTGCTTCATATCCTCGTTACGGCTTTGCTTGAGTTGAACGCATATATGCGCGATTCCTAATCAACGGGTTAACTATGTCTTTTTATCCATTCAAGATTTTTTGAATCAAGATTTTATAAGAAGATTGAATCAAGCAATCCTTCAACTAAATACTATTTTATGTTATACTTTGGACTAAAACCGTCGATGGATGTCGACAATCTCGTTTTTAATTCGACTTACTCTATATTTTTCTTTATGTTTGTCACAAGCTAACGAACAGGGAACCGAAGTACAAATCTATTTGCTGCTATTGAAGGTAACATGACTGCTTTACTTTCATTAGCCTTTATACATCATTTCTTAAGCTATTTTTATAAGAAGGTTGTAGTCATTGAAATTCCTGTTATCGGGAGGTCAACTGTTTATAAAAGGTAGAAAACAGGATCGAGTACATTACCTTGGGAGAAGCTGGATTGAATGTCATGCAAGATGATGGCTTCAGTCCTGATATTTTATACATAGTTGTTTGTGAGATAGGATTCAAATACGAAGGATCTAATCATAGATGTTTCTTAATTTTAAAGAGTCAAATTGATGATTGATTATCATATGTATATTCAACTGTAGCTTTAAAAATACTTCCTAGACAATCGGTGTATATTTCTTCTGAACTTAGGAATCCAAAGGGTTTATTAATTATTTGATTAACATATTTACGCGGTAGTTGAAAGGTTAGCGCAAAAGCAGTTTGACAGCGTATTATTGAATTTTGGCAATGAAATCCATAACATATATTTTATGATGATTAGCATTATTTTCTATAATATTCGCTATTAGTTTTGCATTGAATAGAAAACGGTTTTACTCGAACAGATTATAATACGAGTACTATTCCCATTTGATGTCAATGACTCGAAGACGCAATGCTATATCGAAGTACACCTGAAATGCAATAAAACTAGGCCTAGAAACCAGTTTTGCAAAAAAATGAAAAGCAAGAGATTTTCATGACTTTGCTACTCAGAGAAACCAGTATTTCCAAGAACACAGTCTTAAAGTAGACGAGGTTGTACACTTTAAAGCTTTCTTATTTGTGCTCATTCCGTGAAGCATTTGCCATCCATTTGAGTGCAATTCAATGAGATTTCCGACTATTTTTGCAATTCAAATTTAAAATCAAAATATTCATCTAGTTCTTCTTTGTTATTCAGACACGTGGCGATGGACCAAACACGCGCGGAGATAAAAAAACCTATTTATCATGCAATCGATTTGCAAAACAAACACTTGAGGCCAACGTACCCGAGACATGTGTCTCGGCGTGTTTCTGAAACATTTCTCGTGTCATTGTTTGTGGATGCACGTATTTCGTATGGGAATTGTTGAGTCACATTTTGCATTATATTTTGTAAAATCATGACGCGTGTCGTTCTCGATAATATAAGTTGGCAAAAAAAGATACACGTGTCGCTAAAACGGTATCCTTTGGCCAATAGAATACCGTTAGGATGTCCGTTAAAAATGCTGCTTTTGTAATCGTCAATGGACGATGTCCACATTGTAGGGGATTCCATTTTGAATAAAACGAACCCCATAATTTTGCAACGTCCCAGAATTCTATATCGGACATCGCAGCTTGAATAATATTCTTATATGCAAATAAAAAATGTTCGCGACGACCTCTATTCGATTTATTCGAGGGTTATATTTAGAAATAATCGCTGCTTAGAATTTAAGATGTGTTCAATTTGGACAGTGCTATCGTATTTTCAGATAATATTCAAACGAAAAATTGTTGAAAAATATTCTTACGGTCGAAAGACATTTGGAACGTTGAGTGGCTATGAAAATGCGAGGATGTACGCAGGTCGTAGCTTTTGCAGCAGGCACATGTATATTGTTAATTGGCAATAACAGCATTGTCTCGCCAATTAAATAAGTTGCTTTCCGATCATCTAATTTACCTTTTGAGATATTGATTTTTCCGGTGTTTTAACCGTTTATGACGCTATTACATAAAAATTTAAATACATGCAGACATAACGCAAAATATACCACCGCATCAATTACGCAATTTTTGACTGTAGTTTATCGTCTATATATCGCCACACCGCACTTTTGGTGAAAATTTCTCGCAAAGATATAACGCTGCTTTGTGCTCAAACGATTAAATCAGATGACATTTATTGACATTTTTGCATGTATTGTATATGCTCTTATATAATTCATCCGATTACGTTGAAACTTTGGGGAGTTGTTGTGCGCACTTTCATGAACGTTATAGAATTAATACAAGCATTGTTTGTTCACGCAGTTTGTTTTGCGATACGTTTAACGGATACACCATTTTGGCGCATATTGATCTGGCGAAGTGAAGTACGGGGCGTGGATACGGAAAGAGGAGGGATGCGCGCGCAATGTGGCGCTTGAGCTCCGCACATGAGAGAGAGGGAATGAGCGCATGCGTATTGGATCATATTCCTTCATCCCGCGCTACACGTAACCTGAAGCAATAAACCACCTAGCTTTATGCGGCATTGTAACGCATGGCGGATACTCGCTAGTATATTTTTTCCAGTATTGAAAGCGTACTAAATTTCATATGCATAAATTGAATTAATTTGTAAATATTCTTAAACGCGATATTTAAAAATACATCCTAATGGTCAGCGTATCAATGGTTGTAGAGCACTAATGTTCGTCATTTATTATCTGAATAATAAGATATAAACACGCGTAATGATCGTATCTTGATTTTATTTATCGTTAGTTGAATCAGCAAAAATCTTATTTTCTTATAGTTCAGCTCACTAGCTGATCATAGATCAAAAAGCATTTTAAATATGATTTCATCCTTTGTATTTATGATGCGCTTAACCCTTTGAGTAGTAGGCAAACTATAAATCATCATAAACTTACATGCTATATTTGTAAATACACTTGTCTGTCAGGACCGTCGCAGCGTGTATGAAGCTTGTACATACATAAATAAACACTTATCATTAGTCGATACATTTGGATTAACAACCTATACAATCGTACGATATACGCAAGATACTCTCTCCGTCTCTGTCTCTCTAAACTCAACGCGCAAGACACTCTCCGTCTATGTCTGCCCTCGAGCTTAACGTGCAAGAATGCTTTTTCTGAATCACTGGAATTCGGACACAGCTCTGTGTCTTACCTCATTAAGGGGTTAATATAGTTTTTTGTACAGTGTTTCCAATCGAGTGGCTTCATTGGAAGCATTGAAGAGAGCGCGCTCCGTTTTGTTATGGCATCACGTGACCCATAACGATAATATACAATGTTATGCTTTAAATGCAAATTGCTAAATAGCAATTGTAACTGCAATATTAGAATTATATTAACTACGGCTCTGAATGCAAAAATGAGAGTCGCGTTATATACATTCATATTATAAATAAGGGATTTTGGATTTCATAATGGACTACTTATTTAATATTTGAATATGGTTTGGCCATGGTCTTGCAGCATAATAACGGATATCTTTGTTACTATGTTGTGCCCCTCTACGCACCCTTTATTATTGATATCCTCCCCATGACCTTTATATGAATACTCAATTTATAAATAAATGTATGGAGCTTTTTGTAAATTGTTTCGGCGAGTTCATCCAAATGTCTTTAAACAGAGATGAATATACGCCATAATTAAATTTGTTAAGCAAGTCGAAATATGAATATAAACGCTGTGATGAATTGGCCATAGTCTTTGTTAAAAAGGGTTGTTCCTTTTGAAAAGTCTTAAGCATTACATTAACATGACACAATTGAAATACGAATGGCAAATGTTAGCTGTCATTGTGTGTACGCAATTCCAAAAATTGTGACACTTGTGATTATTAATGAAAGAAATCAATATTGCACAAAGACTGATTGTAAACGTGAAACAGGCGACACTTGTGTTAATACAATTGCAGATTAATATTGTCTTAATTAAACATATATGAAAATTATACTTAAATCATACTCAATGATATAATTATTTTTAGATCGTTTTCGTTCTGAATTTTTTTTAAAATATTGCAGAATTATACATTTGTCAAGTCGTTGGCTTATTATAATTTAATGCTTCTTTGAGGGCATTTGCAGTCAATGACGCACATCAAGTGTTTAATTACTCTGTTTGCTAATTATTTTTCGATGGAATTCAATAAATTATTATCGTCGATTTATCGATCATAATGCGAGATTAAAGTTGTTCTTTGAAATATCCGCTTATCGGTAGGCATGTGTAGCAATGGCACGTGTAAGAACAAATTGGTGATGGACTGCTTAAAGAGTTTATTGACCATTGCACGCTTATTTATTTCAGTATACTGAACTTCTTTTAATTTTATTAAGAACATCAAATTAAATGAATAGATACAATAACTTCTGGATTGATGATCGCCATAATATGCCTCTACATAAGAAAAGGAATAGTTTTTTGTGCTCCAACTGGAGTACAAAAACTTCTAAGTATTGCACAGAAATTCTCTGCTCTGAAGGATCATATTGAAGATGGGAATCCCGTGTAAGCTGGTGAGGCTGTCGGGGATGTGCGCTCCTGTTAGTGTAGTACGCTCCAAGAGCGCCCTATCGGAGCCTTTTGAGGTGACGACGGGATTCAGGTAGGGGAATGCCCTCTTTCTATTATATACTATTTAATATTGCGTATAAGGAAACTATGAGGGAGATTGGCAGATCGGAATTCGCAGATCCATAAAATGATGATGCCGAAGAAATTAATAAAGCCGATAGTGGTTCACGAGGGTGAAACATAGATCATTGATATATTTAATACAAAAACTCGGACCACTCCGGAACGATACCTTAGGCTTCAAAGTCATGAGGTCCTCACAAGAAATCATAGACATGTAAGGCGAAACATCGATCACAAAATCCGATCCCGCCGTCTCCACTGGATAGGCTAAGTGGCATGGATGCCGAATCTATAGTTCATCGAGTCCTATTAGATTCGGGACTGAATGGCAGTAGACCCGTCGAAAGACCCCACCTACGCTGGGCTAATCAAGTGGATTCTTCAAACTGACACTTTTACCGGCGCCGCTGTGCGGTTTGTTTCGTGTTTACCCGGACTAGCCACACAGGGAATGTCTTCCATCGCTCTTTTAACCCCACGATAAACGTTACGCGCAGAGCGTCCAGGTGCCCACTCCTTTCACTCTGCACCCTCCAGAGGAGGCAAGGTTACCGCAGGGAGACCCGCTTGTCCAGAAACAATAACTGAAAGTGCAGAGGTCATCACTGTCAATGCCAACTCAATACCTCCCTTCCCAGCAGGAGAACTTGCCATGGTTACCAAGCATCTGGCGACTAACAAATCTCTAGGACCGGACGGTGGCCCCAATAGAATAATCGGACAGATCACTGTTGCTAATCCAAACCTCCTACTAGCGGCCTACAATATCTGCTTAGTGGGAGGAGTCTTACCAGCACTCTGCAAGTAGAGGCTTTGGCTAGGTTGGTGCCTAACATCGGAGGCCCAAAAACAAGCCGAAGGAGGCTTTACAACGAAGTAGTGCACTCGGTGTTATTATACGATACGCCAATATGGACTGATGCACTATAAATTAAAAGGGCCAGGCTCAACAAAGCCATGGTATAGTGTAGAAGCGCAATCAGAGTGGCAGCTGCATACCACACAGTGTCAGAAGACAGCTATTCTGATACCGACTATCATACCACCAATTGACCTGCTCGCCTAAGAGAGACAAGCTGTCCAAAAAGGAATAACCAAGAAGACTGTCAGAGAAAGCACCATAGTGGTGTGGCAGTCTCGATGGAACAGCTCTACAAAAGGTCGGTGGACATACCGATTGATCACAGATCTGGACGAGTGGAAACAGAACCATACCCGGTAAGGACTGAATCAGGTCCTTAACGGGTATGGTTGCTTTGGAGCTTATCTCCACAAAATTGCTAAGGAGACAAGGTAGGAATGGAGCAACCAACGACGATGCTACACACACGACATTCGAATGCCCAGCATGAAGCTTTCTCCGCGAGGAGATTGGATTAAATACGCTCTCTACGGATAACATGATTCCTTCAATGCGCAAGGATGCTAAAACATGAAATGCGGAATGCAAGTACACAAAGTGCGTTTTGTGTACTTGCAGCAGAATAAAAATGCCGAACGTGAGAGGCGAAGAAGAGCTTCTGAAGCACTCCCATTTAGCTGACAGGGTATTCAAACTCGTAAGTTGACACAACTGAGATGACACAAAAAGCCTAGGAGGG
Organism: Stenopsyche tienmushanensis; assembly: GCA_008973525.1. Taxonomy (NCBI): domain Eukaryota; kingdom Metazoa; phylum Arthropoda; class Insecta; order Trichoptera; family Stenopsychidae; genus Stenopsyche; species Stenopsyche tienmushanensis. The sequence continues at coordinate 435,730 of WACJ01000217.1, forward strand.
ACACATCGCTGCTCTAGTGCAATACTTAATTAGTAGCCAGGTGGCAGCAGAAAAAAAGGAGGTTTTAGTGGGTAAAAATCCCACACTACCACCTATAATTCTATAATCAACAGTTCTAAATTCCACTTTACGTGTACACTACACGGGGTTAGCTACGTACCCAACTCAGGTTAACTGGGTTACCTCAGCAGCTTTTGAAAAGCAAACCGACGAGGTAGTTTTCGCTCACCTCTACTCCATATTATTACTCCAGGGGTTAGACCGTTGTCCACGGGCGTTTATTGGTGGACATTGTAAAGACTAATATCCACCCGGGGCTGATCAAGTAGAAAAAGACGCCGCACGTCTGGGCTTAGACAATTCGAGAGAGGAGGTTCAGGATAGGCGGAAATGGTGAAATGCATTGTTAATGGCCGAGGATCTCTTATAGGGTTATAGTAGCCATCTTAAGTAAGTAAGCAAATTCATTGACAAATGCACGTATGATATATGTTTAGCTGGCTTCATTGGACGCACTATTGAGAGCGTGTTCCGTCTCATCAGGATCTCGAAGGCGCTTCTTCATAGCTCCCCACAACATTCAAACTCGTTAAGAAAATTAACAAAGAAAGAAAATATACATTTATCACCATATTACGGATGCAAATGAAATCAATACTCAATTACTTGAACGACGTAATAAATGAAGCTTTACAATAAATTAAATTCAATGACATTGAATGTTAAAAATTTGACCTTTTTAAGAATAGAACAGATTTATATTTGCCAAAGATAAGAACAGATATTTCTTATAATGTGGCCAAGCAACAGGATGCACATTTGGATCCAATCGTTTTCTGAGTTCAATAATATGATTTTTTGTGACCCCCAAACAATGATTAAATAAAAGAAATACAAGTAAAAGTCAAAATAAATATTTAAAAGCATTTTATTCAATGTAAAATACGACTTTAAAAAGAATATATTCTTGTCCTGATGAAAATCAAATACAAGCATAATTATATAAAATTGAATATGATTGCTAAGATTATTCGCTTGAATATTATTTAATTCGTGTTCAGTCTTCTAAATTTTAATGTTGAAAGTAAAATACGACGATAAGCCAAAAATCACTTTTGAAGAAATTCTCTTATTATCTTGTTGACTTCATCTGGTTGCTCGTGATGGATGAAATGTCTTCCATTTTTCAAAATCATGCTTTCAATCTGTCCATAAGTTTCCTTCATGCGTCGAGCCGTGTCCTTTGATATATAAGGGTCTTTTTCTCCAATAATATAAAGCCCACGAACATTATCGACCTCTCTGATCGGTGGAAAGTTTCTCAAAAAATTTGCCCTGTAGTAGTTGATACCTGCAGTTATTGTACCTGTAGAATGAAATCAAAATTTTCATGTTATGGCAATAAAATATATTATACTTTTGTAGCGTCAAAAAATGTCCACGGAGCGATGCGTTAGTGCGGGCGGTGGCAGATGTTAGGATATGCACTCTGCACTCAAATATTTGAGATTTCATTTAATTGCTTATTTTCAATAATTCTGTAATACACGTGTAGCTCTTTTTTCCTGCAGGGATTATTTTGGAAAGCGAAAGTTGCGAATTTATTGTTTTGATTTATTAGTCAACACTATTTATAAAAAAATCAAAATCGACAATCAATAAAAAACTTTTGCGTCGTTGCATGTTATTTTTATTCAACTAAGCAGCGAAGGCAAACGATGTAACAAAAAAATACAGCTACGTACGGACGAGTTTTAAGATTAATAAGTAAATTAATAGATACCAAAAAAATATAGGATGTTCCTAGAACGAGTTGACTTCATTAGTGGATCCTCGTTAAATAAGCGGGAAATAATCAATTGAGTTTGGTAATCCATGATCAATTTTATAGGAATAGTTTCTTAAATATGTTAGGAGTAGGAATTTGGATTTATAATGAATTTTCGCTAATCGCACTAGAACAACGACGAAAAATCTATGCATCCCTCGTGTTTAGAGTTGAAGTCGATTCGTTTTTATGTCAAAAAATGGAGGATAATGGATGTAAAAAATAGTTATCATCTTTGAGGCAAGTACTTGTTTATACCCCTAAACTATTATCTAACATATAAAAATGAATCGGGTTTTGTTCGTTCGAAATGCGCTGTCATACCGTTCATTGGATTGAGATAAAATTTCGTCCATTTATTGCTAAAAATTCCGCAAATAACATAGGCATAGTCTAATATATAAAAATTAATTTTTATTTGTCCGTATTTAATGCGCTGCCATACCGTTCATTCAATTGCGACAAAACTTTGCCAACTTATTGTTTGCACTTTCTCAAATAATATAGGTATAGTACAATTAACTTACAGTAGATCTTATATATAAAAATCAATGTTTGTATGTTTGTTCATATTTATAATAAAACAACAAATAAATAAAATAACAAAATAAAATAAATTTCATTATTCCCAATTATATATGTATTATATTCAGCTAAAAACATAACAGTTCAGTTATTTGACAACCATCAATAGTCCTCAGTAAATTTGAAAACGTCGAAAAAATGGTCATCATTATGTGATACAATACTTTTTTTTTAAATGTCTCAGTTTCATTCTGATGGAGTCTGCTCTTTTATTTACAACGGGAAAATATTGTGTGGGAATGTTTAAAAGAGACCGTAAAACTACCAAGACGGACATAGCAGTGGTTGAGTGATTGCTGTACATCGCATATTGACTGAAAATTTAGACATGAGAAAGCTGTGCGCAAGATGGGTGCCGCGTTTGCTCACAATAGAACAAAGACAGCGTCGTGAGGATGTTTCAATCGAGTGTTTGGCGATGTTTTAGAGCAGAGAGATCAAACTCAAAGACTAATAAGGCCCAAATTAAAAAAAGCTTGAGTTTAGGTGGGCTGTAAAAAAAACATAAAATTTACATGGACAAGTGTATTTATTCCGAAACGTCTAAAACAGTAATGGATTCGGCTTTTGAGAGGTTCTTGGCGTAATTTAAGTTTGAGGTCCCTCTGGACCTATTACCCGACCCTTGATAAGCGCGGTTTCCTATTATGATTTCAGCTTTGTTTTAGAGCAATAAAGCCGAGTTTTTTCACGAAACATGGATCTATCACTTCATACATGAGACAAAGGAACAAGACGAGAGACATCAGACAGCAATTGACTGAATTGGGGGTTCATTAATAATCGAAGCCATTTCCTGCGCTGCTGTGTGGTCTGTTCCGGGTTACCCCGGACTAGCCAAAGAAAGAGTGTCTTCCACTGATCCTTTATCCCTACGAGAAACGATACGCGTGGAGCGTCCAGATGCCCACCCCTTTTGCTCCACGCCCTCCAAAGGAGGCAAGGTTTCTGCGGGAAAGACCAACTTCAGACCATGTGCACCCGAAGGTGCAATGGAGGAGGAAGGACTAAGGTTAAGCTAAATTCAAGGGATTACTTCCGCGGGTTTGCTGCCACCAGTCTAATCCCAGTTTGAAGGAGGCTGCAGCAGATAAAGGACTGCAGGGGTTACCCCTTCCCATGGTACTCGTATCGGTTCGGTCATTCTTAGTACCCAGCCATGGAGACGAGCCCCTGTTTGCCTAGGCTGTTGAGAATAGTGGCGATGCCTTTAACACAGTCTCCACCAACTACTGAAATTGGCTGTTTCACACACCCCTTTATGGGTACGCAGCACAGGGTGATCTGCCCACACAACTCATGTTAACTGGGTTACCCCAGCAGCGTTTGATGAGCAAACCGACGAGGTTACTTTCGCGCACCTCTACCTCACATCATTGCCCAGGAGTTCAACCATTGTCCACGGACGTAAAGTTGACTCCCCCCTGTGATTTTATGGGTGGGCATCGAGGAGTCTAACACACACCCGGAATACAAACGAACAGTCAAAATAATGCAAACTAAACAAACTCCCTTCAATCACAACCCTCACGTGTCAATATATATGCTTGATCTTATGATGACGGGCTTTCATGTTCTTTCAAATTTGTCAAGTTTACCTTTTATGCATAATTTAATTTTGTTCCTCAAGTTGATTACATGCAAATTCAGTGACTGTAATATTGTTGTTAAGTGTGAGTGGAATTATTTAACCGATTTGAAAAAAAATTGCCTATAAATATTTATTGATTCTGTCATGAATATACGATGATGTTGATAACAAAGGTAATTGTTACTAATCAATACAGCGAACATAATCAACAATGCTTATGGGAACATGGCGCCAGAATAATAGCATGATGAAAATTCAAATATTCACTGGTTACGCTGTCTAAAGAAGTCGAACCAGATTGATTTAAAACATAACTTTGTGAGTGATTATGCTGCAAAAACAGTATCAAAAACTGTACGAATCGATTGACAACAAGTTGGTGCTTAGCGACGATTTAAATATATATAATAGAAACTCACAAAAAGAGCACTAGGTACAATGTTCAAAATTACGCAAGGCGATTTATCTTTAAATGAATCACATCTCTCAAAAAGAAGAAATACGGCAATAACAAAATTGATATCAAATCGAGATAAAAGTATAAATATCCAATGACAACTATCTTCATATGATTTTTTCCTGGGAATGGTGCATCATAGCCACAAACAGTCCTCTGCGAAATTAGGGCCTCTTCAATATTAATTCATAGGAAGGGGCTATATATTTTATGTACGTCTATATCATACATTCACTTCATCGTTCGCTTGATATTGAAGTTAATGTGATCTCCGAGTTTCATTTAGAATGCTCATCCAGCGGGATACTTGGATAAAAGTATCGAAAATATAGGGAGTGTGGGAGGTTCGTAAAGACTGAGCAATTTTCATCGGAAGACAGTGAAAAGTTAATCTAGACGACTTTTTGATTTTACTGGAAAGCGCTTTCTGGAGTACAAAAAGGCCAGTCTCCCTTTTTCTTTCATCACCTGTAGCTATTCAACATACTTATTAGATTTTGACATTGAGGCTTTTATATTTCAATGAAAATCATCTTCGGAGACAACATTTCCATCCACCTCATCAATGTAACAAGTCCATCAAAAAATTACATCAGGCAATCAATGCAAGAGGACATATTATTTAAGATTCGAGGATTAAGAAAATACCATTTAAGTCTTTAAAGACTCAATTAGCACGTTTGTAATAATTTGGGTTAAAATATCCAGAAACACAAAAAACTTAGCACGGGTAATGTACGACCATGAGACAGTATATAATTAAGTGCGGTATTAGAATAGGTTATCATGAGGTTAAATCGGGAAGAACCCGACTAAATAAATGTTAATGAGTGTCACGCGCGATTTTCCGACATTGGCATTGAGAATTGAAGCACTTAAAAATGGATAGTCTATAATATTGGGCAAAACAAGGACATACGCAGGACAATGTATAGTACAATGTGTTTCCGTGGGAACGCTCAATGAATATAATTTGATTGAACGGCAAGCTAAGCACTGGCAATTTAATGACTGTGAGATATAGTCATCAAGTAATGATGATGAAGACAAACGTGTGTTAAATACAAGTCAAAGACGAAAGAAATTCAGGCTGCTGATGAATTCTGAAAATGAATGCTAAAATATTTATGTTCCTGTCTTAAATTGATTTTTTTCTCCCTAGAGAAAATTAGGTATTTATATTATACTTAAGAAAAGACGAAATAAAATTAACAATCATATCATTGGACAAGTCGGTCGTTTTGAAACTCATTGAAACATTTACTGACTGTTACATTTAATATTACTATTTACATCATTGATGTTATTTGTAAATTATTTGTAGCATTGTAACATTTTTATTATCGTCAGTCGGTAGTATTATTAATCATTTAATATATTGAGTTTCTATCATCGTCCTTGGTCGTACTCCAGAATCATGTCGTCAAGAATTATGGTAGTCAAGTAGTTTGCAAAAACATTATTAACCTTTTTTTATGCAAAACTTCTATAGTTAGGTCGGAAAGAGAGGGAGAATAGTTTCTATTATCTCCCTCGCACACACACGTAGCACTTTTTATCCAAATTCAATGGCGCATTCTTACACATTGAGCTCGGAGACAGACAGAGGTGGAGGGTGTCTTGCACGTTGAGTTTGGTGAGAAACAGAGGCTATTATCTTGCAGGTCAGAGATTGTAAATGTGAGACAAAGACGGTGAGAGTATGTTCGTACAGAGTTGTAAAGAAGGTATGAAGCGCCCGTGGCAAGTATCTAACTTGCCGAAAAGAGGACGATGTGGCCACAAGGTGTGTGTGTCCAACCGGTCAGCTTTTCGGACCGCTGAAATGACGAATGAACGCTTCGCGATCGGACGCCATACCATAACATGTCTACAGAACGATTACGAACTGTCATTACAAAACAAAGTTATCACAAGAAGACTAATCGGGTGGGTTATTTAAATTTTACAATCGGTCAAAAATATTGTTGTCTTTATTTTATTGCAAGCTTATGCCAGCTGAGTCTGCCCAATATTTAAGCGATAAACAACGAGTCGATCAGTGTTGATTAATGTAAAGTAGATTGGTCAGGTAAAATAAAAATCATATGCAACTCTACATCGGGTGGGTCTTCTGTATTTTGCGCCCCAAGCCCAGTTGCACCCTAGTCATGAAGATTTTAAATTAGCTCACTACTCAAAGGGTTAATATGCTTCCCGTACATTTAACTCTTTCACTGCCGACTGAAAAAAAACTGCATCTAAGCAAAGAATGTCAGGCTAATATGATATAATTTGGTGAGGTTTGAGAAAAAAAAAAACATAAAATATGGGTAAGAATGATATTTAAAAAATTAAAAAGAAACCTATTATAAAATAAAAATGGAGAATTAAATAATACCAACTGTTTTTCAATATTAGAAAAATATACAATTAAACATTTAGTATAAAGCATTTTACCCAAATTCTTATTTTTCTTAGTAAAAACTAAACGCATTTGAGCATTAAAGCTAAATCGAGTGCGCGACGATCTCTCCATCGGAAGAATTTACTGTAACTGAACAAAATGGCCGATATACAAGCGGGACTAGTCACACTGATCGTTAAGATCCCCCTACACGCTAAGTGCGTCAAATTTGAAACAAAATAAAATCTCTCCAGCCTCTGGAGCCATTGTAACCTTATTTTATAGATGACCCTCGTACTGATAAATTTATTGTTTTTTAACATTTTTGCTACATTTCATTCTCTATTACAGTGGTTCTTAAATTGGGGTCCGTGAAGGCATTGCTGGAAGTCCCCGAGAATATAAACAAAACATTTAACAGTACTTGAAAAATATATTTTCGGCGAATTATTTACAGAAAAGATTGTAAAACGATCTATTTTGACCAAGAAATGTTGGGATGGGTCTGTAAAAAAAAATATTCACGAGGGGGTCCGCGAAAAAAAAATTGATCAAGAGGAGGTCCGCGAAAGAAATTTTGCGCTGCTCTATTCATTAAATATTACTTGTTAATATCTTTTTAACGGGATTTTAACTATTCTTTCAAAATATCTATTTGACAAGAGATTCCTGTAAGGTCTATAAAGTTATTATGAGACAGAGTTCTATATATCGTCGTCAGCACTTTTTGTAAACTAAAAGTGTTAACAATGGGACCAATGTGGGAAATGATTGAATTAGTAGTGACCTGATTTTGTGGTAAGATGAACGGATGGAAAATAGACGAAGAATCCCTGAGCGATAGAGCAAATGATTGAAAGCTATAAAAGATGAAATCTATTACATAAATACTTTTTTTTCAGCTGCAAAAATAGAATATTTCCATACAATAAAATGATAATTTTGGCCTCAAAAACATCCTCGATAAAATCTGGCTAGACTCGCTGAAGGAATTTACCAAAATGGCGATGCTTCTTGAAAGCCATTGTCCTTAACGTGGTATTGCTATTGTTATGGTAATCTGGATTTTATCGCCGTCAACAATAGATTGAACAACAGACAGTTCAACAACATCGTTGCATCTTCTGCATCGCCTATCTTCGAATCAAAGTGCAGCAGACACATTTCGAGCCGGCGAGGTCATCATGCATCATTCCTATTTGAATACGTCAAAAATCCCACACAACCAGTTGAGCTCGAATGAGTTTTTGGGTCATCGTTTGCATAATTCGCAGACGGCCTTCATATGGAAAGGAATCATTAATCGCGAGTACTTGCTTAAATAATGCATCCCGGTGCAGATTTACAATTGCATAAAGTAAGCAATTTAGGGTCCCCTGCCTCGTGCAGAAATGGGGTCAGTGAAAGTAGACTCAATGAAGTTACTTTTGGTGAATCACTCTCACTAATTGCAAGATCGCATTGGACGACCACATTGTATATATAATATTTTTTATTAAAAGTAATCGTGTTTGGGTTGCCTAATTGTGCTTATTGGCAATTTTAAAAATAGTTAAAACCATCAAAATTTAAAGTGATTTCAGCTGAAGTTAGAAATGCATTCAATTTTATTGTTGAATTTACATTTTAACATATCGTTATGTCACTTAAAATTTCAATCGAAATTAATTAGATTGTCTTTTGGATTCTGGGGTGTAGTTTGGACCCACGTCTTATCCCCCGTCACGAATGAGTCCAGTAAAACTTCTTCCTAGCGTGATTTTGACGGTGATCCAGTGTGAGCATTATAGGCATCCATCTCGTACACAAATTCTTGTAACCATGTTTTCCGACACTTCTTCTTGGAGGTCGTCAAGCGTTGGTCACGGACACGGACACGGCGGTCATTTCGCACTTTTTCTTTATTTTTTTGCAAGACCACGCGTATCTCGCACGAACGGGAGATGGCGAGAGCGCGCGGCGACTTCTTCATCGGAAGAATTTACCGTGACTGAACAAAATGGCTGACAAACACGCGGGATCAAACAAATTGACTGCTAGAATCTCCCTACACGATAAATGCGCCAATTTCTAAATTTAAAAAAATCCCTTGGCCTCCTCAGGAGTCCTTGTAACCTTACTTTCTAGATGACCCTCGTACATGCGCATAATTTTTGTATATTGAAAACCCAGAAAAAGATACTGATATTAGTATTAATCAGTAAAATATAAAAAATACGCATGGGACTTTACCCCATCTCATCTCAGTATTTTATGTCGATATAAAGACTTAATTTTTCAAACAAACAAACGTTTTTTGGTTTTCTGTAAATAGTTCCACGAAAATATCTTATTCAGGTGTAGATAAATATTTTTTATTTTTATTTTCGCTGACCACCGGTAATAGCTTCGTGGACCCCAGTTTTAGAACCGCTGAGCTGAAATATACAGCCGCATGTTGTGTAATATATAATAAAAAGGCAAGCCACTGATATACTGGTTGCTGTATATTACGCATAGACACACACGTGATTGAGGTGGCGCAGCGCATGCGCATAACATGTCTATGGTGTATGCGACTGAGACGAATAAATTACAAACGAACTAGAACTACTATAGAAGTTTCACTTCAAAAAACTTGGAAAAATATCAAATAATAATAAAGAGGTTATTATGGCATAGAAGACATTTCTAGGACGCTATCTAAGTTGGGCAGGGCCGTCTATGAGTAACTGATTGGCAACAATAATAAAAAATCTCATATTTAAATATTTTTTTATTTAACCATATGTTTAAGATAATGGCAAACTATATATAAAAGAACTGACTTAAATTATTGTCCGCCAAATCCACTTATCTCTCAGTACCGTGCAGCGTGTAAAAAGTTTGTATATCAATAAATAAACACTGCTGGTAGCACATAATATACGATATTCGCTAATTTCTTTGCACATAAATAATATGAATTCACCATATGAAAGTCTATTATATTTCATATCGATACTCCCATCATTAGAGTCGAATTGCGGTAAATACATCATGGTGAAGGAAAGGTTAGACGAGGCCGTACGAACTGCCAAGACAAACAGCGCAGTGGTCGACCAAATGAGGTACACAAAATGATATTGGATGACCATTGACTGTAAGTACACAAGCTAGCATGGTGAACCTTTCAAAAAAATGCTGTATATCGCATATTGACTGAAAATTCGGACATGAAAAAGCCGCGCGCTAGATGGGTGCCGCGTTTGCTCACAATGGAACAAAAACAGCGTCGTGATGATGTTTCAATCGAGGGTTTGGCGATGTTTCACAGCAATAAAATCGAGTTTTTGCATCAAGTCAGATGAAATAAAGGAACATGGGGGAAAAGAACATCCTCTGACCCGAGCTGCTTATTAGTCCCGCTATACCTGAAAAAACTTGAAATTAATATCGTTCGCGATCTCATTTAGCTCGAGCTACCTTTGTAAGTTAGCCTCTGATAGAGCTTCCGTGATCGTAAAGATCATATAAAATGCCGCAAAAAACCCAAAAGGGGACGGAGTGGGCACAAGGTCTGTATGTCCAATCGGTCCAATTTTCGGACCGCTGATATGACCTCGCGATCGGACGCTATACCTGAACATGTCTACAGAACGATTATAAACTCTTATTATAAAACGAAGTTCTCTGAAGAAGACCGATTGGATGGGTTGTTTAAATATTACAATCGGTCGAAAATATTATTGTCTTTGTTTCGGGCTTATGTCGGATGGATCGGCCCAATGTTTAAGCGATAACGAAAAAAAGAGGGATTAGATTTCAACGCTGCAGGAATAAAATGAAATGAAAATGTCTGCGTTGTTCAAATTCCATGGCAAAAACCTAGATAAACATTCAGTGCTTTAACAGATTTTGGCATTAATTGTTAATAAAATTTGTCTGTCTAGACATGCTAACATGATCATTAACAGCCATAAAAAATGTATTTTGATACATACTCTTTTATATGAATGAATAAAGTGCATGCAGCCAAAGGAGCCAAGTTGTATTGCAATAACGTCCTAGAATCGTTATGTAAATGGGCATCGACACAGAAAACAATTGTTCTCTAATGATGATTCGATAAAATGACACGTTATTTATAGTTGTGTTATATTATTCAAGTCGGTGCTATTATAAAATGCTTATGACGAGGAAAAAACTCCTCCTGCTTATGTCCGTCTGCAATTTTCTGCACTCGAGTGCAATTGAAAATTCAAGCCCTCAAGGTGAACGTGTCTGGTGTTCAATTTTGACCTGATAATGTCGATATCTTATTATGACACATTTGTACGCCAAATGCGACCATGACATTGAAAAAATGCATCTGTTTGGGTATTATTTGTTAACAATCAATGTTATCTGATGCTCGCACTGTAAATATTTTCGGCGCTGCAACTGAATGCATTTTTATCGAGCACAATCGAATAGATGGTTGATAAGAGCTGTTATGGTCGATGGATTTGCTTTGCTAAAGATATGGGAATATTAACATTTGACAGTCGATGAATATTGGTTGTGATCTATTTTTAAAATATAATCATTCCAATTGTTAATAGATTACATGTTTAATAATTTGAATGCCTTATACTTGCATAGCAACTGATAACCAATATGCATGCTTTGATTATCAATTATGTTTATATAATTGATGCACATCATTACATAATGGATGATTTATGCTTTAAAATGCATGAATAATTATTTAATAATATGCAGAATAATTATAATGAGACGAGGTATTGTCCCAGAAGTATCCGACCTGATGCACAGATGGCAATTTTTGTTTAAAAAAAAATACTATGATAAATAATACCCATCTTATAAAGCTTAAGTTTCAAGTTTAAAGACGCTAATTTTTTTAGTATTTGTTTAACATCCATTAATAGTGAACGTTCTTGGTGAATTTATAAACATGAAAAATATTAATCATCGTTATGTGATACAATAATTTTATTTGAAAGATCTCATTTCTATTCTGGGGGAGTCTGCTCCTTCGTTTGCAACAATAAAATATTGTATGGCAGAGTTTAAACAAGGCCGAACGAGCTGCCAAGACTAACATCGCAATGGTCGATCAAATGATGTGACAACGTCAGAAATGCTGAATAAAATGCACAAAATAGTATTGGATGACTATCAACAGTAAGTGCTGAAACTAGTAGACATAGTAAGCATTTTAAAAAATTCTCTACATTGCATATCGACTAGAAATTTGGACATGATAAAGCTGTGCGCAAGACGGGTGCCGCGTTTGCTCACAATGGAACGAAAGCAGCGTCGTGAGGTTGTTTAAATCGAGTGTTTGGCGATGTTTTTGCATTGATTCATAACCACGAATGAAACATGATTCCATTACTTTACATCTGAATGGATTGAAAAGGAATAATCGACTCCAAAAAAGGCTAAGACAATTCCATCTGCAGGCAAGATCATGGGGTCAGATATTGGGATGCACTTAGGATAATTTTAATTGATTATCTTAAGAAAAAAAATCAATGGTGAATATTATGTGAACTTATTGCAACTTATTTATCAACAATGAAGATGTGAAATCGGCGGTTGATGGGTATTTTGAGAAGTTCGACGGATCTTATTATAAACAGAGTCGTAACAAGAGCGTACCAAAACAGGCGTCCATCATGGGCGCAACTGGACTTGGGGCGCAAAACGCAGAATATCGACCTGGTCGAGAGTTGCACGAGGTTATTACAATATTTTACTCAGCCATTCTACTTTACATGCATCAACAATATCTAATCCTTCTTTTTTTCGTTATAGTTAAGTCCAGGTATGGAGTTCAGTCGCGAGTCGCTCATTCAGCGGTCCGAAAAGCGGACCGATTGAGCATAGAAACCTTACGGACACTCCTTTCCCTTTTAGGACTTTTTGCGGCATTTTCTATGATCTTTACGATCGCGGAAGTGACGTAGCGTCTAGACATTTTCTATCATAGTATTTCTTTTACAACAGCCATCTATATGTTAGGTCGGATACTTTTGGGACTGTCTTTTAATATTATTTTAAAACGTACATTATAATAGTACTTAATATATTGCATTTAGAATGGTATTAGTTAACTTTAAAAAATAAATTGGATTTCTGGGGGTGGGGGCGTTAAGTTAGATACTTGCCACGGGCGCTTCATATCCTAGCTACGGCTCTGACTATAAACACACAAAGGAGGGCAATATTGAGAAATTTAAATATATTTTTCCACTTTTTTGTTCTTTCTTTGTTAGGTGGGATACTTCTGGGACTGCCTTTGAATATTACAAAATACATTGGGAGATCGAAAATATTAACATTTCTGATCGATCGTTTAAATCTAAGTCTATCTTAATTATAATAAGAGTGAATTTAATCCAAATATATTGATTCGTCATGTCTCCAGTTTATATGCATTTTTGGATTGAATCGTTTCCAAGAAGCCTTAAAATGCTACCTTTTCTAGTCATCAAAATGTCCTTCACTCAAAAACAAGCATCAATGCAATCATTATGCGAAGCAACCTGTTCTGCAGGTCTAAGATAGCATTGCAAAGTGCATCTAGCAACGATGCACAAAGCAATGAACTGAATGCACATCCTTGAACCTGAATAGCGCATAGCATGACAGAGTCGTTTGGATTTACCAATGTTTTTTCTCTTTTTTTTTGTATAAATGCATTAAAACTGACCTGGCTTAGAAAAAGTGTATTTGTAAGCTTCTACATCTTTTGGATCCATCATAGCATCGAGGCTTTTGAAGTCGCCCATTTTGTATAGCATTTCAGGAACGCATGGTCCTTGGAAGAAGAAAATGTACCTGTAATAAATAATATTAAGCTATTTATTTTAAATCCAGATATAAGTAAGATATTTGTGAAGTGAAATTTCTATGGACGCGGTACGTTAACTGTGTGTATACGTAGCATAAACAATCAGTACTAGCTTGGCTATTTTATTATATATTACACAAACACAGCTTCAATTTTTAGCCATCTTTTAAGAAGTTTCACTTCTATCGCGCGAGACTCTCACGCATTTTTGTTTTAATGTTATAACCATGAATGCAAAAACTGCCATTTATCTGAGAACACCATTCGAGCCCATACATCTGCCACTGGTCCGCTCATCACCACATATTTATCCACCATTGATCCATAAGTATCCATAAAGGAGTTCGATATGATTGATCCCCAATCGTGCCCGATAAGGATGAAGCGTTCACGACCTGAAAAATTAATTTTAAATAAGTGTTTGCTATTAAAGATATTTGAGTCCAGGATTGACCACTGTAAGGCGTGCCGTTGACTCATCAGATAATACATATAATGCTAAAATAGATTTAAGATCTGAAAAATTGCATTTTATAATCAGGGCATTTTTATTTACTTTATCCTGGACTTTCATTATAAAGATTCAAAAGAAAAATTTCCACTTTGCCAAAAAAAATTGCGAGATTGAAGGTACATCATAATCCAGGTTAAGTTCAATTTCCTGGATTTAAAAAATAAATACTGAGTACTTCATAAATGATTTAAGAGTGTATTTTAATGACTACCTTACTCAAATAGGAGAGCGAATCAAGTCACTAACCAGATGACTTCACTGACAAAAAAGAAAGCTGTAATCGGATACATGTAATGTAGCTTTGTGAAAGTGAAATTATTATGTCATAATGACCCATTCTTCTGAATCTTCTCATTGCAAATATGCATCGTCGAGGGATTAAATGCATTTTAATAGAGTTAAAATATTCTGAATCGTTCTACGATTGAGTGCATAGCAAGTTTAATGTCAATCTACGTTGGTTGGTTCCGGCATTGATTTTTAATGTTCCGTTCGTTCAGTAGATTGAATTATAAATAAAAATATACCTAAGGAGTGGACGAGTTCTTTTATGTCATCTATCATCTTTTGGACCCTGTATTCTTTGAGGTCCTTCGGCTTTTCCGAGTCTCCACATCCTCTCATATCCAATGCAATGCACCTTAAATAAATGCGAATAAAATTGATTTAGATTACACATCACTCAATAAGTTCGCAGAATTTTTTTTTTGAAGAAAACGCCCCCAAAAAAATAAAAATAATTAAAGCGAAAAAATATCCTACGAACTTATTGAGTGATGTGTTATGTATGTATATTAAAATATTTGAACAATTGTTAAAAATAATAAGTATCACCAGCTTATTATCGGTCTAAATAGATATTTTTTAGAAATGGACGTATTTAACAGGTAATAAGAGCGTGGCAAAGCAGGTGCCCGTCACGGGCACAACTGAGCTTGAGGGCGCAAAACGAAGAATACCGACCCGGTCGAGAGTTGCACATGGTTTTTATTTTACTCAACCATTCTACTTTACATGAATCAACACTAATTGATTCTGTCCGTTTTTATAATATATACTAAGTTCAAGTATGGCATTCGATCGCGAGCCGCTCATTCAACATTACAGGGGTCCGAAAAGTGGACCGATTGAGCATACAAACTTAATAGTCATTCCGTCCTCTTTTAGGGCTTTTTGCGGCATTTTCTATGATCTGTGCGATCACGAAAGCAACATATTATTTTTATACAACAGAAATCGCCCTCTATACGTTAAGTCGGATACTTTTGGGACTATCTTTGTATATTATTTTAAAACATACGTTATAATAGTATTTAATATATTGCATTTATAATAATATTAGTTAACTTTAAAAAAATAAATTAGATTTCTGGGGGGCGTTGAGTTAGATACTTGAGTTTCATACCATAGTTACGGCTCTGGTATTTAAAATACATACAAATAATATTCCTTTGTATGTTCTAATTTGACCTTGAAATTATGTTGTTTTGTAAAATGTACGTTATAGAAGGGACCACTATATGAAAAGACTATCGCAAACGCTCTAGGAAAAAAATCTATAAAAGTGGGCGCTATAGAAGTGTTGACTGTATTAAAATAATCCGAAATGATTAGTATATTTTGAAATGTTTGAGATGTGATGTTTGAACAAAAATATATATGATGGAGTAATAACAGTCCTCAGATGCCAATATTTGTTCCAGAAATTTAAATCGGGCAATAGAAGCTAAAGGGATGAACCGAAAACGGGAGGATCTTCTTATTTTGACGAAGATGCACTAAAATCCCTAATCGAGTCATATCCAAAGCAAATAATTTATTAGATATCGCAAAGACTAGGATCCCCGCGGACTACTGCGCAAACACATTTAAAACGCATCGGCAAATCGAATAGGATGGGTGTTATGGGGTAGGATGGATACCGCACGCCTTGATCGAACACAATGAAAATCAGCTACAAAACACGAGCTACGTCTTCTTGAAAATACGACAAAGTGGTCCCATTTTAAATAGAATTTTGTTATAAATAAATTTGAACTTTTTTTTTGCTAAATATTCGATTATTTTCGGGTCCTTCTAATATTTTTACAAAATCTTGATTATTAGCAAGCACATCTTGACAATATTTATGGAACGTTTCCATTCTAGGATCCTGAGGCTATTTTTTCCAATAATTTTATCCGCCTATTATTCCTATTGTGTTCTAAAGAAATTCGTATTTATAAGTATTTTTTTATTACTTCATTTGCCTCCGTTTCTTGACCGAATAAAAATGCAATGACGCAAATATTCTTTATCGACTGTTGGCCTTGACATTACGTTTCAATAACGCTAAAAAGTAATTCATAACAAAAATAATACATTCATAAGTCTTCGTCTTCAATCTTGACGAAAAACGAGTGTTTCCTGAACCGTGACTCGATACTGATTTCAAAAGGGGAAGGACGGAAAATTTTGATTATTTACTGTTCATCTAATATCGTTCAACATCAACATCTCTTGATAATTTAACATCTTGCGTACATTTCTTAGTGTGAATCAAAATATAAACACAAAACTTGTTCTTAATCACTCAACCTTTGGATTTTCAACATTTTATTTGTACAATTTGTCAGAATTTATTGCACAATGTTTTATTAAAAGTTATCAAGATAATTCTTGATTGTTGACCTTTATCCAATACCACACGCCGAGAAATATCTCATCGTTTTGCCAGACATCGGTATCAATGGCAATGAAATCATTTATAACAAATTGAAGCAACTCATCCTGATTATCAAAACTGATGGCTTTTTTTACGCTGATGAACGCAAGCGAATTGTTACAATCCATGTATATAAACATGTAATCGGTGGTATTTATTTGAATTTTTTTAGGTATGAAATTTTTGAAACTCCAATTTTAACATTCAGGGAACCGCTCCCGCGGAAACGCGGGTTTGCATATCGTTCCAGATCTTTTCATCTATTAGCACTCTACATGATACGAATATTTATATTTTTTAATTGTAGACTCATTTTAGTATTATTTATGATCCTAAAATGATTTCTAAAGACTTGGACAATATTACATTTGTAAAATTAATGAAAATCTATCTGTATTGCCTTTTCAGACGAAAATATAAATGAATCATCATTTTTTCAACTTGATGGATTTATTTATGAACCAATCATTTTAAATACTTATGCATTATGCTATACGCTTTATAAAACTTTTTATTTTATTAAATTAGCATTAATACAAAATAAGTTATGAGCACTTTTATGGAATAACAAATTAAATGAATTCAGCGGGGCCCTGAGTGTTAATATTCAAATGATCAATGGTGCAATATGATTCAAAAAATCTTAATAAAAATAAAGAGTTTGTCTTACCAATAATCTTTTGAGAATTCCGCAAGTTGATGTCTCCACGAAAACCAAAATTCTGGAAAACCATGGATGAAAACCATAAGTGGCTTCGATGGGTCGCCCTTTTCGACATAGTGCAATTTTATTCCCTGTAAAATTATTCGTACATTTTTAGCAAGAGCTGATGATGATATTAATATCAAAATGATCGATGATGTTACATCATGCCGATGTTTTATTATTAGCGCCAGTTCGTTGGCCGCGACCCTGAATCGTTCAGCATAATTGATCGCAAATAAAATTGTAACAATATTTCAATTGGATCATATGGTAGGAATTCTTACATTTTATGTCATAAAAATACTACTAAAATCATCATGAATTACCCAAAATACATATGCTTCGTACTTACGTTGACAGTTATATATTTATGCTCTCCATGCTCTGGATTCATAAGGTAATCTGGCGGCGTTGGTCTATCTTTCGTCAAAGGTTTGAAAGGATTTTTGATCAAGTATAATAACACACTGAATGAGCAAATAGCATAGTAATAGACAGTCAAACACAAGGATATAAATCGGTAAAATGGCGTACAACCGAACGTCATGACTGACTTTTAACACTCGCCGTAGTTAAATGAAGACTGGTTCCGGGTTCGTTGCATGCACTTGAAGAAACATCTACTCACGCAATCTTCAGATAAGCAGTTATTATCGCAGACGGGAAATAATCATAGCGAAAATTTGGTTTTTTATTTTTAAATATCCGGCAATAAAATGTGAACTAATAGTAATTTTAGAAAGAATTGTATGAAAACATGATACTTTGTGAATTCGTTAAGGTTTACATATAAACAAGACTTATGTTATTTTTAATTTTTAGGGCTACGAACGGCATTCGTTCTGGAAAAAATAACGGTTTTATCGGTTATCGGTTCAGTTCCGGTTCGAAGCCCTGACAATCTTCCTCTGGATACTAATTTGTGTAATTTATAAAAGATATTATATTGTTGGTAGAATGGGTTAGATCTAGGACTCTAAATCCAAAATATTAATTGTACCGGTACATTTAGGAGATCACTTCTTGCTTAAAATGCCTCCACAAATAACCATATACTAACTCAATCGCATGAGTAAAGCAATGGAAAACTTCCACATTAATCCATGTAAAAGTCTACTATGTACATTGTTTGTGGGAATAGAGAAATGCCAGAACTCCACTCACAAAATCATATATTATGTGCGCCGTTATTGCGTTTTACATAGTCGTTAGAATATTGCGCAGTATTTTAAAATTATACAGGAGACCCGCAGTAATCCGACAAATACAAATAACGTCATAAATACAATGGGCATAGGAGTTGCCAGACGACAGACAGCGACTAACTGGATTTGGGGATCATAATGTGCGATCATAATCCCATTTCCTGCGCTGCTGTATGGTCTGTTCCGGGTTACCCCGGATTAGCCACACAGAGAGACGCTACGCGCAGAGCGTCCAGGCGCCCACCCCTTTTGCTCCGCACTCTCCAGAGGTGGCGAGGTGTCTGCAGGAAAACCAGCTTCAGAATATTGCACCCGAGGGAGCGGAGGAGGAGAAAGGACAAAGGTTCAACCTCAGATTGAAGGGGGCTGCAGCAGATGACGGACTACAGGGGCTTTTTTTTATCCTGTGGGCAAAGAATCTTCACAAGACACCCAGAGAATCTGGGTAGTGCAGGATTCACGATTATTGGTCGTGCCTACTCACTAAACCTCACCCTTGTCCTTCTCTGTCCACCTGGTATTGTTTTCCACATTGCTTCAGGAGGACAGGTAGTCTGGTCAAACAACAAAACTACAAGGCAAACAAAATGCACAATGAAACGGATGGTTGCTCCAAGTGTTTCTATGTAATAGTAACAGCTGGCACTGATTGATTCGTAGAAAAAAATGGGAAAAAATGAAAGAGCAATGTTTTGTAAATACAATATTATGATGAACCTTACCGGCTCGGAATCAAGAATCTTTGGGAACAGAACAAGGGACAAGAAGAACATCAAATATACGGCCTCAAGGAGATGCATATGAAGAACTTCACATTTGCAACCAAAACAGCATTGTCTTCCGTTGACTTCTATATCGTTTTGGAATCGCCGAACTGAGAGGGTTAACCTAAGTAGGAAGCCACTCAGTCTCTAACTCGCTCGGGTAAGTTGTACGATGATGGGGAGACACCCTCAGTTGGTGTAGGAGCGAATCCGAGATGCACTTAAGTGTCATGTATGTCTTCACCCTACCCTGGCAACGCCCTAACTCTAGAGTAGAGAACCGTCTAGAGTAGTTTTCCACTATCTCTCTAAGAAAACTACTAAAGATAGAACAATATGGTTCATTTAACTTACACATACATAAATTTGTAACCCATATAAATATTTACTTTTTCAATTTTTTTTACATAATTGAAAGGAAAATAAAAGTCTCGAGTCCCTGGAAGTCCCGGAACTTTGAAATGATCATGTCTCGAGTCTCGAGACTTCAGAATCCCTATAGCCACGGAGACGTCGTTCCGTTCGTCGCCGTTCGAACAGCGCGGAGCGTCCAGATGCCCACTCCTTTTGTTCCACGCCCTCCAAAGGAGGGTTCGAACAGCTTAAAACCGTTTTCCCCTGTATTTCTAGGCTGTCGAGGATAGTGGTGAGCCTTTGACACAGTCTCCATCAACTACTGTAATCGGCTATTCCACACATCCCTTTATGGGTGCGCGCACAGGGTGACCTACGCACCCAACTCATGTTAGCTGGGCTACCCTAGCTGCGTTTCATGAGTAAACCGACGAGGCTACTTTCGCGCACCTCTACTCCACATCATTACCCAGGAGCTCAACCGCTGTCCACGGGCGTAAAGTTGACTCCCAACAAGACTTCCCTGAGAACAATCAAAATATCAAGGCTCTCGCTATTCAATGATTCAGGGCTTCGAACCGGAAGGAAACCGAAAACCGACAAAACCGTTATTTTTATCGGAACGGAAACCATATCCGAACCGATATAAGTGTTAATCAAAACCGAAACTTTAAAAAAATAACGATTCGAAACCTTGTAATATTAAAATGTTTACGTATTTATGTATATAAAAATGGGCGTATGTCATCATGCTGTCGGTTTGCTAGGTATACATTTCTATACCGTTCATCCGATTGCGATGAAACTTTGAAAAGTTGTTGTGCGTAACTTCGTGAATATTATACGATTAGCACAAGAATTATTCGTGTGCGGAATTTATTTTGCGAGACCTTTAACGGATACACTATATTGGTCTGATGAAATGGAGCTTGGTCACGGGGCATGCGAGGCGAAGAAAGGGAGAAGGATACGCACAAAATGCGGTGGAGAGAGAGTGACAGTTGGTCTTCGTGGTGAGGGGGGTGCTCGTAAATTTTTGAATCTTATGCTCTGAGCCCGCGCTGCGCATGCCCCAATACACCACGTAACTGTACTATTGCGTTTATTTTAAAATAATTATTAAGCGCGTATGATATTGTAATGCATGCCGGGTACTCGCTAGTATAAGATAAATTTAAGTTAATAAAATGATTAAATTGGATAAACAAAATGGATCGGCGAGTGAGAAGGAATGCTATTGGGTCGTAAATCAATGGCTATAAAACAGTATTTTTCATATTGGGACTAATGTTGTACATTGATCCACTTGCATGATTTTAATTCTAACGTTTATATCATAAATGTTTATAAAATAATCAGGGTGTGAAAACACGGATGAATATAAAGAACGCAATAACTGTAAATAAAATCTGTATTCGTTATAAATATTAATACTACATTAACATATCATATTGTTTTGCTATTGATTTGAAGATAAATATTATTGTTACATTTCTAGATTGTCAATAGAACAATTGGGATTATCTGCGGGACCCTGGAGATTTTGTATGGTGCATGAACGAAAGACAGGTTCAAAGATTAAAGTGTTGAATAACTTATTGGAGAGTTCACATATTTGAATGGATTGTAAAGCTTTTGTCATCGTTATTCTAAGATTTTAGCATCTCAAAGCTATTCTTCGTCAGCTTTTGCGTTTGAATTGCTGCTTTCTGAATCAGTAGATGCCCTGCAAAGATAAAAAATGATCTTAAAGAAGGTCAAAATGAATACACTCATATAGTACGGGAGGCTACGACGTTCGTGTAATAATTCCTATTGTACAAAGCTGGTTTTTTCTCATTTTTTTGTTTCGATATTCTAAGTAAACCGCAGTCTACCAAGATGACGTTGTTGCTGATATTTATAAAAATATTTGAGACCTGCAAATAAATATTATATATACTTAATATTGAAATGCTTTGAAAATTGCAATACGTCAATTCAACTTTAGCTACGTCTACTGAAGCCCTAGCCATCTTGTATCAAATGTAGATGATGTTTATTTAAAAACAATTAACGCAAACTACTTGTATACAAAAAAGCAGCTTTGTAGAAACGGTTGCAAAATTTCGGTCGCTGCCTCCCATACAAATATGAACCGTCGCGATTAATACCTTCGATCTCGTCTGTACAATTTAAAGGCTCTACGCCATTGTTTAGATGCTCTTATTGCCCTCTGAGATGACTCTTCCCATTTGATATCTGAATTTTCTACGGGAATGGACGAGGAATCTGGACTGATGGATCCGGTGACGCCCATTTCTAAATCTATGACTGGTGTACTTTCCGAAGGTTTGGTTGGCAACGGCATTTCCAATATTTTTTTAGCGTCTTCTAGTACAGAATTATGATTTGTCATCACGATGCTTTTATCCTGCTTAAAAATTATCGATTCAATTGGCGATTTAAATTTGTCAAAGTACTTCATTTCTTTTACCTCGTTCCGAGAAACAGGTAAAGATTGACTCGTCTCGCCCTTATCATCGAATTGTTCTATTTGCTCTGGGGGTATTTCATCGTCTTTCTTACTCGGTGGTCCTATTACCCAAGCATCGATCGGTTTTGTTGAAGATGGTTTGAGTGGTCTTCGAGCTGGTCGTGCCCTCGATAGGGCTCTTCCAATATTGCCACAAACGATGCCCCCTGATGTTAAGAAACTCGGCGTTGCTTCTGGCATGGCGTCTGGAAATATTGGCGTTTCATGATCCTCGATTGAATCTGCAATATTAAAATAATCTTCTTAGCTTTTGCTAATTTGTCGACGAAAATCATTAGCTAAAATATTAAGCCGTGTTTGTGTGGATAAATCAATTTGGATTCTGAGGACTTGAACTTACGTTTTTGGGAAAGAGCTGTGAAAGGACGTCGTGATAACATTGATGGTATCATGAAAGAAATGGACGGAGAGGGTAATCCCAAAGCTGTGGCTGGTCTTCTTCGAGGTTTTACTTCTTTTTCAATTGCTGAATAATTCAAATTTGAAAATTCCTGTAAAAAATGTATGCATATCAATGCAAAAAATCGTCCTTATATATTATTGCTTATAATCAAAATTACCTCGCATAAAGTTCTTTTGCAAGAATTGTATTCCGAATCAGATGTTTTCGATTTTGAAGAACTCTCTTCGACTTCTTCTGAAGATGGATCAGTCATACTGCTTACATCAAACGAACATGAATTGCTTCCATCAGTTTTTATATCTATGGATTTAAAAGAGCCTGAATCTTCATCTCTGTCCACGGAGTCTTCCTGCTGATCATGGCCGTTTATGAAATATCCATCCAACTTCTTCAGATTGGGTATCAAATCTTTCAACGCATTTCTATAGCCACTCTGTCGAGATACAGGCGTACCTCTAATGCTCAATTTTGAAAGACACGGACAGAGCGACAAAAGACTCAAATTGGTCATTGAAGTTATGGGATTCCTTTAAAATAAATTTATCCAGATTTACAATTTGATCTAAATAAAATTTGTTAAAAAAAAGCCTTTAAAATTACACAATTAAATACCCATCAAGATTTATGACTTTAATGCTCTCTAATATTGTGCAGGGTCCAACATTGTTGATGTAGTTATCAGCAGCATGAAGTTCTATAAGATTCGCCAGACCAAATGTTCCATCCAGATTTGTAAGGCCACATCGTGATACATGGAGAATCTACAAAATGATTCCATGTTAATCCTTTGATTGGTGAGCTAATTTTAACAAATCCATTTTTTTTATCAGGTCCGCGCAGCGTGAGTGAAGTTTGTATATCAATAAATGAACCTTAACACTGTTGATATTGTTCGGTTCCATAATAGCGTTTTAAATGGAATCACTCTTGGTAGCAGACTGAGTTTTAAGCGTATAATTAGTTATGTGACTTTCTACTATTTATTGTGATTCTAAGAAGATCGCCAATTAAAATTTAAGCACTATGGATCATTTTTCGCAATATTTGAAAATATATAGATGTGTATAGTATAATATTTCTGTGTCAGTAAAATCCAATCACAGCATATGCGCGATTACTCATCAACGAGTTAATTTGTTCATAATTATTATTTTTAAATTGAAATTCAATACCTTAAGATGTTGAAGTGATGTTCCTATTTCTCTCAAAGATGTCAAACCACTTCCATCGAGGCGAAGAATTCGAATATATGGGGCATACGTTTCTAATCGACTCAAAGATATTGCTTCAGCTACCACTCGTAATTTTACTTCTTTGATTTGGCGAAGTTGATGGAGATCTTGTACGCCAGTCGATTGAAACTGTAGATAATATTAATATTAATTTCATACATTTTTTTCAATTGATATTTTTAAAAATTGCATTGAATAGACTCACCAGAAGCTCCAATAATGTTTGCTCTCTTGGAAATACAACTCGTTGATTTCCAGAATTTTCAACACCAATATCATAGCCGCCAGATAATATCCTAAATTTTAAAATGAAAACACATTTCATGTATAAAAATATTTCGCCGAATAGTTGCTGCGGGCGGTGGCATATGTTAGAGTAAATGCATTTTAATTTTTGTTGTACATTTTAAAACAAGGTATCTTAATATAAGTACCTGAAAAGGGCTGAAGTTTCAGGCGACGGTGAACTTAATGACCCTGGCGAACTTGGCGTGGAAGTTGTCAAAAGAGTATCAGGAATGGATGGGATCGTAGAGGTCGAAGAAGACCTTCCATTTGCTGATCCATTTCTGTTTATTATTTCAGGAGCTTCTTCTTCTACGGATTCCAAATACGGCATCAAGAATACTAAACAAATTTATTTGCATTTTAAGTGTATTAATTATTTTTGCATAAACGTCTAGTGATAATTTTGTTTATGTCTACCGGGGGAAAATATGTTTTTTTATAAATTGAAATTGTATGAATTTTTAAAGACGATATTTAGGAATTATTCCTATATTTTTTTGGCAATAATAGTAAATCTTTGACAGGTTCTCCCATTATGTCCTGATCGACACTTGAGCGTTTGTTCACATTGTTTCATATGCCTACTTAGTGTTTACCTTCTATTTTCATTGTCAAATTTGTGACAAGCTATATCATTATGGCTCATATAATTTGACCAAAATTATCCTTGCTTTGTGGAAACGTCAATCAAGATAAATATGTGTAAACAGCGCGGAAATGACAAAAATGACAAGAAAGACAAAAAGCATTCACGAACACCAATTATTTTTTGATATTCAAAGACGTCATCGCACTGAAAATTCAAAGACAGAGAGGGGTGTCTTGCATCTCAACATACACTCATATTTCGATAGCAAGATCGTGCTGTAAAGGCACCCATATACGTTTAAATGCTCGTTGATAATTCGACGCATAACGAGATGCCCATTTTTCTTTACGGTATCCTTTTTGTTAAGGTATACATTTTCATAAAAGTTTGTTTATTGTATGGGTATAATCTTTTGGATCTTCTATGGGCTGTTCTGGAATATCGTCATTAGCTGAGTATCAGCACTCTTTTGAAAAGCCTATTTCTTCAGAAGTAAACTAGCAGGTTTGCATGTTAATCTTGTACACATTAACAGACAAAAATAGCTGAACAACAGAAAGCAGATGCTATGCAAGTTAAACATTAAAAAAATATTTCGGATAAATTAAAAAAATATTATGTGCTATCAACAGTGTTAAGGTTCATTTATTGAGCTTGGTTCATTATCAAGCTTGTTACATGCTGCAGCGGAGCTAACAGAAAAGTGGGTTTACATAGTGGACACGCTAGGTGTGTTCTCAGTACGGTAAGGGTTAAATCATTGCAGTTGCGCGCGCAAGGGGCCGCCATCACTCGCGTGATTAGCCCTTTGAGCTCCTATGTCGAGGCTATATCGACATTTGTTTTTTTACCGATAACTTCCGTTCAAAGTTGTTGATGGAACTCATTGGAAATTTTCGAGTACCACAAAGTCCAAACCGAGTAGATCATCGACAGGAGACAACCTACTATTGTGATACGTGCGATTCATAAATAGTAAGGGTCGAGACAATTTCACCTCATCGTCGTTCGTCTTAAATCATCATAAATTTAGATGCTATATTCGTATGTCCGCCACTTATTATACGTATCAATCCACTTATCTGTCAGGACCGTCGCAGCGTGTATGAAGCTTGTGCATAAATAAATAAACACTGTCAATAACACACAATATTCGATCATTTCTTCGTGTAAACATAAACAATACACTTGAAATCGATTTATTATATCATTCACATATCATTATTAGTCGATAAATTGGGGTTAACGATCTATACAAACGTACGATGTACACAAGATACTCTCTCCGTCTCTGTTACTTTCTGAACTCAACATGCAAAGCACTCTCCATATCTGACTATATCCGAGCTTAATGTGTAAATATGCTCTTTCTGAATCATTGGAACTCGAACACAATTCTGTGTCTTACCTCTTTAAAGGGTTAAAGGGGTATTCTAGTTTTTAAGGCACAAATTTTGGGTGTTTTTGCAAGTTTGTTAAAAAAGAAACAAATAATATTTTTATTATACATTTTTATCAGCTACTTATTGACATTATTAGAATATACAAAAAAATAAAAAAGGGGAAAAAAAAAATAAAATTAAAAAATATATATAAGCTGGTAAAGTTAAAGGGGTAAAAAAGGTCGTATCCTGATTGATACGATTTCAACCCGTCTAGTCATTTAAAATTAAATAAATAAATGTCGCTACAGAACTTACCTCAAAAAAAAAAAATGTTTTTTTCATAAAATGATGACATTATTTTTTTCAGTTTTATTTTTTTTTAAAGAGTTAAAAATACAATTTTGACATAAATTTGGTAGCAACAATAGAAGGATATATAAAAAAAAGTTTGTAGTAAATTTAAAGTAAATCGTTTAATTAAAACTCGAGATATCATGTCAACTGTGTTAAAAAAAAAATTCATTCTGGTAGGATTGGCTTAGTTGCTGCGTTACTAAAATAGCTATAACTCCTTAAATAATCAGAAATTTGAAAATCTCTTTGGAAAATATATTCTTTAAAGTCTAAACTTTGAAACTATGTAAAAAAAAAAACAAAAACAACCTTTTCCTACATTTAAATTTAATAAACATGAAAAAAAAATATGTTAAGAATGTTTATGCAATTTTAAAGCAATTGAATTGATCCGATCGATGGGTCATATAATTCAGCACGTCGCTGAGTTTGCAATGCTTATTGCGTATATTATTTTAGGTATGACAATTTATGATTCAGAATATCAAAAGGTTGATCATGATTATCGATATGACGTTGCAACACTCAAAATATCAAACGAGCTCAATCATAATGATGCGACCTGGATATGGATTTTATGGAATAAGGGAACATTCTAGTGATCTAAATAGGTCATGGTTGACCACCATAGGTCGTTGAAATTGCTTATGCACGATCGCCAAACGAAGAACCTTTTAGCCAAACAAACTTTCCATAAATATTTACGGCAATTTGTGGGAGTAATCGAGTTATAATTATGTAAACACAAACAGGATGATGTGGATAATGTGCCTTCCAAATCAATTGATTTCTAAGAAAATATGGATGTCGTTATGAAATGTTTGAACTCTTGACTCAAGCATGATGAATTTGTAAAAAACTGAATGAATATAATTGGATAATCAAGTTTAAACCTCAATTTTAGATTCGGTTCAGTCCATAGTGCAAACTTAGGTTGTCTTCGATCACACTTCAGTGTTTTGTTGTCATGGGGATGTTTTATTGTATGGAGCGCGCGCACCCCTATATATAGAATCAAATTGAATGATTTTTAGCGAACACCCCTAAAATATACGACCATTGAACGAAATAAAATATGACATTATTTATATATTTTGAGCCCTGAGCAATATACTGGGTCGATTAAAACAGGTATTATCAACATAACTCCATCATCGCCAGCTTATATTTGGCTTTTATAGCATTGCAAACTACGATAATGAATAAATAATTAATTGACGGCGACAATGAATGATATTATTCGATTGATGGAGATCTGAGTCGGAAGATAGTGCGTTCAGCAGTTTTCTAATAAATATGAAGACCGTATAGATTGAAGATGAAATTCAATTAAAATTTGGAGCAGCGAGTGGCTAATAGAAAGCCATAATGCATTCAGGTCGTAATTTGGACCGTTGTGCCATAAAGATTTGGTCTTTCAATAAAATTTTATTAATATTGTACTATCAAAGAAAAGTTTAGAAAATTGAAAATAAAACCTACACCATTATCTTTAGTAGTTTATTCATTACCTACCAAAATAGTTTTTAGAATCGCTAAAATTCCATATCGAAAAAGCTGTGATAGCAATCTTTGACACATTCACCCAGGTGGCCCGCTGGGTGATATAAGATAAAGGAACGATAGATGCATCCCGAAATTGATCCAAAGTTTTGAATATTTTAAAATTTGATCAATTATTAATGATAAAAATAATTTTTATCATAAGTATGTAAAGATTTTTGTACATGTAATTTTTGTTAAATTCCCCTAAATTTTGTTAATGATTGCATATTTTTTAAATTGGTTAACTAAATGGACTTCGGTTTTAAATGTTGAGTTAATTGCTCATGCGTTTATTAAGAAATGCCGATTCTCATTATTAAATTGATGATCTTTGCATAACTGCTTAATAGATCTTGCGTCAATTGGATTTTTAGAACTATTAAATATTTGTGAAATTTGAGCTTGCGAAATATTGCACTCATATGAGGTCAAAAATGAGACTACTAGCTATGCATAAATATTTGAAAAGGCAGACAAAAAATAAAATTATGACTAAGATGTGATGATATAGCAATTATTTGTTTTTGCAGTTGTGTCATCAAGATGGTGTGCTTTAATTGATATATATGGAAGGCTATTAATCTATTGAAAAATGGTACAAATGAAGAGTTAAGATAACTATCTTAGATACATATTAGGACTTGCATATATATTAGGTCATCCCGAAAGATATCAATTTTTTGTACGAGTAAATATATTATTTACTCGTACTCGTAGTTCTGGTAAATATGGAATAAAATAATTCCTCTTCGATTTAAAAAACTTTTGCTTACAGTTTTTGCTTAAACGCCATTGCATTTCAAAGATACGGGATATGTTCAGAAAGTAAGTGTACTAGATTATTATTTTTTTAAATATATTTTTAAAAAAAGCGATACTCTTGTTGATTAATTTTTTCACATAATCTCCACCCCGTTCAATGTGAAATGGTGAGCCGTGGTACAAGATTATTTATGCCCTCCTTGAAGATCTTTCCCGCCAGCATCTTTCACCACTTCAGAACCTCTTTTTGCACTTGCTCGTCGATTGAATTTAATTCCACCTATGTGTGCTTTCAGGAAGTTGAAAAGATCTGAGGGCATCAAGTCAGGGGAATAAGGAGGATGGTTCAAAACATCCCAACCAAATGAATCCAATAGCACATCGGCGGCTAAGACTATGTAAGTGTTGAGACACTTCAACGTGAGTTTACATATTATCGTATTTCTGCGATGCTCACTTTATCCATGAGATTCCCCCTCTATCGTTCAGTATTGTCAACCCGTTAAAAACAAAAAAAACACAGCCCGTTATGGCCACAGTACACTTACTTTATGAACTAATCTAGTACGTTTACAATTGAAGTTGAAGATGAAAGTTTCAGTGATAATTTTTGTTTTGATTGATATTTTCTTCGACGTGTATACAAACTGAAAACAAACGAGAGCGTGTGAAAATAATGGATTTCTTTCGGGAGGACCTAGTATATCCATATGTGGGTAACATTTTTGTTTATTCTGAGCCTTATTTTTCCAGTTGTCTTTGCCAGTATCACCTAAGCTAAGTATATTTGAGGTTTTTTAATGGATCTACCATCATTAAAATCTAAGACGTATGCTAATAAACTTGAATTTCCATTAATTTAGACTGATTATTCAGCAGTATTTAGTTTGACATTTTTCTGATATATTGAAAATTCAACTTCAGCATTCTATATCTGTTCAGTTGATGATTTCAAATTGTTGTAAATAGAAAATGTAAATAACGAACTCATTATTTTCCTTGACAGCACGAATATTTTATATCTTCATATAATGATGCACTTTATTGCAACTGACCAACATAGCCACGTCATACTTTATTACTCGGTAACATGAAAACCATGTCGACATGCGACGATCCATGTTTCGAAGAACATTAACGAAAATATTTGCTTGTCAATTCATATGAATTGATCAAGAAAGTAAGTTTCCTTGGTGCGACTGATTTTTTTTTTCTTACTCAAAAAGTAATCTTCTTCTAAAATGATCTTCTATTTGCTTTTTTTAGAATAAACAATTCCATATCTTTATTTTAAAATCGGAATCGATTATAAATTTATTGTTAAAATAGCTATAAAGTAAATTTGATTGAGTCATTCAATGTAATTTCTTAAACTATTAAAAATACCGATCCCGGGATCAGTGATAAATAGATAATATAATTTGTTATTAAATAAATAATAAAAAAAACGTAAAATATATTATTTATTACAAAGAGGTATGACGATTACTAGATACTCGTTATAACCGAGATTTGTCATATATCTATTGAAACATGCTTGATGACAATGTATAATTTTGTTAAATAGTAATGAATTTCTCCGAATGCGTAATATTTGGTGTTAATAGATTTTTGTAGAGCATATAACTATTTCAGCAGTCATAAAAGGTTTAGAGAGCAATAATAATAAATTTATTTGTGAAAATAGATGAATATGGCTTCAATGTTTGTGATTACATTTTTATGAAAAATTGAAACCCCTATTTTTATTTTTAAAAAAATATTCCTTCCATTGAAATAACCATCGATTCGGTATATTTATAGTGAAATTGCCATCCAAATGAACCCTTCATGAAATGTTGTCCACCATTAAGTGGTGGGGGTAGCAAAAAGTGAAGGGTAACACCATTTTTATGTATTATTGTCATACAGGGTCACGCGTCCGAAAGCTTCATGCGCTCATGAAGCTTTCGCCGCAGTAAGCTCTCCGCTCATAAACGTAAGCATGTTCAACCCCGTTTCAGAATTTTAACATTTAAAAAGCGACATGATCATGGTGTCCATTGGTGATCAGTCTGACAATCGTTTATTTTACAGGCAAAAATAATGATTCGCAAAAAAAGTCTCACGAAGACTTTCACGAGCTGGAAAATTAAGGCCATTTTTTAAAATGGCCGGACTCGAATTGATCCTGTCGATGATTTGCCTCAATACGACCCTCTGTGTATTTAATAACAACACTTCAAACAGCTTCAATCTTCAGAATAAGGGTAAGCAATATTGAAATAACAAATTATTGTCCTTTTTTATAGCACAAAATAGCATAAATTATTGCCCAGAGAACAATCTAGATTCGAGTGCTTATGTTGATAATTTGGATTAAATCCTTATTTTATTGTAAATTGGATAAATTTTAAAAATATTCATCATCTATTGAATATTTTTAAATATTGATTTCGATACAACAAAATATTTTTGATTCATATAGACATTATTTATTATGTTATGCACTCCTTCGTTAAATTATTTTTACTGAAGTTTAACCTCCATATAAATGTATTAGTAGCTATAATAATATAGAAAGGGTGGTTTATTTTTCTAAATTAGTATTTGCTAATCAAAATTAATATACTTAATAATATTTAAAATTTGAAATAAAGATAGTAAATTGTATAACTTGTAACATTTGGAATATTTTAGCAAATCTTAAAAAAATATTTTTGTCCTTGTACAAAATATTATTTCCACCCTGTCCATCGGATTCAAAATTTTAGTTGCGTAATTTAACATTTACACATGAAATTTAAATGTTAGTGACCATGTTTTAAATATGGAAAATCCATGTCAAATTGGTTCTATAGAAAGGATTTAAAATATTACATTATGTTTAACCATTTGATCCAAAGCCGTAACAAGGGTACGAAGCGCCCGTGACAAGTCTTTAGTTTGCGCCCCCCCCACCCCAAAGGAATCTATTTTTTTAAATATTATTATAATGAAAGGTCATGAGCCACCCATGTAAATTAGCCTCTGATGGGGCTTCTGTGATTTTACATATCATAGGAGGACCTGGGTACGCATTTATTCCCGTAAATGCCGCAAAAAGCCCTAAAAAAGAACGGAGCGGCTGGAAGCTCTTTGTGTTCAACTGGTCCGCTTTTCGGATCGCTGACGTAACGAATAATCGTATCGCGGTCGGACGCTATACTCGAACATGTCTACAGAACGATTTCGAACTCTCATTACAAAACGATGTTGTCTGAAGAAGACTGATGGGTTGTTTAAATTTTACAATCAGTCGAAAATATTATTGTATTTATTTTATTGCGGACTTGTACCGGTTGAGATAACGAACATAATCAATCAGTAATTCGCGTAAAGTAGAATGTTTAAGTAAAATAAAAACCACGTGCAACTTTCGACTGGGTCTGTATTCTATGGTTTGCGTCCCAAGTACAGTTGCGCCCGTGGCGGGCGCCTGCTTTGCCACCCCTTTTTTACGGCCCTGATTTGATCTAAGCTTTTTAATTAAGTCCAACAAAATTTAAAAAGTATTAGTAAAGTCCTGATATGCTCATAATTACTATCATCATAATAAGCATGAGTCGTTCTTGCGGGTCAAATTTAAATAATATGAATTGGTTCAAATATCATAATTAGTTACATGTTGATATAATAAATGATTACTAATTTGTTAAGAAAATACAGCCGACCCTTCTATAGCGTCTAGAGAAGGACCACTTTACAAAAAAAACGCTATAGAAAATTAGGCATCCATATAAAATGTGTACGTTTTTTGTTGTTATAGGAGAGAATCCTATAAATTTGATGTAAATGAATTTACATATTGGTCCAAAAATTGAAACAGATTTTTTTTATTTGGTTGTATAAAACGGGGCTTTGAACCGGAACTGAACCGAATACTGATAACCGGTCAAAACAGTTTTTTTTATCGGGACGAAAACCGAACTTTAGTCATTATCATGTGTTTTGTTTTAATTAACTCTTCTTATATATTTACTATGTACCCAGACTGGGACTCCCAGATTTCAAATTATTTCCTATTGTTATGCACTCCAACCTGGGACTCCCAAACTTCCAATCCATAAGTAAATCCTACAATCTTATTAATGTAGAATACTTATCATAAAAGAAGTAATTAAATGTTCTAAATTTTTTTATACAAATAAAATCATTTAAATTCAAAAATGAATCACCCGGAACAGAATCTAAAACCGAAAAAAATCATTATTTTTCCCGTAACCGAACCGATATAAATCTTTGGAACTGAATCATTTTCATTTCGATTTTGGTTTCGGTTACGTTCCCAACTCTTATATTGGTTCGTTTATGGTTTTCGTTCAAGGAAAACAACGATTTTCCCGTTTATTCCCTTTTTAGTCCCCTTTTATATGCAGCATATTTTTATTACAGTCACGGAACAACCTAAGGATAAAAACACCGATATCAAAAACTTCTACAACGGGAAACATTTAAGAATTGGCACAGTTCAGGTAAAAAGAAAAATTAACACTATTTAAATCGTTCAGTTCAAATTTAAATTCATCAAATCAAGTAGAATTTAATCTAGACGTTTAAATATAGATCTTGAATATATTCCATTAAAATCCATTCATAAAGAGATTAACTCACTATCAATAGAATGCGCGTTGTCAGTATTGAATTGTTTAAATTAGTATTATGACAAACATCCAAGAATTTTAATACATCCATGAGTGATTCACGTTTAAAATATCTTATATTATAATGGATATTTTTTTCTGTATGAAGAACTACCCATTGAGTTGTGCAAGACCTGTTGGTAAAAATGGCACATTGGAAGGATGTGGAGTTGCATTTCAATTTGTTAATCTGCTCAAGAAGCGATTCAATTTCACCTATGAGGTCATCCTGCCGAAGGAAAATTGGGAGGGCAGCAAAAACAATCCCGAAGATTCCCTGCTTGGACTTTTGAGCCGCAATGTAGGTATTCCCCGATATGAAAATATTGGACAATTGAAAAGATCATTGATATGTTTTATTTGCAGGAAATCGACTTGGCAGCAGCATTTCTTCCAGTGCTAAGCGACAGCATGCGCTTCGTCCGCTATTCCGTCAGCCTGGATGAAGGCGAATGGGTCATCCTGATGAAGCGCCCAAGGGAATCAGCTGGTGGATCAGGTCTTCTAGCACCATTCGACGAAAACGTCTGGTATCTGATCTTGATCGCTGTCATCACATTTGGTCCGTTTATTTACCTGTTGACATGGATCAAGTATGTCCTCACCAAGGATGAAAAGCCTTACACCTTGGAACCTTGCATGTGGTTCGTCTATGGTGCTCTTATCAAGCAAGGAACGACGCTATCGCCAGACGCTAGTAAGTCCTTTTTTTATGAATCATGACTTTCACATTCTACATTATTGATCAATCGATAATATCATTACCAATTGAGATGCTATCAACTAAACAGATATCTTTGTTAATAATATGTTTTAGTAGTTTTTAAGTGTTTGTCATTCTTTGCGTAATTACTCGTACGTTACGGTGATTAAAAATGAATTATGACAGAGATAAAAATTCATGTCAAGGTTACCAAAAATCATCACGATGTCCAAAAGTTTTTTTATGTTGCTTTAACATGTTAATATTATCTAAGAAACCAGATTTTAGTACCCAAAATCAGGTTGCATAACGAAGCTGGTCTCTGATGCTTAAAGGCATTCATTTTTTTT
Organism: Stenopsyche tienmushanensis; assembly: GCA_008973525.1. Classification (NCBI taxonomy): domain Eukaryota; kingdom Metazoa; phylum Arthropoda; class Insecta; order Trichoptera; family Stenopsychidae; genus Stenopsyche; species Stenopsyche tienmushanensis. The sequence goes on from WACJ01000217.1 coordinate 470,455, forward strand.
AAATTAAATATATTTTCCATCATCGCTTCATCCGCATTTTCTGCGTACCGCGTAAAAATGAAACCGCGTAATGGGTACCGCGTAATTCTAGGGACACGAGTGTCGCTCGCCAAAATACGTCATATTGATTAACGATTATCAGCTTATAATACAAACGGTGGTCAGGTATAATACAAACTTCTGACACCAATAATATTCATTGTCCTAATCTATCCCAAATCATACAGTAAATATACAGTCGATAAGTCATGGAGTGAGAGTTCACTTATAAAACTTTGAGCCCCAGGTTTGATATTTTTGCGTAAGATCCATAGGTGTTCGAGGGACCCTCAAAAATATTTTGATCTCATTGGAGGTATCGTCATCAGATATTCAAATAGTAGATTGAGTTGATGACCGCGTGAACCCCCATTTTCATATAACACCATCAATAAAATTCCTTTCTGCTGAGACACGGACTAAAACTCGCGAAATTCCCGATTTCCCGACAAATTATTTTTTTCCGTCGTTAAAGATGAATACTCATATACTATAATACTTTTATGTGATTCCTAATTATATTACGGAGGACATATAATATTTATTTTATTCAAAGAATCAAAAGTGTACAATATATAAACATAACAATTTATAAATCACAGATATTAACACTCTGTTTTTTTTTTTTTTTTTTTTTTTTCTTTGAAAACGTGCATGTACCCAGGTTGAGATTCAACCTATAACAGCACTCGCTATATTACCAGACTCAACTTGTGAAATACGCAGGTGAAAAGTAAGTAAAAAAAAAAAAAAAAAATAATAATAATAGTAATAAAAATAATCATAAATAGAACATAGAACAACATAGAATAAAAATAATAAATAATAATAATAATACAAAAAAATAATAATAAATAAACAAATAAATAAATAAATAAAAAATAAAATAATAATAATAAATAAAATAAATAATAAATAATAATAATAGAATTAAAATAAAGTAAAATATATATATATTCGAGGAATACAAAAATTCTGAACCCCGTATCTATTACATTTCATATCAATATTCCCATTAATAGAGTCGAGGTGTAGTAAATACATCACCGGTAGGGAAAGGTTAATATAAAAATTTGAAAAACATATATATACTCTATATGTGTATACATAGGTTAGACAGTTACTGCCCCTATGCGTCGCCTAAGCTCGTCAATTAGTAGTTACGCCACTGTTTCCAAGCATCCAGATTTCGGCAGGAATGTCTTGATTTAGTAGCCTTCGCCGTGCTGGTAAGGTGTACGATTTCTGTTAAATAAAAATTTCAATCCCGAATTTTTCGGGATTACGTTTATTAATCCCGAGATTCATGAGCACCTAAGGCTGTTCGGGATTGGATTCCCTTGTCATGGGACCTTCCACTGATCCAAGTTGTTAATTGACCCCGCTGTTCGGGGCCATGCCAGCTCGCACAACAAAACTGCACGCTAGGGTGCAAAAACCCAAAAAATTAAAAACCATGTCCTGCGAGGAGTCGCTATTTCTTCACTACTTGTGGCCACTTGTGCTTTGAGCGCAGGGGGATGAAATAGCTAAGGGATGGATATACCTAATACTAGCTATATAATTATACACGCAAATATAATAATAAATAATTTTATGATATATATATATAAATGATAAGAAAAAGGGTATTTGAGCTCCGCTTGCGTCCCCGGGAGGGTACGAGCCCGCTGTATCTACTGGCCTCTACGACCTCGATACGGTCCCAGGAATACATTTTTCCCTAAATTTATTAAAGAAAGCCCTAAAATTGGAGGGAGGGGCCACAAGCTTTTCCGTGTCCAAGCGGTCCAAATTCCGGACCGCTGACACAAGGAAAAGTGGGAAATCCTGAACCTGTGGAGAAATATGACCATGATCAGCTTGAAGATAGCTTTGAGAACATATTTTCTCACCATCATGGTTGTTAAATAATTTCCATATTCGAAAGCGTCGATCTTCATCTATTCTCTTGTAGGACCAAAAAGGATTATTGATCTCACAACAAAAATTATGAATAATTTTTATATTTGCTGTAATCCAATATTTATTTTAGAAACATCGTTCTTACGGAAGCATAGTCGACAAACGGATAAACTGCTTTAATTTCATTATTACAATCAATTTAAGACCTTATTATTTTTTGCATGAAGAAATTAATATTTTATTTAAAAATTTTGTATTTTTGCGGTATTAATATTTTCATAGCCAATAATTTATCTATCAAATTACCATACGTATAAAAAATAAACAAATAGAAGTATTGTCATGAAAATCTATACTATATATGGACGCCATGACAGTGTTAAATCGAAACCGTGCAAATCGGATACCGTGTAATTTGAGGGAGAGGTTAAATACATAAATTAAAAGATATATTGACGTAGCTAATTTTTACGATGGATGGATTTATACTTATTATATGCTGTAAATATAGTACTGTTTATAACAAATTGACTTTGGTCGTATAGTATAACCAAATTCATGTAATATTATTGTGCTATTATTACTATAACTATTATGACAACAGACTAGCATTATTTTCAGTTTAAAGATCAAAATGATTGTTAGGCTAATTTAATCAATGCTAACAGAACATTCATGATTTTACCTGATAATATAGTCATATTATTAGTTCCATTTTAAAAATTAGCGTAATAGCTTTACAAACGCTCATGTAATAAATCATTTACTAATTGGAAACACATAAAATACATTATGTGATAAATGTCTACTTTGTATGTAAATTACATAATCATGCCAGGAGTCATAACTTACTTTAATTATACTCCGAGTAACTTACAACCATCAGTAGCTTACGCGACATGGATATCCGATGATTGCAATCAGATCAACGTATGATTAGTTATAAATTTTTTTATATGAATGAATTTGTTCAAAACGAGAGCCTGACCTAAAATGATTTGGGCTTGAAACATTTTTAACAATTGATTTCGGATCGATCTACACAGGACTTGTGCCACGTAAAGCGTACCATAAAATTGATATCATTAGAATAAAAAATTCATAGACGTTATGAGCACTATTGTTTTATATTTCCAATTTCTGGTATACGTTTCTTAGATATCCATCAATTTAATGGTATCATTATATGCTGAGTTTATACGTAACGATGCAAATGTCGTCAAAAACAATTTATTGTCTTGAATATTGTATTTTTTTTCTAGATACAACCAGAGTCTTGTTTGCAACTTGGTGGATTTTCATAACTCTGTTGTCTGCTTTTTATACGGCCAATTTGACTGCTTTTCTTACGCTCTCCAAATTCACTCTGTCGATAAATGAGCCTCAAGATCTTCTGAAAAAGAATAATAAATGGATAGCAAGGAAAGGTAGCGCTGTTGAGTACGTCGTCACAAATGTAAGACCGTTTAATTTGATTTATTTAAGCATATTAAATCACACAACTTCAGTAATGGACGTTCGCTAATTATTGATTAGGCGTCTTGTGTGCGATCCAAAACAATATATTTATATCCATTAAATGATTGTGATATGGAGGTTCGCTTTTGTTTGAAAAAATGCATCATATCATAAAGCAATGCAATAAATAGGCCTCGCTATCAGGCCTTTGTTCTGTCAACGTTTGTTTACAACAATTGCCCGCTGGATAGCCTATTTATGCAAAATTATTTTATCGTGTACAATATTCTTGACCTTATTATGCTCATATAAATTGTATCGTTATAAATAAAGCCCAACAATAACTGATTGCATATTAAGCAACAACACATTGAATATAAGTCATAATTGAAGCATTCTGTTAAAAAATATACGTTATATTTATTCAATTATTATATTTGGTCTAAAAGTTTTCCTTTATCAATGAAATTCAGCATGTTTGCTCGTCTCGTTAAGAAATTATATTATTGATACATATAAAAGGTTACGTGGAAAAAATGTTTTCTACGTTATTTGCCAACATTGCATGCTCGGTGACCACGTAATATATAAAACTTTCCGCTACGGTTTTATGGCATTTATTCCAACCATAGTAAGTAAATATGGTTGTCGGCTATCGTTACATTTGTATGTGTGTGTATGTCAAATAATGAACGTTTCTCTGCGTACCCTTTTACTGGTTCGCTATACTCATCATGAATATTTGATTTGATTGCTTTTTGAAAAATGACTTTTTTATGCTCAGATTTTTGTAGGTTTGTATGTATAATTGTAGCAAGGATTTATTCATTTATGACGTCAATATTCTATTCACACAACAAGGCTGTTTGCTATTTTTTTTATAATATATGTATTACATACGAGGGTAGTCCAAGAAGTACCCAACCTGACTTGGTGGTTGGTGACAAATGGTGGTTGATTAAAAAAATGAATATGGTTGAAACCTTATAAAGCTGACTATCAATGATGTTCTCAATGAATTTGTAAATATGGAAACAATTGATCATCGTTATTTAAAATAATACTTTTATTTGAAAGGTCTCAGTCCAACCAATATCAAAGCTACTAATAGATTCTACTCTGGAGAGGTCTGCTCCTTAATTTACAACAGTGAAATATTAGGTGGTTGACTTTAAATGAGGCCGTACAAGCTGCCAAGATGAACATAGCAGTGGTCGACCAAATTAAGTGAACACACCAGAAATGGTGAAGAAAGTCCACAAAATAGTATTGGATGACCGTTGATTGAAAGTGCAAAAGCTAGCACACACGGTAGGCATTTTTGAAAGTGCTGTACATTGCATATTAAATTAAAATTTGCACATGAGAAAGCTGTGCACAAGATGGGTGCCGTGTTTGTTCATAATGGAACAAAGGAGTGAGTAGTTTCAATGGAAAAGATGCAATAGGAACTGATCCTTATACTGGACATCCTATGAAAGCTACGTCTGAAGACGCTGGAAAGTGAAATGCTTGACTTTTGTAAATAGTTGAATGAAGATGTCTTGAAATGTAAAAGATACACATAACAAGCAGAAATCCTAGACACGTTAGATTAATGCAAATTGGACAAAATGGACAAGACAAGAGACAAGCAGCAGACGGTTGGGTGGGTGTTAGACTCCATGGTGCCCACCCATAAAACCCCAGAGGGTGCCAATCCCACATATGCGTGTAACGATCAAGCCCCTGGAGAAATGATGTGGAGTAGAGGCTAACAAAAGTTGCCTCGGCATGTGGCTCATTTAACGCCGCTGGGAGAGCCCAGCTAACATGAGTTGTAGTACGCTAGTCCAGGGCAACCCGGAACAGACTGTACAGCGCATATTGTATGGAACTTATACCCATTGGTGCTGTCAGCTGCTGTCTATTATAACATGCTCGAAAAGTCACAATTTCCTCCATGCAAGAGATCATCACACTGAAAACATCACCTTAATACTTTAGACTATTTCCTATTTTAGCATTTTAAAAACCATTGTTATGTAGTACAGAGGCATCCAAGTCGCAGAATATCCTGTCTGCATCTCGCTCTACCCACATTCTTCAGAATTTTAAGCTGTGGCTCGATATTGGCAAGAACACATGTTCTCGTGGCCAAGACTATCGGTCGACTCTTTGTTTTTTTTTTACCAGCGAATCCGCATTCTAAACGCGTACATGCAGGAAGACATTAAGAATTCACTGTTAATCTTGTAAATTAAAAAATATACACCATTATATTCGATTTAAGATGTTTTTTTATGTGGATATATTGTAACGTCAATCAGGATTTTCGAGGCGATGTTTCATAACAATAAAGCTGAATTTTGCGTCAAAAATAAAGGAGAGAATCAGCTCTGAAGAAGGTGAAGACAGTTGGAAGAAGACGTGGGATAATTTTCATTGATTTTCTTCGAAATGGAAAAACGATCAACGACAATTATTATGCAAACTTACTGCAACGTTTGAGTGAGTGATAAATAGGATATGGAAGCTATTGAACATTACTAGGAAAAGTGTATCGAGCTGAAAAGAGATTATGTTGAGAAATAAAGATGTTTTTTCTAGTTTTTTATGTTAGATCAGATACTTTTTGGACTACCCTCTTACATACGAATGTAAAAAAAGAATATGTACTACCGTTAAAAAATAACTAGAAATACACATAATTTATAAAACATATTATTTATAGCCAGAGGAGAATTTATACATTCTATATCCGATGATTGGTACCAAACGAGGGAGTTTTCAAAACGACGCACTAGACGCTTCATTTTTGCCGTATGTTCAGGACGATTACGTCTTTGTCAGAGACAAGCCTGCCGTTGAACATCTTATGTATGATGATTACAAAAATAAAACAAAACAGGACATTGAAGAAAAATACAGATGTACTTATGTCGTAACAACAAGCGTTTTTATGAAAAAATCAAGAGCATTTGCGTATCCACAAAATAGTAATCTTTATAAATTATTTGATCCCATGTAAGTTAACGTATAGTTAATAGATAAGATAAATTTAATTTGTGATGATAATGAATTTTTTTAAACGATAAATGTTTGCAGATTGATGTCACTGGTCGAAGCTGGAATCGTTAAATTTATGACAAGATATGAGCTACCCGGTAATGAAATTTGTCCTTTGAATCTCAAATCCAAAGAAAGACGTTTGAGAAACGGCGATCTCTCGATGACTTACATGCTAGCCGCGTTTGGAATAGGATGCGCTACATTAGCCTTCATCATCGAGGTATTTATAACGTATACATTTAAAACGCATAGTATAATTTATATAATAAAAATGTATATATTAAATAGAACATTGATTTCAGGCATCGTTTCACTACAGGAAAGAAATTTGTAAAGCGATTCAAAACTGCAATAAGCACGGTAAAAAGAAAAATAGAGATAAAATTGGTCCGGGACCTCCTCCGCCTTATCAATCAATTTTTGGACCTTCATACGGTGGATCGATTTATAGCAACGGCGGTAAACGACAAAATATAAACGGTCGAGATTATTGGGTCTTGCGGATTCCCGGCGGTGAAACGACACTAGTACCAGTGAGAACTCCGTCCGCCTTTTTGTTTCAGTATTCTACTTAAAAGACATTTTAATTGCTTATTATTTCAAGACTTATTGCTATATTGTATCATTTGAATCGAGTTCTGTTTTATCAAACATGGATTTAAACAATTCGTATTAATCCAATAATATCTGATATCGATGATAATAAATTTTAAATGATATAATAATGTTGAATATAATCAGCTGCATTTTTAATAGTCATAATTATTTCAGAATCAATGCATTTAATGAATTTAAATAATTAGCTTTTTGATGTTGAGATGGTAATATTGTTTTAGAGATATTATCATAGATTAGCCAAATGCACACAATAAAAAGCTTACCAAATGTAAACTGGTAATGTATTTTTGTAGTAAAATAGATATTTAATATGAATTTATATATTTAATCAGATGAAGTTATATCTTTTACATTCGAATTAAATAAGTAGAAATTTTCTATTTTTGTAAATGTTATTTAGTGAGGTTTCTAGAAAGAAAAAAAATAGACAACGTCCATTTATGATATATTTAGTGCTTAGTGGATTTCTATTTATAATTGTTATAATACCGTAGAATCACTATATGTAATTTAGGCACATTATTTGGTAATAATATATACTATTAATGTATAGTAATATGGCTGCACCGATACAAAGAAGAGATGTAGAATGCACAAATTAATGTATTAGATTTAAATGTTGAATAAAATTTGTTGTGATAAATGACGTTGTTAATCTTTTGGCCAATGAACACCTACAATGACGGCCGTAATAATATTTTTTAGAAATGTCATACGGATAAGTATTTAGCGTTTTAAAAATATTATTAAAATCATGGCTTTCAAATATAAATAAAAAACGATTTATACTTACTTTATCTAACAATATATTAAAATAATTTAATTAAATATTTTAAACTATGAGTATTTAAATTTGTTTGTTTTTTTAAAGAAAATACGTATACAATCGCATTATTTATTATATTTCAGATAAATTAAAAATATATTTGAAATTGTTCATAGTTGCGGAATTATTTCCATATTTAAATATTTTTAAATTTTATGATAAAATAAAAATATATAAATGTTATCATTATGATATTACTTATTTAATTTTTATCGTATATGTATTTTTTTTATATAAAACTTTATTTTAATTATATTTATTAAATTGACTTGCATTAAATTCTTTCCGGCTATGGTCAATCATATACGCCTTATTGTTTATTTGGCCGTAAACGATGTGAACTTGGGTAGCGCACTTGCTGACAGCCACCAGTTGGCAACATTCCACAAAATGTCACCACGTCTCAAACTTTCTTCATATGTTGTTGGGGTATAATTGTTTTAGTCTTTTATCGAGGAAATGTCATGCTTTAAGCTCTATTAAACCAATGCGTCGAAATATTTGATTTAGTGATTAAATATTCGGAACAACGTTTTTAAAAGGCTTAACCTACCACAATCGAGTTTGATGTCATTCATTATTATTGACATTCTTTTAAACAGACATTATGATGTCACATGTCAATTCTAAGGCCGTTTATGCTTTATTTTAATGCGAAAAATAACTAAAAAATAAAGTAATTCGTGTCATAAATGAGTGCATAATCTATAATTGATTAAGTTTTATTTTAATCCATTGTTAGCATTTTGAGATTAAAGAATGACTTCCTTTTAGATATGATTGTTGTGTAATTGCAATTTAAATATAAATGATATGCTTTCAGAGGTTATCAAAACTTGAACCCGATGCGAGTTATGGAGGGCTCTTTGGATTAATATATGACAGTACATTGTTAATAATCGGTTTTAATTTGGAATTAGACGAAGAAAGTGGTAATCCAACATATAGCGATATTCAATTAAATTTTCCAACAGATGTTGAATTTTGTGGAATTATTAAATTTGGAAATAGTTTATCGGAAAGCCGCATAAAAAGCATTTTACAGGTTAGTCCACTTATTTAGATTGGATTTCATTAGAAATTATATACATTGTTTACCGGTATTGTTTATTTACAAATTTGATTTAACCGATAGATTAAAATATAAATTTAATTTGATGCACACATGCAATGCTTTTCCTTAAAATAAAATAATAACAATCACTTTGCAGTATAAATACAAAGAAATACTGTTGATATTCTCTCACAATTTTTTTATTTTAAAACTGAAAATAAACTTATAAGCATTAACTCTTGAATATTTTAAAATTTCTTATCTATGCAGATAAAACAGATAAAAACCTTTCATATTTTTGCTTGTTTCAAAGCTCTAATTTTTCATTTTAGAATGTTGATGTTACCGATAATCCTTTGATTTTAACATCATGTTCGGGTGAATTAAAAGCTCATTTCTTACTTCATGATCGCCTCGAAGAAACGCAATATGAAGAAGTTTCCATTGATGACTTATGGAAGCAATTTATACATTTACGACTTAAAACCACTTTACCTCTTTTCTGTGAAGTTACGACTAATGGCGTCAAAGAAGCTATACAATCAAAAAGAAAAAAGGTAACTATCATACAAATTCATCAATTTTGAATTATGAGATTGTTTAACTATATAATTTTTAAATGTATAAATCAGATAGCAGCTGGACAAGTGTCCTTTCATTTTCCTGGTACTGATATTTACTTAGTAGGGGGTGAAGTGGAAGCAGGTTTGAGTGGTTTAGATGGAGATCCAATGGTAGAGAATTTACTTTGTCAATTAGATGATGATGAACAATCTAAAAAAAAGAAGAGAAATACTCCAGATATTGTAAGTCCTCTATAAAAAATGATTTTAATAACATTTTCTTATGCTTGAGATTATTATTTATTAATCTTTTAAATTATATTTTAAGAGGGTTGTTCCTGTAAATTTGATATTAAAAACGTCAAGAGATTTAATATCAGATAAACTAATAAAGACTGCCGTTAAAATGATGTCAACGCAAGGAAAACGTAAATATATTTTTGAATAACTATCCGTTCACAGCTTTTATGGATTCAATTTCAAAATAAATCAATTAAATTACAGCCGCATACTGTATTAAGTTACCTTTGAATATCGATGTTCTATCAATAGCACATATAAGTACGAAATTAGTGCCTCTTTATAATGTACTTTTGGAAAGTGCCTGTAAAGCTCTAAAATTATTAGAACAAAACCTTTTGGAACAATTAGGTATGTTGCATTATTCGTTATTAAAAATAGATATGTTTATGAAAAACCACGTAAATTTGATTGTAATATTTTATCCTCAGGACAAGAAGGAATAGGAGACGGAGCTGGTTTAAAAATTCCAGAGACTTTTCATTTCTTCCCAAATGATTGCGGATATTTTTTTTCACAGATAATACCTAGAGGCGTATCAGATGAATCCACACGTTAGTGATCTTTATTCAATAAACTATATTGGTGTTTTAAAATTTATACACGAACTTAAACGAGTCTTATATTTTTTAGACGAAGCTCGAGAAATTTTACATAGTCAATTGGGTCTTTCTAAGAATTATCCTCAATTCAAACGCGGAAATACTTTTCCATTTGACAAGAATCCACCTAACGGTCTTCTGATTAATCCCCACGAGGCAATCACTACGAAAGTTGGTATGAAACCAGGTTCTAAAGTAGCTATAGTTCGAGGTTATTACACGTATCATCATTACATGCAAGATAATTTTGATGACGATGGGTGGGGGTGTGCTTATAGATCCCTCCAAACATTGTGTTCTTGGTTCAGGTATTCATTGATTTTAATCGTACGTTAGTATTGAATTGTACGGTACTAATTTGTGTTTTTTAAAATATAGATTTCAAGGGTATACTGATCGGCCTGTACCGACGCATAAACAAATTCAACAGTGTCTTGTGAAAATCGGCGATAAAATGTCTTCATTTATTGGTTCTAAGCAATGGATTGGATCAACAGAAGTATCATTTTGCTTAGAATCTCTTTTATCAGTTCAATCGAAGATTATTTTTGCTAATTCAGGAAGTGAATTACAAAGCTATGCGAATGAATTATTGTATCATTTTCAGAAGCATGGATCACCTATAATGATTGGTAAGGCAAATTATAGTATTGGATGTGTGGATAAGTTCCTGGTCACAAGACAAAAATGTATGAATCAAAAGGAGCAATATCGGTAAGGTGGGTGGGGTAAAATTTTCCATTTCATTATTTCCAGGTAGGTTTTTTATTTTGATGTCATGCTGCAAAACACCTTGTCGTTGTCTTTGGGCATATTGTGGCTGCTTTTCATTCAATGCTTGGCTCAAACGCATCGATTGCTTTTGGTAGAGATCTCCTGTGATGGTTTGGTTGGGTTAGAGCAGCTCATAATACACTACGTCCAGCTGATCCCACCAAATACAGCGCATGAGCTTGAAACCGTGGATATTCCACTTTAGCGTCGATGCTACTGCTTGGCCAGGCTTAATCTAATGCTTGGGATTATTATAGTATATCCACTTTTCATTGCTAGTCACGATACAATGTAACAAACCTTTTCTTTTTTGCCATTGTAGCAGCTTTTATATGCGAAAAAATGCCTTTCCACATATCTCTGCTTCTAGTCAAGACACTCAAGATCCTTACTTTTGCATCATTCCCAATGCTGTTGAACATTTCGAAACGTTGAACATGTTGTTCTATCAACTCCTAATGATTTTGCAAACTCAGATTGCGTTTGATATGGATCTTCATCAAGCATTGCGTAGAATTCTTCGTCTTCAAACATTTTTGATGCACCACTGCGTTCTCTTCAAAATCATTATTTTTGAAGCGATTAAACAAATCTCCGCATGTTCTTTCCGTCAGAGCATGATCACCAGAAGTCTCCACAAGTATTCAATGTGCTTCAGCTGCAGATTTATTTTGAATAATGTAGCAAAGTAAAATTCCCTACAAATACAATTTACTTGGCATAAAATTCGACATGTTTCACGCTATGAAAAAATATTTGTTTACAACGGCAGGAACTTATTCACACACCTAATATTTGGATGCTTAAATTATTATTTGGTATCTTATTTTGTCATGTATTTATTTAAATTTTTGTTCCAGGTGGGGGTGTTCTTGCGCATACAATTCTCGGCGTAGAATATTGTAGTGAAACGGGCGATTTGAGATATTTAATATTAGATCCTCATTACACGGGGACCGAAGATCTAGGAATAGTTGTGGGCAAGGGATGGTGCGGTTGGAAAACGAATGATTTCTGGGATAAAACGGCCCATTATAACCTGTGTTTGCCGCTTACGAAACCGTGCGTCTAGCATTTATTTAAAATAATTTTATGAAGCTGCATTTCAATTGATATAATTATCTATATTTATTATCATTTTAATATTGCGTGTTATAAATTCAATGCCTTTTCATTGTATCACTAATATGCTCGTAAAATAAATGTTGGTATTTATCGAAAGTGAAGGATCGAAGAAGACTGTCATTTGAAAATTTATGCTTTCGCTGTTTTCGTATCAGTGTTGGTAAATTTATAATAAACGCTTTGTAAAAATTAATTGTTTTCCTATAACATGATTTTGATTGATTTTAATAAGACTTGCATTACATTTTGATATTTTCTTATATTTATATTTATTAATAATTTTTTAATCACTACAAATAATTGTTGATATAAGTTTTATTAAAGTAAAGGTCCCGGTAGCTTTTGTTTTACGGGCTATGGCTATTAAGTTTTATCAAATTTATTGTTAGAACTCATTGTTGTACATAATAAGAAAATTGTATTTTTGATGACATTATCTATTTAAGTTTTGTCAACTACTCCTGATATCTGAATATGTTATTGTCGGTGAGATGTCTCACTATGCTGCGACAACATCAGAATAAAGAAAACCTATATTTGGAAGACTTAAAAATATTACAATATGCAGTGTTTCATTTTACGTACCCTAGCGACATTATTTGTGTAATTATTCCTACAAAGATTCCTTCTTGAACGGCAATCTACCACGATGATGTTACCGACATTTGTAACAATTTTTGAGACCTGTAAATAAATATTATATAAAAGTCTTATATTAACATGACTGACACTATGTTATAGCTCCGCTGCTTTTAGCCATATCTACCGAAGCCCCAGCCACCTTGTATCAAAAGTAGTTGACATTTATTTAATAATAATTAACATAAACTACTTGTAGACAAAAAAGCAGCTTTGTATATTTTAATTTGGTGCTGGTATATACAATTATTCAGATTTCGAAAATTGTTATTAACGTCTGCAACGTTGAAAGCTTGGTAGACTGATTTACATTGTATAAACACTAAGTGAAACGACAATTAGCTTTGTAGAAATGGGTGCAAAAATCCAGCCGCTGCCTCCCATACTATTATATCTTTATAAAATAATGTGATTGATAAGCCAGTCTTAATAAAACTTCCCGCAGTAAAATTGAAGTACTAAAGTAAATACAATTTTGATTCTTATTTTCAAGCGTGATCCACTTTTCTACCGAGTCATTGTTCTGGTAACCTTTAAAGATATAAAATAGTCCTCCAAGTCGAATTAGATTCAGTCGAGACTTTTCCCCAGAGGTCTATTGCTGAGTAATGTGTTTCTTACAGACGTCAAAGAAGCAATATTTGTTCTAGGTCAAAAATAGTAAAAGCATTCGGTTAGATTAAAAGGAATAACTTGCTAGACATAGCCGATATAGGTCATGCCGTTAAATCTATAAATTTAACCCGTGACCTTTTACGTGCAATATCAAACATTTATCTGTTTGTATTAGCGTAACATAAGAGACATTCGTTTGTTCACTCAACGGCAATGTATTTACAGTCTTGTTAATGGAATAATTATTGAGAGCGACTTGCATATTACGCAACTATCCTTCTTCAATTTTATTTACAAGCTATAAAGAAGATAGAAGAAGAATACTGTCCTAGAACATCCAGCAGTAGGGTAAGCATCGATTGAGGAAATTATATTTTTAGTTTTCTAATCGCAATACAATTATTGAGTTATTATGATGTAAATCATTATTTACAGAAATGCAAAAATTATTAATATTTATTTGATCCATAAATGGTCATTAAATTTTATTTTCAACTAGTGATTACCCGGCATGTGTTGCAATTCCACACAAAGAAGGAATGTTTTTTTATGTTTTGATTATATTTATTGAAGTGCTTTCATATATTTTTAATTATGCTAAAAAAATGATACGATCGACGGTTGTAGTGCTTTATTTACCTTAGCATCCACCAGACCAATATGCGTCAATATAGTGCATACCGTAAACGTCTCACATAACAAACTGTGTACACAAACAATAATTTTACTATGCCTATTTTATTCCCGCAAGTGTAAACAATAAGTTGAAAAAGTTTTATCGCAATCGGATGAACGGTATGGCAGCGCATTAAATACGGACAAACAAACATTGATTTTTATATATTAGAGTATGCCTATGTTACTCGCGCAATCCTTAGCAATAAGTGGATGATGTTTTAACGCAATTTGATGAACAGTATGGCAGCGCATTACATATGAACAAAAGATACTATTTTTTATATATTAGAATTATAAATTTAAAGTTTCAAGAACAAGAAAATAATTGTAATTGAACTATTTTTTATATTAAATATATTTATAAATTATTCATAATGTCCTTATTTATTTTTTAGTTCGTAAACTCACTACAGCTTATTTATTACTATTATATAGTTACACATGAAGATTCGGAATTTCAGTTTTTGATTGAGAAAGGTTTTGAACGCAGTGAAATCAAGTAGAAATATCAACAGAATATTCGGAAAAGGATCGATTTCTTCCGATATTATGATTTTTTTCCCCAATTTGTTAACATAAATTGTTAGCTGAAATATTAAGCTGTGTTTGTATAATATATAATAAAATAGGCAAGCTATTGGTCTAGTAGTCACTTTATGCTATATACAGGATGTTTGGCACATAAACTGACAATTTTTTTTTGGGGGACTAGGGGGTCTTATGCTACGTTTCATACATAGATCCTATGCCTTAATTGTCAGGGTTGTCGAAATAGGTTTTTTTTTTAACATTTTGAAATAATACCCAAAATTTCACCTTTAAATCGTCATAACTTTTTAATATGTGGTTGTAATAACACAAAATAATTGGTTTTGTATTTTGCAATGTATTTTTGATCTAAATAAGTCACTATTTTATGCAACTGGTTTAAAAAAAAATAGTTCTAAGCTTCCAAAGTCACATAAAATGTGCAAAGGATCGAGAAATGTCAACTTCTAAATTCTTTAAACAAAAAGCTAACAACTATTATGAGTTTAATTTTAAAAAGCTTTTTTGATTATACTCTTTCCAACGATATACTACATGTCATACAAATCATTCAATAACTCGTTAAACTTGATAAGAGTTTACCAAGTTCAGGGTTAAGAAAATACTTTCTATGCTTATGTTGTTTTTATTAAATTTATTAACAAACGGCGCTTATTCCTTCAATTTGTCTGAGGACGTAACCTATTCCGTGGCTCGCACGGTCTCCAGACCTGACACCAATGGATTTCTTTGCCCGATGACGAACCCCATTCCGTGACTCGCATAGTCTCCAGATATGACACCAATGGATTTCTTTATTTAGGAACATGCATTTCTTTGTCTAGGAAATAGGGACAATGTGTGAAACTTAGCAAAAGACTCCCCTAACCGACACGAGCACATTACAAACGATTATCCCTCCCTTTCCAACCAACTGCTGATTGAAGTTTCACTTATCGTGACGTTCAGCGAATTTGCCTTACCCTAATATAATTGTAATAATAATAATTTTGTGTTTTAAGTGAAAATTTAGCTATGAAATAATATATTATTTCCCACATACATCGCTACGACTCTTTGGACCATCCCTTATTTAATACAATACAATACAAATTCGTATTTAGCAATACGAAAACAAATTGCTTGATACACAAACACAATGTATATGCCCTCTTTGTAAAAAATAAAAAATACGGAATTACAAAGAAATGTTTTAATTATAACGATTCGTCTTCATTTTGATCGAACGCTTCGCGACGGTGGCCATAGAATGTTTTCTCGAAAAGAAGGGATTGAACAAATTTAATTAGACGAATTGAAAGCATTCTTGAGTCTGACCACAAAGAACTCTTCCTCGATCTCATGTAAATTACATTTAGGCTCCGGTATTCGATCGCTTCTTTGGAGCGTCTGGCAAGATTAAATGTTGATGAAAGTGCCTCCGAGCATACAAGTAACTTAAAATTTAATGATTTAAGTAAACATGATTTTCCGCTCTGTTTTTCTCTTTATTCCCCTTAAAAGCCTCTTTTAAGCCTGAGAACACACCGTTGTCGAATAATTCCAGAGAAAAAGCACGAAATTAAGTAGAAACAAAAACAGACTGTTGAGGCTTATTGAATACGATCGTGTGATGTTTTTGCTGTTTACAAAATAAGTAAAAAGCAATTCCCAGAGGCCCGATTAAATACCGACGATGTAATTTATTTAAATATTAATTAAGCGTCTTCAAAAGAGAGACCTTCCTTTTGAGCCATGGTCTAGAAGCTATACATATTTTTAATGCAGATAAGGGGATGGTTTGTTCTTTTTCTTTTCTTTTTTTTTGAAGCCCATTGCCTTTTTTCTAACAAATGTTAGAAGGCAAAAACACCACGTGCAGAAAACGATCGAAAATTTCAGAAGTTAAAAACTTTCGCCATTTCGGTAATTCGTTCAGGATAGCTCCGAAATTTATTCTTTAGTATTCCTTAAAGAGATCTTTCATACAAGCTTCCTTTTCCCCCCAACAAATGAAACTATCTATAATATAATATGCTAAAAAGCTTCCCCTTTATCATAAATATTTTTATATCGAAATAGTTTGTAAATAATGTAAATAAATATTAACCCCATAAGCATATATCTCTTATTTGTATTAATATTAATTAAATCAATATTTTCGACTAAAATTAGGGATTTTTAAAAATATAATTGTAAGATAAGGAAAACATTAATGTTGTGTCAAAAATTCAACATATAAAAATCATTGCGAACCGTGATGTGTGATTTGTTTCTTATTAATATGCCATTGATCTAAAATTACTATTAAATGGAATGATATTAATATTTTGCATAAATTATTGTCTACCCTTCTATAGCGTCCACTTCGTTTGCGTAAGCAACGGGTAAAATACGTAAGGTCAATGCCCACTCGTGTGTGCTAGTCACTTGTTCTTGTTATCGAATTAAACACGCATAAATTTCGTATGCGTGCCTAACTTTCTATAGCGTTTTGCTTCTACATCTGGACGCTATAGAAGGATTGACTGTATGTAATAATTTTGTTTATTGAGAAATATGCTCGTGTTCATAGCAAAATATTGAGGCTCTTATAGATGCGTCTGTTGTGTGGGCGAAATAGCAACCCCTACGGAAAGACGCTGTTAATCTGCGCAGAATTCGCCAGATTAACAGTGATCTCTTTTTGTCTTCTTTCGGATGCAATTTGTCAAATGAACAGTGACATATTTCGTTTTGAAAGCGGAAAGTGCTTTTAGAGTTCTGCCTTCTCCACCAGCGACCCCGCTCCACGTAACATTGGTGTCAGAAGTAATATCAAAATAATGTCATGCACATGTGAGTATTGTATTTTTACGCTTGCATCATTGCCGGTTGGGTGGCAACGCGCAGGAAGCGGGAGTCGAGAAGAGTCGGCGGTTGGCCTTGACTGTGGGAGGACGTCCTTTCCGCAGCCAAATCCCTCTCTCTCGTGCTGAATAAAAAGTTACCTAGAGAAGAGAGTCTTTTCGTTCGACGCCTGTCCACCCCTATCTATCCATCCGGCTGTACATGATCCGATAGAAGAATGGACCCATGCGTTAGTGTGGCCATCCGAACGAGCGCATGGGAGCGGGAAGTCACTCGGGGACTCTGCCCCCATGAGTGCCCCCGATCCAACGTAAGAGTGGCTTTTAGCAATTCTTTTTGTGGAATTATTGCCAATAATTTTTATATGATTTGAACCCATGACGATTGAGTTACTAGTTTGACCGCTTAACCGCGGGACTACCTATAGGTTAAGTGATCGAACCGAGACGATGGAATAATATAGTTAATAAAAAGGTTATTGAAGTATATGTCCTATATTAGTAATTTAATTTGCTCAATTTTATTAATCGTTTTTGAAATATGAATCTTGCAGGTTTGAACCTAATCCTTACTAATGAGAGTCTTGGAACTAGTTTACTACGGCAATACTTGTCCATATAATAAATGGAATCATGGTGCAGTGTATGCATTTCCTTTTTCATTTATTTTTATCTAAATTAGAAGTTTACCTCGAGTTTTCAGGACAGCTAGCAATTTTTGTTATGTTCCATTTAAAGCAAGTTTCTAGTTTGCATAAGTACTCTCCGAGAAAAGTACGTACTATCTCTATTCCGCTGCTCTCATTGAATAAGATTATCATTACATATCAAATATCCCCTCTTGTATTTTTTTAAATACAAGAGGGGATACTTTTTCCCGTATTTACTGTTTTTATCATGAAAAAAATGATCACATTGACATTTTCTTGCATTGATCGATTCTAATTTTATTCCACTATGTTGAATCTTTCCCCGAACGATTTTAATATTTTTTCCCTCAAATAAACTTTTTCGTTACGTTGACTATTTGTATTTGCTTTCACCATAAAAACTTAGCTCTTTAACATTGTATGCCAAGGCCGAACTTTAGCGTTCAAAGGGCAATTTTGTTATGGCATTAAGTGAACAATCCATTAGAGTCAACTTTTACAAGCTTTTTTCAATCATATAAATATTATTATGGATGAGAATGAATTGAATGTGGCCAAATATTGGATAGTAGCAGCCGGAATTCCTGTATTGACTTCGTAACCAATGTAAATATACACAATGATCTCCTAGTGTGTATCAATGGAGATCTTGGGCAATTCAATATTGAAACCCAAACCGGATGATAATGAATTGATCAAGATCGTCTACCAAAACCAAGTTAATATTTACAATGGGGAAAATATGTTTTTTATTACAGAATTCATTGTTTTCCCACATTTAACGTCCCAATTCAAAACAATCGTATAGATGGATCTTTGTGAGAAAATGTGATACCTGTAATAATTAATATTTTAGATCATTTGAATTGTTTGGACATCGTAGAGGATACAAATCGTCGTTAAAGATAAAGAACCACAAAAAGGGGGTATCCGTCATTTATTGACACCGAGATCATGGTATAGATGGATCAAGTGTTCCGTGCTCCAAGTGACCCTCCGGTGCGATTTCTGTAGCCGAAACACGCGTAACCGGAAACCGCAGCAACGAAGGCAATGCAGAGAGCTTGAGAAGTTGACCAAGAGTTTCCAATATGTTACACTGCTAAATATATATATATATATATATATATATATTATATATTATTTTGGGAGCTGAAATTTGAGTATATAAGGCCAGAGGCGCTTGTATGGAAATTCGCCACTGAGCTCATAAAACAAAATAAACAAAACACTAAAAAATTCAAATATTATTTTGAATATGTTTGAAGTGTTTCGTCATTTAGTCTGGATCTGATTTTGGAAGCCAGGCAACCTGCTGCTGAATATAAACGCTCAGCCTCCACACTCGTTGGAGGTATCGTCATGAGATATTTAAATGCTAGTTCGAATTGAGCACCCATTTTCGTATATCAACATCAATTTGATTAATAAAATTCTTTTCTGCTGAGACACGGACTAAAACTCGCAAAATTCCCGATTTCCCGACAAATAATTTATTTCCGTCGCTGCAGATTAATACTTATATACTATAACACTTTGATGTGATTCGTAATTATATTGCGGAAGAATACAAAAATTCTGAACTCCGTATCTATTACATTTCATATCGATATTCCCATTATTAGAGTCGAGGTGTAGTAAATACATCACCGGTAGGGAAAGGTTAATATAACAATTTGATAAACATATATGTGCTGTATATATGCATACATAGATTAGACAGTTACTGCCCCTATGCGTCGCATACAATAAAAAACTATTTAGTATTTAAGTTGATTGATGATTTTACGGGTTTCTCTATCCAAACAAGTTTTAAAACATTGCTATATCGGTGGAACATCCCATGATTTAGGTTCAAATCCGTAAAAGCTCGAATACAATTGTTGTTTTTTTCTTACTCAAAATTGGTTAGAGATTGTAGCAACTCGATGATGTTTGTATGTATGTCACTCTTCTTTATTTCAAGTCCTCGTTTTCGTATTTAACGTTTGGTTATATATGTGGAGAAAAAGGGATTCAAACGAGCCGTAAGCCAGTTTCTTTTCTCACGAAGCGTCCTAAAATGTACACACATATTGGGGGATGTTTTTGCGTTTTTTCACCCTCTATAATTTACATCGAGCTTTCGTCTGTGAGGAGAGTTTGTTCGACAAGGCCGAAAAATGCGAAACTGTCAGCGGCGTATTTGAAAAATGACACCAGAATGAAAATTTATCGGCGAAATGTTTTAAAAGCCTTTTCGAATGCGATAACGATCTTGAAATCCAGTCGTTTTATATTTACACTCCATTTTTCCCTTATCGTCGCGGGTAAACATGAAAAATGCCACGACAATATTTTTTTTCCATCCGAGCCAAAACGTATGAAAAAGCACTTTGTGTCGTTTCGAATTGAGCCGTTTTATTTGAAGATTTTCGTAAAATTTACTATGGAGCGCGTCTGCATTATTTATGAAAATTGTACGACAAATAAAAAAGGGAAGGAATTCGTTGGCGAGAAACATTGTTTGCTCCGGAGGGCGGAACAAAGCTTCAACCCCGTATTTATGGCTACAATTTATTTGCTAATTTTTAATCTGTGTCCTGGCTTATAGGTTGCGGTTTTGATAATCGTTTTTGTTTTATAAATAAATTTGCAATTGTGTAGCAAGTGCCGGATTAGCCTGGCTCGTAATTTTATTGCAATTAAATTGGAAGGTCTCCCTGGCCCTTTCCAGGAATTACCAAAGCTATAAAATGTTTGCTCTGTAGGTTATACGAGAACTGTGCAAATTGTTAAACACGGCTTGTTTGTTAATCATACGTTCCTATATTAATTCGCAATTAGCAAAAGATAAAAGACACTATCCAAGTATTCAAAATTTGTGTTGATCTTCTATTGCTAATTATCCATTCAGTGATGTGAAGATATTGTATATTTGGATTTAAAGCGATACGGGTTTAATATTTGTTAAGTTACATAAACAAATTGAAATAGTTTAAACATGTTGTGTTTACAATAAATTACAAAATTTTTGAACTAAGATATTTTATCTATAATATTTATATAATTAAATGTGAAATTTATTTACAAGGATTGCCTAGAAATTAAGATTACAAGGGCTCCTGGGGAGGTGGGGCATTTTTTCGTTTTGAAGTTGATGAATCCGACATGTAAAGAGAATCTTAATGGTCAATTTGTTTAGTCCCGCGTGTTTGTCGGCCATTTTGTTCAGTCACAGTAAATTCTTCCGATGGAGAGGTCATCGCGCGCTTCCCCCATCTTCCGTCCGTCATCCGTTTTTTTTTAATTGCAGAACAATACCGTCGTAAGTATCCATCGGAAGCTCGTGGAAGTTTATGTGATGTGATGTGATGAGTCGACAACGTGTTACGAAATGGGTTAGTTGTTCAGAAAATACCTTCCAATGAAAGCTGTCTGGTATTTAAAACCAACCGAATTTCCTATCCGTCAATGCACTTTTGGATGCCTTCACCATGATGGCTCGCTGAGTGAGCATTTTCAAACAAACCTTCCTTTGGTCATGTTGCCTCAAAATCATTTTCTTTCGAAGCAAAGTCCCTGCAATGACTCAATTTACAGGGCCATTTATGACGGAATGAATTAATTTACCAATGATTTTTTGTTAAGAAGAGAAGAATTTAAAAAAAAATTATTAAACCCAACTGCAAGACTTCGCGAAGGGTCTCTTACCTAAGCATAGCCTAGATACGCTTTAAGAGAGGAAAATAAACAATGAATTTGATCATTATCCAGTTCTTGAAGAAGTTTAATCCCTCCCCTCCAACCCTCGTGCGGTTTTTTCGACCTATCCAGTAGCCAGAATTTCTTCAGTTCTTCATTTATGGTAAAAAACTGGAATACGAACAATTGGCAGATCGACAGATAGTGGCTTACCAGTTTAGGGGGTATTCTGAACAGACCAGACAGACCCGCACTGCTGTGCGATCTGTTCCGGGATTCCCCGCAATAGCCACACATAATTGTCTTCTACCGATCTTTTGATCCTACGAGAAACCCAACGCGCAGAGCGTCCAGGTGTCTACGCCTTTTGTTCCACGCCCTCCCAAGGGAGTCGAGGTTCCCGCAAGAAGATCAGCTTCAGACCACATGCAAACAAGTTGCTTTGAAGAAGGAAGGATGTAAGGTTCTAAATTCAAGGTATGCTATCAGCGGGCTGCAGGTTCTGCCGTTCGAGTAGCCTAAAGCCGTTCTCCCCTGTTTGGCTAGGCTTTTGAGAATATTGGTGGTGACGCCTTTTGCACAGACTCCACCTACTTCTATAATAAGCAGTTTCACACAGCCCTTTACGGGTACACAGCACAGGGTGAGCTGCGTACTCAGCTCATGTTAGCTGGGTAGTGTTTGATGAGCAAACGGGGTTACCCTAGGAGTTCGACCATTGCCCACAGGCGTAGGTTTGCTCCCCCTTTGGAGTTTTATGGATATTAAGCGACTTCGTCTAGCAGAGATTTATGGAATATTGGCGCTCTTGTGGGTTTTTATATATATAATTTTATTATGTTTGAAGGTCCTGGTCTTGGACCAAAGCCTTCTTGATTTGATTTAGGGATATCAATAGTATATAGTGAAAATAGAAGGGGAGCAAGAATGGAGCCTTGAGGGACACCAGCAGATATGGGTCGAGGATCGGAAACGGTATCAGAGACTTTGGCTCAGCAACTGTAAATAATGTGGATGGTTGAAGCCAGAGGAAATAAGTTTGAAAATTAGTCCCTCGTGCCAGACCTTATCGAAGGCTTTGGCGATGTCAAAGAAAAAGATACCCGTACACCTCTTCATCTCAAAGCCCTCGTGGATAAACTCCGTGACACGAAGGTGTTGATGGACTGAGGAGTGAACTCTTCGAAATCCGAATTGCTCTGGAGGAAGGACGTGTTCTTCTACTGTAATCAGCAGTAATCCGCGCACCATAACTCATGTTAGTTGGACTACCTCAGAATTGTTTGATGAGCCATCTTACGACATTTACATTATTACCTCAGGAGTTCAATTGTTTAACATTTGTTTGTCGTCTCCATTCCTGACAACATCTTTAAACCCTAAAACATGGTAAAAATTTCAAAAAAAGAGTGAATAACCTCTTTTATTTTGATCTTCAACTCGCATATAAATACAATTAAAAGTCTTCTGCGCTGGTGTGTGATGAAACGAAGAAAAACTGTGTTCGAAATCCAAACAAATTATCCTGTAAAATAAAGGGGAAATTGTTTTTTTTTCATTTATCTGCCAGAATCGGGAGAATTCTTTGCACGTTTCATCGTGATTAATGTTGAGTGACGGGTAAACAAATGTTTGAGTAGGCTCGAAAGAAAAAGTTAAGAACAACTTTTCTACTTTTTCACAACCTTTCATCGTTTTACGCCAGGATCAAATTGACAGAGGCGCGCTTTAAGTAGAATACTTTTTATTGAAAAAAGAGAAGAAAAAAAATCCCTTAGAAGCTACGAGCACAAAGCATGAACGAGTTGGAAATTAATGATTGCGGTCATTTATACATGCCGAATAAATTATTTTTTACATCTTCCGACGGAAAGAGCAAATGTTTGCTAAAGTAATTCAAAAACATTGTTATTATTATAATTATTTTATAAATCCTGTGTGATTTTGCATTTATCAAAAAATTGTTTGATTGCATTTAAATGATTGAAATAAATTAGCAAAACCTCACACAGTTCGCCAAGGGGCTTCATGATAAATAGCTTAATTCCCCGACCAAAGTAGCCTTCGCTTTTTTAAAGTGCGGAAACTGAGAGCTTTCATCGTATCCGTCTTTTATGACGTTCTCAAATTAACATGATATCCTTGCGAAAATTTTAATCCTGATTTTTGCTCAAAGTTCTATTTGCCCCGACCGCTAGAATAATAATACAATCTTGATTCGCGGCACCCACGCATAATTTATGGCCGCTTTTTGTGGTCATATTTCAGGCTTTCATTGAAAAAAAATCCGGTAAGTCGTGACGAGACCATTTAAGCACGTAAAATATGAAAAAAATCAGCAGCGGCAAATTTCAGTCGCAAAATTTTTGTTTGCTCTCCCAGGAGCAGATGCCTTAATACGAAAGAAACGACCGCCTATTTATTTTAGAAGAGCATTCCACCGTTTATTTTCGCTCTCAGAAATATATTGTGATCATAAAAATGCAGAAATCACATCAGTCCCTGTCAATGGTAAATGGTGGTAAGCCGAAATGTAAACGAGCTTTTTTGCTCCATCCATATTTTGCAATACGTTCACTTTTCTCGCTCTCTCGAAATTTAAAGAACAAGTTATTAAATAACATGCTAATAAAGAAAATTGAAATGAACAAGCCTCGTATATTGAGTCATCTTCAAATACCATGACGGAACAGCATTAATACATAGATATAGGAACTTTGATAGATTTAACGAAGCTGATTTAAATGCAGCTAAGATGAGATATTCGTGAGAAATACCAGTGTAATATATTAATACAATAGAATAGGAACGCTTCGAGGAGAAGGATATTCAATATGTATACAAATAACAAATCAATCAATCTATTCACTGTTTGTTTATTTTAAGTTTTTGTAATAATATATACATCCCCTATTTTAATTTGATATTATCGATAGCATCTAATATAATGTTTCATTTTCTTAATATTTGTACAATATATAATCTTTAGGCTTAATGTCAGTAGCCATCCCTTGGTTTATGAAAATGATGCAAACATCTTTGTATAGAACTGTGCGTTTTACAGTTCCAGCGGTGTTGTGCTTGACTGTTGTGGGTATGCGCACATAAGAAGCTGCATACGATGCTACGAAGGAGAAAGAGCACTGTCGCTACTGCAGTTCCGATCGTAGTGTGTTAATGGAAGATATTTTTTTTACTCCGAGTGAGTTATGCTCACTTAATGATTATCTCCTGCTTAAAATTCATATTTAAATAATGATATCACAACATAACCAAACGTATATTAAGTATATTAAGAAGAATAATTTAGTATAAATTATATAATACCCAATCAAGATGATATAATACGTTATATAATGGCTTCGTTCTACGTTGAAATATGAAGCTGTGTTTGTGTAGTATATAATAAAATAACCAACTTCCTATACACACACACATGTAGCAGAAACGACGTCACGCATGCGCGTAGCGCTTTTATTTTTATTTTTTGCTTTTATTAAAATAAAGAGCTATGGAGATCAAAAAATCGTTTAAAGCGCAATAACTTTCAGTCTCTCAAAAGATCCATTAAAATTATATAAACTAAAATAGAAACCCTTGTGTATATAAACCATCAAGGGATGACTCGAAACTATTTCATTTTTAAAACATCTAATTCTATTTGTTTGGTGAAGCTATGGTCTTGCTTAGAGTGAGTTCATTGAGCGTGTAAGTGGACTAGCGAGTAAACTGACTTAATTTAATTTATGCCGTTATCTGACAAGAATTTGAATATACTTAATTATATTTAAATTAATAAATAGTTTTGACGACAAAGAATAATTGGCGATATGTAAGGATTTAACTGAATATTTAATTAAATAGACGAAAATATTTCAATTAATTCCTTTAAAAGCTCGACGCCGATTTATATAATACAGTCAGTTCTTCTATAGCGTCGAGATATGGACCACGCTATAGAAAGTTAAGCACCCATACAAAATTTGTGCGTTGTTAAAAAGTGCAAGTGACTAACACGCGTGAAGGGGCATTCATCCTACGTATTTTACCGGTTGCTTACGTCAAAGATGCCGCAAACGAAGTGGACGCTATAGGAGGGATGACTGTATATGTTAAATAAGCCACTCAAATTGGTAATAGCCGATGTCAAATTAAATGTGAAAAGATTGAAAATTTGTTCAGATTACTGATAGACGACTCCAAAACCATCGGTTTCCATTTTGTGTCTCATATTCTCGATGTGTGTCACTATCAGTTTATCTAGTGAGTCTGTGCATTGGGAATATCATCAGTTATTACTTAGTTACACATGAAGATTCGGAATTCGGAATTGGTCAAAAATCCACCTTGATTATGAAAGGTTTTGTGCAATATTTTACAAATTGACAAAGGTACTATGATCTTTAATTGTCATTTATGCTTTTTCTATGATTGCCCTATGCCCGTAGGCATCGTTTGAACCCCTAGGGTAACGATGTGGAGTAGAGGTGCGCGAAAGTAGCCTCGTCGGTTTGCTCATCAAACGCAGCTGGGGTAGCCCAGCTAACATGAGTTGGGTGCGCAGGTCACCCTGTGGAACCAACTCATGTGTGTGGAACAGCCAATTACAGTAGTTGGTGGAGACTGTGTCAAAGGCTCACAACTATCCTCAACGGCCTAGGCATACAGAGGAGAATGATTTTAGGCTGTTCAAACGGCGATTCGGATCCGTGGCTAGGTTCTACAAATGACTGAACCGATATGAGTACCATGGGAGGGATAGCCCCTGTAGTCCGTCATTTGCTGTAGCCCTCTTCAAACTGAGGTTAGACTCATGGTAGCAGTGAACCCGCGGTAGTATTCCTTCGAATTTAGCTTGAACCTTTGTCCTTTCTTCTCTGCTGCACCCTGGGATGCAATAGTCTGAAGTTTTTTTTGTTTGCGAAGGGGAGAGTCTTAAAAAAGACACCACCATACCACTAGTGGTAGTATGGGATTTTTACCCATTAAATTCCATTATACCCATCCCCTTTGGCTGCCACCTGACTGGGCTGGTCTCTAATAGTCTGAAGCTGGTTTTCCTGCAGAAACCTCGCCTCCTCTGGAAGGCGCGTAGCAAAAGGGGTAGGTACCTGGACGCTGTTAGTCGCTGTCTGTCGTCTGTTGTCTGCCAATAGAATGGCGTCAAAAAAATATTTCCACTTATATTTTTTTGGAATGAGTTAGGACACGAAGCAGCAAAAACTGCTAAAAAATTAACAAAACCTTCAAAAATGGATCAATTTATCAGAAAATAATTAAATAATGTTATAAAACTTTCGTTTTGGTGATATGAATCTCGACAATGAGCCTCGAGGAAGACCTAAAATCGTCGTTAGTGATGAACATTTAAAGCCATAGTGAAAGCTAATTCACATAATACTATAGTTTAAGCACTTGTTTGTTAGTTATATGACAGTTATATGATCCAGAACTCCAGAATTGTCAATTCCAATAAATACGCATGGGCCATGGGAATCGGGAATGAGCATTTCTCAATTGAATGCTTTAAATTACAGATTTTAAGGAATAAAATGATTGATCGAAGAATTTATTGATTCTTTGAGTGCGGGTTGTTAGGAAAATAGCATAAATAATTTATTTTTTCGTTAGCAAAGGACTATTGAAGCGAATGAAGATTGTTTTGATTGAAGAAACTATGTTTTGTTAAAAATATGGCGTTTTAAGTTGCACTTACGAAATCCGAACGTTCATATGAAACGCCCTAATAAGAGCACTTATCTGTGTTGAGGAGAAAGGAAGAGCTCAATCAGTGAAAATGATGGCCAACGGTCACGCACTGTTCATCTAATTCGTACTATTAGTTTCTTTTTTTGCACGCACAACATTGTTAATCGTTAAAATTCATCGCCAGATCAAGTGTTACTAATTTTAGGCATCATTTTTGTATTGAAATTTCAAATTTATCCGTCTTTGATCTTTATGCCTAGCATCTTTGATCTGGTTTTCGATCGATTAAATAGTTCAGATGGATTGTGATGAATTTGATAGTCAATGCAGCATCTATATCATGATCACAGCAGGTCTTTGTTTTATATTGTGACTCACTGTTTAGAATCATTGTTAGAATTACCATTCGATTAAAAAAATAAAATCTTATAATTTATCGAGTGAATATTCGCCTCCTTATGCTTATTATCCTATAATATATGATTATTTTAATATTAATATATATATATTTATATTGTGCCATAGTGATAAATAGTATTAGATGAATCCTTCCACGAGTTTTAGCACAGACTTTGACATATTCATTCAAGCATCCATTCAAACATCAATCACGATTTTTTTAATGCTTAAAACGTTTACGTTCATGTAGAACGACTAGCTGATAATGGCTTACTTTGATAAATGCGTATAATTTCTTTAAAAGGATTCAATGTAGATTAGAAAAGTTCAAGTCATTTTATTCCGACATAAAAACCTAGACGAGAGAGGGTTGAAAGAGCAAAAAAATAACGAAATGCGAGGCAATCACTTGATCTCTGCTTTAATTTTTTTCGACCGTTCAAACGCTATTTGCGACCAAATTTGCCAATAAAAGACATAGAATCGAATTTGGAAAGCGCATGAAAATCGTCGGACGACGGATTTGATCGATCTCTTTGGTGTTTGTTTGTTAATTGTTTATATTTGCAAGTCGGAAAGTTTGGCAAAAAGATAGCCGTCGGTGGAAAAGGTAGGTAAGAAAGGCGCATGTCTATTTGAAAGCCTCAAATCATTTCCCCATAGAGTCCACACTCTTTTGCTTTCAGTTATGTTCAGATCCCCAGAGTACCTTTACGTGTTATCCCATGTTTTGTGAATTTATACGTAAACCACAACAACAATAATTAAAAAAGACGTAAATATACGCATATTTGTTTATGGATGTTTGTTATTCGTCATGTAAGTCTGTGCACTAACCAATGGATAGAAACTAGCGAGTATCAAGTATTTAAAAAGGTGTGTATGAACGATTTGTTTATATTAAATGCAATTTTTAAACACGCAAAACAATGCATAAACAATAAAATAAATATACAATATATTATTCAATAATTTTATAAATATTTATTAACTGACCCCCTCATCAATACAATTGAAAATTGAGCCAAAATCATCATCAAATCAATATTATTTACAAGCTAAATTTATATTTACATAATAATAGATACTAAATTATTTTCTAAATTTATTTATTGAATAAAAATATATTTTGCAATAATTTTGATATAAGCTTATAATATTTTTAAATAAATCTACATTTATGAATTTTTTTAAAAATATTCATCCATCTGATGAATTGTCCTTATTAAATTATAATTTTTTTAAAGGGAAATATTGCAATAAATGATTTAGTATTTTCATTTCAAATGAATATTTATTTCCACAATCTAATTTTTAAAAAAATATATAATTGGTATAGAAACATTATCTTACATCATCACTATATTTTATATAAGATCACGTTAAAAAATTATGCTGAATGTGTGCCCTTATTCGGTCACGATTTGGATCTGTTTTTTATTCACATTTAAAATTATTTAATATATTTATATGGATTAGATTAAGAACCAAGCTATCTAATATAGAAGTGCAGCACGCCATACACTCGTTATTGATTTGATATCGATTTAATATTTTTTGGTTAAATTGGTTTTATTTAAATTGATGATGAATTTATTTATCGTTTAGTTTTTGAGCCATTTGATGATATTGTTTGAATTAAAATATTATGGAATTTAATAAATATAACAAAACATACACCCAGGTAATTGAATCGTTATTTTTTAAATTTTGTTCCGGTTCAGTTCCAAACATTTATATCGGTTCGGTTTTCGGTACAGATCTGAGTGATTCATTTTTGGATATTTTAAATGTTTTTATTTGTATAAAAAACTTATTCCTTATTTTATAACAAGCATTCTATATTAATAATAATGTTCCAGTCTGGATACACAGCAAATATAATATATAGGAAAGATTTAAAATTATCAGAGGAATTAAACCATTAAACAAATTATGCATAAGAATGGTGAATGTCACATATTGTGTCAACAAAAAATTTAACTAAACTCACTTTAGCGTAAGACGAGTACCGAACCGATAAAACCGATATTTTTTTGAATCGGTTCAGTTTCGTTTTTCGTTCCAGAAAAATAACGGTTTTATGGATTATCGGTTCAGTTCAGGTTCGAACTTTTGCTTAAAATAATAAAAAATAAATAAACTTATGGTTTTGATATTTATGCTTAGTATAGTCGCATTTGATTTGGGCCATGGTTCTGAATTTGAAGATTATCTGAGTTCTACAATTTTTAGCAGATTTAAAATGTTACAAATTAAAAAAAGCCCGCGTCATATATGATCTAAGCAGGTATTCATTATTTCATGGCCACTCACTGCTCCAAATGATTGATTAATTTATCCATCAATTAAATAAAGTTGTTTGATTTATCGGCATACTGCATGAAAGCTTTGATCTTGTATTCAAACATAAGATGTTATAGTATTAAAAGGCGAGTGAGAAAATACAGATGGCAAATAAAGAGTGCGGCAGAGAAATTTCCTTATTTGAAACATACACCCCGAAGCAAAAATTATTCTGAAAAAAGTAGAGTTGCATTTATATAAAAGAAAAAAACTTTAAATTTTTTACCATGTAAGTTTAATAACAATTATGTAATGGATAAGGAAGGAGTACGCATTCGCCTCAGAGGCATAGCTTAATCTTCACCGAACAACATATATTCAGGAATCACTTAAAAGTCGTGCCCGAAGGTCGTGTTCCTGAACAGAAATCGATCATTTTATGTATTGACAGCCATAGAAAAACTTTGATTGTGCAGAAAAAAAGAGCTAGACTTTTAAGAACCATCAGAATACCCGAAAATATCAAGCAGTAGCAATAATCTGCAAGAGGAGAATCTCCCTGATCGAGGAGGTTTTATTTTAACCAAGATCTGAAGAAATGGATGTGAAAGATATCCAGTTTCAGCAGGATGATATCAGAGCCTACCGTCCTAAGACTGGGGCTCAAATAAAAAACAAAATTCAAACTGTTATCGATAACATACGCGTCGATATGCTGGAAATAGTGGAATAAAGCTTCAAAACATGACTATTTCAATGCATTGACCAGAACATAAATTACTGATTTTTTTAAATATAATAAATAAAAACTTTAAATGTCTTTCTATAACACGAAATAAATATTAAATTCATATCTTTTATACTGTTTATGTTATTCAACTTTAAAATAAGATAGTTTCCCTGCCGCAACATGCATAAAATATATACGTCAGCATGCGGTTGTACGACAGCAGCATATGCGCCTTTTGCAAATACAAATACATATTGACATTCAAGCATTATCTACAAAATAAATATATATTTAAGTTTGGATTATAATGGAGTCAGAAGCAAGGTGCGGCGGATTATTAATTATCAACCCCCGAAAAATAATTTTCATCTCCCACGGCAGACAAGGAAATGCTGAAGTTGTTTCCAAAATTCAAAGGACCATCCTTGTTTGCAGAGAAAGGAGCGGCTGTCACCGAACAGCATTATTAATATACTACACAGATGACAGCTCAAAAACCAACACTCAGTTCTGCAAAGCGGCTTTCGCCCCCAAATACCATCTTATTGCACAAAACCGTATTTGTACACTTGCAAAATTATCGAGCCATAAGGGATGACTTTCAAAATATATTATTAGCACTGCTTCGTATCGTATACATATCAAGTTGCGCTAGTTCCAGAAGTTATAACAGGGCGAAAACTTTCCAACGACGCCAACTTTTATGGAACGACGTGTATGATGAAGAATAGCAAAAGTGTATCGAATGGATATGAAATATCTTTGATTTATTTCAGAAACAATTTTTAGAGCAAAATGTGATATTAAACGCCCCGAAGCTTTAATTTTAGCAAAATAAATGGCACATGCATACATTGTTTTACAATAAAATTTAGACAGATTTATTTATTCTGAATTGCGTTTAATTAATTTTTCTAAAACTTCAATGCATAGTCTATGAAAGTTCGACAGTTTCAATTTTCTATCCTGCACGTTAAAAGCCTTCTGTGCTGAAGCATGTAAAATACATGTTGTTTAAAATTCCATTATAGAAATTTTCCAGATTTTCCAGCGCACATTCGATTATGAAACATGGAAGCAGAATTAATATTTGAATAAAACATCATTTGAAAATTGATTGATTAGGTTCATTCAGCGTTAGATTTAAATATCGAAGGCAAATAAATTGGAATTGAAATTAATAGTAACACATTTTTTAAAATTTTATTTTATAAATCTGTATATATAAAAATGAAAATATTTTTGTTTGTTTGTTTGCAAACTATACATTTCTATATCATTCATCCGATTGCGATAAAACTTTGAGGAGTTATTAAACGCACATCTGTAGACGCTTACGAATTAGAACAATCATTGTTTGTGTACGCATTTTGTTTTGCGAGACATTTAACGGATGCACCATATTGGCGCATATTGGGCCGGTAAAGTGAAGCGGAAGCGGTCCATGATAAACACGAACGAACAAATTTATACGAGTACAGACATACAAAATGTATTATCTTTAGAGTGTTTATAATTATTTTGCCGTTAAAAAATTATTCAGATTAATTTTATAAATAAAGCGATTTGGTATTAAATTATGATGTTTCAGATAAAATAAAATTATTGATTCAATGCCATTTGGTTGAGGTATTTATTCAAAATATGGCATCCATTTTGAAAATACGATAAAAGGAAAATGGGTGATTGTGAAGTGGAAAATTGTCCATTGCGTCATTTTCTACATTACTTTATGGCATGAGAAATATTCCAGATGTTCTAGCTTTATTGATAGATCGTCCCCGTGAAGTGGATTAGCGTTATTGAATTTTCAGGAACGTTTGGAGTAATTTTCCTCCACTTTAATAATGCCATCCAATGCGTCGCATTAGAAAACAAGGGGTGTGTAATTTTGAAGAGGGTTGGTTCGTTCCGTTTTAATGGGTGCTTTAATGGATTTTATTTTTATTTTCTAGGTGAAATGTAACAATGAAGGTGCACCATGAAATCGGCTGTTCTATATCCATACAGCGCCCTTCCAGGCCGCCCTTGTTGCCGCCCATGTGGCCGCCTGCACGCCAAACATGCCGCCTATGCTAGTGCTGTTTATTCTTTGGTGAGCATTCATATTATATTATGACATGAGATATTGATGTATTTTAAAAAGTAATAAATAAATATTAGCATATTGTTTGATTGAGCCGTCTTAGACATGGTGATGGCATTGCGTCTGGTGATGAACGTGACGCACGCTGTATAATGCGCTTGTCGAAGAGTCACTGCTAAAATTTTCGCACTCTGCTTTAATACAAGCAAATGACTGGAAAAAATAAAACGAAATGCGATTATGATTCTTTAAAAATTAAAAGAAACTTGGGAGTAAAATATGTATTAAAGCAAATGGATTGCTTTATTCCCTGGAAAGATAAAGTTTAAAATAAAGTGAATTTTCCAAAAATAATAAAACGTCTGTATCTATAAATTACAAAAAGCATAATAAATTAGAGACATTTAATATTATTTTTTTAGCATAGAAGTATTTATTTGATATTAGCCTAAAAGAAAAGTAACTTTATAATGAAATATTAAATTCCATCCACGTTTTAATTAAAAACTTTAATCCTTATGTAGACAAATATCTATCTCATATTTCTGTACAATTTATTATCTATCCTTTAAAAGTCTTTCGTAGTCTTTTGTAGCTGTTTGATGGAATGGGATTGAATTCATATGAAGTTGTTAAATGTATCATATAAATGTATAGCATTTGGACTAATTAGTATATAAGTCTGTCTAGTAAATGAACTCAATATTAAATTCATAAAGATATAATGGATATTGAAACTTGATACAAAATAGAGGGGTCTAAAAACTTGCTCATAACGGTTAAGGGATGAATTCATCGCCGGGAAAATTTATTAGTCAATTAGTCCACTACAAATAATCGTATTGCAAAGCAGACAGAAATTTAAGATAGCCGGAAATTATGCTGTGGACCATAAAAAAGACATTGTCATCAAAATGAAGCAAATTTGTAAAATAAAAATAATTAATTAAATCCACCCCAAATAATTCTATATAAAGGGGATGTTGATAAATAAGAGTAGCTTTATTAACATTACTATGATTTTATTTTAGCACATCTCCATTCTGGTCGTCTTTCTCTACACATGGAGGCTCGATGTCAACGTACAGAAGTATGGCGATCTAGAGGATGTCTATTATGGTAACATCATTTTTTTTGTTACTTTCGAATGTTCCTAATGAAATTGTTAGTGTGTCGTAAATTAGTCAGACAGGGTCCAGAATTAATCAGGCTTATTCGAATTCGTTTACGTGCCCTTATGAATAATTTAAGGAAATTTTAATACCGGAGGCTGTATAATTAGAGCCGAAGGATCTCATGCTCTCCGCAAAAAGTAAGGGCACTTGACCCGTCGAGCTCGAAAACTATTCTTGCGCACATAAGCCAGCTAATTGCTAGTTAATTTAATGGCGAAATAATAGGACAAACACGCATGGTACACAATTATTCCGTGCGAATTTTAAATTGATACATATTTCAGAGCTAATTGGATACAATGACATAACGAGCGCTGTAGGACGAAACTATGAGTTTGAATTTCATTAATTGAGCCTCAATTTTCACCCCTAAAAATATGGAACTTATAGAAAATTTATTTAAATGAGATGACAGACTATGTAGATCTGAAAATCGAGGAAATTCAGTTATTAAGTCTATATTAGACTAATTCCTGAGTTATTCTTATTAAGCTTTATTCTTTTATCGCGATCGAATGAACGGTATGGCAGCGCATTAAATACAGACAAACAAACATTGATTTTTATGTATTAGACTATGCCTATGTTACTTGCGAAATCATTGGTAACAAGTGGACCAAGTTTTATCTCAATCCGATGAACGGTATGTCAGCGCATGTCACATGAACAAACCCGAAATTAGGCAATTCATTTTTATGTATTAGATTGGATTTATGAGATAAAAAAAAACCATTTTTGGAATGCAGGAATCAACCATGATTAAAAAGGGGATGAAATAACTTAGTATACGATATTAAGACGTGCTAAATAGACAAATAAATGTCATTAGTCCTTTATTGGGACATATAAACTTATTGTATCAGAAGCAGTGAAAAATATTAATATTTTGGGTATGGCTATTAACCCCTTCAACGTTATGTATCACTGTTAAAAGTGTCATCCGTAGTGACACGATCTTTTCACCGCTAGCAGATACGTACGTCATATCTAGTATACGAAAATAGTATATCATCAAGTTGGAACAAATCAGTTTCGGAGATGAATCATTCTTACATCTAAAGCATACAACACTGCAATCGGACATATCCATCATATTCTATTGAGGTTTGCTTAACTTTCACAATGCGGATATATTCGTCATACCCACTTTGCAAGGACTTTGGTCTTGACGGATATATACGTCATATCCATTTAAGGGGTCAAATACCGAGACTTAGCTTTTGTAAATACAAGAACATTACAATTCAATTTATTTTTTTGCTAAATTTGAAAAACAATCCCAAATGAATCCAAACGAGGCGAAATAATTGAAAAATATGACTTTTTCAAGTCAAAATTCAAAACAGTGTTAAAAGTTTTCTATGGCACCCGTTTGAAAGAGAATTCCAAATTATTGTTCATTATTGTTAATGAACAAATATTATTAAAAAATGTTGATTCATAAATTCAGTTATATCACCAGTCTCGTTATTTAAAAGCCACGCTTCATGGTACATAATTAAATATGTATAAATATATATATATACTATAAAGAACTTTTTGATTGAATTGAAATTTTATTGTCGTCGTTATTAATTATTTGTAGAACTGAATTTAGAAATTATATTATTAGGGGAACCCAAGAATAATCGCGCATTTGAGACCTAATTCTTGAGCTCAGTTTATGTCCGGACACAGTGACAGAAACATCTTAGCAAGTAATTTTTTTTGGAAATATTGTTAAATATTATTTTTGTTCAATATTTTTTTCATTTTTTAAATGAAAATACAGTAAACCCTTCTATAAGGTCATAACATGGATCATGCTATAAAAACAAAACGCCATAGAAAGTTTGTACGTGTTTAATTTGTTAAAAAGTAGCACGCGCGAGAGCAAAAGACGACGCAAAAGAAGTGGACGCTATAGGAGGATTGATTGTGACCAAGGTCCAAAAATAATGAAATCCACGTCCTTCATTGTATGCAGATTTTTTTAAATTTAAGTTGGAATAACACAAAATGTAGTAAAAAAAATCAAAGATGTTGATGGTGTAGTGGTAGCAGTCCACATATGCCAATATTAGTTTTAGAAATTTCGTCAGTGATACGTTAAAGCAAGTTCAAATAAGTTCTTACATTATCTAAAGAATAGACCAAAATAGCAATAATATTATATTAAAATCATATAAACAAATCTTTTATTCCCCCTCACACAATCGATATATGATATTTTCGTGCATCCTCTTTAACTTTGTATGTATTCTATGTCTTTATTAACGCGATTTTATATTTAATAAATGTATTTTTTGTGTGTAGGTGTACAAATCGCATACTTGGCCATCATCAGTACTCAGATGTTCATGGTCGCTCTGAGCGCCTTGCTTTTCTACTCCGTTTATAAGGTAAGGATTTTATTAGGATGTTTCTTTTATTCGCTGCTATTTAAAAGCACAATGGTATCTCTCGGGTATTGTTATTCCTCAAATGGACTTTTTTCATAATGAAAAGATTAAGACGTCTCCCTGTCCATTAGACTGTACAGAATCAATGGAGATACGGAGCTGTTTATCGGTGTATCGAGTTTGTAGCGAAGACTCGTTTTTGCGTCGAAACGATTTAGTTCTGAATCGGTCTACGAAGGTTGGTGACTCTATCATCAAATATTGAAGTCTTGCCAATAAGCGCACTTTACACTCTGAGAGGATAAGGAATGCCAAAAAAAAGGCTTTTGTTCTTCCAGCGTGTACAGAGTTCAGCTATTGGCTTTGTGCCACGTTTACTGAGAACCAAATTAACTTTTTTCAGGACAGTACATCTCGTTCTTTTGTGACGGCTTTTGGAAAAAACTTAAGTGCAAAGTGTTTCAGTCTATGAAATTTATTAGGGGCTCAGCTCTTCATTTTGTGAGTAAACGGCTGTGGTATCAAAAGGAAAATAGAGTTTCCAAGTTTAATATTGGGTTACTTTATTAAATGGCTTAAAAGAGTTTCGAATTTGCATATAAATTAATATTTGGGTTAAAAAGTGTACAGTGACATTAAAGCACTCTATTTTATATCAATGTGGGTAGGGGTTACTATTAGTTAACATATTGATCGCCGGAAGCGTATTATTAAGGGTTTCTTACGTTCAACAATATTCTCGCTTTATTATGGACATGTTTTACATATTTAATTAACATTATTTGACAAAATGTATGAACTGAACTGACTCACGATCTAAAATCAAAGACAAAATAACAACCTGGCTACTAGAGGCAGAAAATAAGTTTGCTGTGATTTCTTCAATCTTGTGAAGTCTACTTTAAAATAATTCTGAAATAAAACCATTATTACAAAATAATGATTCCAAGCATTATTTTTGATTTTTAACATGCAAAAATATTTTTTTACAACATAAACAATGGATAGCGAACTGAAACGTTGAGGCGGGGGCGCTCTCCGGGGAGAGTCCCCGGGCAGCTTCCCGCCCCCACATGCTTGTTGAGATGGCAGCGATAGCGCACGGGTCCGTTCTTCTATCGGGCCGTGATGTTGCTGGACAAATGAATGGGAATAGACGGGCGTCGAATAAAAAGACTCTCTTCTCAAAATAACTATTTATTCCACACGAGAGAGAGAGAGATCTGGCTGCAGAAGGGACGACTTCCCGCAGCCAAGGCTAACCGACGACTTTCCCGACTCCCGCCTCCTGCGCGTCACTACCCAACCGGCAACGGTGTCCGCGTATTTCAAGGGACGAAAATAACCCTTGAATTACGCGGTATGTAGAATGCATTCATGCACTGAAAAGATGAACGGCTTGCATCACTGACCATGCTGATAATTACGGCACGCGTCGTTGAAATGTAAATCAGGCACAAGTTTTGGGCACAAAAAAGAATCAAAAAATATTTTTAGTGTCCTTTTTTTATCGGATTTTTATTGACACCTTAATATTAAGAAAAAAAAATAAAAAATAATTCAAGTTATTGGCTGAAAAAATGTAAGAGGTAAAAATTCGTGTCCTGGTTGACACAATTCCAATCCTTCTAGTCATTTGAAAAACAAAAAGAAAAAATATTTTTGATTAATAAAAACGTTGTCCCTACCTCAGAGAAAAAAATAATTTTATTTTCGCAAAATGGTGATTATTTAAAAAGAAAAAAATTTTTGATTTTATTTTTTCACAGTTTTATTTTTTTTAAATAGTTAAAAATAAAATTTTGGCATAAATCTGGTAGAGACAATAGAAAATTATATATAAAAAGATTTTAGCAATTTTAAAGTAAATCGGTTAGTTAAAACTTGAGATATTATGTCAACCGCGTTGAAAAGAGTAGGATTTCATTTTGGTAAGACCGACTTAGTTGTCGCCTAACTAAAATAGCTATAACTCCGTTAAAAATTGGAATTTTGAAAATTCCAAGCGTATCGTGCATAAATCAGTCGTTAATGTTTCGTGGAGAACGCTCAAAAAATATAAGCTGAGATTCATTATGAATACCAAAGCATTTTTGAAATATCACTTGGCAAATATATCAATTTTAAACAACTATAAAGTGAATATAAGGTTTTAATGAATTGAAAAACGTCGATGTATAAGCTCACCAACACTAAAAGCTTCTACGGAGAGAGCTTATGGATTTTTAATCTCTTTGAAAATAAATAAGCTTTCATCAAAGAAAGTTATATTAATGCTAAGTTTAAACTTGCAGACTTTCACGAAGACTTAAAAATAAGTTTCAATTCAAAGTATCTTTTACTATGCAAATAGCTCTGCAATTATTTATTTTATTCGTAGTATTAATGTTCTGAATAAACTATTTTTTATATGGAAACTATTTTTATAAAAAGTCTAAATCATACGATGTCGGTGGTTAGTTCATCTCACCACAGCATGCCATCAAATCGCTGGTGCAGAATGTCCATCGTGGCATGCATTGTGTGGATCGGTACCATCCTAAATCCGATAATTTTTTTGTTTACACATCCATTCAACTCGAACGGAGCATTGATTTTGAAAATAAAATTTGATGATTTGCATACGTTGTTCAAGACTATAATCCTTCATAATAATTTGCCATATATTACTAAATCATTTACAATAATGACCCTATTAAAAGACCCAGTATATTGATGATAATATTGAATAATAACGTTGAATTTTGAGTGTTTATTTAAATTTTTTCAAGATTTAAAGCAAGCCAGGTAATAAATTTAATAAACAATAGATTGGATGTCATATTTTGTGCTAATATTTGAATGATAGCCTGGATCCAATTTTATCTTGTAACTAATATAGCTGTAGGAGCCCTCCTATCAAACTTCTTGAAATAATATGTATCTCCAAGGCGCTCAAACAGAGTCAACAGAATATAATTAAAACAGGACATAGAAAGATTTAGCGGAAAATAATATCCTGTCTTAGGGCTGAGGAAATTCTATCAAGGGATCATCTTTGACAAATATTGCTTCATGCTCAGCGACGGATCAAATATCAAACACAATTAAGAAATTAATAAAAACGAGCAAGGAGCCTTCGCAGCCTTATTTCCAAAGGATTACTTCCACTTCGTGTCTCGGAGCACAAATTGTCTTAAGGGCGAAGTTCTGATGTGAAGAGTTATTGTTTCCGATTCGACAAGCTCCCAGAGATCCGAATAATTCCACTAATTGCATGAATAATTAATACGCTCATTTGAATATCATCAATAGCTAACCCTTTAATGTCGCAGGGTCTTATTTATAGAACGTCTTCGAATTCGCGACAATGGAAAAATACGAAGCCAAAAATTGTACAGGATATACGTTTTGGCGTGGAGTCGCCAAATTTTAACATGGACCAAAATTTGCAGAGGCCTTCCGCAACGGGCCTGGAATTAATTACGTCTGTTTTGTATATAAAATTTAATAATCGTTGCTCTAAAAGCAATTATCTTAGAGGTTACGGATTTTAACCTTTGAATTTCGCCCTCGGACCGCATGTTATTCAAAATTTATATAAAATATTTTGCAAAGCTTTTCAGGGATACAATCATTTTTAAATTGGGATCAACAAAGTTGCATGTTGAAAATTAATATTATTCATGGGCGATGTGCATATAGGGTAAATTGCATGGATGGTTTGCACATTTACGCGACGCTGGTTTCATACATGCTAATTATTAACTCCTCATTGATTGCACATCCTGAATGTCAATTTAATAAATTTGTATTAATTTCTATCGAAGAGTATTGCAAAAAATATTTTTCAGTATTTATTTAAACTTAAAAATGATTAATACTTATATGAACTTGAAATCAATGGATCTTAATTTGATTCAACAAGCTATGTGTTGTGTAATATATAATAAAATAGGCACGCTACTGGTCTAGTGGTTACTTTTAGCTACGCATACACGCACATAGTATAGGCAGCGTGGCGCATGCGCATAGTGCATCTATGAAGTATTCGACGGACACGAACACACCACAAACGATTCCAACCAACAGTCGATTTGAGTTTCAATTTTGCGTGACGTTCGAGCCAATTTGCTTTATTGCACCTATAGAAGTTTCACTTCAAAAATGGAAGTGTTGGGGCTGTCGTACTTCCTTTCTACCTATAAACAAAATCTGTAGAAAAGGAGGAAGAATATTGGACACTTCATGAATGTCAGATCAAACCATCTTCCCTCCGCCATCTTATGATTTAATCTTGATCAAACTCGAGGAAGAAGCTCATCATCATCATTGTTCAGCTCTTCTCTGATTATATTCCACCTTTCAGCGACGCTTTTCCGATTTGTTAGTAGAATGAGTAATGTGAATCATAAAAAATTAAAATATTAACAGACGAGGTGTAATCTTGGGGGAGTTGATCGCCCTCGGGACCCTCAACAATTAAATTTTACATAAGATATTATAAAAACTCAAACTTTTTGACAGAAAGCATGATTTTTGACAGAAATTCAAATGTATTTGATAGCTGGAATCATTTTTATGGTTTAATTTACTATCCAGATATTCCCAGGGAAACATTAAAGACAAACGATAACAATTGTTCAACGATGAATTTATTTTAAAGATGCCTTTCTCCATCCAGATTAAATTTACGCAGTATTTTTTTTGTACCGCGTAAATCAAAGATCAAGAATCTCATAAAATATGAATAAATCTAGAGTTGAATTAATCATTATGATGAAATTATATATAAAAGTTTTAACACATTAGATGTGGGAAGTCTTTAGTTATCGTTGCCTAAAATGTTTTACGCGATATTTAGTTATCTTATGAAAATTGATAGAAAATATTTTCACAAAATTGAACACATTTCCAATACACACTATTAAAAAAAATCATGTTTAATTTAGAAAAATATTTATTTACAGTGTACTTCTTTTACATCTTTTTCGTGTGTGGGTTTTATTTGCATGTCAAATCTTCATGATTTAATGTGAATAATCAACGTGTATTTATAAACTATAAATTATCCCGAGAGTGGTGTCCTGGAAAGCGACGACCTTAACCCAAATAAACATTCGTCGGTCGTAAATTATGAAGCAGAAGAGTACAAATACGGATGCAGATCATTGAAATGCTCCATAAAAATATGATTAATGTGGAGCGAAAAAATACTGTGACCCATTTACTCGTATTATCGATATCTATTAAGGTGACCCAAACATATTCGCGTATTTTGAAACCTTATATTTGAGGTAAAAGTCCGCGAATGACAATATCGTAGAACCTTCGAATTTTGATTACGAAGCGCTAAAATTTAAGCTCATCGGCAAAACGAATAGGATGGGTGTGGGTGTGGGTAGGATGGGTACCAATGGGATTTTTTAAAAACTATATAGGCTAATATTTTTGGATCACCTTAATTTTTGGGTGGTGAAATTTTAAATAGATTGTCTGCATCAGGGGGCAAACTCGCGCTGAATTTCCCCGCATTTATTG
Source organism: Stenopsyche tienmushanensis (assembly GCA_008973525.1). NCBI lineage: Eukaryota > Metazoa > Arthropoda > Insecta > Trichoptera > Stenopsychidae > Stenopsyche > Stenopsyche tienmushanensis. Next base: position 512,699 of record WACJ01000217.1, read on the forward strand.
TGTTAATAAATATATTATTTATCATCATTTTCAAACCCAGAAAATCAGGCTCAAGTGTTATTTAATAAATACTTGCAAAATATCTCTCAATATAACCACATTGGAAGCATCTCAATTCACTTATCCGGGGTATCTGTAAATAACTATGCTTGGAGAGCACAATACATTGCATCATCCCATTGCCGAGCTTTAAGCTCAGGTCATGGTTACTTAGGAGCTTTTTCACACCAATGAACATTGCTCGAGCTTTATTTACGTGACACTTTAAATAGTTGACAAACTCCAAACCTCACAGAAATGTTAAGCCATAATGGCACGAATAGTCAATTTAAAATATTGTTCATTTATGGAATAAAATCTGGATAATGCCTCAATATGACAAGCTTGTATGTATGGATTTCTTCCTTTTTAGTGTTTTAATTTATGGAAATTTTTCGAGTTTTGTAACTGTCGTTACATTATTTTTTGCTTTAAATTCATCTGCTATACATAAACCTTGGCCCCGATGCGGATCTGTCTCGCTAAACTTTAAACTGTAAAAATTTAGCTCTCGTTTTTCGGAGCAGGCCATAAATTTGGATTACAAAGGTAGCAGGTAACACGAAAACTTGAGCCGAGTGTTATATAGGAGCAAAAGTTTCCAGCAGCTGGAGCGCCTATTATTGGAAAAATCCGGCGAGGAAGAGATCCGAACAATTGGTTTCTTTCGATCCCCGGTCACGTCTCGAACCAGATTTTGCCTTGGAATGGGCAATATTAAGAGCCGCCAAATATTACGTATCGGACAAGTCGATTCCCAGCAAGGATTTCGACGTTGATCTATATCTTCAGCAGAGGTGAGATCATTGCTTTCACGCCTTCTGCTTCTTGCGTCGAACCGGAGGACTGACGAAATTGATGGGTTCGTTCCGCCGCAGACCGAAATAATTTGACGTGTTTATTTATCGGGTCGAAATGGCCATTTAGGGCCCAATTTGAATTTGAATAGATTTCAATCAACGCGACATTATAATCGGCGTTTTATTGAAATCGAGTCTACTTTGGCGAGACAAATTGAAAATAAATTTGCATGTTTTGACTCTTCACCGGAAGACTAAAATTGACGAATTCAAATAGGCGTGTATTAATTATTCATACAATGGAAGAAAATTCCGAAGTAACCAAAAGGTCTTTGAATTGAGTATTTTTCAAGTAATCCTTGCGGATATAAAGTTACCTCTCGTTATATATTATATTTTATTTTCCTTCCGAGAAAAACCGGAAATGGCGATTTTTATTTATTACGCAAATTTGCTTTATTCTACGATATTATTTTACATTTCAAATTAAAAGCTGAAAGATTGAACATCAATTCAATGCTCGTTATCCATGTTTATTTCATAGCATTGATGTAACATTAGAAATGCTCCCGTTTAATACCTTCATTCTTATTATAACGGTTCGAATTCAAATTCGAGCTTTATCCAGGTTTAGCCTAATTTTCTGTTTAAGAAAAAATAAGCTCTAAAACAATTAATAAAGTCAGATTATAGGTAAAAAATTTGCGTTTAAAATTAAAATATTATTTAAAATTAGGACACCACAACATTTGGTCAGAATGCTATGATTCAACATGTGTACCATAAACATGACCATTATTATTAGCTGATGATCCCACATACGTATCATGTCTTCGCCAGTGTATTTTTCACAAAAATGTTTAAAAAATTCTGGTAACATTTATGTAATGACAAAAATATTGTAATTACTTTAGAATCTTAGGATAAAACAGAAGATACGTCCGTGACTTCCAGATTCGAAGATATTAATTAATTGGCAGAAATTTAATCCTAAAGAGGCTCAAATTTTTTATCACATTTTTAAGTGTTCACACAGACACAAAAATTATAAACATATGACAATAAATTCAGCTAGGCTTTTATTGGAATACTTTTAATAATTAAAATGCTAAGAAATAAATAGGTTTTGTAGATCGTTTAACAAATCGGTTAAATAATTAGAGATTGCATTATTCTATCTATTCGTTTCACACACAATGAGAGTCATTCATCTTGTGTTTGCGCTTGACTTTATTAATCGTTTTTGCTGATAACATTCCAGAGATAAGACCGTACTTTTAGAGCCGTCGAAATACTTTTTTTTAACGTTTTTTTTAATGCGTTGTTCACACTTTTCAGTGATTTTCAACCATTGTATTTCGTTTTATAATAAAACTATTTAAACCATCGCTAATACACACAATGAGGGGTCGGTCATTCTGTCTCGTGTTATTGTATTAGAGCAACGGTTCTTAAACTCATGTAGTCCGCGGACCCCATCCTGAGCAAATTTTTTTAGGCGGGCCCCCTCTCGAATTTTTTTTTTATGGACCCCATCCCAATATTTTACGTCGTTTTTGAGATTTAAATTTTTAAACAAAAAAAACTTTTCTTGATCAAAATAGATCTTATGTTTTTTGTAAATAATTCCATGAAAATATCTTGTAAGTACAAATTAATGCTGTTTCATATTTTCGCGGACCCCGGCAATGACGTCGCGGACCTCAGGGGGACTTTTTTTAAACAAATTTATAAGTTTACAAAAAAAATTACAAAATGTTTACAATTTATAAAAAAATCACAAAATATAGTATAACAAAAAAAAAATTGTTATGAGATGGAATATTATTTTTTATACCACCGTATTGTTTTTCGGGGGCACGAATAATATGAGTTGGTCGATGGAATATAGAAAGCGTTAAAGCAACCATTAGAAGAGTAGCGCGGTTATTTTATTATATATTACACAAATAAATTCATATTTTATCTATCAAATTTTGTCAACAATTGGAAAAAAGTAATTCATAATTCATAATGAACATTTTATGAGGATATTAGCTTCAATATGATTTTGGTACAGATGGTAAATAATCTTTGTATTATAAGGTGTGATAATAAATTATTTATTATAAATTATAATTATAAAAATACCTTTATAGTATTACTTAATTATGTAGAATTTTCACTAGATATCAACATATAAACTCCCTCTCCTCCCAAACCATTTGATACACTGTCATAATGATAATCCAGAAACCAAAAGCCAGAACACAACTACAGTAATCTCATTTGGCGTGTAGAAATCGTGATTAAAATACCATCATTCAATTGAAAAACTAGGTCTTTATCGGCCCTGTGGCCGTGTAATAAGGAAATCGTAAAGGGAAATCGCGTTTTTTTAGGGCCAAAAATTTCCAGGGGCCCTAAATTAAAATTGCACTCTCAAATGCCAAACTCACAAACAATCTGTTCTATACGTTTCTATGAAAAAAAAAAAAATGTTTGCGGTCCATCTAATCTTAAGCTATTTTTTATTTTGGTTCATGTTAGCTTTTGAGTTTGACTCCTCTGATCTAATCAATGCAATCACCTCGATATACGTTTAGTATTGAACAAAGTACAGATTTTATTTTATCAAATCTTATTTTACCAAATCACGATACGTGTTTGAAAAATCTCAATTATCAACCCCACGTCGACTCCATTTTCAAAATATCACCCCTTCGCACAACTTTACAATATCCTTCGTCCCGAATCATTATCATTTGAGATTTTCCTCCTTATCTATTCAGGAATCAGGTCGTTCAAATGTATCCGAATACGTTATCAGACTTTTTAATTTATGACTCCACGAGACGCATAAAATTTATATGACCATCGTTATACACCCGGAACTGTAATTTTCGAAAGATCGAATTTATACGTGATCGAAAATGATCTCATAATCAAAATGTTAGTATTAGAATTGGTTGAAATTTTCCCCAGGGCGATAAAGTTTGGATCGTTTTAAAATTCAAGCATTGTGCGTAATAGAGCAAAATGTATAGTAATTTTGATAAATTGCGCCCACTTCTAATTCTATAACAAGATATACTTGCGGAATATATTTCTTGGTTGTGGGAATACGTAAACATTCGAAGTTTGTTCAAGTTCGCAGTATAATGATCAAAAGTTGTTTACAATTATTGTAATATATATCGTACCATAATATAGTCGTTTGTTGTACAGACAGCAAACAACATTTTGTCTTCATTATTGTTAACACTCGAAGGAAAATTCAAAATATTTTAAAGCATTTGGAATAACTTCCTTTGAATAGGACTTGGTATGGGAAGAAATGCTAGTATCTGTTTATAGATCATGCTATTTCTATATATTCCGTAATATAGCATGTATGTTCAAACAAAGCGAACAATGGCGTATCATAAAAGCTCTACAGGACAAACAAATATTTAATATAGCTACAAATACATTCTAAATGATTTGTTAAATTCTTTCATTAAAAAATAGTATTTTAAAACGTGTTTAAATTAACCCACACATAATATAATCACGGAAAAACCACTAAAGAACTGCTGGATAATTAATGCGATTATATTCAACAAGCAAAAAAATCAGATCAGATCCAGTGATATGATAAATGTCTCTTGAAAAAAAAATATTATGGAGGATAAGAGGATTTGAGTCTAAAAATTGAATGCATTGTAGTATTTTTGGACATTGTATAAGCGTTTGATATGGTATGGCATGAGATGCTCATACAACTCTTAATATTATCTTCTTCTTAATGTGCCATATCTATCATGGGATACAGAATTATTAGAATCTCGCAAATTTGTTAGTGATTTTAAGCACGATACCAACAGTTATTTGATACTGTAAAACCCTATTGGAATACGTAAGATAAAATAATGACAAACAAGCGACTTTTTTGATATGATATTATGAATCACAAGGGTAGCACGTTGATAACATTTGATGCTCATCAATTATCCAAATATATTTTATTTTATAATTAAAGCTTATGGTTATGTTCTTGCTTTTAGCCTTTTGATGAGTACAGTCGCATATTTGCGATCGAATTCCAGTGATTCAGAAACAGCATTCTTACAAATTGAGATCAGAGAGTGTCTTGTGTACATTGGACGACTGTACAGATCATTAACCCAAATTTATCGACTAATAATGATAACCCAAATTTATCAATTTCAAGTGCATTGTTTATATTTACACGAAGAAATAATTAATGCATGTATGCTATCAACAGTGTTTATTTATTAATATACAAGCTTTATACATGCTACGCGGTCTTGAGAGATAAGTGAATTTGTACTGACGATAAGTGGTGGACATTCAAATATAGCATCTACGTTTAAATCATTTTAAAATTAATTCACTACTCAAAGCGTGAATGGTATCAAGCTTTATTTCCCCCTGCTCTTTTTTTTAAACTGTGGTTTTGAGTTGTATAAGTAAGAAAGTTCCCATAAATACAAGGTCTATTAATGAGGACGCTCAAAGTTTATTAGATTATAATGGCCGTATTGTTAAAGCAAAATCTATCAAATTTATTGTGAATTATTTATTAGCAAATTGCAATTTATCATGGAAGGTTAAAACGTTGAACAACATTTAAAATTGATCAAATTTTATTTTCAAAATAAGTTAAAATCCGTTCAAGAAACGTTCCGCGTATTACGAGATTTTTATGGTCACAATTATCTGACTGAGTCGACTATTTGGCGTTTGTATATTAGAGTCAACCGGTTCAATAAATAATCAGCCAATATTCGTACGTCGTCGACACGCAAGGTCTGTTAAAAGCATCACTGCTGTGCATGAGTGTGTACGGGAAACCTCGAGACTGTCAATATCTCGTCGTATACGTATACTTGACCTTTAATTGAAATTTGCACCCGTATAAAATCCAATTTATCCAGGAAGTTAAGGTAAATTACCATGACAACGCCATGTGTCCGCTGATGCCAAAAAAAAAATCTCTTCAGTGACTTAGGCCCATTTTTGGATGAATGGATGTGTAAAAAAGCAAATTGTTAAATTTGGAACAATACAAATCTACACAAAATACATTAGCGTCAAATACACCCAAAACAAGTTATTGTTTAGTGGGAATTTTGGTCCGTACTTGTTGCAAAATGTAAAGATTACCATAACCATCAACGAAGAGCGCTATAAATTGCTGATAAAGGACTTTTTGTAGTCTTATTGGATGATATGGATACCAACAACGTGTGGCTTTAACAGAACAGCGTCACGTGCCATACAGCGCACGCCATGATGAACATTCTGCACGTGCGATTTAAGGGCATGGGCATTTCGCGCGGCAGCGATGTGAACGGTGACGTGACAGATCTATGCGAATTAAGCCCTTAAAATCAACATAAGCATAAGCATCCAGCAAATTCAGCCAGAGACAAAGTCATCGAAAATTAGACCTCCCGAATACGTGACACCAAGCAAAGTCGCGGTGGACATTTAAACGATTTTATGTTCATAAAATATTATTTTAATAAAAAAATGAGTAGACATGTCACATGCAGCTTGTTCTTATTTAAAGATCCTATATTAGTATATAAGTTCTATATTTTATTCCTGTGATGTCTTCGCGCTCCATCCGTTATTTCTTAATGATTCCACTCTTTAGAAACGCAGGATAATGTAAATCGAATTTTAAAAAAGCCGATAACGGTCATTTGGCCAGCCATGTCATTCTGGGAAACCACTCATTTAATTTACAACCCCGGAAGCATTTCCACCCGTTGAATTTTAACGACTCCGAACACATGTACCGTTATAATTAACGGTCTACATGTATATTTTTTTTGCGATAAATTTATTTTTACGCAATAAAAATGATGCTGGAACGTATCTTTATCACCCCGTTTTGCCGTCACACTGGGTTGGAGTTATACGAGCAATAAAAATGTTTTTTAAAATTCCGCCGTCGCACGAATGCCAACACACATTTGGAATTCCTACGTCGGGGCAACTCTAATTTTCGGTTATTATGCTTAAAACTTTCACCGTGATTACACGGGGAGACATAACCGGTAACAGGATGGGTTAAAAATATTTTTTTAATTAAAATTTTGGGTCTTTTTACGGGGCGCGCTTCGGGATTGTCGCGTATCAACACTCGTCACCCCTAGACGCCGGGGGTGGAAATTTTTGATGCTCGCAAAGAGTAAACTTAATTTCGCAAGCCTAAGTCATTTTCCATTATGGCGATGTAGCCAACAACAATAAAATTGAAGTGTCGAAATTTCGAGGAGGACTGAATCGTTTAAAATTATCGGCGCCTCTGTTTCGACGATGTAAACGCCCCCGACGAAATTCGGATTCCCGGTTTGATATCTTAATTGCTTTTAAAACACGAATTTTATGAAAGATCTAATTTAAGCTAACATTATGGACGTTTTTATAGGAAAACTCGGCGCTGGTCGTCCCATGGATAATAGGCTGTATCACTTTTATGGCGCTGGAATCCATGGCCATGGTCTACTCGAACGTTTTACGAGATCACGTGAATAAAGTGAGTAATGATATTCTTTATTTGTGCTGCCGAGAAAAATATAATCAAAAGATAGAGATAGACGGACGGGGGCGATAAAAATAATGAAGTTTGTAAAGGGCAGTTTAATGAAGACTGAATAGAGATACACAAAGAGGATAATGAATAGCAAGGGTAGCAAGATAAGGCCTCCTAATCATTTCTTATTTCGAACAGAAATGATCTCGCCAGCATTCATATAAACGAGGGCTGCTTTCCTTTTAAGAAATAACATGGCAGAGATAGAAAAGTTTTAATTACTTTTTTTGCCAATTACAATCGTCTGAAGTGAAGCACGACTTTGTGTGTATTTTTTCCATTATTGGTGCAAAGGCAATCAGTCTCGACAAAGTTACACTAAAATTTATTTTTTTGATCATTCACTATTGTCAATGTGGGATTTAAATTCAAAGTCAAGTTGTCAATTTATGCAAAAAAAGTCAAACCAATACCAAATAAAATTAATGTTACTGTCAAACTTAATATAATACTATGCTTTTGAACTATAATACATATTTAATACTATGAACATTAAAATTTACAACCATTTTGCAGCAATTTGATTCACTCTGTAAGGCTGAAGTGGCATTTTTCGTATCAAGAGCTATCGTAAACGTAAGTAATATTTTTATCATTCTATTACAGTGATTTTCCAATTCCTTAGCTCCCAGTTCTTTTATTTTCCCATTTAAATCCTTTTTTATCCTACATTAATTGCTAAATGTATCTTGTTATATTTGTATTGTTTCGAAGTTGGTGCATCTAACAGTCAATTTGTTTGGTCTTGCGTACTTGTCGGCCATTTTATTCAGTAATAGTAAATTCCTCCGATGGTGAGGTCATCGTGATACATACACGTTTCATCCTCCGTCATGATAAAGTCCAGAAAAGCTTCTCCTTCCTGTGCAAAACGATCCAAAAATTCAAGCGCGGTGGTCACGCGATTTTGACGATGCTCCGGTGTCAGCATTCTGGGCATCCATTTCGCACACAACTTCTTATAACCAAGTTTCTCTGATACAATATCACCAAGAAGACGTTGATAAATATCAGAAAATTCTTCGTAAGTCCTCAAGTGTCACGTGTGTTCATTTCGCACTTGTTCTTCAATTTTTCAATATTTGCGTCGTCGTGAGTAGCCTTATCTTAACAACATAACACACTTCATCACATGTTGTCGACTCATCACATCACTAGCATAAACTTCCACGAGTTTCTGATGGATATTCGTGGCGGTATTATTCTGCAAAGTCAAATAATGGATGACCGCAGAGGTCTTGCAGGGACGGGAGGTGGTGCAAGCGCGCGACCACCTCTCCATCAGAAGAATTTACTGTGACCGATAAAAATGGCCGACAAACGCGCGAGATCAAACAAACTAAACGTTAAGATCCTTCCTACATGTCAAGAGTGGGAACTTCGAAACAAAAGGAAAGAGCCTTTGGAAAGAGCCAGAAATCGCATTATGCTAAATCTGGTGAGTAAGGTTAATGTGGACACACAGGAAGATTTTTTCCAGCCAAAAACTCGAAGCGACATGTGGCACGGTGCATTTTCTTGATGAAGAAGGAAGCCATTAGTTCATTTTTTTGGTATCTTTTTTCGTTGTACTACTTCTTTGTAAAATTCGGAATTTACACAAATTCAACAACAAGGGTTTACAGAACTCGGATCGCACTATGCCCTCACTATCGAAACAAACAATGAGCATAGTCTTGATGTTCGACTTTGACTGACGTGCCTTTTTATGGCGAGGGGAGCTAGGGGTTTTCCATTGGGAACTCTGCATTTTCATCTCAAGATCATAGCCATAGACCTAACTTTCATCTCCAGTTACAATTTTGGCTATAAAGTCCGGATCTGCTTGAAGACGATCCTTCAATTCCGTGTAAACTGAAACACGATTTTCCTTCTGCGACAGACGCGATAAACACATTCTAGCGGCTATGTAGACTGACTTTTTTTTCCCTGTGGGAGCGAAATTTTCACAAGACACCCAGTTAATGTTGCCATTACCCGGGTAGTGTGGGATTCACGACTCATAATTTCCTTAGGGGAAGGTTATCGGCCGCGCCTACCCACTTAGCCGCTCCCTTTGGTCTCTTCTGTCCCCCTGGTATTGTTTTTCACATTGCTTCAGGGGGACAGGTAGTCTAGACATTTGATGGCCCTGTTCTAGGCCCTGCGCTTGGCAGTGGTGGCAAATGGCAGATGAATATGTAGTATAAAAATATATTTTTATCAGACCTCGTATGTATCCATACAAATATTTCTTTGTAAGATACTATCAAAGGGGCTAAATAAAACGCCTTATTAAGTCACAAGAAAATTAAGAAGGCATTAGATCCAGGATCACACTCTCCAATAAACCCAAGAAAGTTACCCTCTTAACTCAATGTGGGTTGAAGTCGACGCATTATCTACAGGATTTTTCCAAGGTTGGATGCCGGCAGATTCTTGGCCATCCTAACCTCTTCCGATATTTTCTTTCGACGCGGATTATTCGATTATGCCATCTAGAATGGTTTACAATTTGTGGCCAATTCTGACACCAGTGAAGCGTAGGAGCGGAGACACTCGCAGGGTAGAGTTCCTGGTCGACGTCCCACTTTCATATCGTTGCCAAGATGGTCACGCTCATGCACGCGCAAGAAGCGATCGTTTTCGTTCCTATGTCTGCGATGACACAAAAGATGGCGCTGTTAAATTGATACATTGCGCTTAAAGAGAGACGGAAGATGTCGCTGTTAATATGACGAATTCAATCTGCTCAAATTAACAACGGAATTGCATGATAATTTACTCATGCTACACATTCCAAAACTAGTTCCTCTTAATCATTTTTTGTTTCTAGGAAATCTTAATGAGGACGTGTTTAAATGAAAAATCATTGAAAACTCCTCGTTCATCGCTTAATGTATTAATTAAATTTTGATTATTATTTTTTTGTTATATTAATATTCAACCCTTTTTGTCTTTGATTTTAATTGCAGATGTTTGCAATTTGGGGGGTGATGCGATTCTACCATTTGTTGAAGTCAGGGATGTCATGGAAGGGACCGGAAGCCATCGAGCTATGATACTTGCCGGTCCTCGTGACAAATACTTCCGAGAGCCCACCGGCTGAAGACGAGTCACTTCTGGTCGGATATGATAGCAATTCGGAAGTGAGTTATCCAGAATCCGTTAAAGGACTTTTCCACGAAAATTCGACGACGAAAACCCAAGCGAAAGATATTATTTAGCAAATAAAAAACTTCATATGAATGTCGCTATTGTTCCAACAGCGTTTATTCCTAAGCACCGACTTCCTGTTGCGCTGGAAGTTAGCTCGCCGGAAAATGAGTTGCTTAATTTGATATTAATGGATTCCGCGGATTCACGTTCGTAATAGGGCTATTCCGGGAGAACCATGACTTGGCAATATGTGGTGGATTTCCTGTGTCGAAGATAAAATTGAAATTTTCCCCAAATTTATGGCACTCGAGATGATCGCGATGATTTACACTAAAGCCTTATAAGGCTGCTTATAACATGATAAGGGAAAATAATGGTGTCACTTGAAAAATGTTACACAAAGGGTCTGAAAATATTTTGAGAGAACATCGTAGCCATCCACGCTTGAAGGATATTGTTATCCACTTTATTCTGTATTTAATACAAAAATTCATACTTTATGCCAACTTAATTTCGATCTAAGCCTTGTTATTTATTTTATCCGAGATGTAATATAAAATAGCGTAAGATTTCAAGTAGAACGAGATATTGAGCGACAAATCTGCCTAGATATTTTCTATTCGTTTCAAATCCATATCAGAAAATATTTTAAATGTGTCTGTTGACTTTGTTGTTAAGTGAAAATGAATTGTAAATAAATAAAATACATAGTATTAAATGAAAACAATATATGAAGTTGTTGAATATGTTGAGGTTGAATGATGATAATGAACAATACGTAAAGTGCCAATCGAATTGAAACTGTATAGTGTATGAGAACGGCTTAAATTTGCGTTTTTATTTGATTTGATTGGCTATTTTTGGTGATGATAAGAATATTTTTGTGCAAAAATGTTGCTAAGTGTAAATACGTGTGTATTATTGAATATCAATTAAAATAATATTTTTCTAAAATAATCCGTTTTTAATTCAATTCCAATTTATATCTTTTTTATACAGACAATCTATCATCTGAGAGATATTTACTTCTTCTTTTGATATTTATATTACTAGTTCGTGTGGGTTTTCATTCATTAATGAGGACCTTATGTTTATTAATTTGAATATTTTTTCTAGGTCATGAACCATATACAGTCAACCCTTCTATAGCGCCGAGATAAGGACCCCGCTCTAAAAAGAAAACGCCATAGGAAGACATCCATACAAAATTTGTACGTATTTAGTTCTAAGGAACTAATACGTACGAGTGGACATTGACCTAGTGTATTTTACATGTTGCTTACGTAAAAGAAGTGGATGCTGTAGAAAGGTCGACTGTATCTAACTTATTTGGACACACGACCCAATTCCGTACGCCCAAATAAGTTTTAGTATGATTATGTATAGAAATGTTTTATTTTCTAGGGATAGTTCTGATTTTTGACCCTTCAGCCTATATAAAATTCTCATTTTAATTTCGAGTTACTTTCTTTTCTTACTGACGTGCGTCTATCCAAGTGCATACTGAGATACTTGACTTCATCTGCTTGTGACAATGCGCAATAATTTAGTGAAACAGGAGGACATTTCTCTCTTCTCTCACTGTTGGTGAAAGTGACATGGATAGATTTGATTTCGTCGCTTTTATGCACCACTTCTTGAGACATTTTTGGATACTATTGAGATCATGCTGGAGTAGTTGAGAGGCTGTTGCCGGTCTTTATGTAAGGTTAGAAGAGTTGTATCGTCCGCGAAGGTAGTAGTTGTGGTGTCATGATGTTAGCTGTATATAAAATGTATAAAACTGGACCAAGTACGCTGCCTTGGGGAAGACCGAATTTTATATCGTGCAATGTGGTGGCTTCATTTTAGTATTTGACGTAGAATATTAGACAGGACAGATATAGACAGAACAGACAGTGACTTAATGATATTTAGACTTTTAATAAGGAGTTTCTATGCCCCGCGCTGTTGTGTGGTCTGTTTTAAGTACCCTTCTAGTGGGTGTTAGACTCCACAATGCCCACTCATAAAACCCCAGGAAGGGAGGAAGTCAATCCTACGCCTGTGGGTAACGGTTGAAACCCTGAGGAAATGATGTGGAGTAGAGATTCTACACAAGCAGCCTCTACAAACGCTGCTGGAGGAGCCCAGCTAGCAAGAGTTGGGTACACAGCTTACCCTGTGCTGCGTACCTATAAAGAGGTGTGAGGAACTACTGATTACAGAAGTTGGTGGAGTCTGTGCACAAGGCGTCACCACAATCCTCAACAGCCCAATGCATACAGAGGAGAACGGATTTCTTCGTCGTTAGGTACTACAAATGACTGAACCGATACGAGTATCATGAAGAAGGGGTAGCCCTTGTAGTTCGTTATCTGCTGCAACCTCTTTCAAACTGAAATCGGACTCGTGATGGCAGTAACCCCGCTTGATAGTATCTTTTGATTTAAAAAAAAAACTTCGTCCTTCTTCTTTCAATGCAACTTGATTGCATGTGGTCTGAAGCCGATCTTTCTGCGGGAACCTTGCCTTCCTAGGAGGACGCTGAGCAAAAGAGGTGGGCATTTCGAGAGATCAAATAGCGGTGGAAGACATCCTTATGTGGTTAGTCCAAGGGCACAGATCGCACAGCAGCGCAGATTATAGGGTCTGTTTTAGAAGACCTTCTAAACTGGTAAGCCCTTCCTTGTCTGTCGATCTGCCAATAATTTCGAGTACCCCCGGACTAAACACATAAGAATGTCTTCTACCACTCTTTGATCCCTCGGGAAACGTTACGCGCAGGGCTTCCAGGTGCCTATCCCTTTCATTCTGCGCCCTCAAGAAGCGATGTTTCCGTAGGAAGACCTGTTTTAGACTATATACACCTGAAGGTGCGTCGAAGGAGAAAGGAAGAAGTTGAAATAAATATCGGTCCATTTTAGGTACTATGTAGCTTCCCACAATGAGTAATTTGTACAACTAATACAAATAAAGCTGAAAATGTATCATTAGACAGATAAAAAGCGTTGTTTTACGATGTGCATGACAATCATGCATTATTTTTTAATTGTAGAATTGTATTGTTCGATTAAAAATGAACTCGTTTTTCATTTAGTTATCAGCGATTTTATATCTAAAATTAAATTAAATCTATCTGATAAACACTGATATTCCTGTAATAAAAATGATGTATCAATTTACTGCTATCAATAATGATATGGTCATTACGGATACACAATGGTGATATCACAATTCAAGCAAAAAATGCTTGAATGCGTCAGAAAAAAACCGTGTGGCTCTTTTCAAAAGAATCCTCCGGTCTATTTTTGACTCGAAATTTGGCCGTATAAATGATAAAAGCGATTTGTGAATAGCTTTCGAGTGTCATTACCTAAAGTGTTTGGCAAAACAACAAAGCACATTTCATGACTTATCCAGATAACCACCATCTTTTATAATGCAGCCTAAGTTAACTATCTGGCTTGTTCAAATGCTTTTAATTTATAATGGAATATTTTAAAATAAATTCTATAAATATTAAATAATTACTACAATCTTATTTGTTTTCCAAAGCTAAACATTTTAAAATTATATTTTTAATTATCGTATAACATTTTAATCGTTAATTCGATCGAATATTTATGCATCAAACATGGACGATATGTTATATGTTATGGTCACAACTGTCAAAATGGGTCGTTTGACTTTTTTGTTTGATATTTCATAGCGTTCCAGTGCTTATATTTTTCATTGTCGTTCATATTATGATGATTGCAAATCAATCTATAATGATTCATAAATCGATTTGTTATAAATTTAGCTTTTAGGATAATATATATAACGTTATGAGAGCGGCTGTTAAAAATTAAATTTGACATTTCAATCGATCAAGAAGCACTTACTGCGGTGACGTGCCAACTTCACGCCGGTTGCGAAATTATACGTTTTGACACTTATTATATATTTGAGGTTAAGGTATTAAGTGCGTACATTGAAGCCATTATTAATAGATTTATTTTTAACGAATTTATTTTTATTCACGCAAAACAACCGGACAAATAAATACATTTTAAGACAAAACATTGTTGCTTTAATTAAAAGAGATGCTTGTTTTTTCCTAGCCATTTTCTAATTAGATTGTTTTTCAGCAGATACTTCTCTAAAAAAAATATAAAGGAAAAAGTCGCAAACGGAAATAATAAGGCAACTCGAATAAGAGAAGGAAAATTACCGTTTTTAAATTGGAAATTACCTAATTACCATTACACGGTTTTTAAACGGAGAAAAAAATATTTTTTACCGGAAAGGGCGAATTTTATCTCTACGAGTCTTAAGTCGATGCTGAAAATTAAAAGGATTTTTTAAATTCAGATATGAAACCATTTCTGAAGCATATTTTATTTTTTTCATGAACTGAATGTGCGTAATATATATTTATAATTAACGACGACGTCCTTGTTACTTCAGCGAGTATGGTAGATATTTTACGTGTTATTACTAATTTGGCTGTCAAATGCATGCCACCGAGCGTTGCAATAATTTAATTTTTATGATAATAAATCATTTTGTTTGCGTTCGTTAAATAAAATAAAACATTTTGCATTATTTTTGAAATGTCAAAATCGCCGCAATTATGTCATCAGTCATTTTTTAAATTATAAATTTGTTACGCAAGTTCGGCTAGCTTTGCTCCAGATGATTGAATTATATTGTTGAAAATATGTCATATTAACGAAATTATGGCAATTTATTACATTAACGAATGTCGGTTTGCGACATTGGAAGCATTACACAAATTACAAAATGGAAGTGCGCATACATTCCGGATGCTCTTCCCGAAAATATATTATACGTAATTACGTCAAAGTTGTTGCGCACTTGCGACAATCGAATTTCGGCCATAAACTTTGCAATCAATTTAAATTATTAAATTGTATTCTTCGAATTAATTTTGAATTCATCGAGTCGACCGATCCTAGAAATCCACAAAAATGGAGGCTAAAATCTATTTTTTTAATTCGACCCTCTCGGACTCCCTTCGTAATGGTTTCACCGAGTGCTACTACCCTCTTCAAGTTAAATCCAACTTTCGATTCATAAAGGGTCTAAACTTAACGATCATTAAAGTGCTTGTGAGCTTAGACGATAAGTGACTCATATATATACATATATACTACAAAAAAATGTGGAAATTAATTGAAATTAAAATAGCATTGCTTTTATTGAGAATCAAATAAATATTATATATAAGATCAACTATTGTATAATATATTTAACCATGTATTTGTACAGAAAAATCAACAAATAATTTGAAGCAGTAAGTGATCATGAGAGAGCATAGACCTGCTGAGATCATAGTTTGAGGCTTGGATATTTTAGGATATGCGAAGTAGGGCGTTAAAATAAATTCAATACACCGCTAAAGGGGTGTTGTAATATACAATCAGATATTATAGCAAGATTATTTGTATCATTCAAATTCATCGTTTGTCTAATATGATTAGAAATAGATTGATTGATTAATCATTTTATATAAATAGCATCCATCCCCTTAATGACGATCTAATAGCCCGGTGATATCCATTAACACGACCGTCGGACACGATAAACCCTTAATTAAAACATGGGTATGTGCCACCAGCTATCTTCTTGTGTCTATAAAGACGTGTTGATATGCAGACATATTTTATGTTGAAAACAATGTTCTATGCAAATTATTTTAAGTTAGTAAGATTAAGCGTTAATATTAATACTTAAAATAATTAGCAAAAATCTAAGATTTGAAGAGGTTGTGTTCCAATGATTCCGACAGATATGCTATTCGAATTGAAACGTGTGCACTTTCCGGTACGAACATCAACAAAGAATAGAAACACACAGGGTATGCGTGCATGCTTCTCGCATGGACAGCTGTATGTGGGCTGCTCACGCCCAAATTATTTCTTGCCAGACGGTACGCATCATATGGAAAAGTATTGTGAATCTAAAAGCACTTCATTACCACGGCATAAACATAATCTTTGGGATAAATATAACAACAACATGAGGAGCCTCCTCTGACCCAAGTTGTGTAATTGATTCCCTTATTTGGGAGCATGCCAGCCTTTGTAGACAAAAAATAGCTTTGTAGGTTTTAATCTAATGCCGGTATGTTCAATTATTTAGGTTTAGAAAATTGTTATTAATAACTGCAACTAGTCTCCCTATATGGAAAAATTAGCTCAATATTATCCTTAATAATTTAAGGATATTAAACTGTCTATAGATTGCCAGCAGCAGTCAGCAGCAGTTCGTGTATAAATATTGAATACCTTTGTTCCATGCTAATGCAATAACCGCGTCAGGATAGGAAACTTTTCCATTTCACGTCACTAAAACACGGAGATTGAAGTTGAATTGGTGACTTGACAGATTTCTTCTCGCATAAATAAAGCTTATGGTCTAAATCCAGAAGAGATTTGAATAAACCCATCAGAACAATCCATCACGCTCGTCTAAAAAAGTTCCACAACTTGTTGCCGACAGCTGCTGCGGATTACTTCCTTTCCCAAGGAACAGAAGCTAAAGAGAATTTCGAAAAATACACATCAAAGTATTAAAATATACTCAAAGCGCTTTATTTCCACGCCGAAATGAAGCACATCCTTTGTTTGTCCAAATGCGCTCAACATTAACAAAATATGTAATCAAATGCGATTTTGACGGTCCAAATGTAGAATGTAAAGATTGTGTTTGCTAAAAATAAATATATCAACGATCGATCATTGCTGATGAATGATTGCAGCTTCCCATTGCAGATGATTGATGAATTAACTGTCATATTTATTTGTGTCTTTCCGTGATGAAATAATACATTTATCGGGAAAATTGATCTGAAAATTATGAAAAACGCTTGGTTTTTTGCAGGAATCTCGGATGGTACAACGTGCCTAATATTAGATATATCGAAAAGTCTTTGCCGATTGTTTAACAATGAAAGGATTTATTTGAAGGTTTAAGAACAGAATGAGTGCCTAAAAGTCGAAACTCGATTTTTCGTGTTGTCTTGAGAACAGGCGTTTGTTTTGATAATTAAGATACTCGCATCATTTTTATCGCTGAACAATTTTGTTACTCCCACTTGACTGTTCAGGAGCAGCGTCATTGGCCGAGTATCATCACTCCTTTGTAAAATCTATTCTTTCAGAAGTAAACTGGCAGGTCTTCATTTATTGAGTTGACAGAAAAGTGGATTTACATTAGCGCGTAGGTTAATCTCAACGGCGATGAGGAACCGATTTGGCAAGGACTTCCAAGATGACAAATCGATCATCCCGAGCTGATGTGCATCTTGTGCCACCACTTCCAGGTTTTCTTGTGTAGAAGTCAGTTTGCTAATACCGATTTAATCATATATCATGGGGGTCAAACTTACGGTCCGTGGGTCATATGCAGCTCATAAAAAATATTTTGCGACCCTGCTAACAAAATGTACACAAAAATGCCTAATTAAAGCTACAGAAACTATTTATTCAGGAAATATGAAACATTTTCAAGCAGTTGCAGAAAAATAATAAATATCCTGTCAGATCCAGAATTAATGAGGGTCATCTTGAGTTAGTTTAAAAAGTAATTACTGCTAGCAATATTTTTCCCGAAGTAGAAAAGATAGAAACAGAGAAGAAATGCTAAATGTCAGGAAGAAAACATTAATTGGTCCTTGTCCTTTTTTTATTTCTGTTCGTTTTGGAATAAACCTACGTTTTTATGAACATTAGCTCAAACTTTTTTTTGCCCATGTTAGCTTCGAGATATCCTGACTATATCACCACTTTTAATAAACAAACATAAGTTCTTTTATATACACTGGTCTAAATAAACAACTAAATTAAGCATAGTTGCTTCATATCGCTATGTTTATGTTTGGGCCACATTCCGTGCCTTGATTTTAATTTGGACTTTTTTACTAAACATTCGATTACTTTCGGGTCTAAAAACTTCTAACTGTTGACAATAAGCTTATGTAGCTATAGTTTCTTCCAGTTTGATTAATTCATAACGAATTATAACCTGCATATTCCACCAAATGCACAAATTAATCTTTTTTTATAACCAATTCAATCTAAGGCGTTGGAATTGGTTTTGTTTTTTTTGTTTTTGTGAGAAACTCATTGATTTTTTCGTCATATATTATCGCAAATTAGCCATTTCTTATCATCAGTTACAATGCTATTCAAAAAAAGACTATTTTTTGTGCTATCAAGAAGGCGTAGCACGTGTTTGTCGTTTATTTTTGTTGTAGGCGTGCGGTACCAATTATTATACTTTAAATTAAATATTTATATGGTTTTTTTCGCCTACGCAAAAGCTCTAAAATATAGACATTTTCTTGGGAGAAATTTTATAAACAAATCGCAAATTCATAACCCCTACGTAGAAGCAGAAATGGAAAACAATATGTAAACTAACATATCATTAATAATTAAAGAGATAAATTCGACAATATTGTTAATATAGAATGCTTATTATACAAGAAGATACTTTAAGAAATTATTTTTTCATACAAAAGCAAAAAATCGAAAACTTGTTATTTTTCCCGAACGAAAACCATATCCAAACCAATGAATTAATTATATGATTTGATTTGACTTTCCACTTTATAAATATATTAATACTAGGGTCGTCCTTATTTTTCGACTTTAAAAAAATTAGGTGGTTACCATATCATAAGATTTTCTGCCTTAAAATAATGAATACGTGTTTTTAAATATTTTTTAAAAAGGTTTTGGAGATCACTGTCTAAAGTTAAAGTTTCAGAAAAAAACCTTGTAGGGCCGCTTAACTATGAATCCGGCTTATTGATTCTGATATGTTTATTGGTATTTATTACACTAATTATATGTATTTATTTCAACTTATTATTTTAATAAAACCAATATTTAGCTTATCGACCAATCAATATCAAATCTGCATCAGTTAAAGTTACCTTCTGCCAGCTGTAAATACCGTCTTAAGAGCTTGTGTTCTTCTTGAGAAGAAAATTTAAAAAGATATGCTTTATCTAGTTTGTCGCCATCATTCAATGGAAATTATATTAGAAGCTATAGTTTAAGAAGAACTGGGACAAAATTGATCAAAGTGATTACAAAACATTCATTTATGATACCACATTCTCAAAATTTATAGGAAATGTTGCTGCAAACGGCTAACGAAAAAGGAAGAAAAGCAGTGAAAGACATGTATATTCAGTCATAATATATTATACATGTATGTGTATGTATATAAAATACTGGCTTTAAGCCCGCCCCTGTTGGATATTTAGCACCGAGAAATGACGTACGAAATGTAAACCAAACAATGGCTAAAATCACCATGAGAAAATACTGGACCATTAATGGTATTTGACGGAAAATTTGGTGTCTTTTGCATTGTTTGACGATGAATTTTCAGCTCAAGATAAGAAAAATATGGTAGATGTACTAAAAATCAAAGATGTAGAGGATTTCCAAAAAAGAAAAAGCATTGATGTCGAACACATCAACGAAAAAAGTATAGAAGACTGTGACTAGTAACTCGTTACAATTTTTTCCAGATACAGGGTATCTCATCACAATTTTTGAATAAAGATGTTGACTGAGATATAAGATGAGAATAAAGATGTTTTAATATTAAAAGGGTATCCTTGTTTGTAGTCTAAACATTAATTTTACATGTAAATGTTTTATATTAACAAATACAAATTGGTGATAAATAGAGTATTTTAATTTTTAATTAAAATTCAAATCATGATAGCAACCCTTAAATATTATTTTAAAAAATTGAAAAAAATACTGATTATTTTTTAGGGTTGAAAATCAAATAAGATGATGACTGGTCAATTCTTCGAAAAAAAATTTTTTGACCCAAATAAGAACCGCCCTTATTTCTTCCTTGTGGTTGGTAACATAAACTACGACTCTTATATTGGTTTACTATTACTTGCAGTGATTGTCATCGGTTCGTAAACAACTAATAAAGATAAATAACCGGGTATTGAAAGAAAATCAGTGAATTTAATTTCTTCGAGAGCACGTTTATTACAAAATACATTGACTTTATCAATGTAGTTTGAAGCTCTATATGCCAATGGAAATACGATGAAACAGTTTTATGGATCGTTATTACAGTATAATAATTGCATATCACTCATAAATCTGTAATAATCACATACATTAAGAATTAAAGCCATCGAACGACCGATCTCAGGGTCGGTCATTACAACTCTAGCGTATAAGGCACATGTACGCACGCAAAGCAATCAATAGCACATACATACACACACACAGGACATTAATAAACGCTAGTTTTCATTTAATTAATTTAGCTTAAATATTTTACAAAAGTATTTTCACATAGGCCAAAATCTATCCTAATTTCCAGAAATAAGCTGCGCCCTCGAGCAGACAACCGGATCGATGTTAATTACGATTCGTTCAATCTCTCCAGACATAATCCCTTTAATTAGTTGGATATCAGTAGACTCATCCAGATTAATAATTTATTCGTGCGTATATAAAAGTCTGAATTGATACGCATTACAATGTATACATTAATATGTGCGTACCGAAATGAGTGCCACGCTTCGGATCGAATCTAATATTCGTAGTATGATTTATGGAGGAAGCGGTTGTGATAACATCGTATAAATAAAATATTAACACTCTAATGCTTTTCTAGATTATTGAGGTACCCGTGAAGGGCCCGTGATAAATGTTCTTAATAAATGTATGTATTGTTAGGGCTTTTATCGGCCGGACCATAATATATTGTGTCTAACGTTTTTTTCGGCTGAACTTTTGAAAGTTTTCCAATAAATATTTTTTAATGGAAAAGTCAGAAATTTACTACAATTTATCATCATGCTCATAGTGATAAAGTATCTTTGAATTTATACACTGATATTTCAAACAAAATCAAATAAATATATGCTCAAACGTAACTATTTAGCGACGCGCGTCTTTATTAACCTTTCCAATGCCGTGCTAAAAAAACACCCCGCGCACTACTATGATATGTATTTGATACACCATATAAAATTCTGAAAAATGAAAAGGACACTTTGACATCTTAAAATAAAGCTGTTGCATTATATTGATTGGGTGCATTAAAATGTGCATTTTTATGCAGATTCATTGATTATCCTTTATCTGTTAAGCATCACCAAAATTTCAGTCCCAAAATTTGTTTCCAGATGTTCTAGTCATATTACTTTTTTTCAATTAAGAGACTTTCGGAAGAAGCTATTCCGTCCCACTCGTTGATTCAAACATTTGGAAATACGTATGACATTGAATTCGTGTATGTAATTAGGGTGCTCCATAAATTCTCAGCTATATTTGGGTAACAGTTCCATTTCCCCCTTGTTTTCTGTTTTTTAAAATAATATTATAGAATATAATTGGTCAAATACATTTTAAAGACAATTCAATGATTCTGTTAAACGTGTATTGGATTTTTTATGGTATAGCTATTGACCAAAGAAAATTCACAGTAGAAGTTGTCGTTCGATCAGCACATTGTCTTGCGAAATGGATAATTTGACACTGAAAAGAAAATCAGAGAGAAAGTAAATCATATTCCAGTCAAAGTGGATAAACGATCATGCTTTTGTATGGCAATCATATGTTGCTACGGTGTTTAAAATTATGGTTTTGAAACTTGGATGAAAAGCTTCACCTCATTCAGCCTATTCACTGGACATGGCTATTCACTGGGCAACAGGTTTATTATTACTTCATACCTTTTCAGCTCATTTTTTCTGGGCAGTAGTTCAAGAACACATTTAAAAATTCATGCGAGATTTCATACTGGCCAATTGCTTTTTAATTGATGCGGTCTAAATATTGACTAAAAATTGGTTTTGTTAAGAAGAATAATATATGCAATTTCGCAATATATCGTATCGGGGAAGAAGATGGGTAGATGAAGAATAAAAGGCAGTAAATACGTAAATTAATACTAGAGCTACCGACATTTAAACGAAGATATTTCTTACAAAACCAGTCAAAATGTGTTATAATATAATATGTTTATATTTACTGATTCATAACATTCTTACAGATTTTATGTTATTTAGTATAGTTTTAATATTACTAACTCATCTGATAATCTTTATAGGACTCGGCATACATATTGTTTACAGATATTACAAATAATATTTTTCTATTAATATTAAAAGACTCAATCTGATACCATTTGTGTGAAAAAGAGTGACACTTTTCAAGTTTTTTTTTCAGAGTCAAGTTCATACACTACTTGGATCATTAAGTTGAAGATTGACGTTATATTGCTTTTATGCATATTATGTTAAACAATAGAGTTGTCTTTGTGTAGTATATAATAAAATAGGCAAGTCACTGGTCTATGTATACACATAATGGATGTGTATACATAAAGTTAATTGTACTATACTTATATTATTTGAGAAAGTGCAAACAATAAGTTGGCAAAGTTTTATTGCAATCGGATCAACGGTATGGAAGCGTATTAAATACGGACATACAAAAATTGTTTTTTATACATTAAACTATGCTTATGTTACCCGCAAAATACTTAGCAATAAGCAAACGAAGTTTTATCGCAATTTCATGAACGGTATGGCAGCGCATTCCGAACGAACAAAACCCAATTCATTTTTATATATTAGATTTTAAGCTTGGAATATGCGTATTATACACATTACATATGGTTATTCTATTATATTAATATGTGATGTAAAATATAGACGGCTATCTTGAGGCTATGAGCCATATCGGAGAAGCGTTTCATTTTTCGTGACGTTTGACAAGTTTGATTACTACAAATTTACTTAAAAATTATGACATTTCTCTTTTCCTAAATAAGGATATTTAATTCGTTATAGAAATCCTTACATATATTTTTATAACTAGTGAGATTCCTAAATTATTTATAAAAAAAATGATCCTGTTTAAACTATTATTATCAAGGCAAATTGATTACATTGAAGTCATCGATTTCATAATTATTTTGTAAAAACTTCAATTTTGAATTAATTTATAATTATTATTTTTTTTGTTACATTCTTTATAAAAGTCATTATAACATTGCGAAAAAATATAACATAATGTAGACATTTTCAAATAAAATTGTATAATCAGTAATTTAACTGCTGTGTTCTTCAAGTTTTAAAAGATTCCATTTATATCCTAATTTAAAAATTCATGTTTATAAGGTTAAATGCAAAATAAATTGAGTTCTTTGTAAATTCTCTTCTCTGTTTATTGGGCAATTTCAGGGCTTTTTTTCGTCTAAATGTGGGTTGTATACAAATTTTTTGATGTATGCGTTTATATTATGTTAGCAAATGTATAAATAGAAAGATCATGATTTAAAAATACATCAGGGTTGTTTTCATATGAAAGCCTTTTTACGAAGAAACATCGCTTTGAAGATGAACATTTCACTGTCTGCGAGCGTATTCCATGGCAGAATCCACGATGTAAGCCGACCATAAGTTTTTATTTTTCGACCGATATTATCGGTTTAACGAACACAAAGTCTTAGATTTCTATCGCGAAAGGTCCGTTCGCATTCTTTTATGTCCATCCATTTTGCTTTGTGTCGGTCTTTAAAGGCATTTATAAAAGTAGGGAACCGACAGGATTAAGGGTATTAGAAGATGTACTCTGATGGGGCCTCAGACCAGAGGTTAAGCAACCAAGTCACGCACTGATCCACCCACAGTGTAACGAGTGCTAGATAGAAAGAAAAATAAACTACCCCCGGCGTGGGGAGGAAAACTAATAAAATAAACTGAAATGCCCCGCGGTAAGTTTTCAGCGCATACAAAATTTACAGTTGTGGAAGACTAACAAGCAGCGACAAGTATTGTCGTTTATAATTAAGCAACGCTGATGTTGCGAACTTTCTTTATGTCTTACATAAAAGAAAGAAGCCGAACGAAGGGCAAACAAAGTAAGCAGAGATGTCATCATTTGTACAGTTTTCATTTCATAGATGTTTCTCGAGTTTATTTTATGATTTTGAAGCAACATTTGTGTTATTCGAGGTATAAAGTTTCGAGACGCAGAGCTCACTGTAAGGGTTGATCTTTCTCTGAACGAACATTTCTAATTGGATTAAACTGTTGGAAAATCCTAATAGTCTGAGAAGTGTAGCAACTGTTTGAAAATATATCAAATAAATGCTCGTCGGCTTGATTTGATTTATAAAGGATCAAAACCCTCAAAAATCCATCTCCGCAAAAAAAATGACAAAAATGAAAATGATTATTGCAGAAATTGCTTTTGATGGGTCAGTCCTGCGAAAAATAAGGCAATTTCAATTATAGTCCTGACGTACGTATGTCTTTTCAGTCTTTTATCAGACAAGCCGGATATAGTTTATTGAAAGCCACTCAAAGAGCTGACATGCGGAAAATTGAAGTAAATATATAGAATTGGCACTTAAAAGACTATTAATAATCTCTTCAAAGTATTTGTATAAATAATATTATTTTTTTAACATCTTTTGATATTGTATTTTATAATAAAATGTTTAAGAATTTGAATAGAAAAATACACTTTTTTATGAGAAATTCATTCAATATCAGTTTTATAGACTCTTCTCTCTAAAAGAAATTTACATTCGGAATTTAGATAATAATTCAGATCACCCTATGTATTGTAATTGGATTTGTAAAAATATGGAGAAAGCGCAATCGGTCTTGCAAAAATAGTAAGACAGGGTTTTTACTTAAAATTTTATTTAAAAATGGCAAAACTCTGCTAACTATGCCACTCTAAAACCTTACATGTGACAGCTACAGGATGATAGCTCCAGAATAATTGAAAATTCATACGACAGATGCACAATGATAGGAAATAGACTATCGATTCTCATGGAAATCAAACATTCCTAAGACAAATGCGCAATTTGGAGCGAATGTAAAGCTTCTAGAATAACCCAGAATATGTTAAGATAGGTCGTAAATAATACAAAAAACGAGGGAAAGCCAAAGTGAATCAGTTTATAGTTTGTTTTAATCAGTTTAAACTGATGCTTGAGTCAGTCTGATATCATCCATCACAGTAGGAGCCAGTTTAAGTCTTAGGATCCGACCACTCGTCTTGGCCGCGGGAAGATTTGGTCTTTCCGATTGAGATTCTTTAAGCCATTCCACGGTAACACATACATTTTTAATTATTTTTTATTTGTAACTCCCCTAAATATAATATTACTATGTACAAACAACACAATACGCCTGCAAAGTTGACGATATCGCAATAGTTTGCGGCTTTCATTTCAATGCACTTCAGTCACATTGTATGAAGTTGTTTGATCTTTATCGTATATTTTAACAGCTTTTCCGAGACATTTTGCTTAACAACTTTATATAGCCAACAATAAAATAAACATTAATTTATCTACATCGGCTACATTTAGTTACCTATCCGTTTTGCGATGTAAAATTGAAAATTGCAGCTGCTGAAGAAGTAATATATCTCACTCTTGATATAAAAGTATAGGGGTAGACAAACATAGATATCTGTTGTTACTCTTATTGCAACTTTCTTAATTTGATAAAACATTTGCGACGATGTCGGGGAAGAACAGCGTTATTAAATTTTCATCGCAATATGTTTTCAGTTTATTAGTTTGTATTATATGTGATGAAACACCATAATTCAAATATTTTTAAAATTACACAGTATGTCTTTATAGATCCCCACACATTAAAAAATTGCTTTTTAATAACAATAAAAAGGGTTTATTTAAGAATACCGGAATGTAATCAAAATCATGAGACTTTTCATTTAACATTCAGCTCGAATTGAGACACGGTTCACGAAACACACATTTTTTTATAATCATTATAAAGTAAGAGCTGTGAATTTATAATTTTTGTTTTTAAATATTTTTATTGTTATTCATAAACAATATTAAGACTTATAATTGATGAAGAATATTTTCATAATTGTATGCTGGTTTTATTCAACAAGAGAATTAAAGCTAAAATTATAGATACGTATTGAGATTTTTGACGCTAAAGATGGATCAAATTCCAGAAAATCTGTCAATATTCCAGAAACAGCTTCATCATATAGTTATATTAAATGTTTAATAAATTTGGGTCTTCTGAAAATTGTCACTAATCACATTAGCGCAGCGAAATGCATTATGAGCATTTAAATGTTCCAAGTTTTTATGACAAATTATAACTTGTGATTTCATTTGACAGTCTAATTCTACAGCATTCACACGATAAATCATTATAAATAATATTTATCGTATATTTTATAATCTCGATTGGACCTAATGGTCCAATCGAGAGGTCATGGACATGCACGCGAAGCGAACTAACTTCGTCCGAAACCAGTCTCCATTAGGCAGGGCTTATGGTATGGATTTAGAATTATTAGTTCGCATTGGATTCACGGTTAAGTAGCAACAGATCCTTCGGTAGACCTAACTCACGCTAAACAGGTCAGGTAGATAAAGATACAGCACATCTAAACCTGGCTAATTGGAGATAGGAGGCTTAGGACATTGCAGACGGATGGACAGCGTCTTACAGGTATGGAGGGTCTTCTTCCTGTATGTCCACTCCTTTTGTGTCCACTCCCAGTGTCCACTCCTTTTACTCTGCGCCCTCCAGAGGAGACGAGATTCCTGCAGGAAGACCAGCTTCAGACCACATGCACATTATATGCACATTCATGCACTCATGTTAACTGAGTTACCCCAGCAGCGTTTGAAGTACACACCGATAAAGTTGTTTAAGCTCACCTCTACTCCACATCATTACCCTAGGAGATTGACCGTTGTCCACTGGCGTAGGCCTACTCCTCCCCCTGGGGTTTTATGGGTGAGCATCGTACAGTCTAATATCCACCCGCACTTGCAATATGCGCTTCCAAATGAACGATCTTCCTGAGTCTGTTCACTACCGGTTCGTAGAAGAGGTCCAAATAGAAGGGAGACGGGGTTGAAGAAAATACGACTGTTGGCTCCAGGATCTTTATTATTCCACTAATATAACGACCATAATTATGGGATCGGAGAACCGACCAAAGAAATATCAGACCTACCTGCGGCCAAGACCGTTGGTCGGATTTCAAGACTTAATTAGCCTCGACCGTTTTAAATATTATATTTGTATCTAGATCTATATTTCGATTATACGTGTACACATTATTAATAAAAAATAGTTTGATAAAAGTCATGTTCGCTGCAGGGTACATTTAGACTTGATACATTCCTTATAAACCATTAATTTGAAATTGTTCGTTCAACATAGTATTTCTTTTGATGTAATAAGGGATATGTTGGAACATTATCTGTAATGATGTACAATATATGGCATTTTATCTTATTTTTTCACAAACAAGCCAGGATTTTGGTGCGCAAAATGTTAAAATGTGGAAACCGTCCAATTTGTGTGCCTGGCGAACTTTATGTATCCCCGGGTATGTCGAACTGAAATAACGGGCAAACTTTTAATTTCGAACATGCTCCCCGTTACGGGAACATAGCTGAACAAGATTTTCATAACAAGGGCTGTTTATTATTTATTTTCAAGTTTTCTGGAGAATTTCGACCGCGACTCGATGTCAAAGTTTGCTCAAATATGTATTAATGTATTAGGAATCCGCAGGCTGTTGCAGTCGGCGCTCGGATTTCGAAATTTTGCAAATTAACCAAATAACCAGCTTGGCAAGGGTCCAATTTTAATATGTAAGCAACCTCGGATTCTTCAATACTTAGCCGTAAATAAGACCGATTGCCTGCTTTACTATTTAATGCCTCTCTTTGGCAAGTCATAATTTAATAACGTTGTTTCGGGGCCGAACCGCAAGACTTTGGAGCTTGGCTTTCGACGATAGAAAGGCTGTAGTCTAATTGCTAATTTGCTCTTTTAAATGCAAAAATTTGCTAAATTATTTGATGCTAGAAAATTCTTTGATGCTCCCATCCGAGAGGTGTTCCTGGCATCTCTCTGTGAGGAAGCTTCTCTGCAATTTTCACCTCATTAGAAGCCTTTTTGGCATTCGCTTACGACTCTTTTTGTGGCAATGGCACCGTATAGTTTTGCGAACCGGCAGATGTGTCTGCAATCTGTCGGCAAGATAAACGACGTGGAATGAAAGAAAATAAAACTGCCAAGAGCTTTGATGTTATCTATGGCTGAACATTCACTTTGATTAATGAAGGGAAAATTTCGGATTGCTGTGAATCCATCCGGTAATTGCACTTGCTTTAACCATCACGGATAATACAAGTCACAAACGGCACATTATTATATGGAAGACAGAATTGGTGTCTATCTTCTATCTTGACATCAATGAGGGTTCTTTATCGTATGAATTGCTTTCGATGTGCTCGTTAATAAGGATAAAGTTAACACCAAATCCAAAAAAATGCAAAGAAATGATTTAAATATCTTATTTCATTATAGTAGCGGAGAATTTTCATCCTGATATAAATTTCATTTTATAATGTTATTATAAAACTGATTAGTGAACTTTTTTTTTTAGATAAAATATTGTGCTGTGTGTTGTGTAATATATAATAAAATAGGCGCAACACTAGTCTATTGCTGCTACATACACACACATAGTGGAGGTGGCGCATGAACGTAGCGTCTCCATTTTATATGCGATGGACATGGACTTTTTGGAGTCTTACTTTTCGTAACGTTGGAGTCAATTTGCCCTACCGTGCCTTTACAAGTTAACATGTCGTTTTAAATCTATTGTTGACACAAAAGCCGATCCGATCGCTTCTTGTGCATACACCGTTGCCGGTTGAATGGTGAGGCATAGGAGTCGGGAGTCAGGAAGAGTCGTCAGTTTACCTTGGCGGCGGAAGGACGCCCTTTCCGTAGCTAGATTTCTCTCTTGTCTCTAATAAAGTAGTTATATAAAGAAAAGAGCATCTTTTCGACGCCCGTTTACCCCCACCTATCCATCCGACTATATAACGGTCCAAAAGAAAAACGGACCTGCGTGCTAGCGCGGCCGTCCCGACGTGTAGGTGGGAGTTTCTACGCTACACTGGTGTCAGAAGTGACTTATCTGAAGCACAATAAGCGATGATCATGCTGTGCAAGAAAGAGGCTCATCACCATCAAAAAGTCTTACAGTAGGGGTCTATCTAATATGGGGACCATCTACCGACCCGAGCTGATTGTTGATCCCGCTATTCGGGACCATGCCAGCCCGCTCAATAAAAGTACACGGCAAAGTACAGAGCCTGAATTCAATATCCATGTCCGCGAGGACACGCTCATTCTCAACTTTGAGTGGCCACTTGTGCTCTGAGCGCGAGGGAGAAACTAGCTAAATTTCGTAAATTAAGACAACAACAAAAACTAACTTAGATTTATACATATATATTATAAATTAAGACTATATAAGATATGTAAGTTTTATGGGTGAGGGGAAGTTCAGTCCCGCTCACGACCTTATTTGGTGCGAGCCACTAAAAGATGAGAGAGTGGCCACAAGGTTTGTGTGCCCAACCGGTCCACATTTCAGACCGCTGACACTTCGAATGAACGCTTCGTGATCGGACGCCATGCCCGGAAATGTCCACAGAACGTCATCTCTATAACAGTCAAAGCTTAATTTATTTTAAAAAAGTCATATTATTTTGGATGGCTAAAATATATTTCAGTAAAATGTAATATTGTACTCTGTGAGTTTTGATAATACTCATTTCCGAAAATTGAAATGATGACAAATGCAGATGCTGAATATGATAAATAAGAAATTGCTATTCAGTCAGCGATGAGTATTGCACACACAAACACAAATATGTGTTCCAGGGTACGAACACAGGTTCCGCAGTAAACAACGTATTTCCTGAGTCGTGTCATAGCTAAGAGGCGGGCTCGGGACACGTCTTGCCACAGCTTCTCAATCTAATAAGAGATAAATATTCAGAGCGCCGTCTGGGCGTGATGAATTAGCATATTCATTAAACTAATCCATGTGTGAAATGGGATAGTCTTTATTAGTATGCAAAGTTTGACAACACGGAAATTGGCTGAAGACGAACGCAAGTTTCTTGGCAGTCACACGACACGTATGACGAGACCGCGAGCAAACATCAAATTAGGGCATTACGCGATTAACGGATCGCTTAAACACACGATGCGGCCATTTACCTCCTCATCAAACACCAAAGAAGTGCTGACAAAATAATTTTACACAAGCGAATATTTCGGGGAAAAATGTATAAGCCACCTACTTATGACAGATCCACGAGGTGGCGACACCATCAATGCGTGACAGGGCATCAATCAACTACTAGTAGCTGTCATCGGCCTATGTGCGTCTCAAGCCATTGAATAATTATATATCCCTTGAACGTTGACATATAATTATTATTTTGATTTTAAACATAGTAGTTTTATAATTGTACTCATTTCGAACTAGTATTCGAAGAAAATTTGTAGCTACTTTTTATATAATTTGTACAGAACGTACTGTTTCATTTGAGTGTTTGGCGATATTTCACAACAATAAGGTCGAGTTTTTCAAGTCAAGTGATGAACGGAATGGCCACAAGGTCTGTGTGTTCAATCGGTCCGCTTTTCAGACCGCTAATGTGCGAATGAGCACCTCGCGATAGTATTGTTGTCTTTATTTTATTGTAGATATGCTGGCTAGGTCGACTCAATGTTTAGACAACTTAGTATATTGTAACGTTGAGACGGGGGCGCTATCGGGTGCAGAGTACCAGGGCAGCTCCCCACCCCCACGTGCTCATCGGGATAGCCACGTCAGCGCACGGGTCTGTTCTTATATGGGGCCGTGATGTTCCTGGGCGAATAGATGGGCGTCGAATAGAAAGACTCTTCTCTAAATAACTATTTATTGCAAACGAGATAAAGAGAGAGATCTGGCTGTAAGAGGGACGACCTTCGGCAGCCAAGGCTAACCGATGACTCTCCGACTCCCGCCTCCTGCGCGTCACTACCCAATTGGCAACGGTGCACGCGCAAGAAGCGATCCATCGGTATGCAGGTGCAATGTCTCCGTAGGGCCACAAAAGATGGCGCTGATAAAATAACAAATTGCACCTGAAGAGAGACGGAATATGTCGTTGTTAATCTGACGAATTAAATCTGCTCAGATTAACACCGCCACTACATGTGGATGGTAAATTGTCGACGCTACAATATATTATAAAAACGGACAGAGTTAAAGTTAAATTTAAAAAACAACTGTGAGCAACTGTCGCTTGATATTCTGCGTTTTTAATCTTAAATGCAATATAAAGGCATGATGCAGCGGATTTTTTGAAGCAGGGGCTTATAATACATAATAATAATTTGATGCATTAAAATGGATGAAGAAAGAAATTCAAATAAACAAAGTAGTTCTCGCAGTATAGAGGCTCCCGCTTCTGCTCACCCAGATGATGCCGACACATCATCCATAAGCTCGAATCCATTGCATCAAATAATTGTACTGTGTGTATCAAGACGCATTTTGTTTTATTCGTTATGTTTGATTGATGATAAATATATTAATATGATTAAGACTTATGACTTGATGATCATTAATTTAGTGCTAACCATCAATGTTTTACATGTTCTTTTATATGCAATATAAGCCATAGTCTGATCAAAATGCCTTGTCCATTGAACATGTGGAAATATTATTACATGCTAAACACCATTAAATAATCATATAATATGTGTAAAATTTTTAAAATTCAAATTTTAAATTACGTCCATGGGGTACCAATCTTTCAGCCCTCATTGATCACGATTTTCGAGATAATCATTGATGTTGGATACTTGCTGCGCATAATAATGGGAAGCTCAATGGGGTTGAAGCAGAGCCACTCATTTTCTGAAGTACCAGATAATGTTGGGGTGCTTGGATTTGTTTAGCAAGCGTTTTGATCAGATTATATCAATTAGTATGTCTTGGTTTATGACACATGGAACTAATTGTTAATTGGATTAGATTTCTGAACAAATTCTGCTTAATTAACAATGTGTGTATATTAAACACTGAGGGCTATTGAGACTAGACATACAAAGTGCGACAGGGAAACTTCCTTATTTAAAACGCTTGCCCTGAAACGATAGTTATTTCAAAAAAGATGTGATGATATTCATTCAAAAGAGAAAATCTTAACGTTATTTGTCATTTAAAATTATTTTACTTTTTATTGGAATAACTGTCCTTTTAGAACGCGCTTTTAAAATAAGGTAGCTTCTCTGCCGCACCATGTATTACAAATATTTTCTTATAGTTTGGGCTACATGTTTCTGTTTAAATTATATTCCAAAATAGCTGACTGGCGAATTCTGTATTTTTATAAATGAAATAATAAACAGAAATGAAGTATATTTATTTGTATGACTGTAGCAATAATAAAATAGAAATCGAATGACAATAGTTAAAAATGTCTGAGGGGATGGATCGTATACGTATTTCTGTATGGGGATGCAATAAACGTGTATTTCCACGCGATGGAATAGGGTGGGTTCATAAAACCTATTCTTACAACCCCCGACGCCCAGAATGCTTTTCCGTCAACCATTGTTGCTCAAGATTTATGAAACATCCTAGTTGACACATATGCTGACATCGTAAATGAGAAAGCCGGTGATTTATATAAGGACTGCTCACCTCGAGCCACAAGAAAAATTATCACACCCTCATATCAGACCTGCTAGACGCTAAACGTGGAATCAGAATGTAAATATTTGCTCTCGAGGGGTGTGTTTTCCATTTTCTGATATTAATCACACGTATACAAAAACATTATGAGCTATCACGGTTTAAAGACCGGGGTCTCGAAAATAGAGTCTACGTACGGTCGTAATACAAACATACGGCGAATGTACATAAATTAAATTTGATTTATGTGACGTGCTTCTTGAAGAAGATAAACATTCCATTATTTTTATCCTACAGCGAAAAAGATAAATTGTAAGAAAAATATCATCAGGGTTGGAATTCAATGTTATTTTTGGCGTGCAGAATATCATGTTCAATGGAATTTTTGGTGGAATAATATCAAATATACGGATTGAGCAATATTTAAATAATTTTCCTCGATCAATGATGACATATTTCCATCATAAAAATGATTTAAGAGAGTTTTTTGCGATGTATACTCGAGCTAAAAAAGATGTGGAATAACATTCGCATTCGTTCGTTACTCTTGCAGTATTTTACTTTCAAAGAACTCTTTTGCTTGTAAAGAACGAAAGGGGTTAAAGTGAAAAAAATGACCAACACGTTGAAGAAAAATGGTACATAGTGAGGCAAGATACTGAAAGGAATGCCGTTTTATTATATATTTTTCATATACAAGGTGAAATATTGAATTAAGAGAGAAATTGGTAACATTTGTGGCATATAAAAATAAGACTTTTTAGCACATAATTCAATTTTCTTTTGATATTTTTTTATATTTTCCATATGTACCTTAAATATAAAATATGTATTAACTATAGAATGAATTTATATTCTTCTAATTTTATATTTTTGTGTGCTAATATAAGTCTTAATCATAAACAAATAGGCATCTTTAATTGATCAACTTACAAAATATCGAACATTTCATATGAAAACTATTTTTTTTCCATCTCCCTATCAATAAAATGATTGAGATACTGTATTTAGTTTAAACTTGTGCGTTCATCGTTGCCGGTTAGATGGTGATGCGCAGGAGGCGGGACTAGAAGAATCGGCGATTGGCCTTGACTGCGGGAGGACGTCCTTATCGCAGCCAAATTCCTCTCTCTCATGCCAAATAAAAAGTTACATATAGAAGAGAGTTTTTTCGTTCGATACTCGTCCACCCCCATCTATCCGTCCGGCTGTACGTGATCCGATAGAAAAACAGACCCGTGCGTTAGCGCAACCATCCCGAGGAATGTAAAGTTGAAAAATTAATGAAGATATAATAAAAAATTGGCATAGTCATGAGAAAATCAAGAAAAAAGAGAAGATAATGATCCTGACAAAATACTCCGGTTAGAAGATGTTTAACAGAAATTGATGAATGCACGATAATATTTAACATATAATCCCTTATCATTTCTCATAGATATTAATGCACTCAAGTGTTAATAAAAATACATAGTTTAATAAATGATTCAAATTGGCAGTAAAATAACATTGGATGAAGTCAATGAATATGCTGAAAAAAGTTGATTTAAACCTCGCCAAAGGGAGCCTTGTTAACTCTGAAATTGGATTAAATTTAAAGCTATTTGATATTTTAGAAATTTCCAATACATTAAATTCCGTATTATATTATCGACAAAAGGGTGCAGGGAATAGATGGTTTTACCCAGAATAGTTCATAACTAACAATGCATTGCTAACGAATACTGGAAGTAGTGCAAGAGCGTGCCATGAATATTCAAGCAAAGTAGAATTTCAGGTGTCATTACTATATTCCCCGAGAGCCTGAAAAGACTCTAGTTTTGCAACTGAATGCAAGAACTTAAGATATTTATTTGCCGTGGTAAATACGTAGAATTCACGTGACTCGAGTACTTTCCAGAACCCTCCAGAAGTTTCTCAATTATATTCCATATAATGAGAATTCTGCATAAAATATCAAGAGAATTATATTATATAAATTGGAATATCAAGAAAGAAAATAGTATTATGGTAATTATGATCTTTATAATATCTCAATCTAATGGTACTATCCAACAGATGAAATAAAAATAGATGTTGCATTAGAATCGAAGATGTATTAATTAAGCATTAGAATTAAAATTAATACAAAGGGCATTTATTGAAAAAGTAGTTATAATATAAACATACGTAAAATAATGTTATTCATGACGCGTGCTTGATGCTCACACCGCAAATATTTGATGCAATGTATTCGACCACGTGGATGACGTGTCGGCATCATCTGGGTGAGCAGAAGCGGGAGCCTCTATACTGCGAGAACTACTTTGTTTATTTGAATTTCTTTACCATTTTTTTTATATTTAAATAGTCTTTAACCAACATTTGACAGCCCTTTAAGATATGATAAACGTATTAAACAGCCAATAGGCATATTTGGGTCAATTTAGTCTTAATAAATTAATTTTGAATATAGGCAAAATTGTTTTCATAAAATCATTCTTGATTTAATAATAACAATCGCCAACAGTACTCCATTAACGGGAAGCAATTCCAAAGACATTATACTCTTACATTTAAATAATTTATTGAAGGTTTATGTGGTACGTAAACACTAAATATTGACCGTAACGGCAAAAATTAATTCCGTGCTTGAGTCGACGGATTTAATTTGATCAATGTAAATAGATTCGGAGATTGGCCCGAATGCTTGATATTGAAGTTTTCGACTAAGTCATCAAGCAGAATCAATCGTAGAAGTAGTTGGAAACTAATTTCTGCCACTAATGACCCAAGTCTGGTATTTTGCATACGCTCGTATTTCTAGGTAAATAACTTAGGGAAGGAAAATATTTCTGCTTGAACGGTTGTATTAATTTTGTATATTTGAAGAAAATTCGCCTATAATTCAGCAACTTCAACCCTTGAACTCATTAATCTTTTGGGGAAAACTTGTTACTTCAAAGTGCGCCCTAAATAATTGTGTTATAATCTAACATTTACTTTTTGAAAGCGATATTATTTACAATATTACTAAGTCATTGATTTGCGGAGTATTATGGCTATTTAAAAATAAGCGATTATTATGAAGGGTTTTGAAGAAACAATTCATCAAAAAAATGTATTTAACCTAAAAACCGCCCAATACACTTCTCACACGTAGTCTTTTGGTTTCCATCATATATAGTATATATCATAGAAATGCTACATGCATGAGCTGTGCCGTCTCTACTGTGTATGTGTGTGTTTATACGGAACATAAAGTAACCACTAGACAAGTAACAAGTCTATTTTATTATATATTACACAAACACATTTTTTTTCATATTGAGATAGATGCCCGCATTTTTTTTATCATATTATGATATATGAGTTATTAAATATACCTTATTACTTATTACTACTAAGAGCAAAATTATTTGATCCTACGATGATTTCATTGAGCAACTATTCCTAAATATTGATAAAAATGATATCGTCGAAGACGACAACGATTCATCCGCGATACACTAAAGATTCACTCGAATGATTAACGAATATATTTTAACAGCGTTATTATTGTTATCGCAAACAACCCAACATAATCACAGCTAAGTTTTCGAGCTAATTCCATGGGATAAGGGGCGCCTTTCATCTAACACCACATAATGTGACCTACATCAAAAGAGACATCTCCAAACCATTAATCAATTTGTGTACCAACATATTCGGGATGATTTTATAAGAAGTGAGTTTTCAGAAAATTGGCTTTAATTTTTGGAATCGAATTAGTCCGAGTATCGGGGAGCTAGCCCTTTGTCGTTCGACGCTTATACGCATTTTGTGCTAAAAATTTTCAACCGTAAAATATCAGTTTACGCAAATAAACGGTTTCAATCTGATTTGTGTGTAAGCCCATGGGGTCAATTGGGATTTCTCTCGGCAAATCTTGGATTACAACGTAATTATTCTGCGAAATATAAGTCTATTTAAAGCTCAAACAACTGACGTTTGACCTCTAAATTTGAATACACTGTATTTTTGTAAAGCATTTTTTAAAGATTTAACAATGATAAAAAAGCTAACAATGATTATTTAACGACCCTGCCAAAAAAAAACCGAACACAATAATAATAAAAAGTGTATTGATATTCGGATAATAACGATACTCTCGAACAATATATGAGGTGATACATTAACATAGGTCAGAATCAAAGAAACAAAACTCTTTAGAGCAATAAGGATGATGCTTGTGTCTTAACAACGAAGCCAAACCCTAAGCATCGTGTCTTAATTACCTTGATTTTCCAAAAACAACGGCGCAACTTGTTATACGACACAGATATCATGGAGAATCAGTTTAAAATTTGTCCAAACAAGCGCTGTTAACAGCGACATCTTCCATCTCTCTTTAGGTTCAATGTGTTATTTTATCAGCGCCATCTCTTGTGGCCCTGCGGAGACATTGCATATGCATACCGACCGACGCTTTTTGCGCTTGCACCATTGTCGGTTGGGTAGTAACGCGCAGGAGGCGGGTGTCGGGAGAGTCGTCGGTTAGCCTTGCTGCGGGAAGTCGTCCCTCCTGCAGCCAAATCTCTCTCTCTCTCTCGTATGTGGAATAAATTATTATTTAGAGAAGAAAGTCTTTTTATTATATGATAATTCTAAAATTCGACAATATTATTCATGTAGTGTTATTATATGATAAGGAATGCAATATTCTAAATTATGCTTTTTTCCGAACCGATATAAATGTTTAGAAGTGAACCGTAACGAAAATCGAAATTAAAAAAAAATAACCGTTAGTATTAGGGTGTCCCATAAGTTTCTTTCGTTTTCATATTAAGAAAAAATAAACAATAATTTGTATTACATCGAAGTTTATTGAATAATATATGATCCATTCTGTTCTATTACATTTCTCCATATCTCCGGAAGCCTCATGCCAATGCCTTCTTGCCAAAATTTCCCAGGTTTTTTGGCAAAATATTGATCAAGGTACATTTTATATCATTTTTTGAATTAAAATTTTTACCACGTAAAAAAATTTTCAATTAAAGAAATAAATAACAATCAGAAGGGGCAATTTCCGGAGAATATGGAGGATGAGGTAAAACATCCCAGTCAAATGATAATAATTTATTTCTGATGAGCAAAGACACATGAGGTCTGGCGTTATCATGATGAAAAACAACGCCTCATCCTTTCATTAATTCTGGCTGATTTCTGGGAATTGCTTCCTTTAGATTTTCGAATTTTTACCTTGTTGAAGTAGCTTATAATAAACTACCCCCTTCCAGTCCCACCAAATGCATTGCAAATTTTTTTTTTGGGTGTAGGCCAGGTTTAACTACAGTTAAAACTTCTGTACCCTTGGTTCAAGACCGTTTACGTTGAATATTCTCATAGAGTATCCAACTTTCATCTCCAGTGAAAAGTCTCTTCAAAAAAGGCTAGCTATTATGTCGCTAGAGAAGAAGATCGCATGTTGAAATACGCTGAAGTTTATTTGAATCAGTCAGTTCATGAGGAAGCCACACATCTGAATGATTGATGTGGCCCAATTTTCTCAGATGATTATGGACGGATGTTCGTGTAAATTGTTACTTGTTAGCTATTTCGCGAACACTATATTGCGGGTTTTCTTCAAACATGGCTATGATTAGATCTGTGTTCATTTGCGAAAGAAACTTATGAGACAACCTAATAGTTCTAGTCTACAAAAACCATGTATTATGAAAATTATTTTAAAAAGTACCAATTAAATAAATATAATGGAAGCAACTTAAAAATGTCCAAAGTCGGAATTTTCTCAATTTATATTTTTATAAAACATTCATGACAATTTAAGACAATCTTAGATAATCTAAGACAATCACAATCTGATCGGAAAATATATTTTCTGAGTAAATCAAAAGGAACAAAATGGCTGGTATGTTCAGAATTATTTTATTTTACATCCAAGTCTTCATGGAAAGATCTGAACCCGCTGTGAGACATCAACGACCATAAGTATGATATAGTTTTTTTAAAAAAATTAATATGGTATAATATGTAGTAATTATGTTTGATAATATGTATTAATTTACTCTGAATGGTTATGGCACATATGTTGTGTCATCGACCATCATTATAGTATTAGATCGTGGTTTTATATAGAATTAACTTCATTACATACTTCACTTACTATTAGTCAATATTAAGATGATTTATCCAATCCAATTGTCGTGTACTCACTCACTTTGTACCAAGTTGTTTGAGATGTTAACTTTTGATTTTTATTAAAATGTCAACAGTTTTGTTCTCGTTATATTTTTCTTTTGGCACTTTTTTCAGAATTTCACGATGGATTTCATCCATTGTTAAGTCGGATTATTTTGAGCTCATTTTTTCCTCTGTCAAGAATTGCGTTTGCTATCTTCCAGTGACAGCGAAATCTGATGATGTTGACGCGTGTCGGCTTAGGGTTTATATTTTATATGACTTTTTGCAATTTGAGAAAAACATCCTCTCCTCATGATTGTTTCATTTTGGGGGTTAATTCGACGTGAAATATTTCGGATTGATGTTGTCGGAATGAAATTGGCGTGAAGGAAAATCGCGAAATTGTCGGTGCGACGGGAGAGAAGGGGAATTGTTTTTGGCGAAAAGGGCGCCATGACGAAGACGTCCCAATAGGAAGTTGTAAAGTCGAGTCCTTTGTTTCCTTTACAGGATATTGCTTATTTTTCTACTCGCTTTCGATTGCCATCAGTTATCCGGACCTCCTTTATTTTGAATCCTGACGAAGCTACTTGACTTTAATTAAAGGACATTTCCATTTTAGCACCAACTCGTCTTGTGAAAAATTATTTTGTAATTTTTTTGCGAGCCCTGGAATATTTTTTTAATATGTATTTCCGTAAAAATTATCTTTGTGAGTACTTTTTGAGCCCGGCAGCGTATTCTGTCATCTGCAAGTCCTGGAATTATTGTTTTTTCATTATCAGCATAATTCTAAGCATTCATTAAGCCTTTGTATTCTTTGGAACTGGAAAATTCTAATATCTCTGTTAAATTATTATAGATTATAATATAAAAAATGCATAATATATTTTTTAATATTATTTTTTGAAAATATAAGCTATTTTGTGTTTAAAGGCTAGGATTTGGCTTTGATTAGAGTTGATAAAAAATAAAAAGAAAATAAGCAATAACAGAAGAAATGTTCAGAGTATTTATTTGTAAGTGTTTAAGAAAAAGTGATCCAACTGCGAGACTTCACGACTACGAGCCACATACTCATGCATGCCCAGTTCGATAACCACAGAAGGAAGATGCATTTTTTAGCTTGAGATTTCAGATAACTCATGTAAATATTTGTAACCAAATTATAATATAATAACCCCAATTAAAAAAAATAATCATCTTCATGGTTGTTTGATAAAAATAATCATTCGTATTTCCGTGGAAATCCTCAAAAGTAAGTTTATATAGTATCATTTGTCATCTTTTGTATGTCCATGGGAACGCTTTATAAATAAAAAGTCAAAGCTAAGGACGCAGTTCGCTAAATATATAAATGTTTTAATAAATTTAATGAAATTATATTATATCTTTTCGCCTGTATTTATTTTATAAAGCATAGGAACTTAAGTCATGTTTGTAACGCTTTCAGAGTTAAGGACTACAGAGTCTCAAGAATCACAAGTCGTTCGAGAAAAAAGGCTTAAAAGAGTGTGGAATATCTCGAATAGAAATTTTGCGGAGTGGAAGAGCTTTTTAAACTTTTTTATAAAATTGTAAATAGCCATGGAGCTATCAACGTGAAGAGCTTCGGAAGCACGACGAACTATCCTGGACTTTTTCAAAGGAACTTAATATGTGAGTAGAGGAAGCCACACCACTTATGCTCTCTCTGCGTACTTATTCGAACAATAGTTTTAATGCAACTTTCCAGCAGAAGTGCACACGGTCCTCGGAATTTATATACAATATTTCAGCCGAAAGAGAGATAAAATCTGTATGTAATTTAAAGTTTCGCTTTCAAAAATTCGACACCTATTTATTAAAGTCTAAAAGCCATTTCATTTGAAAAAGTACATTTGAAAGAAACTCACACAAGACACACATTATACCACAAAGCTAAAGCTGGGACTCGGTTTTCACATTTCATGTTACTGCTGAAAACCTACAAAAAATTGTGCTGATTCACACCGTTAAATAACGGTTCAACAAACTGGAAACAGAGCCGTAGACAAAAAGAAAATCGTCACCATTGTGATACGTCAAAAAATTGAACAAAATATTAAATATTTATAGAATTGTGTTCAAAAATATTTATTTATTATTTTCTGACGTATTATACATGAATTTAGTTATTTATTTATACAAATTATATTTTGTACATCTTTACATAAATATCCTTGAGATGGGTTATTATAAGATCCCGCATTTCATAGGAAATTGTATTAACATTTTTAGTGTTTATATGAAGAATACAATTATTATAAAGATATCGGCTTAGACTGATCTGAGCAACTGAGCTTGAGGCGCAAAACGCAGAATACCGACTCAATCGAAAGTTGCACATGGTTTTTATTTTACTTGACCATTCTATTTTTCATGAATCGATTGCGAGGCGTTCAATCGTTATGTCAACGGTCCGAAAATCGGACCAATTGGACCCATAGACTTTTTTTAGTTTTTTTTTTCAGTTACACAATCTAGCTAGTTAATATCCCGCGTTCAATCGAAGCTGATTATGACATGGATATTAAATTCAAGTTTTGCACCTTTCTGTGCACTTTTATTGAGCGGATTGGCATTGTTCCGAAAAGCGGAACCAATTAACACCTCGGGTTGGCGGAGGTTCTCTATGTTTCATTCTGAATTGATGCAAAAATCGGCTTCATTGCTGTGAAACATCGTCAAAACTGTTTTTGTTCCATTGTGAGCAAACGCGGCACCCATCTTGCGCACAGCTTTCTCATGTCCAAATTTTCAGTCTACATACGATGTTGAGCATTTTTTGAAAGGACTTTCATATCTGCTAGCTCGCGCACTTACAGTCGATTTTATGGATTTTCTTCACCATTTCTGGGGTGGTTAACTCATTTGGTCGACCACTGCGCTGTTCGTCTTGGCAGTTCGTACGGTCTCGTCTAACCTTTAGTTTATCATGATATATTTACTACAACTCGACTCTAATAATAGGGAATATAGATATGAAATATAATAGATACGGGATTCAAAATTTCATATGGTGTACCAAATACATATCATAGTATTATTAGTATTTTTTTAAACTTTTAATCTCGAGGGTGGGGGGGAGGGCAAGTATACTCTTAACGGCTCTGAAAGGGTGAACCAAAGGCGATCCTTTTCGGT
Source organism: Stenopsyche tienmushanensis (assembly GCA_008973525.1). Lineage (NCBI taxonomy): Eukaryota > Metazoa > Arthropoda > Insecta > Trichoptera > Stenopsychidae > Stenopsyche > Stenopsyche tienmushanensis. The sequence goes on from WACJ01000217.1 coordinate 555,184, forward strand.
CAGGGCCTTGAACCGTAACTGAACCGAAAACCGTAACTCAAAAATATCGGTTTATTTCGGTTCGGAATAAGTTATACACAAAGGAAAATTAAAGGCATTCTCTGATCTATAATAGTAAATCGAGATAATTGAAATTTATGAAAATAAATTGAAAAATATTTTAATGATTATATGCAACTTTCTTGATATGAAAACTTTAAAAGTCAATATATATATGCAAGAAAATGTCGAAATAAAATAATGGTATAAATTAATATGAAATGTATGATATTTATAATAAAAACTCTCGGTGCGGTCTCCACGGCCGAATAAGGCGACAGTCGGATATTATCGCAGCGGCGAAGATAATGAATTACACATCTATATATATATATATATAAATCAATGTTTGTTCGTTCATATTTTATGCGTTGTCATACCGTTTGTGATGATGCCATGAAACTTTAGAGAGTTATTGTATGCATCTTCTTAAACGTCATAGAGACGGTAGAGTAAGTATTGTTTGTGTACGCAATTCGTTATGGGAGGCGTTTAGCAGATACACCATGTTGGCGCATATTGGTCTGGTGATATGAATCTTGGACAGTCGGTCTTCGAGACGAGATTAATCACACTGTTAAAAAAAACGGAACGGAACCGATTTATATTTTTCAATTTGGACCGGAACGAAAACCGAAAAAAATACCATTTGATACTATTTTATACAATATATTTGATAGTGCCATGTCGTATGTTCTTTGAATGCAGTATGTCAGATAAATCATGTTTATCTATGGAAATATTTTTAGCAAATCGCAGTTTTGGCGACCCTCATGAAAATATGGAATGTTATAAATTTTCCTTTGAATAATATTTTCATATCATGCAACGATTCAAGTGCATCTCACATTAGAGCACTTTGAAATTTTTCAACGTCTGCTTCCACTTCAACAGAGCGCAATGAAAATATTTTCTACTCCGAGAGAATGGCCATCATGCTGGGCGAATTTTCCAGCGTTTCTCGCATTTTTTAAGTCCTGGCAATGGAAAGACGACAGATGATTTATTTCCATTTGAAATGAGTTCGCAACACTTCTTTGTTATCGACGATTTCTGAGCTCACCCCACTTTGCTCGGCTATACATGGAAGGAAGTTATCTAATGTGTGTCATTGGAGAGGTGAAGCAAAAAAGCGATCTCGCAGAAAAACGCCGCTAGGTGTTTTGACAGGGAGGGTGTCAGAAGTGGATATCTTCATGAATAATTTGGCGAAAAATTCGAGAAAACCTCTCTTTATCATCTCAAGCTGTGCTTTCGCCGTTCGAGCGCATGAGAAAGCATCGTTAAGGAATACTTGAGTTGTAATGTGCTCAAACTACATATTCTCACCACCCACGCATCACTATTAAAAATGTATATTTTTTAATGCGATGTTTATTATAAGGGTTGAATTTCTACAGCACTGGGTTGTCATTTTTATCGCGTGCATTTAACAGCCGACTGCACTCTTCAATCCATTTACCGGAAGCGGAACTCAGCGACTGTTACTAATGTTGCTCGCCAAGTTCACTTCAAATCTTCCACGTCCTTGTGAAACAATTCCACTGATATTATCTTTAATTGCAAAGTCGGATCCGGATGATATAATGTCCTCATCTTCTAAGATGGAGTGGCGAAATCTCTACGTATTTCATGTCTTGCGAAGCATAAAAAACAGTACAATTCTACCTCATTTTAGTAAGAGCGCGTATATCATTGACATAATTTGTTAATATACATTTTTTTGCAATGCTTTTTCCTATTTGTTAATCAAAAAATATTAATTTAAAATTAATTTGTGTAACTTAAACTATATTTGTGTAATATATAATAAAATAGACAAGCTACTAGTCTATTGGTTGCTTTATGCTACGTATAGACAAGACGCGGTGCAGCGCATGCGTATAACGTGTTTATGATGCATGCAATAGGGAATGTATAAACGATTCTCTTTTCGGCCAACTGTCGTTAGCGTTTCACTTTTTGTGACGTTTAAACCAAAATTTGCCATATTACGGCTATACAAGTTTTTCGACTTCTCGAGACCACTAGTGCATTAAGCTGAAGAATTCAATAATTCTGAATCCCGTATTTATTATATTTCATATCGATATTCCCATTATTAGAGTCGAGGTGTAGTAAATACACCACTGGTAGGGAAATGTTAATATAACAATTTGAAAAACGTATATGTACTGAATATATGTATACATAGATTAGACAGTCACTGCCCCTAGACGTCGCATAAGCTCGTCAATTAGTAGTTACGCCACTGTTTCCAAGTGTTCAGATTTCAGCGGGAATGTCGATTTAGTAGCCTTCATCGTGGTTGTGAGATGTAAGATTTCTATTAGATAAAAATTTCAATTCCGAATTTTTCGGGATACGTTTACTTATTCCGGGATTCATGAGCACCTAAAACTGTCCGGGATGCCGGTATAGGATTCCATACTCCTTATGTGGTGCGAGTACTTATAAGTTCTTGACTGCAATTGGGAACTCTACGATCGAGTATAGAACGTAAAATGCTCTGAGGAGAGTTTCATAGCTTTTACAGAAAGCCATAAATGTAGAGGAAGTGATCACAAGGTCTGTGTGTCCAATCGGTCCGCTATTCAGACCGTTGACACGGCGAAAGAGCTGTTCACGATCGGACACTTTTTGTTTGAATACGTCCACAAAACATGGTTTGCGTCCATGAACAGATTTCTACATGGGCACTCCGAAGTCCCAAATCTAATTAACGACTTCCTAAGTCGCCTATGTACCATAAAGAACTGAGATGTCCAGTGATCTGGAACGACCCAGTGACAATTTAAAATTACATGTTCCATGAACTATACTACTTTATTGATCATCTTATAGGCATTTATGGGACAAACAACCAATATTAGTATCCATAAAGTCTTCTTTAGTTGATTAACTTAATGGTTAATTTTAAATGGCTGTAGGCTGTTATCATTTAAATCCAAAATTATTAAATATCTTTGGATTCGATTATGTAACATTTGCTAACGTATTGAAACGTGGTTGATGAGCATTTTTGCGACAATTGGATTTCATCAGGTCGAATGATTTAAAAAATAAAAAAATCCAGAGGGCAACGAAGTGATATTAGGTCACGTTCTTAATAAAGTCACGCTCTAATCTTTTAACGGGGGGATAAATTTAATTTGGCCGGAAAAACTCACCCTAGGTTTTGGATTAAGCTCGTGCTGATATGCGATTTGGGGAGTTTTTCCGCCGATTCCAAAGATTTTCGGTTTATCGTTTGAATCTTCCTAAAATACAATTGCTTATCGAGATTCATTCCGATGATTTATATCGTAGATTGCGGCGTGTTCTTAGCGAAAGGTTAGGCAATTTGCGCCCTCTTCTGGGGATGAATCTGTTAACATTTCAATTAGGCCATGTCATACAGCAGATAGACGCTTTAATTAAAGGATTCATTGTTTGTAGTAGTTGAATCATTATTTGGCTATATACTTTCATATTAATTTTGTAGAAACAAGCTAACAAATGTGATAAAATTTTACTATAATGCGCGCGAATATATTTTTATCGAAAAATTGCACAGTTCAATTGAATCTAAAACTATTGAGTTTTTACGGAATATATAAATGCAATCATATAAAATGGATATCTATTTTAGATTTTCATATTTTCCACATCTCACCGTTTTATGGATTTGGGTGGATGAACATTTTCATCCTGATGAAAATTTATACGAGAGGGGAAAAGTATTGCATCGTTGAACACCCTCTTCTGAAAACTCTTAGTCGAAACTATAACTTCATTTCAGTTTTCTATTTTTGTGACCATGTTCTTTCAACATAAAACTTTCTAAGAAATATTTTTTAAAAATACAGGGATATTATAAAATATATTTTCATATTTATAATATACATCTATATGCATAAGAAGAAGCTTATACTGTGATTCAAAGAGACGAAATTTTTAATATAGTGTAAATTTAACTCCTTCATGAACGCATACAGGCAAATTTCGGAAACGAAATTCCATCCCTCCAATTGAATAATTCTCAAAATAGACGTCAAAACAACCCCATCTCATGCATAACCCTCACACGAGAAAATTCCAACGACCGGTTAATCTGTTTGGTCTATCTCTCGCATAATTGAGGCTTTAATGTGTAAGATGCTAATATAAATTATTCAAAATGGTATTTCATACACGCAAATTGGACATAGCCGCGCAATTCGGGATAAATTCGGACCGGGGATGGGATCCATTATTTTTAGCGATTTTATACATTTAGGATTTTGCAAACTTCGTATAATATTAATGAGGCGGATTGCGAGTCGAGCTCGAAATTTTATTCCACAAAGTGTCTGGATTACGTATAAAATTGGGCACATCGTTTCTATTTCAAAATTATTGTTTGTCTATCTTAATTTAAAATTAGTAACCTAAATGTATTATCATTCTTGCGTAGAAAAATAAAGGATTAATATTTAAGGATCCCTCGATATAAATAAGGATAATTTAAAAAAATCGAAACAATTAAACATTGTGTTTGCCGGGGGTCACGTTGTTCAGATGCGGAAATCGCACCATCTTATTCTCTATGGACGTGTATGCGCACGATCAAATACTCGATTCGTTGTCTATAGAACAGATGAATAGCACATTGATCGAGGGAATCCCCGATCCAACCTAGTTATAATTAGGTCACGTATTTGGGTTCATCTGTACGAATATACTTATACTCTATAACATCTTCTCGGAGCGTCTTACATATTATGACAAAATTTACTCATATGATGCTAACGAATTGAGGGTCCTGTATAACACGAATACGAAGCAAATGAAATTACATCAAAGACCTTGTATTAAAAAGTCGAAAGTTAGACTTTACTTAATTAAATCACACGATGAACGCATAATCAACGAAGTGCTACAGGAATTGGAGCGTCATAACATGTCTCAAGAGAATGACATCTTAGAAGTTATTCTAGTGCTAAAGTTAATTGTAAAACTCTTTAAAAATACCCTTTCTCTTCGTAATAAATGCATATTATTAGAAGAAATATATGAAGATTAGGAGCGAATAAGTCGAAAAAGAAATAATAGATTACTTTTTGCAACCAGGTCACTATTTCATATCACGAATTTTTAAACGGGGGTTACCTGTAATTGAAATGTATATAATTGATATTGAACACAAGCATTTGAAAGAAATAATATTATAGTTATAGATCTTTCAAGACCATCGCAACGTGTATGAAGCGTGTACATAAATAAATAAACTCTGTCGATGGCACACAATATTTATTTGCGTAAACATGAACAATACATTTGAAATACACTTGAAATCGATTCGTTAGACCAGGGGTCGGCAACCTGCGGCTCGCGAGCCACATGCGGCTCTTTGGGTGTGAAGCTGCGGCTCTTTAGTTCCATACGCAAATAACGAAATTTTCTACTTGAATAACCATGCAAAAGCATCGCTCCCATTGAATTTGTTTGCCCAATTATTTGTTATTGAAGTACAAGTTAGTGTTGTAAGTAAATTTTAAATTGTTTTAATTTTTTACTTAAATAATAAGTGATTATATTTTTCTTTTTTCCGTGGGAGGGGAATCTTTGCAAGATACCCATTCTGGGTAGTGTGAGATTAACGATTAACTCGTTCCTGCCCACTAAACCCCTCCCTTGTCCTTCTCTGCCCCCTGGTATTGTTTTACACATTGCTTCAGGAGGTCAGGTAGTCTGGCCTTAGATTGGCCCTATTCTAGTGTTGGAGAGGCGCTCTGCGTCTCTCTCTCTCACTGCCCTCTTTGGCGCTCAGAATCTCTTCTACGTAGTTGCGCCAAAGGTTCCAGTTCTTCTTGCTTCCTATCATGATGTGGACTGACGTTGAGTTTGGCTACCCCGAGTGCTTGTTTCAGTAGTTTTCTCTGGGATGCCCAAGCCTCACAGCCAATGATGGTGTGCTCTACGCCGTCGACCTCCGCTTGGCAGTGGTGGCACGTTGCGGATGGTTCTTTGTCAATCCGCTTCAGGTACGCACCGAAGCATCCGTGCCCAGTGAGTACCTGAGTCAAGCGGTAGGTTGTTTCACCGTGTCCCCCGGCCCTCCACCGACGTATGACCGGGATAAGTCGATGGGTCCACCTTCTCTTGCTGAACTGATTCCATCACTGTTGCCAGGCTTCCCTCAGTTTCTGGTTATGTTCGTTGCGATTTTTAGGATATTCGTAGTCCAAGGTCCTCTTCTTTGCTTGGAGGTCCAGCGGGGGCATTCCAGCAATCACAAGCACAGCGGCACTGTCTCGGAACTGCGGTGACTCGGAGCGCTCCTTGTCGCTGGACCCTAGCGAGCTTCTTTCTATTGGTGTCGCGTCTGAGCGTCTCGTGCCATATCGGGGTTCCGTACAAAAGGATCGAGTGTATTACCTCGTTTATGGTACGTCTTCTGCACGGCTTTGGCCTTCCAATGTTGGGCATGAGCCTTCCAAACTTTTGCACCTTCTCTGATGTTTCTTCCATGCTATCCATGAGGATCCCGAGGTATCTCAGCGTTTTGCTGTATTCCACCTCGTGTCCTCCAATAACAAGCTGCTCGACCCTCGGTCTTCTCCGTCTGCTGCATATCATTGCCTCCGTTTTCTCGGCCGCCAGCTGCAGGCGATTATCCAGCATCCACGCTCGAATTCTGGCGAGGGCTTTGTTGCCCGTCGCCTCCACTTCCTATGGATATTGAGTCGTCACCAGTAGCGCGACGTCGTCCGCGAAGGCAATGAGTTCTGCTCCTGCAGGTAGTGCCATGTTTAGAACACTGTTGTAGAGTACGTCCCAGAGGGTTGGTCCCAGAACGGACCCCTGCGGGACGCCCATCTCCAGTCTTCTCGTCAGGTCCGTTTCATTGTGATGGACATATCGGTCTTTGAAATAATCGCTTATGAGGTCGAGTGCATACTGTGGAATTTCATTTTTTTCCTCCAGGGCTCCAACGATTAGCTCCCAGTTTGCGCTATTGAAAGTGTTTTTTTTGTTGGCAAGATTTTTTTTGTGGCTCTTTAAACACTTTGAAATTTGTAAATTGTAATTTTTGGCTCTTCCGACTCAAAAGGTTGCCGACCCCTGCGTTAGACCATTCACGTATCATTATCAATTGATAAATTTGGGTTAACGATGTATACAATCGTACGATGTACGCAAGATACTCTCTCCATCTCTGTCTCCCATTCACAATTTCCAACTTGCAAGATACTCTATTCGTCTCTGTTTCTTCCCAAACTCAACGAGCAAAACACTCTCCGAATCTGTCTGTCTCCGAGCTCAACGTAAATAAATGCTCTTTCTGAATCATTGGAATTCGGACACAACTCTGTGTCTTAACTCTTTAAGGGGTTAATATAATTGAATCCGAGATATAACATATTTTCAAATTGGTTTCTTTCAGTTTTCCTTACAACAAAAATAACAGTTCTACCGATTTTCCGTTGTGTTTCGGTTCGAAGTCTTGTTTCAAAGATTTTCATCTTTTTGCCAAATGAATGTTTCATATTTTATCAGCTTGATAATATTCTCTTTTTGTTCAAAATGTAGATCTGGAAGATTAACGCATATATCTATTTGCCTAGTTAGTCCTTCGAAATTCTCGACTAGATCAAGATCGATCGCGGCGCGGTCCATAGATGATGGTCCCGACTCACGAGTCGGCTGCGATGAACGACGGAAACTCGTCAAGATATAATTCGTTCGGTGATAAAGAGGCCGAAATGAGGTGGCCGTAAGAGATCAATAAAATTCCGAATATCAGCACTGCTAATCTATTATTAATCCCACGTTGGAGAACCAGTGGCAAGCAAGCGAACGAGGTGAATGTTCGAACGAAGGTAGATACTTCGTATGCGCGTCTTCTTGAACCCGAAGTTGACCGTCTTCTCGAACTCGAATAAGTGATCCGCCGATTGAAGAGTTCAAGAAATTCAAGAAAAATGCGTCGTCTGGAATCGAACTTGGTTTTACGATGAGATCCTTCTCCGTTGAGGTCTAGTAGCCAACTCGTCGTATTCGGCGCCTTTTCTTCCCGGCGTAATATCTTCTTTGCGTAATTTCCGTTGCGAAATCCCAGCGTTTGTTTTGGCAGCCATTTGTTTAGTCAGCGGTTCTTAAACTGGGGTCCGCGGACTCCCGGGGATCCGCGAGAATATAAACGAAACATTTATATGCACTTGAAAAAGATATTTTCGTCGAATTATTTACGGAAAACATTGTAAAAAGATCTATTTGGTCCAAGAAATGTTTATTTGTTGGAAAAATTATGTCACAAGGGTTGAGATGGGTCTGCCAAGAAAAAAAATATTCACGAAGGGGTTCGCGAAAAAAAAATTGGTCAAGAGGGGGTCCGCGAAAAACCAGCGCTTCTTAAACTCATGTAGTCCACGGACCCCCTATTGAGCAAAAAAATCGCGGACCCCCTACTAGACAAATTTCGTTTCACGGACGCCCTCTTGAATAAATTTTCTTTTGATTTCCCATCTTAACCCTTGTTAATTAATTTTTCAAACAAATGAACCTTTATTGGTCAAATATTAGTCTAAATAGGTTTTTTACATTGTTTTTTGTAAAAAAATACACAAAAATATCTTGTTCAGAAAAAATAAATGTTTTTTCATATTTTCGCGGACCCCCGATAATGGCTTCACGGACCCCAATTTAAGAACCGCTGTTTTAGATGATTAGAAGGGTTGAAATCGTGTCAACTAAGACTGGCATTTTTTGCCCCTTTTATTTTAAAAGTCTAAATCTTTTTTAATTTTAATTTTAATTTTTCTTTTCTTTTTTTGTATATTTTGAAAATGTCAATACACATCTGATAAAAAAATGTACATTAATTTTTTTTTAAATTTATTTTTTATCGAACTTGAAAAAATACCCAAAATTAGTGTCTATAGACTAGAATATCCCCTTAATAATATTTGTCGTAAAATTCATTATTCTATAGTTATTTATAATAGTCATACATTGAAAAATAATAAGTCCAAATCAAATAAAATAAAATGAGCCAAATAAAAAACACGTGAATGTTTTTTCGTCCCTTAACAAGAATTTACACAGCTAATCGTTGAGAAACTTTTTCTAACTTGCCACTATGAGCGGGTTGAAGTCCGGATGCTGCTAATGATCTGGCTAGAGTTTAATAAAGCTAAGAGGTATCCTCTATTTTACGACTTTGCGAGAAAGAGCAACCCCATTGTGCTAATAAACTTCGATAGATTCTAGCTCAAGGGCGCATCTAACGAATTTCCACCCTGCTCATTTATAAGCTAAGAATTCATGTGACGCAAAACCACTCGGTTCATATTGAAAAATATCGATCCCACCGTAATTGTAGGAAATTTTTCGAAAAGAATAGCTTTTTCCCGATGCCATCCATGAATTCCGATATTTCATGGATGGAATTTATGAGCTTAATCGAATATCGTTTTAATACTTTTTACTAGCATCTGGCATTTCGAGCGAAATTGCTCTAAGAGATGTCAGAGATGATTCAATGGAGGCTCACTTTTTTCTTATTTTTGAAATATTGTTTTTAATTAAGGATGAAAAAGATGCGATATTTTTCGCGCTTTATTGGATGTCAGTGCGAATTCGTTTTTGATATGAAAGTATTCTCGGATCAATGTCATCATATATCAAGCGCATCAATGAAATTTATTAAATAATATTATTCAATGCCACGGTTTTAAAAATTTGAGCTTCCTTAACGGCAAGCCTATTTGACTTTTCGAACAAAATTCAAAGTATTGTATTAATTTTCCTAAAATTTCCCAAAGCGATTAAAAAAGTTTTAATATAATTTGGCCATGTCGCGGTTAAAGTTAAATGAATAAGCCATTGAAAGCTTTAAGAGCTTAAACATCTCAATAAAAGCATTATAATAAAATATTGTAAAGTATTAGCTCTCGTTTCAATATAAGGGTAGGATTTATTTAAGAATATTATGAATTATACAGTTCACGTAAATAACACGTAAAATTACAAACAACCCTTGTTAAATTTGAAAAAATTTTAATCAATCCATATAAATAAAATAAAATAAAAAGCTTTTCATTTATATAATATTTTTTGCAAAGAAACTTTACAAAGTTTTTCTATTCTAAGATGGAAGTTATGTTCTAAGTTCAAATCTCCCTCTAAATAAGATGAAAATTCTGTGATTCAGTGGATGAATATTACGGTTCAACAAACTGAAAATAGAATGAAAAGCAACTGGAAATAAATACAATAGTTTTTGAAATCAATATTATTATTTGTAGTATACATACAAATTTAATTCATCAGATTAAATTTAAATTCAATTTTGAATCTGCAATTTAAGACTTTCCGTTGAAGTGAAAGACATTACGCCATTGGGGATGAAAGAGCAACCTCGAGATGCACTTTAGCGTTAGTCTTCCCCTAGCTCAGTACCTCTATTGTGAGAAAAGGGTGAAATGGTTTTCCTGTTGAAACACTGTTCAAATTAAGATTACTTGAGTTATCTTTGTTAAAAGATATTTATAAAAGACATAGATGACACGTTGTCTTCGTTGAACGCTCATCATTGATTCAATCTTATTACGTCTCAATTATTTTTTCTTTTCTTTGAAAAACACACTTGGGAACACTGGGAACTTCTTGGGAACACTGATGAACATTAAAGCAAATCAATTTTGGACACCCTAATATTTACAGGACATTCAAATAAATATTGATATTATCAAAATATTGCCAAATATTGTTTTTGTCGTCTGTGTGTCAGTAAGAACACTGTTGATCATTAAAACAAATCAATTTTAGATATAAAACAAGATATGCATTTGCATTTTTTTACAAGATATCCATTTGAACAAGATGTCCCAACTTGATGTCACCAAGACAGTTTAATTTCTATTTCTATTAAATCCTGTAGATTTGAAACCTATGATAATTGAGTTATTAGTCCGATCGCTTAATCATGAACGTACCTAAAGGTTGCATGTTTAATATATAAAAATATTTGTATAGAACTGTGCGCTCCTCAGTTGTAGTGGCGTGGTATTTGAGTGTTATGCGCATGCGCACATAGGAAGTTATACTAGGAGCTGCAAGTAAGATAGAGCACTGTCGCTCCCGCAGTGCCGATTGAGGTTTTTTACTCCATGTGTAGTGCTTAAAATCCGGGTTTTTTTAAAACCTTTTAAATAGATTAATGAGCTTTAGCTATCAGATCCGATTTGTTGATGTTTTATTTTCGTAGCATTTCCACGGGCACACATATAACAAATTGATAAAAACTTCCTAAAGTCTATATCATCAAAACATAGGATAAATGATTTAGGACATCAAATACCCCCCCATGAGAGGCCACATTGCCTTCTATGAGGACGCTGGGGTTTCCGCCGGGAATCGCGGATTCAAACAATCGTGCATTGTACACGTACGAAATAAAAGAAATAGCAACCATTTCGCGGTACAAAATTAGCTGTGGAAATATGGTGCACATCCGCTTTCTCTTTAGTGTCACAGGTTTATATCCTCGGAGGGCACACGTGAAATATATCCGCATTTCTCTCCCAAATGTATTTTCGGAGCAGAGGATATACATTTTGGCGCTTTGATTACACGCGACGGCTGAGGTATTTATATTAAAGCCTTCTTTCTAAGAGTGCGAACATTGTAATATATTTAGATATCGGTTCACGTTTCCGCCGGAATGGGATCATTTTAAAGCTAACCGATTTGCAGCCAGCACGTTCGTGATATATTATTTTCCAAAGCACTTCTCGCATGAGCAAAATAATCCATTTCGTTATTTTCCCCAAATAAAATAAACATTTATGGAGCTGCGCGTGTGAAAAGTTCCAATTGAATCACGGAAAAAGTCCCGATGAACGCCATAGATACGGGGGACTATTCCCAAGTACCGAACGGAGCTTTAGCCAAAGCTCTACGGTATCGCCTCATATGTTCCATGGAATAAATTATCTTGAAATATTACACAACAAATTCGTGATCCATTCGAAATGAAGATCATATCTTACGATTTCATTTGAGTAACAAATATTTTGCCTTTATAACCAAAACCACAAGCTTAAAACCATATCAAATACTTTGTATAGATACAGAATGCAATTGTAGCTTCTGAACACAACAACTCTAACATAATCGAATAATTTCATAGTTACACATGAAGCTTCGGAATTTCAGTCAATTAAAGATCGACCGTAATTTAAAAAAGTTTTAAGCAATATTTTACAAGTTCAACTATTTCAAATTGACAACGGCATTATAATCTTCGATCATTTTTAAATGTGGAGTCATTGTTGCTATTTCTATTGTATTTTATGACTTTCAACAAGATGGTATCAATGAAAATTTACACTTCATTTTTTGTATGATTTTAAATTAGGACAAAACACAGCGAAAATAATAATTTTTCAGAAAAGAATCAAATTTCGTTATAGTAATATAAATCTCAATAATGAACTTCAACAATGAAGCGAATAGATTCTATTTTGAATGAATACATTGTGTTTTGTTAAAGTTACGGCATTTTAGTTCTCATCTACAAATTCCGAAGGTTCATATGTAACACCCTAAGAATGATTATAGGATATTAACATTTTTTTTAACTAATTTATTTTTTCATCATCATTAAATCAATAAAAAAAAAGCTATACTCGAAAATCATTTGTAGCGTGGGCGCGACATCTTCCGTCTCTCTTTAGGTGCAATGTGCTATTTTAACAACGTCATCTTCCGTGGCGCTGCAGGAACATTGCACCTGCAATTACCGACCGATCGCTTTTTGCGCGTGCACCGCTATCGATTGGGTGGTGACGCGCAGGAGACGGGAGTCGAGAAGAGTGACCAGTTGACCTTGACTGCGGGAGGACGTCCTTCTCGCAGCCAGATCTCTTTCTCTCCAGATTCGCCCGGGGATTCTGCCCCGAGAGCGCTACCGCTCCTATGTAACACATTACCCATTGGAACAGGAGTCACATTTCATCATATCCTGGAAATTAAATTTGTAAGCTTTATCCCATTCTTCGCATTCATTACATAATAGATTTTTCTTAATCTTACCTAAATTGATCCAAAAACTTCACTTGCCGAAGTTCATAGGGCATATACATGTGTGTGTGGTAAAAATCCAAGTCTCGCACTTTAAGGGTTAAATTATTCACAATAATTTTGGATTGAGAATAATTTGAAAAAAATAATCCATAATGATATACACGTAATGCAAGTGATCATGTGCTAAATATGTGCCATCACCCGTGTCAACCAACGAGCGCATGCATATATTACACCCGTCGTGTTTTAAACATACAACATGATTTTTATTGGGCTTTTTGAAATCCAGACTGAAATTAAACAAATTTATTATCATCCCTTAATTAAGTTAATATTTGAAATGTTTAATGGTTTGAGATGTATATTTAAGAGCTTATGCTTCTCTAAAAGCTTTACTTTAATCGTTTAGATAAACAGCAAGCCGACATATTAATGGGCAGTGATTTTTGGCCAATGAACTCTCAAAGCCTCAAAACTACCAACTAAAATACGCTGTGTATATTATGTCGACCGAATAAAAGCTCATGAAAGAGATTTTAAATTATTGACCGAATAAATTAAATTCATACAAATGTGCATTCAATTATGTGACAGCCTTTGAAACATTATTTTATATTGTCACTTATTAATTCGCTTTGGGGGTTTAAAATTGATCGAAAAATATTCGAGCACGAAGTTAAATCGGTCCGTATTATTTTATCGCCTTGTTTCGCTTTATAACGCTCATTTTTTCAAGTAATCATTGCGGAAAATCTAAATAAGCGATATTCATGGCGTATTGTATACCATTATACACGGACAATTTGCTTTTATAAAGTAAACTGTCAGGGAAAGTAGAAATAAACATCAGTTCGGAGTGAAAAGGGTAAAGCTTTCGGCAGTGAAATATTTTTAACCTTTGGAAAAACAGATGAACCTCCGTGTTAGTAGTGATGATGGTGAATATGCTCCATGTAAGCCTGCTTTGGGTTTTCGGATAAAAGCCTTTAAATAATAAGAAAATTATATTCTTATATTCATCGAAATCGATTGTATCAATCTATTATTGCCCGGGTATAGCAATTTTTCTTCGCTTTAAAATAGCAATGTGGACTGCAGCCAAGGGATTATACGGTTGAAATTAGAGGCCATATAAAAGGCTCGTCCCTTCGTCAGAAATAATGAGGAGAATTTGTGACCCATAAAATGAAAAAAGGAACGCTTTCGTATAATACTGTAGCCATGAATCAGTGACACCTTGGGCATTAAATCAAACGAAAGAATGCAGGATTTTCTAGGGAAAGGATTTCCTTGAATGAGGATGATAAAAAAGTGTGTAGAGCAAATTGTAACCAACATCTTAAATGTCACATTTTTTCATTTAAAAAACGATATTTTATGTGAGATATCACAAAAATGTATTATATCCCCAATATTTTTTTATAACTTTATTAATTTATGTTAAATAAATATTTAGTTTTATTATTGAGCTTGTTATTGTTCAATTTTATTTTAACTATGGATCCATCTTTATGAAAAAAAGCCACAAATGATAGAACAAAATAGACTAGGTAATTGCCAACATGCAATTCTATCCAATCAAAACAGACTATTAAACTAATTCCTCGTTATATTGTAGCTGGAGATGCAAAAAGGAAGGTCTATGATAGTGTTACGTAGGAGCGGGAGTGATCCCGAGACAGTCCCTGGGCGGCTCCCCGCTCCCACGCGCTCGTCAGGATGGTCGCGTTGTTGCACGGATCGGCGTCGAACAAAAATACTCTCTTCTCTAGATGTCTCTTTATTCATACGAGAGAGAGAAATCTGGCTGCGGGAAGGACGTCTTCCCGCAACCAAGGCCAACCAACCACTCTCCTCGACTCCCACCTCTTGCGCGTCACCACCCAACCGGCAACGATGCACACACAAGAACCGAACGGTTGATATTCTAGAGGCAATGTCCTCACAGTGCCACAGAAGATGACGCGGTTAAAATAAAACATTGCGCTTAAGAGAGACGGAAGATGTCGATGTTAATCTAGCGAATTAAATCTGTTCAGACTTACAGCGCCAT
Source organism: Stenopsyche tienmushanensis (assembly GCA_008973525.1). Taxonomy (NCBI): domain Eukaryota; kingdom Metazoa; phylum Arthropoda; class Insecta; order Trichoptera; family Stenopsychidae; genus Stenopsyche; species Stenopsyche tienmushanensis. The sequence goes on from WACJ01000217.1 coordinate 570,329, forward strand.
TGCATGATGAAATTAATTCGTCCACGCCACAGCATCATAATGACTGTCAATTCTGCATAAAAATTTACAAGTATGACTCTTTATTCACACGACAGAAAGAGCAAGATCTGGCTGCGGGAAGGACGTCCTCCCGCAGCCAAAGCTAATCGAAGACTCTTCCCGAATACAGCATCCTGTGCATCACCACTCAACTGGCATCAATAACAGCGATATTGCATGGGAATGGTAAATTGTCTACGCTATAATAGTTTTTATAAAAAAACCTATTAAACGGTGAAAAAATATATTGGTGTGGATTGTAAGATATGCAAAAAATAATTTACTTTAAATTACTTACATTAAATGTATGTTGTAATCAAAGGCTTAACCAAAAACCAAAATTAAGAATGTTCAATAAATTTTTCAAGTAAGACATATATAATGCATTTTATTATTATCTAACAAGAGTAGTCCCAGAAGTACCCGATCTAACATATAGATGGCGATTGTTGGTTAAAAATAATTGCTACGTTAGAAAGTACCTAATTTACAAAGCTAATGTTTTAAGTTTGAAGACGCTATGTTGTTTGTTTAGCAGCCATCAAGAATGAACGTTCTCACAGTGAATTTGTAAATATGGAAAAAGTTGGTCATCATTAGGTGATACAATAATTTTATTAACAAAGCTGAGACAGATTCAAATCTGGAAGAGTCTTCTTCTTCGTTTACGATGGTAAAATATTGGGTGGCAGAATTTAAACGAGGCCGTACGAGACGCCAAGACGAACAACGCAGTGGTCGACCAAATTAAGTGAACACGCTAGAAATGGCGAAGATCCATAAAATGGTATTTGATGACCGTCAACTGAAAGTGTGCAAGCTAGCAGATAAAGTAGGTATTTTAAACAGTACTGTACATTGCATATTGACTGAAAATTTGCACATGAGAAAGCTGTGTACAAGATGGATGCCGCGTTTGCTTACGATGGAACAAAAAGAGGATCGTGATGGTGTTTCAATCGAGTGTTTGGCGGTGTTTCACAGCAATAAATCCGAGACTTTGTGTCAAATCATAGCCATGGATAAAACATGAAAATCTTATATTTGTTAAAAGGAATTTACTTTTAATTATTTAAGCCAAAAGTCATGTCAGAAGTGTGATTCAATCTATTAAAAATTCTTAACCAAAGTGTAAAAATATTAAAATTTCGATGTACCGTATAAAATATTATGAGGGCGAACTTAAATATAAATTTGTTGGTTCATGAGGGTTGGCAGGGGGCTCGATAAGAGACACAATTTCAATATTATATGTGAGCTTTTATCATTTGTATAATTCTGTACTAAAAATCGAGGGGTCAAGCAAATGTCCGAAAGGTTACAATGGATGTCGCAGTAAAATTGTTTCCACTCGATTTCCTTCGAATCCTTGGAGAAATATTGGAAAGGATCTAAAAAGCTTACATGCAAAATCAATGAAGCCAATGCGGGATGAATTTAAGTATTTATTTAAATAAATATTACATTATTTCCGTTATAGATTGTAGTATCCAAAAATATTGTGTTTAAATAGCATTCATTAATGCGGGTAATGTCAGATGTTTGTAATATTCTAACATGTTGATTATATACGTTTTATAAAATATAATTGATGATTTAATGTGCATTGATTATCTAAGGAGGGTTCATCAGGGTGGTTTTATTTATATGGGTTTTCTAGAATTTATTCGTCTGGGAAAATTCACCCTTGCGATTGACATTTACGATTTTTCCCGAGCAAATTTCTAGGAACTTATTATGCGAAATTGCAACAATAGATGGTTGTAATCCTAATCCGCAAAGAAAACGAGGACCTCAAAGGCTTAATAAAAAGGTAGAATGGCTCGAAGGCTTTATGTTTACAATGAGCCGTTACGATTGCTCGTAGAACTCGTTATTTTTGGTCATTAAGTCGAGGAGAGACATGCTCTCGAAAAAGTAAACAAACCGCAAAAGGTTTTCTCCATCTTCATGAAGATTCAACCTTCCGAGGGCCTTCGGGTTTCTTCCATCATTTCCTATTGCCCGTGCCCGAGCAATTTAATACTTCCATTTTATTTAAAGTACCCTTTTATACGTCAACGTCTATACCGTTCAATTAGACAGTCTGTGTTCGGCCGCTTCAACTTATATCCTTGGCCGAAATTAATTCGGTAGTTTTTCATTTTAGACAATTAAAATTTTCCAAAATAGGAAAATTATTTAAAAAAAAAATAATAATGTGAGTTGTTTGCTAATTCGACTATATATACTGTGTATCTTCGATAAACACAACATATAATATCAATAAACTCATAAATTCATCGTTTATCGCCTATATTTCTGTGAGAACGTTAAAAAATACATTTTTAATCTTTAAAAAATGTTGTTGTACTGTTGATGACCTTAGGTTTAGTTTCAGCTTCTCTGTTATACGACTTTTCGCTTTAAGGCCAACTTTTTCGGAACGTATCTAGGCCGTAAAACGTGGTATGGGTATACTTATGTATTCGCTAGATTAACAGTGTCATCTTCCGTCTATCTTTAGCCGCAATATGTAATTTTAACAGTGGCATCTTCTGTGGTGCTGCGCTTCTTCTAACGCTATCTATCTATCTCTTATTGCGCGTGCATCGTTGTCGGTCCGGTGGTGATGCGTAGGAGATGGGAATCGTCAGATGACCTTGGCTGCGAAAAGACGTCCTTCCCGCGACCATATCTTTCTTTCGCACAATCAGTAAAGAAATCAGTCAAGGCTGCATAACGATCCGATAACAGAAAGATCCAATGCAATTTACCATCAAATTACAATTACCGGTAAAACAGTAAAAATACCTCCCATTACCAGTTTATCGGTTATTAACCGACAAATAAAAAAAGTTTAAATATTAATATATAAGCACAAGTTCACAAAATAAAATATAGCATTTGGATTGGAATGAAAATAGATCCTAATAACTAATCTGCTAAGTTGCTAAGTTTACCCTAAACCCCAGAGGCAAACCCCCAAGAATCATCGAGATAATATTCTCCATTTTAATATTAAATTTTGTTAACATTTCCTTTAAATGCTCAATTTTTTTTTTGAGTCAAAATTGATACATTGATTCGAACATGTTTAAATATTTCCAAAGTCGAAAAAACAAAACTTATAATTTCGCATGCATATAGAATGCCTACATCTATACTTGATTTGCTATAAAAAATCCGGTAATTTTTTATAGTAATTACTGGTAAAATGCAAGCCCCGAGAGCGCCCCCGCTCCACGTTACAATGGTGTCAGAAGTGGTCATCTCATGCTATACTTGATGTTATATATATATGAAATGCAAACCTTTTAAAATCATTATTTAAGATTAAATATATACTAAATCTTCAAAAAAAATATAAAAATGCATTGATAACGTCAATCATACCTAATTTGTTTTCTGTAGCATGTATGTGGAAATTTAAAAAAAATATTAATTAATGAAATACAATTAATTAACGACAATTTATTTAAAAGCATATTTTAGTATATAATGCCATTTACTAATAGAATAAACAGAACACATCACTCAATAAGTTCGTAGGATTTTTTTGTACAATTAATTGCAAAAATCAAAACGAATAAGAAATCCTACGAATTTATTGAGTGATGTTTTAGAATCGGAGCGTTAACATATTTACTAAAGGGCTAATAAACTTTTAATTTGTACACGCCAGAAGTAATCTAGGATGATCCAAACATACAACTGTTGAAGCTGTAAAAAATATCGTTTAGGGGGAAGATTGAGAGAAAAATTCAATATTCAACTTGTACGTGAGACATTAAAGTGATGAGATTAAACTCGGTGAGCGTTTTACTAAGCACCTCGTAAAAATCTTGCAAAAGTTTGTCTGCTTCCACTTTGGGATGGAATAAAAGCAGAGAGCATCGACGGAGGCTGAAACTTTTCGACTGTTTCACCGCAAACATATTTTATTTTGCGAATATATTTTTTCACAGAAATGCCGTCGAATTATGCCCCACGTAATAATATCCCCGTGTAAACGGCATTATGGTGATTATAGTGGGTATAACCTATTATTATTGGCAAAGCTGCTAGACGCATGATCCGATTAGTTTCATAAAGGCTTATCCTGTATCAATACATATTGATTAAAATTAATCAAGCGATAAGGGGATTAATGACGCATAAAATAAGGATCTCATTTGATAATATTATTAGAAAATCTATTTTTCGGCTAATAACTAAATATATTAAAGTTTGGCTTTAGAAAGTACAAAAGTAAATATAAGATAAGTAAATGATATCAAATTATTTAATTTAAGATCATCACACAATAGCAAAAAAATATTCGTGTTTTAATTATTGAATAAATTGCTTCGATAGACCAGATGAAAGCGTTGAATCAAGTGATAAACGTGTTGTATGCCGTTCAAATTTGTTCTCCAAGCATAACGAAATAAATTTTAAATTAATTGATTTTCTTTGATTGTGTTTGGTACTATAAATGCTATGTTTTGATTAAAAAAAGATGGCCCATACAAAGACCTAATTTAAAAGCCACTTGCCACTTGACGTTAGTAACACTTTAGTCCGGCGGATCCTTTAGCAAGTATTGATATCGTACATTACGAGTATTTATAGCTTCCAAATAAGCGCACCAACTTTTGGGTACCCCTAATATATCGATTTACGATGCCAAAAAACGAGAACAAATGTCTTTGTTCAAGGATAATGCGAATGGCAAAATACACTCTCGACCACTCATGCAAAACTGTCCTGTTTTTACCGTCGGGTAACGACCGAAAGGGTTTTTGTTCGGCGAAAAAAAATAAAAACGGACCATCATCATCAATCAATGTTGTCTTCGTTCTATTGATAACCGCAGAGGGAGAAAAAAAGCCACTTCCGTCAAAAAACAAATTTCGCTATACATACATCCGCCCATCCGAGCACCGCTTCGTCGGTCCTCTAAATGTTATCTTATTCCAGGAACGACGTTATATGGCCATTAAGGTTTTCCTCGATGTTGACCCTTTTCTCTAAGGATATTTCCTCGTGTCCTTCATATGATAAAGTGTTTTGAAAATCCTGTTTACCCAACGTCATAATCGTATGAATATATTATATGGGCTTATACAGATTTAAGCTTGCCCACTTGCTGACGCAGTAATCGCATTAATATTTCCAAAGCGAAATTAATTATTTAAAATTAATCAGATAAATTAATTTTACAATTTAGAAATATTTAATTACACATACGTATTTAAATTATTACCACCACTATGATTATTCACATATTTGAACGTCAAGTGATATCGGCATAATTGGAATTATTGTACTTATCGAGGAGTTATCTCAAAGACTAGAACCTCATGGAACACTATACAAACACATTTAAAACTCATCGCCAAAATTAATAGGCTGGGTGTTATGGGATAGGATGGATACCGCACGCTTATGCCTCTTCCCTATAAATCCCAATAGACCTTTTTTGAATAGCATTATAAATGGTAATGTAAGCTACAAAGTGAATGCTCATTCGGAACCCCACTTCTGACACCATTGAATTGTACGAGTAGAGCGGGGGCACTCTTGGAGCAGAATCCTTGGGTGACACCCCACTCCCACATGCTTGTCGAGATGGGCACGCTCGCACGCAGTTCCGTTCTGCTCTTGTATTATTAATCATTAGCTTCTTTTTTAACGACGAGAGAGAGACCTGGCCGCGAGAAGGACGTTCTTCCACAACCAAGGCTATCCGACGACTCCTCATGAGTGCACTTGTGTGAAATGACAGCTGTCGTTATTGTGTACGACGGAAGATTTCGCTGTTAATCTGGTTTAAATTAAACCTATACAGATTAACAGTATTATTACATGCGGATGATAGTTCATGCTATATTATCAAAAAATAAAGTAGAACATTCGTATTTTTTCAAGAGAAAGAAGACATAAAGTAAAATTGTATCTAGCTCGGAAGTTTGTACAAAAAAGGATCAAAGGACTACCAAAACGTTAAATAATGAAGGAATTTATCTTCTCTAATACATAAAAATGAATTGGGTTTTGTTCGTTCGAAATGCGGTGCCATACCGTTCATCGAATTGCAATAAAACTTCGTCCACTTATTGCTAAGGATTTCGCAAGTAACATTGGCATAGTTTAATATATAAAAATTAATGTTTGTTTGTCCGTGTTTAATGCGCTGCCATATCCTTCATTCGATTGCGATAAAACTTTGCCAACTTATTGTTTGCACTTTCTAAAATAATATAAGTATAGTACAATTAGCTTACAGTAGATCTTATATATAAAAGTGTTTGTTCATATTTATAATAAAATCAACAAAATAAAATATATTTAATTATTTCTATCATTCCTAATTAAACAAGATAATTCTTTCAAATTTCTAATGATATTTTTAGAATTATTACTTCTGTGGCAGCAACGCGCAGGGTTCCAGTTAGTATTTCATTATTTTTAATCAGTTTTAATTACCACAATCAGACATAGGCTATCTCTGTGGAAATAAATTTTTTACATCAAATTGTGATTGGAGATGAAAAAAGGATTGTTTATGACAACATAAGTTGTAAACATCAATGGTTTTCGCTGAGACAAAAACCATTACCGAACTCCGAAACCTGGATTGACGACCTGTAAGACTCTTTTGTGCATTATGTAAAAAAATAATATTGGTCATGCATCAACATTTTCAAAGTAAAAGATTTACAGAATAAATGCAAACATTTATCTGTCTGTCAATTGTATTTCCATGAGAACGCTCAGAAAATTAAATTATTTGTTTGCATGTTTTATTATTGAAGTTTATTTTATGCTAGTTTGGATGCTGCAATATTAAAAAAATTGAACATTTAAGCTTCTTAGCCATAAATATGCGTATCACGTAAAATATTGAATGGATACAAGAGAACCTGACAAGTGGCGATACGACAGCGACATATGCGCATTTGATCAGCGCCATTATCTATTCATTAGCAATTTATTTGGCCGAAAAGACAGTTGACTTTTATTCCTGCTTATAGGATTACTATTATATTTACATATTTACTGTCACCGAGCAATAAATTGTTTCTCTAACAAATAATTTTCTTGAAAATAGTTCATCGACAAAATGAATTATTCATCGACTTTGAATATCCCGTAATGGAAAATTTTCAAGCGAAGTTAATCGACTTATCCCACGAAAGCGTCCTTTCGTAAAATTGGCTGATAAATTCATTCATTTTGTGTATTAAACGGAAATCAGTTAGGGTGTGTTTATTAACACCATTTTACATCGAGTTTTTGCGAGGTAAATTTGAATTATTTCAGCATACATTTTTATTAATTCATGACTATTGAATTGATTTACAAATGGAATTTAAGTATGAGAATATTTTTGAGGCATATTAATATTGTGATTAATGTATGGATCGCTTTTACGGTCTAAGGCAAGGCGGCACCCGCTCTTAACAGTGAGCCATTGAAGCCACGCGTTTAAAGGCCATATACCAAAATACCGTTGCAAGTACAATATGATTCATATCTGATCACGTTTTATAACATTTTAAGCGGATTTATACCCATCCAAATATTTTATCCATATGAAGTAGGTCGAGGCCGTTTCATGTAATTGAAAAGTAAAATAAAATCAATCGCATCATAAAAAACTCTTCCCGTTCATTGGTAAATGTAATAATCGAATAAACAGGCGTCCTCATTCATGGAAGCTGCAAAATAAACATTCAGAGCTCCAACTTTGATGTTCTAAAGGGAAACGACGACATGCTTTCGTGTCTGAAGTATCATCCTTTTGCCGCCCGTATCCGGTAAATTGAAAATTCGATTCCCGCTGTGAACGTTTAGTAACGATGTATAAATAAGCGTTTTTCTATCATTGGATAAACCTTTAATTATTTCCAAACATGATATACATTCGGTAGTGTAGTGGTTGATATTTTTTATCACTCAAATGTTTGACAATTGCACAACAACAGCCTCAAAATATTGATAGTACACTCAATTACCTTCAAGGTATTTCCAAAATAAATATTTAAGATAGAACTATTTAAGTAACCGCTAGCTAGAAATTGAATTTCAAAATCATCCCTTAAGCCACTATTAACTATAAAAACAACAATAAGAATTTGTGTCTTCAAATTAATCGACAATTTTCAATAGAATCTTCAGCAACCCCGTATAGGGTAATACAGACAATACCATAATTTAACCTTTTAAGGGACATTTCTGCCTTGTTAATTCAAAAAAATTTTTCTTCGTGCATTGGAAAGACTAAGAATACTATCAGTAAATTTCAAGTCGATATAAATAAAATTCGTATTCTTTTTCCAAGCTCACGGAAATATTCTCAAACGTTTTAGATGAGCATTATTCATGAAATTTGGCAGGCACATGTGTAATAAACGTTTTCATCATATAGACTAAAATTATCTAAAAATATTGAAAAATATTTATTTAATGAACAAAAAACTACAAAAAATGTTGGTAAAAACACATATTTTACTTTGATCGTTCATTATTTTTTTATTTTACAATATTTCTTTTTAATTATAGGTCAAACTATACAAAATATTATACAAAATAAAAATATGTTTAATTTCTTATACTGCAAATTTTCTATTTAGGACTTATAACTTCCGTGGTGAAGAATGTCATTGTTCGCTCATCGACATAGGTGGCTCTTCCAACTCCATTTTTTTTGGCTTTCATATAGCATTTTTATGCGAACAAATTAAATCTTTCATTGGAAAAAGTATTAAAAAAATATATATTAGGGTGTCCCATAAGTTTCTTTCGTTTTCATATTAAGAAAAAAATAATCAATAATTTGTATTATATCAAGATTTATTGAATAATATATGATCCATTCTATTCTATTACCTTTTTCTATTTCTCCGGAGTCTCATAATGTCTTCTTGCCAAAATTCCCCAGGTTTGTTGGCAAAATATTGATCAAGGTGGCAATTGTATCTTTTAGATTGACTAGTTGGAAACAATATTTTGTTGAATTGATCGTTTCACCTTGCTGAAGTAGCTCATAATAAACTACCCCCTTCCAGTCCCACCAAATGCATAGCAAAACTTTTTTTGGATGTAGGCCAGGTTTAGCTACAGTTAAAGCTTCTGTACCCTTAGTCCAAGACCGTTTATGTTGGATATTCTCATAGAGTATCCAAATTTTATCTCCAGTGACAAGTCTCTTCAAAAAAGGTTGGCTATTATGTCGTTGGAGAAGAAGAACACATGTTGAAATACGCTGAAGGATATTTGAGTCAGTCAGTTCATGAGGAAGCCACACATCTGAACGATTGATGTAACCCAATTTTGTCAGATGATTATGGATGAATGCTCGTGGAATTTCTAACTTATTAGGTATTTCGCGGGTTTTCTTCAAACATGGCTATGATTAGATCTGTGTTCATTTGCGAAAGAAACTTATTGGACAACCTTATACAAGTTACATGCAATCGATCAACTTTTTTATTCCACAATTTAAATGTGGAGACTTAATAATATCTTAGAGCTATTTTTGTCTGATTTCATCGAATATTATGTAGTGAATAAATCTAAAATCATGCTCCGAGGATCAGATCAAACAGAATACGTGACCACCACCAATTGCTGGGCTGAACCCTCGAGGGTCAAAGGATTCTGCCCGACAGAAGGCTATATTCGTCTCCTTGAATTATGACCTGAAGAGTGGAAAAAAGGTCTCGATATAAAGTGTGGAGCGTTTCCAAAATTTTCATGTCATACTGGGGTCCTTTCTCAGCTCCTGGCGTTTGTATGAGTGTGTACAAACTTCCATATGATAATTATTCAAGTAAGGTATTAGTGAAGGGTTCTTCATTTTGCGGATTCATGCTGACCTTATCCCTCACCTCGTAAAACCTTATGTCGTCTACGTGAGACAATGAGATTCCAGAGATCGTCGGATGCTGGAATTTCTCTTTGTTCAACAAAATAAAACATTCGCTTTTGACCATAGTTTAAGATTAATAGCTGCAATTGTCGCATTCCGACATGCTTACATCTCCCATATGAGGCGGAAAATATTAATTTTTATATGTCATTGATGTTTATCACCATAATTTAACCGAAAAATGTTTGTATAACATTTAAAGAGCATTTCCATGGACTCATTACAGATAACATAATAAGGGCTTGTTTAATATAGTTATATATATATAATTTATAGATAAAATCTTGTCAATACTTTGTTTGAATACTAAAAAAATAAAAAGGTTTTGGATCAATTTTAGTATTATAATTCTGAATTTAATTCCAAAATTCGCTTGGCATTTGATATTTGATACTATCTAAGATGACTTATACCACAGGATATTTCCAGCATAGTTTTACATAGTTATAAAATATCACTTTACGACTTCATCGCGGCTGTAAAATTTTACAAGCGGTGAAAAGTGGATTACAGAAAAATACAATTTCGTTTCGACAAATTTAAAGCATTATTTTTCTCCACTCGTTATTTTGAAAAATATGCTTATTTTTAGACTTAATTGGTTCGATTCTTTTGATCTTTCGCTTATGACAGATAAAAGACCAATTTCCCTAAAGAGTAAACAGATGTTTTTCGGCTCAAAGCTATCAATAATAATGTAATGAGGAACATGCTCCGTAAAAGTAGTAGAATGGATGGAAGAAAAAATGTATTTCATTTGAAGTTGAACGAGCAAATTCCTATGTAAAAAAAGTTTATTATTTTTATAATAATTAATAAACGAAGCCTTTGTAATAACATCAATTATTTCGAATAGCATTAAAAACAGACGACCTACATATAGGTCGATGGGCACATATATATAACTTGAAATATATTACATGTAAGCCTATTATCAAATAAATGCCTTATTAAAATATAGAGTGTTTATAATGTTACGAGATTGGCCTGTAATTTTTGAGTTTATTTTATTTAATGGGAGTAAACATACATATCTAATTAGTATAATAAAATGATGAGATCTTATATTTTGATTATGTAGAAATAATTGATTAAAATTTTATGCAAAATAGGTACCGAATTTAGCTCACAAATATCTAGGCGCAAATTATTTCCATGTATCGTTTTGAAACGAAACTACAAAGAATCTGTGTACAAATCATTATTTTTTTTATTAATATTTAATTGGTTTTAAATTTTTTGATACTTAAATCCTTTTTATCAATAATTTATTAAACAAACTTTAGATCATGGTTTTAATAACATTTAAAAAGGTTGCTCAAATCCAACTTTTCTGTATTTTATTATAAATTATCCATCAGATTATTTCACTCAATAAATGGGTAGTGTGGTGATAATCTTCTTAAATCTTACATTATCGTTGCATTATTGTTTTAGGAATACACTCAAACTTTTTTTTGTGCGGTAAATACGTTCCGCAGAAAATCGCACAAAAAAGCTATGATTTACATAAAAAAAGTGAAGATGCGTTCCATGGATTTTAAAAACCGCATAACTTTGAAACAGCTATATAAAATATACTCAAAATCGCATAAAAAAAACAGGAAAACAACAAGGCAATAAAAAAATAACATTTTTGGTAGCTTTTAAAGGACGTCTTGCATCATTGGTAAAATTTTAAGGATGTCTGACATCTGGCATCTCAAATGCCAGAAACCCACTAGAGAAATTCTAATTATTTTAATTACAACATTTTTGACATTACTCAAAATCACTCTCTTCTTCGGAAGAAATAGTAGGGAAAATGCAAAAAAAACGAAATAATTTTTTTCAAAAATCTAAACCAGAATAAAGGACGTAGTCGAAATTCAGCGATAGCAGATGCAATATGATTTACACAGGCCCAAATTATAGTTTTTTTCCAAATTTCGGTTAGTGTTGAGGATTTATTTTCTAGTTTATCCAAAATATTCCCGTAAAAACCACATAAATTCGAAATCGCACAAAAAAAGTCGCACAAAAAGAGGTTTGAATGTATGTTTATCCAACGAACTTATTGAGTGATATGTTATACCGATCCATTAAATCTATTCTTTTATTTAAAAAAAAATCGTCCATCTATTCTGTATCTTGATTTCTTGGTAGTTTTCTAATTGTTTCTGGATTTAAATATTCCTATAAGTTTTATGTACGTACTCTAGGATTTCTCTTAAAATAATTCCATATTAACCGTTGTTGTCTATTTAGGTTTCTCGGCTTTTTTGAAGTTTTTCTCCAATATTTCTAAAAGTATTAATTTCTCGAGATGATATTTTATTAGTTTTCTAACTTTAGCGATGTTTCATTTAGAACATTTTTTCAACAATATACTTGAAAATGTTATATGAAAACCTTAATATTAACACATCATTTGCGGGAAAACTAGCGTTAGCTTCTGCTTGCGAGCATTGCAAGGATAATCTTTCTACGTCCTAAAGTTAATTAAAAATATTTTGATGACATTTTTGACATATTTGTTGAATTGAAATGTATGTCGATTTATAGCCTTCACCAGAAAATCACATTTTATATTTTGTTTTATAAGAATAATTGAGTGTTTTTACTTTGCTAACATCATTTTTGGAAAGGTTGATGATACATGTTGATGATTTATATGAAATTGTGATGTTTTTATGTGCAAATTTAATGTGTTGGCTCATATAGCAATAAAATGAATAATACTGGAAAAATATTTCCAAAAATCAAACATAGTTTATGGCCACTCAGTGTATTGAAATGTGCTCTATTTAAAAAAATATCGTTTTAATAAATCCTCATAAGTCAAGTAACAGAAAAAAATATAAAGAAATATCATGTGTTAATATTAGCCGATATTAACCAAAAGCCAGGGTAATTCATAAAAATATGTTTCCCGTGCGCAACCATCAATCGACAGCCGATTCCCGTACGTAATGTGTTAAGAGTATAAATATAAATGCGAAAATATTTAATGAAGCAATAGGTATACTATTTAGTTATTAATTATTTTTTGCTACATTAATGAAATAGAATAAACAGTTATTTTATTTTACAAATTTGATATTAACGTTTAATTTTATTGAATAAAATCCATTTTAATAGAGCATTTCATAGATATTTTCAAAATAATACGCTTATAACATGGCCGTCGTGACTCACTGCAAACGTAGCATTTTAAGGCAGCTATTTATCAATTTAAAAGGTTGTTTATCTCTGTAAAAAAAAGGCGGATAAACTATTATTAAAACACAAAGAATGGATTGCTTAAGTAAAAAAAGTCGTGTAGAACATTATCGTTTTATATCCAAAGGCAACTATTCCATGCACTTGTTGACACTTTAAGAGGCAGTTGCCTTAAGTGGTCACACTTAGGGTGACTTTATTGTTATTGCGATAAAGCTCTTACAGGAAATGTCAGTAAATGGCACGACGCCTCAAGGGTGGGTGATTTTAATTTATGTGCGATACAACCTTTTTAGGGCCATTATTTCGATTGGGGGGAGCGTCGAATTTCGCGCGGTTTTTCGACGCCATTACGCGACGTAGCCGAGAAGCGCTTCTTTTTCCATCGCGTTAAGATAAAGTTGATTTTGTTATTGGATGTAAAATCCGAATTATTTTATTTGCTTTCTTACATTCTTCAAACATCATCCAGGAGCTTATCCTTCTTTTATGTGTACATATCGGAGCCCGAAAGCGAAAATATTCTACGTCTCGTCTTACGGTTCGATAAACTTTTTAGAATTCGCTTTAGGAAAATCAAACCGAAATAACACTATAAACACGATTTTTGCGCTTTTTATTGAAGTCGATTTTTTCATATTGTTACACACTAAAGCAAGTTATAAAATATGCTTTATTTTTTTAACCATTTTGATTTAAGAAACGCCAATGTTGGATATAATTCATGCCAAATTATACATACTTTTTTCTTTTGTTGTTGCCATATCGATTATTTACCTTAGATGTTGCCATATCGATTATTTACCTTAGATGATATTAAAAACCTTTCGCATATAGTTAAAATAAGATAAACTTATTAAAATCGATATTTATTGGCAAGAAATTATTATAGATTGGCGAAATTATCGTAATTTTTTATAGATATTGTAACAAATCAGTCAACCAAATGAAGCCATGCCTAACTTTATTAATTATCTCAAGATTTATTAAAAAAGAAGCTGCAAGAAATAAGGCCAAATCTGAATTGAAACGATCAATCAGATTAATTTATATTTTTGAACTCTTAAATTATATCCTCAATCTTGATTTAAGCCCGAATTTTTATAATTAGAGTACAATAACCGGGACTCCGAACCGTTATTTTCACAAGAGCGAAAACCGAAACTAAACTTGATGCTTATTATGTATTTTGTTTGGTTATCTCTTTCTATATATTTGCTATGTACCCAGACCCGATTTTCTAAGATTCTCCCAGACTTAAATTCCTCCTCCCAATGAACTCGCAGATTTAAATTTGTTTCCTAGAGTTATGTTATCCAACCTGAAAGTAAAATACAAAATAAATTAAATAATTATAGATAATAAAATCTACAATATTATTTATGTAAAATGCTTATTATAAAAGAGGAACCAAATGTTCAAAGTTAATATAGAAAGTATGTAAGTAGTTTTTAATATTAATAAAGTTCACAATGAATCACCCAAAGCTGAACCGAAAACAAAAAAAAAAAAGTTATATTCCTGGAGTGAAAACCGTAACCAAACCGATATAAATGTTTCTAAATAAACCAGAACGAAAGCCGAAAAGAAAAAAAATAACGATTAGAAGCTTTGACAATAACCAACAACATATCAACTTTTTGTGAATCAATATTAAGTCTATCGAAAAGTCTTTGCCGATTGTTTAACAATTGAAGATTTAATTTATAATTTCATTTTTATTTACAAAATATTACAAACCATAATTTCCTTAATTATTACTTACTATTTATTTGAGTTTTTTAATTCCTCTTTTGGAAATACTTCCTGTTTTGATAAAGTCTTCTGGTTTAATTCTCGAAATTTTACATTTAATTTTTTGTTAAATTTTTCCAATTTCTAATAAAGCGTGGGCGATTTACCATCCCCACGTAGTAGCGACATCTTCCATTTCTTTTCAGGTGCAATGTGCTATTTTAATTGCGCCATCTCTTGTGGCCCTACGGAGACATTGCATCTGCTTACCGTCCAATCGCTTCTTGCGCGTGCACCGTTGCCGGTTGGGTAGTGATGCGCAGGAAGCGCGAGTCGGAGAGTCGTCGGTTGGCCTTGGCTGCGGGAGGTTGTCCTTCCTACAGCCAGACCTCTCTCTCTCTATCTGTAGCGCGGAATAAATAGTTATCTTGTGAAGAGAGTCTTTCCATTCGATGCCCTTCGTATTCCCATCCATTCATCCAGCAACACCACAGCCCAACAGAAGAACGAACCCATGTAGTGGCGCGGCCATCCCGACGAGCACCTGGAGGCGGGGAGCCACCCGGGGACTCTGCCCCGAGAGTGCCCCTGCCTCAAACGTTACACTAACAATACACATCTGCAGTTATTGTTTCGCCAGATTTCATAAATTCATAATGAATAATTCCTTGAACATTCTATGAAACGCATAAAAGAATCTTGCGAGTCGTCAATCCAGGTCTCGGAGTCGAAATTTTTTTTTTTTCTCAGCAAAAGCCATTGACGTTTACGACTTATGTTATCAAAAACAATCCATTTTTCATCCTCAGACGATTTATCGATACACCTGATATAAAATTTATTTTTCTCACTAAGAACCAGTTTATAAATCAATACTTATTGCAAAATCAATTTACATTTTATTACATTTATGCTGATCTTAATAATTTGATGATTCCTAAAGTATTTGTCTTCAATTTTTATTCTAATGGTTCTAAGTATATTGATTTATAATATTATAATATATAAACAAAGATACCACAATAACATTGCTTGAATTTTGAACTTTATAGTTACTAAAAGCGTACAGATGATCGATAATCCGGATAATAATTCATGTTTCTACCTTTAATGCAGTTCATGGCTGATGTGAATATAAATTTGAATTATAATAGAAGGAAAATGAAGGCTGTTATTTTCAAAATACTAAGAAAGAAGTCGTCTATTGAATTACATTTTCATTTTGAGCGTTGTAGTTTGAAGTATGAATCCATTATTTATATTCATGAAAACCGTATAAATTTATATCGAAAATTTTCCCGTTTAAGCTTTGTTTGAAAGCTCAAGCCAGGTTGTATTATTTTCACTCAAAAATATTTGCATTGAGGTGGCATATAGCCGAAGTTTTCAATTTACATTTTACATGTCGGAATGAAATTCAACAATAACACAAAATTTATGTATTATGATAACACGAATTCAGGTCAATTACATACGTGTGATAAAACAAACAGCATCCCCAATGGGGAATTCTTTTCGTTGGTGGATAGTTGTGGATTTATTAAATATTAACATTTGGAAAAATATATATTTTATTCAGACACCAAAATGAGTGTTTTACTATTTAATATAAATTGCACCTACCAAAGAAAGGATATAATATATGTCTCTGCGACGCTATCTGGTAATTCTATCTCTCCACATATACTCTACAAGAAACGTGACATGGACCACAAATACGCGTCTTTTGGACTCTGTATTTTCCCAATGGAGTTTTATAAATATATGAACCGAAATATTCCTATATCTATAAGAATATAGCTCTTTGGGAAAACATTCTTGATCACAGAATGTACTTTTGGGCTTAACGTTACGGCGACACGAGGACACATCAAAATATTCTCACGTATAAACCCTAAAACGTATACGTGATATCAATTCGTCCAAAATTAAATATAATGCTTAATATTTTGCTTGTAAATAACGAAATGTTAAGGCAGTGATACCGATCGACTATTAATGAAAATGAGGCAATTCGTCCAAAAAGTGCCAAATAATGGCATCCCTTATTTGAGGAAGGTAGAAATTTCATTCATCAAAGGTATTAATATTCATTCACAAAATACAACCGTCCGTATTTATGCAAAGATATCTGGGATTGAAATCCACAAAGGATCCAAAAATGGACTATTCTTTGACAATGCGAAATATGAACACCAAGGCAATATCATCTTGATTAAATTCATAATAAGATCATATTGTGCGATTTCAAAGCGATTGCGAACCTAATAAATATCAGCTAATAAAAATATATCGTCCTACCTTTCTAATAAAAATGCTCAATAATTATCTGAATGTATTAGGGTGTCCCATAAAAATCTTTCGTTTTCATATTAAGAAAAAAATAATCAATAATTTGTATTATATCAAGATTTATTGAATAAAATATGATCCATTCTATTCTATTACCTTTTTCTATCTCTCCGGAAGTCTCATAATGTCTTCTTGCCAAAATTCCCCAGGTTTGTTGGCAAAATATTGATCAAGGTGGCAATTGCATATTTTAGATTGTCTAGTTGGAAATAATATTTTGTTGAATTGATCGTTTCACCTTGTTGAAGTAGCTTATAATAAACTACCCCCTTCCAGTCCCACGAAATGCATTGCAAATTTTTTTTTTGGATGTAAGCCAGGTTTAGCTACAGTTAAAGCTTCTGTACCCTTGGTCCAAGATCGTTTATGTTGCATATTCTCATAGAGTATCCAACTCTCATCTCCAGTGACAAGTCTCTTCAAAAAAGGTTGGCTATTATGTCGTTGGAGAAGAAGATCACATGTTGAAATACGCTGAAGGATATTTGAGTCAGTCAGTTCATGAGGAAGCCACACATCTGAACGATTGATGTAGCCCAATTTTATCAGATGATTATGGACGGACGTTTGTGGAATTTTTAACTTGTTAGCTATTTCGCGAATAGTATTGGGTACATCTTATATGATAAAATGGAATTTCAATGATACAAATTAGTCATTTAAATTAGATCCTCTCCAATAACTTCATATTTATTTTTCAGGTGCATAAACTCAAGCTACCCCTGAATAAAGACAATCAAAATATCGATATGTATCGCCATAAATTGAATTTTCATAGAATTGGAATCCTATTTATATATATTAATATATATATGATAGGATTAGCGCTTTCTTGGAAAATCGTTTTCCTCTCTCATGTATTCATTTCAGCAAGTGATGTCCGAAAGATACACGAAAACAGGTCAAGGATGACCCTATTCAAGCGCAGATAAATTTACATTACTTTATGTACGATATCCACTTTCCAAGTAATTGTTTTTATTACGAAAAATAAGGCCATGAAATCCTTATTTTTCCCGAATCAATGCGACGAAGCCTTAATTTGAATGGCATAATCTGCGAGGATTATTCGTGGATTTATCTCGACGCGTATTAAAAACTATTTCTCTTATTGCGAAGATGGGAAGGGCGAATAAAAAATGAGATAATGGCGAAAAAGCGCTGAGAAGACATCCATAAAGAAGATTTACAAACAACTACTTTCTTTTTGCTAAGTAACTTCAGGAATTCGTTTATTTCCTAATTTATACCGAAATAAATAAGGTACCCCTGCATTAGGTAGAAATTTATTTCAGTGTACTCCCAATGGCGAATGCAATAAATTTCAGTAAAGCCTCAAGTGTAGTAAATTTATTAATGTGGAGAATATGCGGTTTTTCATATCAGCCAAATGAATTAATATACAGTCTTGCTTAATTTTACAAGCTTCGTGCGATATAAAAATAAGATTAACGATAGATATATTAAGCTTTCTCTTCGTTAATCATATTTTATAATATTTAGTGTTCCACTTGAATTTATTGTTAACCAAATGGTCCTTATGTACATAATTTTATTAGATAAAGGATGCTAAATCCTTCCTTTTTTTCAAAGAGTAGAGAATTTTAACCTTTTAAAGGGGTGAGCAAATTTAAAATCGACGTATTCGTTGATGCCATAATCGCTTTACACCAACTATTTTCTGTCAGCTCCTATCAGCGTAAGATAATCTTCAATTCGAGGCAAAGTCAATTGTAAAAAAATACTTTTGATAGCATACAAGACCACCTTATTTCTTTATATAAACAAAACACAAAAAATCGATTCATTTGCGCCTGCTTTAGAAGGGAATGATAATTGGACAAAGACTCATTCAACAAGCAGCGATGAATAGCAAGCAAATACAAGCAGCTCAATATACAAGAATGCTTTTTCTGAAAAGTGGAGGGGGGATCCCAGGCCCTGGGATAGTACTCCTTTAGGGGTTAAGACAAGTGTGTTTGTACGGTTACATTAGTGATTTAAAACGGGATTTAACCAAAACCGAAATGAAACAACAGTATTGAACCGATTTGAAACTATTGCACACATTTTACGCAAAAGCGAGTTTGATTGTTTTTTTTTTGTTGACATTCACCATTCTTATGAAAAAATTATTATATGGTATTCATATAATAATTCTGTAATTATTACTTTAGTTCATCCTGTTTATTGTCCTGTTAAAACAATGCTTAAATAATATTATTATTTAACCTAAATTTTATCTTGCAATCTTAAAATATTATAATATATTTTGTTTGGCTTATCTTTTCCTATATATTTGCTATGTATCCAGATTTCAATTTGTTTATAAGTCCTATTTATTCCACCTATTAAATTTTAATTATTTGAAAAACCCATTAATTTATTTGAAAAGCAATGCAGTAGTGCAGTTACGTTATTTATTGCTTCAGGCTATGTGTAGCGCGGGTCAAAGGGCTAGGATCCAAAAAAATGCGCAAACTCGCACTTGCTTTAAAGATCAATTGTCTTCCTCTCTCCCGTGAGCGGAGTCCAATCGTCGCATTGCGCGCGCATCCTTCCTCTTCCCATCCCTGCGGCCCCGCTGCACTTCACCAGACCAATATGCGTCAACATGATGCATTCGCTAAATGTATCGCAAAACAAATTGCATACACAAACAATACTTATTTTAATTTATAAATGTTCCTGAAAATCCGTACAATAACTCCTCAAAGCTTAATTGTAATCAAATTAACGATATAGGAGCGTACACAGCATATAAATAAAGACGGTAATTTTTATATAAAAATACATATTTAATAACCTTTTTGGATACACGATCGATAACTTACCAAAGTTTCATCGTAATCGGATGAATGGTATAGGAATGTATAGACCGCAAACAAACAAACAAATTTTCATTTTTTGATACAAAATGTTTTGCACATGGACCGAATTTTTTTTTGGGAGTTAGAGGGGGTCTTTTGCTACTTTTGCTACACCTTTTTCTCCTGGAATGAAAGCCGTAACCGAACCGATATAAATATTTAGAACTGAACCGGAACAAAAACCGAAATGAAAAATAATATCTCGAAGCCCCAATTTATAACATTAAACAACTTAACTCACTTTCATATTTTCTTACATTTTAACCTGGAGTTGAATATAAAAACTCGATATTAAATTGGCTCCTCACTTCAAATTTAATAAATTAAGGGACTAATCAAAATTCCTCTTTTGTAAATAATTAACGTTTCATAACGTAAATGTTCATAATACTCTAATTTGTCGAGCTTATGCAATATTAGTTCATCACTTAAATTTTCGCCAATTTAAAATTTCTTAGAACCTTATATACATTTCCTAATTAATTTGTATTTTGCTTCAATAATATTTTGAAGCACTCATTACAAACAAAATATGGCACGGCGTGTTTTCAATTCAATATTACGGCTTTTAATGTCCCAGGGAATCTATAGGTCTGCTCCGAAATGAGTCTGTCCCTGATTCCTTTTCTTTTACAATTCTTGGAATGGAATATTGGATATGTCTTTGTGAAATAATTGCGAAAAGCAGTTTTACTCTAGATTAGTGTGAATTCAAAACACTTCATTTCGTAAGCATAAATATTTGGACGATTCAATCTCGATTTTCTGAGATTTGATAATTAAAGAAGTGTTTGCGTTCGAAGATCCCTCACGCGGCCTTATATTTATTTCTTGGAACCATTAACATTTCTTTGGAGATTTCCAGCTGTCGATTTTAGTTCATCCCTTACTTACGTGTATTGGCTTATTTCATTTTATTCGGCTGGAATTGCGTCTGAAAAAAGTTCAACGAATCTTATTAAATGAATAAATCAGAGCTTTCATGGAATGTTACCTCGCAAATTTTTATCTTGTTCTCTGTGAGAACATCGAAAATCAAATTATCGGGTCATGTCTTCGTCTATAACTTTGTTGCTTAACGAAACTTTAGGCAGCACAATTGATTACTAAGTGTTAGTATTGGATAGATGAAAATCTTTTCGTCTGATAACACTTCTTCCTTTTCAATTAAGCTTTGCTCTCGATTCATTAGATATTATCGGGATAGATTTTATATCTATTTATAATGCCAATATAAGTAATATCACTATTACCCTTTTTTAAGTAAGAAAGTTGCCATAAATACAGAGTCTTTCAATAAGAGCGATTATTATTTTAGATAATAATGTCTATATTATAAAAGCAATATATATTAAATTAATTGTGAATTATTTAGTAATATATGGCAATTTTTTATAAAATTTTATTGCTTTGAATAATGAGTGCAAATTATCAAAAAATCAATACCCATTTTTTTGAGAGACGTTCCGCGCATTACATGATTTTTATTCTCGCCACAACCGTCCAGTGGTTAAAATTGAATCAATCGGTTCGATAAATAACCAATCAATACCCATATATCACTGAAACGCAATGTCTGCTGAAAACATCGCTGCTGTGCGTGAGTGTGTACGGGACAACTTGAGGTAGTCAATTTCTCGTCATTCAAAAAAACTTTTTTCAGAAGGAATTTTAAGAAAATGACATTGATATTAAGATGTCCCATAAGTTTCTTTCGTTTTCATATTAAGAAAAAAATAAACAATAACTCATATTACATCAAAATTTATTGAATAATATATTACCATCAATTCTATTTACCTTATTAATAGTCGTTTAAGCTTTTAAAGGCAGCTTTGACATCAATTAAGCGTTGACATTACAAAATGAGTTGTATTTTTAACAATGTCAAAGAAAAATACCAAAGAATATCTAATGTGGACTATAGTTTGAATATTTTATCCCAAATTTAACAGAATTTAATATGAAATTATTTAATATATATAAACTTTCAGAAGTGAATGCTTATTGTATATGCTTAGAAAAAAATATGAATAGAACAATTTCCTACTCCATTGTTAATATTATCTTACAAGATCTTACATATTTCATAAACCCTTTGTAATAATTTCGGATTTTATTCTCGCCAAACTTAACTTTGTTGATTTAGTTTTCAATAATCTGATATAGAAGATTTACTACATCCACTTTATATAATATTTCAGTCATGTACATATTTGCGATATTTCCCAAAGTAAAATCCAAATGTGGATGAAACTTTTATATTGCAGATACAATATCCACAGAATTCAAATACCGTTCGAAATACGATGAAATTTTCCTTATTATAGTGAAAACTTCTACTATGTTATTGAATATTTGTGATTTAATTTTTTTTTCAAAAATAGTGATTTATTAAAGGCGTTGGGGTAAAAATTTCATAACTACCATTTTATGCTCGTCTAGTAATATTCAGGTATTATTAAAAGGGAATGAATTTCATATTCTTTGCATTGAAAAAATGAATGACAGTGCTAAAATTTGTAGCATAAAAGATAAAATCCATTTAACATAGTAGAAAATTGCTAAAATTTTGATGAAATTGTGATAGGAATATAATAAAAATATTTGATGACACCAAATTGATTATGTCAATGATGATTCAAATACTTAAATGGATGTATGATTATCTTCAATTTTAGAATTTATTAAAGGCAATTGATATTTTATATTAAAATTTCATACATTTATAAGTCAATTTTATTAATTCTGAGAGATTTATAAAAAATGTTTACTTCTTTTTTAAGATAGAATATTGTTTCAAATATGATTCGTTAATGATTTAGTTAGAAATTCAATTTTAGTTGTAGAATACAGTTTTTGAATATACGTGGCATATCCCGAAAGTAAGTGTACTGTGACAATAACGGTCTGTGCGTTTTTTGATTTTTAAAAGTTGGCCATACTAAGTGGTAGAAGGAGATCTCTTGGCAAAATGAGTATAGCAGGGACATGGTAGTACGTAAATTCATATTGCAGTGTCCAGTTGCGTGAAAGACGTTGGTAAAAAATCCCACCAAGTGTGAGCGAGCACCAATTCCTCATCTACCAAAAAATTCAAAACCGTGTTTTGGGACCGAAAAGGCATCATTTTGTTGAATTTCTGCCTCAAGGAGAGACCATCAATGCACAACGATATTGTTAGTTCCTAAATAAGTTCAAAAGTTCCAGATGCATTGAACGGGATGGCGATTATGTTGATAAGTAGTTTACAAGTGTATCAACAATATCCTGTTTTTTTTGTCAAAGACACTTTTAATAAAAAAATATAAATATTTAGTACACTTACTTTCGGGATATGCCTCGTATGTACGATGTATGATATAATCAGCCAAAATGTACATATCAAAATAATTTGATCATACCTTTGATCAACATTGAATGATATTAATTTTCAAAAATGATTGCTTTCAGAGTAACATTTTCATAGCATAATTCGTATTAAGGGATCTGCGTGTGTAGTTCGAGTTCATCCCTTATTTCACCCACTTTTTGATACGCATTATGAAGATACACGTTGCTAATTCTATGAATAAATATCAACTCGCATTTTTTTCGCGTCTGCCTGTGACAAGATGACTTTGAAATGGAAAATTTTTATTTTTAACACATTTTCATGCGCGCCACACTTTTCAGAGAAGGGCCTTTGTAGCCGCCCCTCGCATGACTATTTAATAAGTCATGAAAAATTAAAAGCTGGACATATCTAATATCTTTTACGGGTGATTCAGCAAAAATGAAAATATTCAGAAGCAAATTAACTTTTTGCTGGAGAACTCCCAGCTAATGGAATATAAATTTCTTTATACAGTCCGCAGCTGAAACTTCGACCGAGAAGTACGTAGTAACTGAATTTGAATTTATTACTATTCCCGACTCGTGCGAAAAGTAGAAAACCCTCGCCATATTTATTCGTGTTTTCGTTTTTTTTTTGCAAATGCTGCTTTCTCGACGATCAACACTCAATGGACGTTAGATTCAATAAAACTCAGCTGTGTAGCGAAATCTTTATTGTTATTTGTAAATATGTTTCAATCAACGTCAATGTTAAAGGGGTGAAAAACGCTCAGTCAACGTGTGGACTAAAATTCTGATTTTCACAATTTTGATCTGAAATAAACACGTTCAAAATAAATCAAATCCGCTGTTGATTTTGTTAACGACATCATGTGCATCACTTTCCGTTCTTTAGTAAAGTGCGAGAAGCGAAAGTCGACAAATAGCCTTGATTACGGGAAGACATCCTTCCCGCAGTCTTATAAGACGAAATTGTTGATACTTCGATATCGGAATTTATTTTTTCTATGCTTTGTAATTGAATGCCAAACTTTACAACAAGGTTAACTTTACAACCTAAATATGATAATTATCCACTTGATGTGCATCTATATATTTCAAAAATTATTATAAAATTTCAGACATTTCATATGAAAACGCGTCATTAATTGAAATTGAATATTTCGTAATAGAAGATGATTTTGTAATGACGTTCAATCTATAAAATAAGAGCTTTTTAAAGACATAGATCAATATGTAAACTCACCCTACAAAAGTACAAAATCGGTACAAAGTCATAGATTTACATATATAAATCTATGTTTTCTGATCAACAATAGTGTGGTATATTCAAATTATTTTTATACACAATTGTACGTTATTTTAGTTTTCTACGCATGTATCTTTTGTGTGAAAAAATACTTATTTTATATCAAGTTATACGACTAACTGTTATATAAATCAATCAGTGTCAGAAGCAACTCTTCGTATGACAGAAGTGCCACCGAGATAAAATGTTATCTCTAAAGTGGTTTATTATATTTCGAAAAACCCGATATAACGCAATAACATCCAAGCCTTCTTTGCCGAAAATTCTGCTAAAAAATGTTTGACTTTCATGGGGATGTTTTTGAAGAAAAAAAGCACTCAATTATTTAAGATTAGCGAACTCTGCTATGATAAAATATATTGAATTGATTACGTATAAAATTGGACGATTTAACATGCGATTCGGATCTGATGTACACATGAAAGCTCTTATGACATCATTCCGTTTTAATCATAAGCTCTAAATACGAAGGTTGTCCCTAATTACAAAAGTTTCCGTTCTTAATCATCCTTAAGATATGCCAACAAAAAACATCCCCAACTTTAAAACTCAAAACATAATTTCAAGTCCCATTCTGATAAAGCTCCATGCAAACATTAAAAACTTAGCGTTAACGCCCATTTAAGATGTTGTAAATTATTTAAACACAAAAGAAAACTTGTTTTTAGTTATTTATCAAGCCGATAAAGAGCTTTTAACCCTCAGCGCTTTTGTTGTATTTATTGGATTCTTTTAAACGTATTCAATTTAACAAGGGAATGCGTTTAAGCCTTTTCAGACATGTGAAAATTTGTCGTCTCGTAAAGAGGATTCCTCGCGTAGGTTCGCAGTTGAGACCTAAATTGACGCCATTATTTGATGCTGACATCCTTTTACTATTTAACATTTAAAGCTTTGGTGGATATTAATGGCGGAGCTTTTGCAGAAAGAGCAAAACGATGTAATTTTACTCAGCCGCGTTGCTTTATTTATATGATTGATCATACATCTATTCGCGTTTCTATCGTACTATAAATGCTTCCCTTGATCTGTCTAGAAATACATAGCGAAAATTTGATTTTGAAACATATATGAAACCATTGTAGTAGAATGAGTATTTTCTTCATAAAGTTTGATGAGAAACTTCTATAGGCACTATTGGGTAAATTGACTTAACCCCTTAAGTGGATATGACGTATATATCCGTCAAGACCAAAGTCCATGCAAAATGGGTATGACGGATATATCCGCGTTATGAAAGTTAAGCAAACCTCAATAGAAAATGACGGATACGTCCGATTGCAGTGTTATGTACGTTAAATATAAAAATGATTCATCTCGGGAACTGACTTGTTCGAACTTGATGATAAACCATTTTCGTACACTGGATATGACGCGAAAAGATCGATAAGGCGAAAAGATCGCGTTACTGCGGATGACACTTTTAACAGTGAATCAAAACGTTGAAGGAGTTAGACATCACGAAAAGTGAAACTTTATCTGATAATTGGACTCATTTTTACTCCGTATCCATTGCATACACCTAAAACATTCTTCGCGCATGCGTCGCAACGCCTCCACTGTATATGTGTATCTATACATAGCATAAAGACATTATTAGACCAGCAGAGTGCCTATTTTATTATATAATAAACAAACAGCTTCAATCATAATTTCGCAATAAATGCGCAATTGCCAGTTTTGCCGAAGTTGTCAAGTATTTTTGAACAATTAAATAATTATTAATAAAAGTCATATAAAAATGTGCGGATATATAGACAATTAGTCAGTTGAGTTAAGTTTGAATCGTAAATCAATTTTGAGCCATCTTTAGAGAGTTTTCAGTTTTAGGGTCCGACCGGTCGTCTTGGCCGCGGAACACTTGGTCTTTTTTTTTATCGTTTTCTCCGATTTTTATTTCGACTTAATTTTAATGTTTTGGCATATCTGTTAACAGTTTAATATTTCAAAATGCCGCCTACCTTGCAATTAATCAATATTTTTTATATAATGATAATATTGCCAGTATAGCAATCTTAGATAATATAAATATAAATGGAAGTTTTTTGGTTCTTTTTAGACGAGAAAGCTATATTGGCTATTAAATGTGTGGTTCAAAGTAAAGGATCAAGCAGCTTATCGTCCAGGGAAAAATTAATAGGCGACGTGGCAGCAGAAGACGTCGGTTTTTCTAAAAGGATTTTCTAAAAGTTGTTTGGATACCATTGAAATGTTACGGGTGGTGGTTTGTAAATTGAAGTTGGCATCGAAGACAGCCAATCTCTGATAGGAGAAGACGCTGCAAACATTTATTTTTGTCAGAAATAGCAATGTATTTTTTAATCTTTCGCCCGAAGGATTCGTTTGCTCGTTGAAAAAAAGATCGTTTTGATTTTTTATATAGGTATAAATCTCGACGAAATACAATTGACGTGAAAAATAGATACAAAATACTATCCCTACGTGAATTCCGATGGGGCTACAAACTCCAAAAGGATCTTTTCGTTGACATTTCTAGGGAATACATTGATGTTGAACCCCACTCTGATCACCCACGGGAACTCTCCCTTTCACTTTCTGGGATTAGGAACTCTTGACGACGTATTATCACTTTGGGAAACATTTTCTTCACAAGTATTTTCCCCCGGCAAACCTAATGTGCTAACCCATCGTTTTGATTCTCTTATCGAGATTGAAATAACACCGGGTACACGTTTATAAAATAAAAGCAAATTTAGGGTTTGATGCACCCGTTTTAGCCAAATAATTCAGCAGCCTTATTAAAAAATTTTGATCGCCATGCAAAACTGCTATTTAATGTCGCCCAAATAGCTTTTGAAGATAATCGGTAAACAGATGAGGATGAAATAATATAAAGAAAATTTACAGAGCCAGGAGTATATTTTCGCAAATATTTGATATTTTGCCCCGATCGCCCCATAATGCCGGGGGTTTTAATTAAAGTTTGTTGCCACGAACACTTCAGACGCCAAGTTTGGATAAATTAATTTAAAACTGGCCCTACAAACTTTTAATGATCCAATCCCTCCAGTATCTAATTAAATAAATCACTTATTACTGAACGGCTTGAACATGACAAGTGCCTAAATTATATCGGACGTGTGTGGGTGCACGTCAAGCTGAATAGTTTCATGGCGCCAAACAAAACTACCCTTCGCCCTCCAAATAAATTGCAATGGCGCATTCTATTTAATCTAATCTGTTTGAAAATTCGCAACGAAATGTTTTAATCGAATCTTATTTTGGATGGACATAAGAACAGATTTGCTACCCTAAAAATTTTAAGCTTTGGAAGTGGCAAGCTTATGTTAATTAATAAACATAAAAAATAGCGGCAAATGAGAACCAAGAAAGACACGAAGGAAATGAGGATAATATCCAATTAAGGAACATTATCAGCTGAAATTAATTACTCAAACAAGTTTGAAATTGACCTGACTCGAAAAATGTCCTTAAAATGTGATAAATACTAATTAGATTATCATGCGGTTCGTTTCGTTAATTTGGATGGCTGTATCAGTATCATCATGTTTGATATAAAAATAATACGCTTTTCTTGCTCCGTGGTCTAATAATCATTCGAGTCACTTAAAGTTGAAGAATATTTCAATCTTTTGTACAGAAAAGTTGTGTGTCCAAATGGTCCAATATTGAGAGCGTAAAATTTAAGTCAAAATATTGAACTCTAATAATATTCATAGAAAATCGGATTTTTATTATAAAGGGTTCATATCTAAATTAAGAATATTGGAAGATCATAAGTATTGATATTTTCGCTCGATCGTCATTTGTAGATCTTTAAATTTAGATTTTATAGATTCTAAAAAGAAAATCATGCAGGTCCATTATGAGTAAAAATTGAAAAAGACTTGACTCTTTCAATATTTTTGGATTATTTAAAAAGAAATGGCATTTTTAAAAGTTTTTCGATTTGATCCCCAATTCGACTCCAATTACTTTAAATTCTTATTTAATTAAAGCTTGGCTATTTTTCAAATCGGCCCCACTAGAAAATGAATGGATTCAATCAAGGGTGAAATTGAATTTTCAAAGTTTCCCGAAGTTTCTTTATACGTACCTAAAGTTGGGATAACACCTGGATTACAATTGGATACATTCGTCATAAACTCTCTTCCAGATGAGAATGAATGTTTCGTTTAAGGGGCGACGTTTGTTACCTGGACAACTTAAATGAGATTCGTTTGTTTACAAAACACCTGGTTTCTTCGTATCCAAAACTCTTCTCAAATTTAATCCAATCCTACGGGAAAATAGAGATGGGCGCAAAATTTAATTAATTTCGAACACGTGAATGGGCGAGTTTTAGGAGGGCTTCTTAATTTAAAATACGAAGTTTCGTTTTGTTTCAATAAGGACAATGCCCACCGACCTACAAATATCGCAGGAGGAGAAACAGGTAAAAAGGAATTATTTCGTCGTATAAAATTCTCGGGGATTAATATCTTAAAGCGAGGTGAAAATATTGTTTAAGGCTGGTAGATTGAAATTTTCATCATTTCCCTGTATTTGGGCATTAGAGCTTGGGGTCTGCAAAACACATATTCGCAACCTTTTAATTTAATTTCATTAAAACAATAGTATTTGGATATACATAATAAATGTTATAAAAATATCTTATACCTACAATACTGCAACTATGTTGAAGCTCCTTACAATAAATATTATATGTACTTAATATTGCAATACTTCAATTATGTTCCCACACTATGAATTCAGCCACGTATATTAAAGCCTTAGCTACCTTGTATCAAAAGTAGATGACGTTTATTTAAGAACAATTAACATAAACTACTTGTAGATAATAGAGCAGCTATGTATGCATAATTTTAACCTTTTGAGGAGTGAGCAAATTTAATATCGATGAATTCGTTGATGCCATAATCGCTTTACACCGATTACTTCTGTCAGCTCCTATCAGAATAAGACAATCTTCAATTTGAGGCAGAGTCAATTGTTAATAAACACTGTTGATAGCATACAAGACCACCTCATTTCTTTACATAAACAATACACAAAAAATCTATTCATTTGCTTCTGCCTTAGAAGGAAATGATAATTGGACAAAGACTCATTCAACAAGCAGCAACGAACAGGAAACAATTAAATAAATAAACACTGTCGATAGCACAAAATATTTGGTGCAACACACTTGAAATCGAAATCATTATTAGTCGATAAATTTGGGTTAACGATCTATACAATCGTGCGATGTATGCGGGAAGCTCTCCGTCTCTGTCTCCCGAACTGCGCTACGTTCTCTCTCTGTTTCTGTCTGTCTCCGAGCTCAATGTACAAGAGTGCTCTTTCGAATAAGTGGAGGAGAGGTCCCAGGCCCTGGGATGGTACTCTTTTAGGGGTTAATATAACTTTCCTGATTAACATTGTTCAAACACTAACTGAAACAAAAATTAGCTTTGTAGAAACGAACTTTCAGAGGATCATTTAATATTAGGCGTACCAATAAGTCCTTGCTTATTTTGATAGACGTCTGTTTGGCCTTAGCTTCGGTCCAGATACGGTGAAGACAGCATCTCTTTAAGTATTTTTTAAAAATAATTGTTCAGTATGCATTTACCGTGGCTGACGGCTCAAGAGCATTTAAAACGTATCGAATAGGAAAACGTGGCTTGGATGCCGCACGAACTATATAATGATAACAAAGCAGAGCGACGAAACGCGTGCAAAGTTTTGTTGTCAAAGTTCGTCTCTTTGTGCACCGAATTTTGACTGTGAATGAAAAATGGGTTGTTTATAACATAAGTTGTAAACTTCAATGGCTTCCATTGAGACAAAAGTCATTTCCAACTCCGAGACCTGGATAGACGACCCGCAAGATTCTTTTTTAAGTTTGGTGGAGTATTCAAGGAATTATTAATTATGAATTTATGAATCATGGCGAAACAATAACTGCAGATGTGTATTGTCAGCAATTGTAAAGGATGAAAAACAAAAAATTGAGAGTCAAAGGTCGAGAATTAAAACAAACTTTTTTTTCAAAATAAGAATGATTTTTTAATATTGTTAAACAATCGGCAAAGACTTTTTTATACATCTAATAATCTTTAAATACTAGTTCTTTCTTCATGTCAGATTCACGAATGTTATTCATAAAATATTAAGCGTGTCTTGGTCAATCGTTTTATTGGAAGTATCATTATAATACTGTAATTATTTAATCGTCAAAATTCAAAAATAATTTTAAATTTAGTATTTGGGCTGCATTCTGCAATATTCAATCAATGAATGAATTAATGGCATAATGTCTTATCGTGGAATTATATTATTTAAGTAGCTCTTTTATGAAAGTTTGCATAAGCGAAGAATTCAATATTTTTCTCTTCTTGAAAAGATAAAAGCTCTTAGAAAGAGTTTTCATTCTTCCATAGAATTGTAAAGATATCATATTTAAACTATGATTTAATCCAAAGGCTTATTCATAAAAAATATTAGCTTAACGTCATACTTGGCTCACAATAGCTGATGTTATTTGAATAAAGCTAAAATATTTTTTTATGTGTAGATTTGCCTACAATTTTATAATGAGAATTAAAACAATGTATTTTGATACGCATTCTTCTGAAGCTTTTCTTCAATTATCCTATTCACCGAGCTTTTCTACGTTTTCTGTACATAGTAAGAGCTTTTATGTTCAACATGCCAATATTCGTTATAAGCATCTGACGTCAAGGCGTCATTATAATGTCTAAAAATACAACCTTTTCTACTTGAGAAATTATACATAAGAATCCATATTGATGTAGCGTGAAAAAGGCGTATACTTTCAAATATGAGAAAATCGTTCGTTTTATAGGAATAAAATTTGGCTTTTTATAAAATTTAATGGCAGTTAATTATACTCATGAAATAATGAGCTAAAGAAACAATGAAGCAAATTCTCCCTTTAAAAGATATTTATTCCATCGAAATTTTGTTTGTCCTGTAACAGAATACATATTTATACTTTATGATAATCCAAAATAATTGAAAAAAAAATGGGATTTTATAAGCCCGAGGGAAAATTTGAAACGCTTTCATAAAAGTAATTAATTTCGAAAAATTTAGACACTTCAACACGATATTCTCATTACAGGACCTGATGCAAGAGGACTTATTTTTTTTATAAAATCATAATTAATTAACACAGCCAAAAATATTTCAAGAACTTTTTATGGCGTATATATTATTTATTTATGTGGAATTGCATAAATTTAACAGAGCATTAACATGCCGGTATTTTTAAGAAGCATGTGGTTCCTCAACCATATCGTCAAAGTTGGGCTTGTAGGAATTTCCAGGATTTTAAAGTTTCCACGCTAACATATTCCGTAGAATTCGTTTATAAATTCACCACAATTTCGGATTAAATCAGACGTAGACAAAATTTTATGCCAATGCAATTTACTCGAAATAAAGGCACAAAGTTCTGCAGGATAATTGGAAATGCTCCGGCAACGCTTCCATTACAGGGAACTGCAATTTATGCTGAAAACTGGATCAAATTGTTGAATGAATTCTATAAACATTCTACTATGCACTTTTGTTGATGCATGAAAGCATTTTATCTATTTTGTATTGAATAAAGCTTTTTGAATTCAAACTAAATTTATCACAAATATTTCATTATAAATACATAATTTTAAATTCAAAATGATTTTTTTTTAGATTCTTAGAATTATTAGATCATTCCCTGTTATTCATGGTGGGATAAATATTATGATCCATATAATATTCTTTAAAAGTATTAAAAAAAACGTTTTTAAAGTAGATTGAAAAGTCATATTTAAAAGACTTTTTTGTATTATTTTTAGATACCTAGAAACATTAAAGCTTATTTTAAAAGCTCCTCTTCCAATTGTCTATACTCTTTTATTTTTAATTGATAAATTAGCCTATAACTAAAATACATGGAGAGGTCTATAAAAATCCAAATATATACAGGCCAAGTCATGACTCAAGAAGGTCCTTGCATTTTCATAGCCACTCATTGCTCCAAATTATCGCTGAATTTATTTTTCATCCGAAAAGATATGACTGAGGATGGCTTAATAGACTCTCTAGTATGCATATAAACAAATTGTCGGTACAAATCTAATCTCTCAGGACCGCGCAGCGTGTATAAAGCTTGTATATCAATAAATAATCAATGTTGATAGTATAAAATATTCGTTCTTTTTTTCGCGTAAACATAAACAATACACTTGAAATCGATTAATATGTTCATTGTTAGTCGATAAATTTGGCTTATCGATTTATACAATCGTAAAATGTGTGCATGACACTCTCTCCGTCTTTCTCTCTCCAAACTCAAAGTACAAGAACGTTCTTTCTGAATCATTGAAATTCGATCGCAAATATGCGATTGTACTCTTCAAAAGGTTAAATAAGACGGATAAGAGATGGTAATTAGCAGCAAGATTGCATTTTTCATATTTTTTTCTTTTTCTTAAAATGTCATGTTTAAAAGAAGGTTTTTTTAGGATTTTTTTTATCTATATACTTTATACTTTGTTAGTAAATGTTATACTTTATCAAATCCAGGAAATCATAGCAAATCTGAAACGTTGTTACTTTTAATTTGAATTGGAACATCTGATATATAAAAACTAATATTTGTTTGTCCGTATTTAATGCACTGTTATACCATTCATCCCATTGCAATAAAACTTTGTCAACTTATTGTTTATACTTATGAGAATAACATAAGACAGTAAAAATATTGTTTGTGTATGCAATTTATTATGTGAGACGTTTAGCGTATGCAATAAGGTTGGCGCATATTGGTTTGGTGGTTGCTAAGGTTAATAATGCACCGCAGCCATTGATCCATATCATATAAATCTACCGCAATATATAGCAACAGTATACATGCTTTTAGTGAAAAAAATGTTTAATAATATAATCGAATCTACAGTTTGAAATTAAAATTTTCAAGGAAAAGATATTGTATCCCAACGATTCCTACTGATATGCTATTAGAAATTAAATGTGGACAGTTTCTGATGCGAGCACTAATAAAGCACAGGAACACACAGGGTATACGTGCATGATTCTCACATGGATAGCTGTATATAGACTGCTCATGCCCTTTTAATTTATTACTAGACGGTATGCACTACACGGAAAAAAATATTGTTTCCAAAATCACTTCATTTTTACGGCATAAGCATAATCTTTGGGATGGGAAAAAATATAGGAAATCTGTGAAAAACGAAAATCAGGGAACTTACGAGATCTTGTGCAAAAAAAGATCTTGAAAAAGAACAATTACGAAATGACCACTGTGTGATGCTTGACGACCTTCACAAAGAATTTCCTGATATTTCTCGAAGTCTCCTTGAGTGATATTATGACGGAAAAATTGGTTACAAGGAGTTGTGTGCAAGATCGGTGTCCAGAATGCTAACACTTGACGACTTGTAACCGACTTGTAACCGACTTGTAACCTTACTTTCTACATGACCCTCGTATTAAGGCTTTCAATTTATTTTTAATGTTGTAAAAGAAGGGTAGTAAAATTGGATTAAAATCTTATCTTCGGTACATACACATATTGTAAATTAAAACAATGCCAATATATTTTCATACGAATTATAACCAAAACTCTTCTAGATAATGTTTGAGATGACATTGCCAAAATGTCAAGGGCCTAATTAAATGTGACTATTGAAAAAACACTGGATTTTTGTTTAAAAGAATTGATATTTGAGTGAGAAAGAAAAATAATTTTATAATGAGAATGTCTGTATATATAAATATTGAGGAGACCCTTAAAGTTTGCCGAGATTTTTAAACAACATTCAAGCGACACTTGTAATTATTTTAAGCAAAGCAAATGGGCGGAGATCAGATATCTAAGTTAGCGTTTTATATCAAACAAATTATCTTCCGCAGTTGAGAATAATTTGAAGAACTAATTTGAGCTTCGGCGGCGTTCCTTGATATCCTAACAAGAAGATTTTCCGGCATTTGAAAAGTTATAATGAATCTTATATAACTACGGTATGTACAAAATAATCGTCTAGCATCAGCAGCGAATCTTCTTAGAGTTGGGAACTGCCGTTACATAAACGTTCTCATAATAAAATTTCATTCCCACAGGCATACAGAAAATGCCACTTAGGCCAAAACTTACGGTTTTGAATAATCGCAGACACATTCGGTTGATTTTCAATCCGGTCCATTGTTCCATGGACAAATTGCAAATTTAAGCCCCCGTCTAAAGTGTCGTTTCGTCCGAATGCATGGCGCACCATGATTGTAGCAAAAAACTTAATTAAAATTCACATACCATGAATTTTATCCATCCCCCAAAACAAGAACATTGCTTGGATTTGCGCAAAATAAAATCTAATTAAGGGAAGCAAATAAAGGGGCACATAAGCGGACAAAATAAAGATAATGTGATTGGGTCTGGATAAAAGCGGATAATATGTATTCATGTATATGAAATCATTGTGCTGTTCATCCTCTTTATATTTTCTGCTATATTATTTTTATTTCCATTTTTTGTACGATATTAATATTAATTATATAGAATTTGCATTATTTTGCAGTATTGTTTCAAGCTATATCGATCAAAATCTATGACTGTAAAGGCATAAATTCATTAAAGTCGTTTAATCTTATGCAAAAAATTGCGTTTATAAAAATATTTTATCTATGATGGATGGCTTTTTATTAACAACAATCTTAACTTATGGCATAGTTAATTAAATATTGAGAATAAAAATAATTTTAACAAAGTCTCTTATACTGAATGATTTGATAAATATGGCTTTGTAATGCAAAAATAATTTTATTAAAATCCAGACACTGAGAGAAAAAAATCCAGATATTTATGAAAAATTGTCATATAATTTTATGTTTAGTTTAATTTTTGTCATAATATTAGATTGTATTAGATTAAAGCTGTAAATAACAGTATTCAGTGCTAAAAATGACCGAAATTCGATCTTTATATGATATAAAACGGCATGAAAATATCATTTAGTATATAATCGACATGTATGCAATGGCAGCCGAATTTTTACAATAATGCACATATTAATATAATCTCATTGAAAATTAATTTGCCAATGGATCATTTGAAATTATCATGAAAGTTTTTTAGTAATTTTTAGTTAAAAATATTGATTTAATAAATTATTTTCAAAAATTTTAACTCAGTTTTCAAAAAAAAATATCAAAACTCTTTGACAGAAATTTGATTTTGAACCATGTTGATTATTTCCAATGATTATTTTACTATATCAGTTATATTTGTCAGTATATATTAGGTCCTCCCGAAAGAAATCAATTATTTTCGCACATTCTTTGAATTTAGCTTGCGTATAGACACATTTCTGTAATTAAAATGTTGTTTGGTTCGTCAATTTAATTATTTGTATTGTAAATATTATTTTATTATTAAGGGTAAACATGACCATTAACCCTTTAAAGAGAAAAGAAAGAGTTTTGTCTGGTGATTCAGAAAGACCATTCTTACAAAGAGAATGTCTTGCACGTGGAATTTGTTGAGAGACGAAGAGAATTTATCGACTAATAATGATATTTGAATGAGTCCAATTTTTTTATTTATGTACTAGTTTCATATATGTTGCGACTGTTCTGACAGATAAGTGGATTTATACGGAAGATAAGTGGTGGACATACAAATATAGCGTCTAAGTCTATGATGATTTAAAATTGGTTCACTACTCAAATGGTTATATAAAATTTTTGAAAAATGCTTTAATTTGAGCGAAAGAAAACTACAGAATGCCTGCAAATCAGGAAAATATGCCATGATCTTTAATTGAATCAAATCCTCGTTAATCGCTGAGACAAATTACGTGATATTTCCTCTGTAAATTATCACTGAAGAAGAGAAATAAATTGATAATATAAAAAATAAACTAGTGATTTTCTAAGAAACAGTCCTCTGGTCCAAATTTCAAGCCATGCTTGACACTTCGGTTAAGATTTTTTAATGTGTTTGTTAAAATATGACTGGAGCTATTCACTATGAATTTCTTAAATTAGACAAAACGATGAATGCAGATGCTTATTGTTGACAATTAGGTACTCTTAAAAAAACTGCAAGAAAAACAATCTTCTGATTACTACCTTTTTGGACCTTTATTAAAAGACGCAACATTTTAAAATGTAAATGAAGTCAAAATCATATTGACTATAATAAGGATATGAAAAACTTGAGGAAGAAATAAAAATTAGGTGTTAATAATGAAGACAATTATATTGTATTTTGTCTTGTAAGTTTTAAAAAAATGGATTTATTTCGGGATAACCTAATAAAAAATAAAATTTAATTTAATATTATTATAGGAGTTTAATGCTTATATATCTACACAATAGTTTATTACTGCAAATCACGAAAACAGATATCTTTCGTGTAATTAAGTTGTACGGCATCCATTTCAGCAGCCTAACCGAGCATCCTATTAGACAGGAGAGATGAGCCCATTGAAGATAGTTCAGTGGTATGTCATCTGGTGAATGAAATGATCACGAAGTGACCATTCATCAGGATTGAGCTCCAAGTCTATTTTGAAAAGGCCATTTAGCTAACCACAAGCCTTTACACTAAATTGCTTTCAGGAACTCTCGCTTTAAATTTCATCGCACGCTTCAGCACCCAGCAATTATTCCCCGTCAAAGAAACAGAATGTATCATAAAATGATCAGATTTAGAATTTATTTTTCCCGATAATGCAAGGCATTGTGAATTAGGGCGTACATTTTATCTCGAATCAGGCATGTTGACTGAGCTCTTTCGTTCGCAATTTACAACCGAAGATCGGCCCATTTTTTTTGTTTTAGTGCAATCTTGGCGAATCCAAAGAACGACTTAAAAGTTGACTGGCGCAAAAAGTCGACTTCGAAAGGGGTTTGTATGTTTGACCCACTTTTACGCCATCGTAAGCTCCTTTTCTACCCAGTTTGCACGGACGGAAAAGCAAAGAAAATGAAGACAGTGTTTGCGTGAAAACACTTAGCGTCGACAGCTCAAACTCAAACAAAAATACCGTAAAGAGAAGCGATTGGGACTCAAATTCGGCATTTTAATAAAGAGTGTGAAGAATTAAACGTCGTCAAATTTGAATATTTTATGCATATTTGAAATAAAATCTAAATTAAAAGACTTATTTTGACATAGAATTTACATCAATATGTCATGAAACAATGCTAGATTTTAGACCAATTTATAAAAAAAATATCTCCGGACTTACAAATTTAGGATATGAAAAGTATTAACCCTATAAATACCGTGCGCACCAATATGTGCGTTTCATCATATTAACTTTATATATATAAAAAACGTATTGAACTTTACATTTATTCAAACATTGATTTTTATATATTAGATTTACTGTAAGCTAATTGTACTATACTTATATTATTTGAGAACGTACAAACAATAAATAGGCAAAATTTTATCGCAATCGAATAAATAGTATGGCAGCGCATAAAATACGAACAAACAAATTTTTATTTTTGTACATTAAACTATGCCTATATTACTCACGCAATCCTTAGTAATAAGTGGACGAAATTTTATTGCAATTTGATGAACGCTATGGCGGCGCATTACATACGTACAAACAAAGATGTTATTTTTGAATATTAGATGTTTGGAAACATTAACTGTAAATAATAACACTTTTTTGTTTGTTTACACAAACTTCTGTAGCAACACCTTGAGGGATTAAAATGCGCATGTGAAAGTCGATTAATGGCAAAACATTATAATTAAAATGTGACCACCTAAAAAGGGCTATTTGTATGCAAAAATTCAAAAGAGTTATGATATTTTAGAAAATTCAAGTTGTTTGTCTAAAATCTCTTTTAAACTTTGGTAGTGTTTATTGGATTAATTTTTAGGGCTTCAATCCAGATTAACAAAGCCGTACACAGGTACTTTATTTACATTTAGGTGATATATTGCTTCAGGTCACGTGTAGCGCGGGCTGAAGGGCTAGAATCTAAAAACATGCGCGCACTCGCTCTCGCCTCGAAGACCGACTGTCTTCCTTTCTCCCGTGAGCGGAGTCAAATCGTCGCATTGCGCGCGCATCCTTCTTCTCTCCATCCCCGTGGCCTATGCTTCACTTCACCAGAACAATATGCGCCAACATGGTGCATCTGTTAAATATCTCGCAAAACAAATTACGTAGACAAATATTGCTTATTTTAATTCATACAGATTCCTGGAGGAGGATAAAAGATGTAGTACCTTAATAAAAGTACGTCAATTACAACATTTAAAATAAACCCAGTTTCGTTTTGATAACGATTTTCATATTCATTGTTATCTAGAGCCAATTGACTTGAACGTCACGAAAAATGAAACTCTAGCCGGTAGTTAATCGGAAAGAGAGGTAAAATCATTTACTCTCTCCGTTTCCGTCGCACACGTCATAAACACGCTGCGCGTATGCGTCATGCCGTTTTTGCTGTGTGTGTGTGTATTTATACGTAGCACAAATCAATACCTATTTTATTATATATTACACAAACACTCAATACAATATTTCAGCTACAGTTTCCGTTAATAAATTTAAAAAAAAACAATGCGTAAAATTAACGTTTCCTAAAAGCTTAGAAGTTTCATTTTTACCGTACGATGATCAGAATCTTATTAATGTTCACCCGATTTGCTATTGTATTAAAATTTAGCTTACGAACTTATGTATTTAAGTTTGGGAATACTTAAAATATCACTTTGCCGTATCTTGATTCCTAAAACTGTCAACAAGTGTTCAAGCAGATTGTGGCTTGGAGGTTGTGGTACGGTAGTTAATGTATGCGGTGAGCTAAATCCGTTTAAAGAGTAAATAACATTACAAGTGTGCTTTTAACTTGCAATTGGAAGATCGAGTCGAATAATTTAGAAGAACTTAGTTTTTTGCAACTTTATTATTTTTAGACAATTCAAAAATGTATTATTTGCCATTTATTTAAAAAAAAAAGATATGATGGTCCTCTTTAAAGCAAAAGCTAGCAAAAAAAATAAGATCTATTGAGCATGATTATTTTCATAACTGATTCATCCAATAATTCGATTTACATCACTACTTACAAGCTTTCATCTTTAATGAATTCCAATTATGCAGCATACAGAAAGCTCTTGCAATTCCACGTTTCTTGCATAATCTTCATATAATACACCAGCTGGTCCTCTATGAGAAATTTAAATATTTAAATTAGTATACAAATCTATTCTATTCTGCGTCATTTCTATGATATAAAAGACTTTGCATAAACGTCTTTAAACAATAAGCAGCATTGAAGCTTGTTATTGAAATATAGAAGATATTGTAATAAGTGCCTCTATTAAATCAGCAATTAATGGGCAGGGAAGAAGAGTCAATTGATAGCCTTGACCTTGGAAAGCCGTGTTGTTCCCGCTGGCTTTCATTTTGTCTCGTAGCTGAGATCACACTCCGAATAAATTAAAAAAATTGTAAGAACATCAAGATGAATATGTTCAGTGTCACTTTTGT
Source organism: Stenopsyche tienmushanensis (assembly GCA_008973525.1). Lineage (NCBI taxonomy): Eukaryota > Metazoa > Arthropoda > Insecta > Trichoptera > Stenopsychidae > Stenopsyche > Stenopsyche tienmushanensis. Next base: position 610,592 of record WACJ01000217.1, read on the forward strand.
CTATATTTGTTTACTTCTCATTCAATATTTTTTGAGCAAGGCAAGTTTTCAATATGATCGCTTTTATCGCTTAATTACATCCAAATAAGCATTCTTACATACAATGTAGTAATCATTGGAGCCAATTATGAGAGCAAATAGATTTGCGCTTATTAGATAATCACTCGATTAATCAGGTTACTCGGTATTGATTTTTCAGATTCGCGGCCAACGTATACAGCGAAGGCTATTGATTAAATTAACGCATCAATAACCACAAAATCTTGGTACACCTCTTTTGATGCCATTTTCGCTTCACGCCAAATTAGATTTAGCCCCGCCGATGCGGGAGAGCATAGAAAATTAGACAGCTGAATCAGATTTTGGACCCGTAATGTTGGTTTCACAAATTGGGTTGTACTTGTTCGGGTTCGACGGAAGGTGGTTTGGGGGAGTTGGTTCAGTTGACGTCTCTTGAATTATCTATCGGTTTTTTTCCTGTCAGTCTTATATTTTCTCGCCTGTATATCGAAATCCGTGAAAACGGTTTGTTTGACGTGCTCTTGGAGAGGTGCCGGGCTCTATACATAATTTATGGCACGACATCGTGCGTGCCGAGAAATTCAAATGCTTAGAAACGAAATCGGTTTTCCTTTTTAACTCCAAAGAATTACTTGTGCGCATTGTGTATCCTAATTTTTATATCTTGGTACACACATCTGGATAATGTCTGCATTGTATTAAAAGTAAGCAGCTTTACAACCCTCGTATAAGAACATGGCGATATCAGCAAGTATAACATAATAGGCAATTGAGGTACATAATCCATTCGAACACCTTGTTTAGAATTAGCTTTAATATATTGCAATAATCTTCTTGAAAAAAACAATATTTTAAAATGAAAATTTTAAATGTATCATCCCCTAAAGCGTCGATCGATTCATTTTTCTGACACGTTGTAAACCAAAACGTCAATTGCAGTTCATGCAACAAAAGCTTTGTATGCAAAATTTAATATAATCATGTATTTTCCACAAATTGATCTTAGACATTTTCCACAACAATTTTTCATGTGGATAAAATCATATCATTCATTTTAATTTATATAAAAATATTATATTCCAATTTAATTAATTCCAATATTTACTTTTGCAGATACAGGAAATTAATGAAAACATCTAAGGATATAGAACAGATGTAGGATTTTCATAATTAAATCCTGATTATTTTAGGATTTTTTAAAAATGCTATCCAGGATATAATTAAATTATATTATGTATGTCATAATAATAAAATCATCATGCGTTTTTATAAGATCGTTTTAAATATAAAATATAGATGTAGAACTACTACAGTTTTACAATGTTGATGTGTTTTTAATATTGTAGCATATATATATTTTTTATAAATGTGTTCTCAATCATGATTTGTAAAGATTAAAACCCAAGATACTATTTATATGATACATAAATATATACGCAAATATAATAATAAGCTGTTTACTGGTCGCCGAAGGGGGGTCTCTACGAACCTATCGAGGTCGTAGAAGGCCCCAGGAATGAATGCATTTTTCCCCAAATTTATGGCAGAAAGCCCCGAACGTCATTAAATTAGAGGGAGTGGCCACAAGGTTTCGGTGTCCAACCGGTCCAAACTCTGGACCGCTGACACAACGAAATAGCGCATTAAATTTATACATTAAATTTACGGTGTAATTTTACCATTACGACTTTGGTTTTTAAAACTTAAATCGAGTAATAGATGTTTTTAGAAAAGGAAAACCCTTAAATTTTAATGATGTAGTAGCGTGGACAATTTACCATCCCCACGTAGTAGCGCTGTTAACAGCGACATCTTCCATCTCTCTTCAGGTGCAATGTGTTATTTTAAAAGCGCCATCTCTTGTGGCCCTGCGGAGACATTGCACCTGCATACCGACCGATCGCTTCTTGCGTGTGCACCGTTGCAAGTTGGGTAGTGACGTGCAGGAGGCGGGAGTCGGAAGAGAGATCGGTTAGCCTTGGCTGCGGGAGGTCGTCCCTCCTGCAGCCAGATCTCTCTCTCTCTCTCATATGTGGATTAAATTATTATTTAGAGAAGAGAGTTTTCCTATTGACGTGAAGAGGGTGTTTATAGTGAAGAATCACGTGCAAAGTTTTGTCGGCAAGACAAAAAGTTCGTGTCTTTTTGCACTGAATTGTAAATGGGGATGTAAAAAGGGTTGTTTATGACAACATAAGTCTTAAATGTCAATGACTTTTGCTAAGGCAAAAACTATATCCGACTCCGAAACCTGGATTGACGACCTGCATGATTATTTTGTATGTATGGTGGAATATTCACGGAATTATTCAAAATAAATTTATAAAACTTGGCGAAATAATAACTGCAGAAAGGAAAGAGTGAACAATAAAATGAGAGTCAAACGAGTCGAAAATTAATCAGGAACAATTTAGTGTTTCTGCAACACAACAATGCATGGCCTCATAAGGTGTAGAAGAAATCTGAAAGAAAATAGGGAATTTAAATTTCCCACACAAACTTTCCCACCCTCCAAATTCACCAGATCTGGCTCCGGATGAATTATCATCTTTTTTGGTATTTTGTACAATTTCTAAAGGATTAACGCTTTTTCAAAATGCAACTAAAATTGAAAATCATATTTGTACATATCTCGACTCAAAACAAAAAGAATTTTTCAAAAGAAGATTTGAAAAACTCCAAAACTTGTGGAAAATAATAGGTAGTAAGAAAGGAAATTATGTTTTGTAAGATATAAGACAAAATAATTACTTATTTCATTATTAAATAATCGGCAAAGACTTTTCAGTATACCTAATATTATATTTTCTTCGGTAATACTAGTTATTTGCGGCTTGATAAACGCGTTTAATTTTTTCGATTTTAATACATTTGCAGCCTTTTGGATCAATAGCAAAATATGAATAGTCTTTGTGTTCGAAAAGCTGGTTGCAAAAAGATTATCTAATTAAAACGGTGCGGTTATTTGAGAAATGCAAAGAGATGCATAATTCAATGCACTTCTCCAGAACAAGTACGTGCTTCAATGAAAATAGAGAGATTGTTTCCCGTTATATTTCCATGCTCTCATTCCTTAATACTTTAAGTAGTGGATTATGCTCAAGACCACTTTAAACTAGTATTATTAATAATGGAAAAGTACACCTCTTTCATCAGCTCTCACTCCGTTTAAAATGTGTTCGACGGCGGGAGTTTTCACGATTTTCCATTTTTCTCTATTATGGTCCAATGTAAAAATATGAGATTTTATCTAACTCTTATGATTTATACCGCCATAAATCTTCTGTATCGTGACAAATACATTTGCTTTCCCAACCACAAACTGCACCATGGGAAATTGTTCTTCTATATTCTCATCCTACGAACAGCATTTCATGAGCTCACACGAAGAATAATAAACGTAGATAATTCACTCCGGGGGGTAATAAGTGGACGATATACATTTTTTTCACGTCGGAGGTCGTAAATCATGTAAAATTTTCGACTTAAGTCTGATGTTCTTTTTGAATGAATTTGAATCACAATATGTATATTTATATTTAATTTTCTGGATAATTTTAAATCTCACTTTTTCTCCAAATGCATATCGACAAGATAACGTAAACACACATTAAGATTAACAAGAATTTATTTTAATAATGATGTATATACATCGATCATGCCGATTGCGTCTCACATGCCCCGTGCACACGTTTGGAACTACAATGCGAGATATACACGCACATAACCATCCATACGTTCAACGCTTAAAATTAAAGTATTTTATTGATTGCAGGTTATTATATAATATTATTATATTCATAACTGATATATTAACAATCAATTGATCAAAAATATCCAATGCTAAATTCTTCCATTATTAACTCATTAAGGTCCGATCCCACATTGGGCGCATCTTATTGTAATTGTAAAATAATTAAAATTTGGGAAACGTGTGCTTATAACTAAATATATTATAGAATTTATAAATGGTTCTTAAGGTGTTAATATACATATAATTTAGCTTATACTACCAAATGTTGATATGTGGGCTATTTTTTGGACATTATTGTAATGTTTTGGGTTCAAATCCATTTTATTTAAATAATGTTCATCGAACCAACAAATTTTCTGAATTCAAAATAATAAATTTAGCAAGGCTACTTATTATTACAACTTGTTTCCATCCTAAATATATATTAGCGTAACCATATGGTCACGGTCATCTGAAGTGTTTTTTAGTTTTCAAATAAATGTTAATATTAACTCATTCCATCCGAAAGAATATACAGACTATGTTCTAATATAAATCCATTTTTCTCTCAGGACAACGCAGCGTGTATAAAACTTGTATGATATAAATGAACCTTAACACTATTGATATTATTCGCGTTCGTGTAAGGGACCTTTTTTCTACGTATCACACATAGACCTATGGTCCTATATATTATATGTCCTAAGTGTCAGGGTTGTCAAAATATATGTTTTCATCGTTTTGAAAAAATACTCAAAATCTCACCTTTAAATTGGCATAACTTTAAATTGGCATAACAACTGTAGTAATAGCATGAAATAGCTATTTTTGTATTTTGCAATGTATTTTTAATCTAAATAAATAATTATTTTATGCAATTGATATCAATAATTATTCAATTAAGTTATGCCGATTTAAAGGTGAAATTTCGGGTATTTTTTCAAATTGAGATGAATATTTTTATTAAAATATTATACAAAAGGCATGAAATAATTAAAAATTGTAGTAAAAATAATTTTAAAAATCACAAATCAAAATATAGGGTCTTAGAAAGAGGACGCTCGATTTTTAAATATAAATAAAAATAATTGTGTTTGAGATATCTACTAATTTTTCAAAATAATATTTTATGGCATTATGGAGGTAAGGAATATAACATTGTTCAAATGTCCAATGCGGTTTCATATGACGGCCATGCCCTTAAATTGTTCGTGCAGTATGTCCGTCGTGGCATGCGCTGTGTAACACGTAGCGCCGTTCTATTGGAACCAAATATCGTCGATATCCAACCTAACCTAACAAATTTTGAGGGTCCTTGTTGAAAAATCCTTAAATTAAATTGATACAAGTCCGCCGATATTGGTTTAGAATACGATTTTTGTTGAATAGTAAGTACGCACATTTGCGAGTGTCTTAAAAATTTAATATTGTTTTAATTTTGTAGCGTAGGAATAATTCGCGATTAGTTTTGAGTAATTATAATAATATAAGAGTAAATAAATAAATTAAAATTATATTGTATAGGGTATGTATAATAATTTTTCATAGGATAAAAAAGCTATTTGACAAAATAAAAATATATTTGAGAATATTTAGACGTGTAGGGGTGCCTTTACAGCACAAATTGGCCATCGATGCACGAGTATACGAGTATACGATGAGACGCAAAACACCCGTTTCTATCCCAGAATTTCAGTTCGGAATGGGTTAAATAAGTAAAATCTCAAATGAATGACGTTAAAAAAATATCTATAGGCTACAGAAGAAATGGCATTCAATGCTTGGTCGAATTTCACATTTAAAATTTGCCATTTTTCAAGCGTTTTATATATTTTTTGATTTGTTTTCCTGCAAATGTATATTTTTGTCAGTTTTTTAATGAAAGTAAATATGTCAGTTACACTTTATAAAAATTGAAAAATAATCTCAATGGCTGAGCACTTGTGAAAAAAATCGAGATAAGCTTTTGTATTCAAAGCAGACTGAAAATTTACGTCGAAACTTTTTAATTCGCATTACTCATATTTTTTGCGACGATAATAAAATCATGGTGGAATGACTTTAATAAAGTTTTAACCTTGTTTTTCGTTGAAAGCCCATTTTCGAATTTCGTCAACTTTTTTTTTTTGGGGGCTCAATATTAGAAAATATTAAATTTTATTCTCTTGCCCTTTGTCTCCTTACAATTTTTCGAGACAGATTCAGATCAACAAACGTCTTCGGCCAGAGCAATCAACATTGAGAAGACAGCTCATTTATATGACTGCCATTAAGATATCGCCGAGGCGAAAATGGATATTCGAATATTCAATGCTTCGAAATTAAATTCTGCCAAACTCGCGAAAAATATAGTTTGTGAAACTTGTTCACGGATTTCTTTTACGGCTGTGTGCAGTTGCAAAATTCACACACACTCTATATTCATATTCTTGATCTAAATTCAAGTTTGCAAATTCAATATTCCAACAGCTGCATTTTTATATCCCAAACAGTGCGCGGGTTATAAAAGTTTTGCTCTAACCGCGAGGCCCTATACGATATTCGATATGCCACGTTGTGTGCGAGGCGAATTCTGCAAAATTATTCGATTGAAAAATGCTTCATCACGATTTTTCCATAGATGAAATGAGCTTTTAAAATACCTTTTTAATATTCCGTGGTCCTCTTTCAGGCAAAGAAATCGAATATTTTTGAATGGTTGGAAACGGAGATGCTTGATTTAAGCTATTCTGGTTGAATACGTACCGGTATAATAATACGGTAATATCAAGCGTAATAAACCGGATATCCTTCTTGTGCCATTTGATATTATACGAAAACGAATTGTGATTCGAAGAAATAAATATTTTCAGATGGATTTCATCAATGCGTTTTCTTATTTTCACACAAATATATTCCAATAATATTTAAAGCTAATATGAGATCGTTACTTATAACGAAACAAAGGTTGTAATACTAAAAAAACTGCTATAATAGTCATATTAGGGGTATTGAAAAGTATTCGCGTATTTTGATACCTTATGGTTGAGCTCAGTTTGTGTCCGGATACAGCGACGTCAACGTCTTTGTAGGTTATTTTATTTGCATAACTATTGTTAAAAAACATTTTAACCTGTTAAGTGGGCGGGACGTATATATACGTCCAACGTAAACTGCATCGAAATTGGTTAGGACGTATATATACGTCCTCGAAATATGTGTTTTTTTTTGTTTAACGAATGTGTGTCGATACATGTTTTGATATGAATTTAAGACAGGTAGCAAATTGTTTGCACTTTGCTATTATGTTGAAGTGGACGTGTACTTAGTAAATGGTAACTAGTAGCATAAAGTAAGATTCAAAGGCAAACTTATAGTTTTAAAATGGAAGGACAAAAAAGACATATTGATGCTCAGTTCAGATAACATAGTAAAAAGCCAACCTCTACCATCATAAAACAGCATTACACCCAAACCCTCACGCTTAGTTGAAGGGCATTTTCAAAGAACAAATGAAACGTCGAGTTTATTACAAAAAAGGGAAAGAATCCACATACTGGTGTCCAGATTGTGAGGTAGCACTATGTGTCAACAACTGTTTTAAAATATATCACACAGAAGTTGAGTTTTGAATTTATCTATAGTTTATTTTTTTAAAGTCAACTTCTCTATACGTTTATGTATCTAAATAAATTAAAATATAAATGTTTCATTGATTTTTTTATAAATTCTAAGCATCGATAAAAAAAATAATAATATGAACTCATGCCACGTGGGCGGGACGTATATATACGTCCTAACGAAAATGTGCGCACTCACTGTATGTTGCGTTCTATAACGCTTTGTGTCGAGGTTAAATTTTAAACATTATAAATAAGCAACAGGGTATTATTAAATGACTTTTAAAATAAAACTTCTAAAGATGCGATAAGGAAAATTGGCTCAAACATCACAAAAAGTGTAATGTAAATCCAAGCAGCATTTGGTCGGAAACAGATTGTATGTCATAGACACACTGAGCGCATGCGCCGTGCAGCATAAACGGAATAAAGTGGCCATTAGATCGGTAGCTTGCCTATTTTATTATATATAACACAGCTTCATCTTTTAGCTAACAAGTTTCGCCAAAAATTAATAAATATATAATAAACCTAAGAGTATTTGATTAAAGATTTGTCTTTTTTAAAAATGATAGCATCGACCAAAGCAACAAAAATATGATTGTTATCTAATTAATCAAGACTTTATATCCTCCTTGGATATCTCGAAAGCTTATAAAATCCTAATACAGCATATAAGCATTCGGACAGATAATTTTTCATGTCTGTACAATATACATTTCTAATGAGGAAAAAAAAAATGTTTATTCTGAGATATTTTTTAAAGAGATTCTGAGTTTAATTGTTTTGCAAGATTATACGAATTATTTCCATGGAAAATTGACATGTCAACATAATTGTTTGTTAAAAATTAACACTATGTTGGCCGTGGATTAAAAAGAAATTGATACTGGGTTGCAAAAACATGATTTATGTTACTCAAATACATTTTCTCTCATTTGCCTTGCGAAATTAATGAGTGCACTTTTTTCACATGAATGATATCTCAAAGCTTTACGGAATGCATATTTATGGATATGTTATAGAGATGTTTGAAATTGCTCGAACATTTTTTCTAATTAATCTTGGAATGAAATTTGAAAATCTTTTAATTATTTCAAACGGTCCTATGTTAAACAAATTTAATCCGCATTTAAATATATCGAATTTATTTATAAAAATATTTCTTTTAAGCAAAAAATATTATAATTATGATACAGTGTTCAAAATGGCTCAGATATGAATTACAATGAATCATTTTGCTTATACTTTTGATAAATGTTTATTTTTCTAGCGTTCTCACAGAAGTACACGCGACATACATACGACACGTGTTGGATGGTCTATTGCAAAATTGATTTTAGCCCTCAAAGCATGGATTATTGATATTTATTATTTATAAAGGCTTGTTCCCACTTAGGATAGCCATCTTGTTTCGAGTAATGTGAGCCTGGTAGCAGTGACAACTGTTAAGTGCAAATACTCGAAAACGAGAGGTAGCCGAGGAACGTTGATGGTTTCACGTAATGTTTACTACGTGACCACTTCACAAGGATACCGAAACCGTCGAGGACCTGCCAGCTGTTTACAGAGGTCCGTTAAACCTCTTTACGAAAAATATAACTGGTGGTTGCGCCCTCTCTCAAACATACTCTTGCCCGGACCTAAAGTCATATTATCCAAGCTCACTCGATGAAATCTCAATCCACCTCCCGGAGAACAAATAAATAGACGAATTAATCTAAAACCAATTGAAACCCATCTTCGTTATTGAAATTCGCATTAAATATTTTTTTAGCCACGGGGACGAGCCATGAATAATACAGAGAAGGGCAGTTCGTACTCTATTCATTAGATTCTTCACGCGATGCTGTGTAATGTGATAATCGTATTTATTATTTATTGTAACGACCGACTTAGGAACTTTATTAGATTGAAAATAGGTCACTGTATTAAAAATGCATTCGCCCTGGGTATCCACAATGGGCCGATCTCTGGCTTTTTATCCCCCGTTCTTGTTCATTGCAAAAGTAGTAATGCTTCTACTTTAAGTACATCAGAAACTGGTTTTTTAATCATTTGATGGCCAAATAGATGTCTAAACAAACCAAATTATTCATTGTAAATATATATTACATTACATTCTATTTAGGTGTAATTATTCCAGTTTTGAGCCCTGTAAATAGATAGATCACAAGATTGAAATTATGTTGTAGCTGCTTATTATAAATAATATATGTACTTAATATTGCAATGCTTTGAAAGTTGCAATACTTCAGTCAAGTTTCCATGCTACAACTTCGGCCACGTCTACCGAAGCTCTAACCACCTTGTATCGAAATTAGACAACGTTTATTTAACACTAATTAACGTAAACTACTTGTAGACAAAAAAGCATCTTTGTAGACTGCAATTTTCCTAATTTACATTGTATAATCACTGACTGAAATAAAACATATTTTTGTGGAAATGGGTGTAAAATTTCGGCGTGTCCCAAAAAAATATTTTATCCTATGGCCAACATATTGTTTTAAAAGATACAAGTGAAAAAAATGTTGTATAGCATTTCAATTCAATAATACTATCGATGAAAAAATATGTCGAATGACATTCGACATGAGATTTACGCGTCAGAAATCGATGTCGAATGACATTCGACATAAGACCAGAAAGAATTAAAAATTTGTTTGAAATGCTTATTGATTTCAGAGACAAGAAGAAGAAGATTCTTTAAGGCATTTAATAGTCAATTAATAATTAACTAGTAAATTGGTTATAACAAATACTTAATATTTAATAATATAAATATTTACTGATCGATTGTCTGAAAACCAAACGTGATTCAATAATAACTCGAATATCTTGGGTTGATCCAGATAATTTACAAAATGCCAAATCCCAAAAAGAAATTGCCAAAAATATACTAAAAAAATTGCCTCAATCCACTTTGCAATTATCATCAGATGACTGGGAGACTTTGATGGTTAAATAAAACGGTCAGGGGAAAATATAAAGATGACAGATTTTATCCAGACAAAAAGTGAACCCGACTGCGAGACTCTAATGGCGATGAACCCTTTCATCAAGCACAGAGAAATAGCAGAAATAAAATGTTTTTGATGTCTTCTTTCGCCTTTTTAGTTTGAAAAAATACTGCAAAAATGACGAAAAAGTTTTTTAAAACCAAGATTTATAAAAATACTCTTAATTATGTTGATATGAAAATATTGAAAAAAAAATGGATTGCCTTGTTCAATTTTCTTTTTATTCGTCATAAATCAGAGGATCTTGATAATTTTGTATTAATTAGTTACTCTAAAAATAAATAAAAAGAACTATTTATTTATCAGATTTTTTTATTTTTGCAGACATTTACCTCACTATGGAGATATTGTAGAAACCTTAATCATATTAAATGGATTTATTAATTTGAAATAGTAATAAATATAATACATTTACAAAACGTAATTTGTGCAGTACGTATGGCTGTTAGAACGCTGGTTGAAATAAAAATGATTCAAAACTACATTCTATACATTAAAATTTAAATTTATTAAACTTGTATAGTCATTTAACATGGGCGAAATGTCATCCCCATGCATTAGCGCTATTAATCTGTTTGGATTTAATTTTAATTTAATTAATTTAATTTTTTAATTTAAGAGTCATCAAATAATCTTGGCTGCGGGAGGCCATCCTTCCCGCAGCCAAATCTGAAGAAGTTATCTAAGACGAGAGATATTTTATTCAACCTCTATGCATCTCCATCCCATCCGATCTGCCCCGAGAGCACCCCCGATTCCCTACACTATAGTAATAACCATGAAATAAATATAATTTAATACAACAATTTAAGTAGCGTATATTTTTAAATAAAATTTATTTACAAGTTCTCAATGATGGCTTAATTTTTTTTTAAATATTTATTAGTTGTGCTAACAATTTTTAATAGAAGAATACATTTTGTAAACAAAATCTTATTCAAACTTGGTAGCAAATAAATAAAATCACCATTGAAAGCCTTATTGATAAAAATAAATAAAAACCTAAAGCGTCCCAAAAGAGCAATGCTCGTGTAGCAATATTTCAAACGGCAGAGAGGTTCTTTCAATATTCTCCGTATTGTTCAATAAAACCACATAATCGTCTCTATTCGCAATTTTGTAGCATAAATATGCAAAGTGTATACTTTGTTATAGACCATGAAATATAGAGGCGGGCTTTTATTCATACCACCGGGACGTTGGACGCTCAAAATTATTACCATAATATCCCGGCCATTTAACACAATGTCCGGCGACAAATATTTAAGGTTCTGCCCGACAAATTTGCACCCTGCTTGTAATAAATAAAAGGGCAAAACGTGTAGTTTTAAAATTTAAAAAAATTCCCCAGCTTGGCTGCAATGTTAATCGTGTTAATAGATTTGGAACGTTTCGCCGAGTATTGCTATGAGTATCGCACAATTATTTCGCTGAGCTTTTGAAGAGTAATTTTCCACCGCGTTTGATGAAAGGACGTTTAACATACTTTTAAAAGTTTCAGTGCTTAATTTACTCGTGTGTTTGGTTGGCTTCCCTCTTTACTAGAATTTTCATTTACAGGCTCAAATATCAATATAAAGTTGTAAAAAGCTTTTCGCTCGGGTTTTTGACTACAAAAATTGCAGTGTCAAAGCTCAACACACAAAGCTTTTGACTTTATAATTCAACTCCATTATAAAGTTTCGCATTGAAAAACAAATTGCCATGTGGAAACATCAAATTTATAAATAAAATGCTTTTAAATGACGATGAAAATTTATATTTATTTGGCGAAATTTCATAGTACAATATAACCACGATTATCCGTTCAAAATAAAACAAAAAATATATAATTTGCTAATTTGCACGTGGATAATTGTATCCATTTTTGCTTATTATTGCATATTATGAAGTTTATTAATTGTTTAATCTCAGAAAATGGAAGCTAAGAGCAGAAATTTATAAAAAAATTAGGAATTACAGTAGTTGAAAAGTGTATTTTTGTGTTGTTTATACAAAGACGATCAACTGGACAGCCAATAATTGTGTGAAAAAGCATTAAAAATATTTCTCAATACAAAATTCATTAGAGTTTCCACCTTCAAAGCAAGTTTGGGCTGGCATTAAAATTTCAAAGGATGATATGATATCAGGGTATTTGAAATTCATGGACAAAAGCTTTTTGCTGACATACCTTCAGCAAACACATTCATTGACACATTGAAGCTATTTGTAGAGAAGAAAGGATTTGATGAAGAGTTTATGTATAATGCTGATAAGAACGATTTAAATTGGAAAAAAACTATCCAACAAATCTTTAGCATCAAGACGTGAAAATAATTCACTTGGATACAAAACTAGTAAAGAATGCAACAGGCAGACACCATAAGAAAATACATTTAAAGATTGTTGCTACATCGCATAAGATTTGAAAAGACCTTTAGTAAGTTCCAGTAACGGGGTAGAACCTGACATAGGAGGCATTGCGAAAGTATTGGCACAAATTAACAAAAAAAATTTGCTGAATGCGACGAAAAAGATGTAACTGAGTGGTTGAATTGTGATGCAAACGATCCTGAATTTCAGATTTTGAATGACGAGGAAATAATTAAAGAAATATCTGCCCCAAAAGAACAAGATCGAGAAGACGTGGAAGAGATTTGCAAAGGGGGAGATATTCGTTCTACACATTCTGAAGATTTACAGTGTTTAGATGTCGCCATAAAATGGCTTGAGAGCCAAGAAAAGTCTAATTCAAGACAACTTACAAATCTTAAGAGTATTGCCAATTTGGCAGCTTCTAAAAGAAGAGATGGTTTAAGTAACAATTGATTTTTTTGATAAAATAAAAATTATTCACACTTTCTCTGTCTTTCATTTCCAATTAGGTCAAGATAATCGAAATTCTACTGTATCTGTCATTCAAATATAATACAGATATTAAATGATTAAAGGGTGATTATTAATAACATAGGAGTCTTCTCCCGATAGTCGGAGGTAAAACGACTCGGCGCTCGATACGCTTTGCGAAAATAATTCGTTTCTGTGATACGTTGAGTTCTTTCTGTGACTTGTCGGCACCTCACCGCCGGGGCTGCGCCCTCCGACAGGGCCCCCTTCATCAGTAAGACCGTTTCATCTTGTCCTAACGAAAATTACACGCGAAACATTATAATATAATGCTAAATTTTATTACATCTCATCCTTCGTTATCGCCTAAACATGCGGCTTATGGCAAACATCGAAATTCAAAGAAATGCATTTATTGTGCCTTTCTTTTCTCTACCTCCAGTGGGCCGTTCCCAATCGACGCTTAACTGTAATAAAATTAAGGACTTAAAAACCTTTCAATAATTGTCAAAGTTTAACATTCAGTCTTCTCCCGATAGTCGGAGGTAAAACGACTCGGCGCTCGATACGCTTTGCGAAAATAATTCGTTTCTGTGATACGTTGAGTTCTTTCTGTGACTTGTCGGCACCTCACCGCCGGGGCTGCGCCCTCCGACAGGGCCCCCTTCATCAGTAAGACCGTTTCATATTGTCCTAACGAAAATTACACGCGAAACATTATAATATAATGCTAAATTTTATTACATCTCATCCTTCGTTATCGCCTAAACATGCGGCTTATGGCAAACATCGAAATTCAAAGAAATGCATTTTTTGTGCCTTTCTTTTCTCTACCTCCAGTGGGCCGTTCCCAATCGACGCTTAACTGTAATAAAATTAAGGACTTAAAAACCTTTCAATAATTGTCAAAGTTTAAAGTTTAAAGTCAAGACTCGGCGCTCGATACGCTTTGCGAAAATAATTCGTTTCTGTGATACGTTGAGTTCTTTCTGTGACTTGTCGGCACCCTCAACGCCGGGGACCCCCCCCCTGCACTCTCCCCCGCGCAAGTTCATTCGTACGCTCTGACGAAACGCCGACTACACTTGTATATAAAATTCGCGAGTGACGCCGAAAAACATTGTTTTTACGACATCTGCACAAAAAATGGAACATCTTCACCGCGTCACTTGAGAGGAACTACAACAAGGATAATAACGCAAGTAAGATCATAATAATCCAAGCTTCCAAGGTAAGTGAATTAACAAATACTCGCACACATCCGCCTCCTACTATCACACAAACGCGGGAACACTGGGAGCAAAATGCTTTTTCGACTGCTCCCATAATACAATCTTGACTATAAAACTATTTGATATGGACCTGACTATTTGATATTACTTGATACCTGACTTTAACCTATTCGTTTCAGCTATGTCTATATATTTTTTTCCAGTTACTCCCAGTCTGACCGATTAAATATTATTTGATTGTGCCCGGTAGACACTAAGCGTCAAAGTTCGAATACTGTGATGCGACATAACTACCCCTTGCTAATACAATTTGACTAATACTTTTGCGGCCTAACCACATTTGACTACTCCTAACTATTTTACTTATACGATTTTATGTATTCTAACTATTGGCCACTTGACTAATACCTTTTTACAGAGTAGATACTTAAACACTCTTCTAACAGCAAGCTGATACCCAGTTTATCTACTATTCATTGCTTTTTATACGAATCATGACTTGCATGTCGCTCGTTGTCTCTTGCATGGTCTTCCCTACTTAGCAGTATGGAACACGAGAAACCTCACCGGTTCGGATCCGAGAGGCTCTAGGAACGGAGCAGGAACAAGAAGAACACCAAGGGGACGGCCTCGAGGAGATGCATATGATGATCTTTACTCTGCAACGAAAAACAACATTGTCTTCCGTTGACTTCTATATCGTTTTGTAATCGCCGAACTGAGAGGGGCAACCTGAAAAAATGGCGAAACCACTCAGTCCCGAATTCGCTCGGGTAAGTTGTACGGTGACGGGGAGACACCCTCAGTTGGTGTAGGAGCGAATCCGAGATGCACTTAAGCGTCTCGTATGTCTTCACCCTACCCCGGCAACGCCCTAGCGAGGAAAGGGGGGACTGGACTCCTTGTACTCCAGAAAGCCCTTTCCAGTAGAGTCAAAAAGGTCGTCTAGAGTAGTTTTCCACCATCTCCCTATGAAAACTACTCAGTCTTTACAAACCCCCCAAACTCCTTATCGAGACGTTCGCGAAAGTGTCCGTCAATACGTTCACTCAGGATACCCGTTGGGTGAGCGTTCAAAATAAAACTCGGTGGTAATGCTACCTTCAATATCGAGCGAATGAGGAGGTGAATGTATGATACAGACGAAATGGATGTAACCCCTTCCTATGAATGGATATTGAAGAGGCCCATAGTTCTGTAGTGGACTGTTAGTGGCTGCACTATGATGATGATGATTAATAACATTATTTTTTAATCAACAACTTATTACTATTATTTTCAATATCTCTTATTGAATTTTATCACTGCTAGATTCCTCAAAATGTTGGGATGTATTAAAATTTATAACAAAAGCACCCTCAAGTCATATAGTGTGGGTGATTTACCATCCCCACGTAGTAGTGCTGTTAACAGCGACATCTTCCATCTCTCTTCAGATGCAATGTGTTATTTTAACAGCGCCATTTCTTGTGGCCCTACGGAGACATTGCACCTGCATACCGACGGATTGCTTTTTGCTCATGCACCGTTACCGGTTGGGTATTGACGCGGCAGGAGGCGGGGGTCGTTGGTTGGCCTTGGCTGCGGGAGAATGTCCTTCTCGCAGCCAGATCTCTTTCTTTCATGTTGAATAAAGAGGACCCGCGCGCTAGCGCGGCCATTCCGATGAGCACGTGGAGCCGTCTGGGGACTCTGCCCCAGAGAGCGCCCCCGCCTTAACGTTACAATAACTTTGTGTTTTGACGGATCGTCAATTAAAGTATTGAGCATAAAACAGCATATATTACAGGAAAAAACCCGGAAAAATCGTCATAATCTTGAGTAGATTTTCACTAATTTCTAAGAAAAAAGATTTAATAGCTATCCACACTCCTTATCGAGATAACCGTGAAAAAACATATTTTTTTGTGTATCGGAAATAACCAATGTTTAAATATATAATACTATCAGTAAATTTCAAGCCGATATATTATAAATGAAATTCTCAAAGTTATAGGCCTACTTTTTCGAAGCTTATGGAAGTACTCTCATACGCCCTAAATGAGTATTCTTTAAAAAAAATTGACAGACACGTTTACAAAAATTATTTTCTTCGTTTGACTTATAATTATCTAAATATTTATTAAAAAAAATTATTTAATGAACAAAATACTACAAAAAAATGTTGGTAAAAACATACAATTTTCTTCGATCGCTCACTATTTTTTTATTTTTAAATATTTCTTTTTAATTAAAGGTCAAAATATCCACAGAATTATATAAAGTAAAAATATGTTTAAATTTTTTGCTACAAATCATTTGTCCAGGACTTAGGGCTTCCGTTATGAAGAATGTCATCTCTCGCGCATAGATGACATTCTTCATCACATCATATATGTGGCTCTAACTAACACTAATCAACTTTAAAAAATATTTTTATATTCAATAAAGTTTCTCTAGCCTACATGCTAAATATCAACATTCTATATATAACACTTTTTGCATAAAAAAATATTAAAAAATCGATCACTTTTAGGCCCAACAAAACAAAACGTCCTTTAAGATCGCAATTTTTTAAAATACAATGGATGATTGAGGGTTGGTGAGATAATACAATATATTTTGAGAATGCTATTGAATATATTATATACATGATCTTATAACTGAAACAGGAATATTATCCTGCTTCAACATGAGTCGACATTGTTAAGGAAACATAACACAGAGTCATCAACGAACGTTCGACTCTGATGAAATCGATATTGTAAATAATTAGATTTGTCTTGTAGATTGGAATTTAGGATTAGAATAGCTAACGTACGTCAATGCGAAATCAACCCTGGACAGTTTCTGTAATATAATATATGATATTGTATTTGGCTCAATTCTAAAAATCTAAAGTTTCACCCGGAGATTCGCAGAAATTTTCCGAATAGTTTATGGCAGAAAGTATGAAATACATAAATCTCACGAGTCGAAAATATTTCGGAAGTTATATTGTAGGATAAAATAGCACAATGCTTGATTCTTTGAACTTATGCTTGTGATAAAGTCGAGGGAAAAAATCAAAGTCAATACAATGATATTGATCGATGAAAAATTTTCCGATGAGATGAACAATATCGGATTAATAGCTGATTGATTATTCCATAAGCTATTTAGATAATTGACAATAGTTTGCATGGTATGCGTATCAATAATTTTCTGAATATCAAGTTGTTATCAAGTATTCAAGTTGATATTCATCAACGGCATACAATCAGCCATTCATTTATTACAATATTATATGAACTTATTCAATTCTTGTTCGTCTTGACCATCTTTGGTATTTGAACTGCACCTGAATTGAGCACACACTTTAAAAATATTAAATTCATAGAAAAATATCCCATTTTAATCATATTTTTTCGCTCTTTGTGTATTGGTGAGGTAAAAAATTAGATGTCCAATGCCCAAAGCCTCAATTTAATATCCAACGTAGGCTCAATTTAATGTAACCGACCATTTGTTAAGATGAACGTATGAATTATTAGCAGATAAAAAGTTGTAAGGAAATTTATCAGCAGTGGCCAAATGTTTGTAAAACAATTCATATTAGCATATCAGTTGGGTTCCATCCAAAGCCGGTGTGTGGCAGAATTAGTCCTTTGTAATCCTTGAAATAAATCTGCAGGTGAGCCAGGGCCACACAAAGGCCGACAGTGGTCCATGGGCGCAATGTCCGCATGAGTCCAGAGGACTTTAAGGGATATTTTAAGTAGTCCTTGGTCTGTCACAACAAAAGAGAATATTCTCAATGGTCCACAGGGATAAATGCCATTTACACATATGCGCAATAAAGTTGCTCACAATGGCGGCAGGCACAAAAATTTGGCGACGTCTGACTATGAATTTACATATGGCACGTACGGGATTAGAATCCTGGAAATCTGAAAAAGTTATCATAAAAACGCCCTCGTATATCCCTCGTCATAATATATCATCGCGGGGGCTTTGTGGTGTTATTGATGATGGCATTTATCTAAAATAATTACTGATAGCAAAAAATACAAGAATAAGCGTTCAATCATGCATACTCGGGGGAAATACGTTTGAACGTGTCCCACCTAACAAATAATATGGGCGAAAAAAGCTCAAACAATAACTATTTTTATATAATACATATCAAACTAAAATTCTTAATAATTAGTTTGAAATCACTAATCAATATTTGGTATCATCTAGGTTGAACTTGCCGAGGGTTCAGTATTTTAGCTACAATATTCGACGAGGAATAAAACGAAATTGCTAGCAAACAGAATTAAAATTCAATCGTGATTGCGGTATCCAATATCCATTTTCTCTATTTTCAATCTTACTCAACAAAATTAGTAGTTTTATAGAAGCGTCGGTTGGCAAAGCCGAATAAAATTGAAAATAAGAGCTCCAATTCAAGACTCTGTCTTTTATATGTCCAACCTTATATGTACAACGTGGCTACGAAGCTTACGCTGTAGGCTATACAGACAGTCGAGTTTGTTCCACAGTTTTCATGGTTATTTGTTTGTTTCTCACATAATTAGATTTGAGTTTAAATGGTGACGGCTACAGTCGTCGGCACTTTATAAACTTAACACAATGCTCCAAACACGCAATGTCAATTGAATAATAGAATTACTGCGAATTTAATATCCTTAAATACTTTTAGAACCCTGCCAAAGAATACATATTTAACATTCACCCCACAAGCACAATAATCAAATACTACCTTATGAATTCAGGATTATCTTATTATATATTTAATGAAAAATGGATATTCAGATTATCTGCCAAAACAAGTGTTACTATAGTAGAACATCTTAGAATATTTTAATTCTCTTCGAGCTGAATATCTTATTTTAATTGTCGAAATTCTACAAATCTATATCAAATTCGATGGCCATTGCCTGAGTTAAGACTTCATTATCTTCTCATCCATAATTATAGGTTTTTTAAATTTATTTTTGCAGTATATGAATGGAATGGCCAATATAATTTTATTTTTATATCGAACTACCTAAAAAAATATTTGGCATTTTAAAATAATTGAAACATTATCAAGCGTCACATCCAAGGAAAGCCATAATTTAATATGACCTGTTTGCTATATTAAGCATTTTATAGACCATAAGACTAAATGAAGAAATTAATTGGGAATTAAATTTCATCAAGGGAAATTAGATGTAAAAAAATAACTCATTTATATTAAATTTTTAACATTTTTTCGCATTGAAGCATTGAAGTATCGGAGCAGGGAGGCAGAATTTTCCAACAGAAAGACTCTTTATTCAACACGAGAGAAGAGAGAGAACAAGATCTGGCTGCGGGAAGGACGTCCTCCCGCATCCAAGGCTAACCGACGACTCTCCTCGACTCTTGCGCGTCACCACCTAACTGGCAACGATGCACGCGCAAGAAACGAACGATCGGTATTGTAGGCACAATGTCCTTGCAGCGCCATAGAAAATGGCGCTGTTAAAATAAAACATTGCACTTAAGAGAGACGGAAGATGTCGATGTTAATCTAGCGAATTAAATCTGCACTTACAGCACCATTACATGGGAAGATAATTCGTCCACGCCATCAATTTTGCATAAAAATATTACAAATATAAAATCATCTTGCTCAATCTGCTCAATCTTTGCGAGTAATTTTCGCCAAAAGTGCGGCATGGCTATATATAGACGATATAGTAATTGTCATTTGGAGAGATTGGCATGTATTATATAGTGTCTGCATGTATTTTTATTTTATCTATAATAGTTACAATAATATATATATACGTTTTTGTCAACATCCATATTTAGTTAGAACCCCGTCTTGACTAGTTGACACTGGTTTATACTGTATGTCTTTGTTATATAACTATGGAACTAGTAAACAATTTGAAATGTTTATCCAACAGAAATCGTACACTTCACCAATACGATGAAGGCTACTAAATCGAGACATTCCCGCCGAAATCTGAACGTTTGGAAACAGTGGCGTAACTACTAATTGGCGAGCTTAGGCGATGTCTGGGGGCAGTATCTGTCTAATCCATGTATACATATTAAGAGTACATATATGTTTTCAAATTGTTATGTAACCTTTCCACTAACCGGTGATGTATTTACTACACATCGACTCTAATAATGGGAATATCGATATGAATATGATAGATACGGGGGTTCAGAATTTTGTATTCGTTCCGCAATATAATTACGAATCACATCAAAGTGTTATAGTATATAAGTATTAATCTGCAGCGATGGAAATAAATTATTTGTCGGGAAATCGCGAATTTTGCGAGTTTTAGTCCGTGTCTCAGCTTATTAGTAATTTTTGATCAAATTATCAATGTAATTTCTTAAGCTATTAAAAATCCTGGTCCCGGTATCCTGTGACTGATCCCGGGATGGTCTAATCCCGTCTCAATTCAACGTAATTGACGTCTCAACACTTAAGAAATTATTTATTAATAATTTGATTTTCAAATTGAAATTATATCGTTTATGTATTTATCCGATCACATTTCGCTAATTATTAAT